>PCDO01000004.1:1247742-1871613 GCA_002778035.1 Ambrosiella xylebori
ATGAGCGATTTCTCAGTGGAGGTGAGGATGGCGGGGGGCGCGAGGGAGATGACGTGGGTGTGGAGGGTGGTGGGGTAGGCGGCGGAGAGGACGCGGAACCAGTGGGCGGAGGTGAGTGTGAGGACGGTGCCTTTGGAAGGGATCGCGTTGGTGAGGACGACGTCGTAGGCGGAGATACGGTCGGTAGAGACGAAGAGGAGGGTTTTGTCGTCGAGGAAGAAGAGTTCGCGGACTTTGCCGGTGGCGAGGTGGGTGAGGGAGGGGAGGGAGACGGAGGTGATGGCGGTTGTCATTGTGGGCGGTTTGGTTGATTGATTGGTTTGTAAGGCTTGAGGTTGACGATCGGTGAGGAATAGACTGAAGAATAAAAAATTACGAGTGAAGTTGAATGTGGAGGCGGCGGTGATGCGAACGAGGGATGCGCCCGCCGCAGGAGTCACACCCAAACTCGGTAGTGGATAATTTTTTACGGGGTTTACAGGTAGATAGCGCACTATAGTTTAAAGAGTTATAATTGGTCCGTGCTGGGATTTAGTTGCTCATGGCTTCCTAATAAGGACTAGAGCTGTTGGTCGCGGAATGATGCGACTTTAAGCGGCAGATGACGTAAGATCAAGTTAAAATCTTGACAGATGCGGAGTTAATTAGGGGGTTGGTTGGGAGATGGCGATGGACTACAGGTGGGAAGAAACTAAAAATTGACGACGAAATGGATGAAAATGGGATAATGAACTGTCTTGATGAAGCATCATCATCACGATACTTTTTGCTAATGCGGGGTGGTGGTGGTAAATTAAGGCCTGTCAGATGTGAGCTCTTACAGTCTTATACGACTGTCGCCAACTGCCAGGAAGCTTACTGGGGTTCCCACTGTAACTGCTCTGTGATGCAGTCGCAAATGCAATATCACAGCACAAGTTGGCTGATGGCTCATAGAGACGCATCTGTCATTCATATAAAAGGGCCAATTCTTCCTGTTTCTTTGAGACATTTGACGCCTCAATTCATCTATACCAATTTCCCACCACACAGCACCATTAAATCTCTCACATCATGGCCACAACCAAAGCGACGGATGAGTTCCTCAAGAGGCCGCTTTACGGTATATCTAGCAGCAGTACATGACATATCGTTAGACGCTAACGTAACGTATAGTTTATGATCTCACACAGAATGTACTAGAATCAATCACAGTCAAAGACGCTTCGGAACTTGAGGAAGTCGCCCCCGAAGTCCGCCAAGCCACTACCTTCCGGCCTGACGGATCCGTTGGCTCACAGTCCTGCAGCTTGTGTTCACAATCATTTGAGACTGTGCAGGATCAAAAAGGCCACTTGAAGTCCGATGTCCACAACTACAACTTAAAGCAAAAGGTCCGGGGGCTTCCCATGGTCACCAAGGCCGAGTTTGAGAAGCTGCTGGAGACTTTGGATGAATCATTGTCGGGATCTGATTCTTCAGAGGATGAAGATGATGAATTGAAGGAAACGACGTTGTCGGCACTACTCAAAAAACAAGCCAATCTCTCTGGTCATGCTAAACCCGAGGATGATGAGGAATCAACAAAGTCATCTCGGCCAAAACAGAATTCGCCAATGATTTGGTTCTCATCACCACTTCTTCCCGAAAATACCTATTTTACCGTCTACCGTAGCATCTTCTCTTCTTCCGACCTCTCTGACCCCACTGCCATTCCATCCGTTCTCCACCTCAAACAACTGGACCCCATCCCACCACCAAAACCCACCAAAGATGGCTCACCTATCCTTGATTTCAAGGGGCCTCATATGTTCATGTGCATGATTGGTGGTGGCCACTTTGCTGCGATGGTGGTTGCGCTCCCGCCTAAACAATCTAAACACGGTGCTGCCGGCCCGTTAAATAAGGAGGCTATTATTTTGGCGCATAAGACGTTCCATCGGTATACTACAAGACGGAAACAGGGTGGATCGCAGTCAGTAAATGATAATGCCAAGGGTGCTGCCCATTCGGCGGGTTCTACATTGAGAAGATACAATGAGCAGGCTTTAGCGGATGATGTGAGAGCGTTGTTGGCAGAGTGGAAGCCGCTGCTTGATACAACGGAGCTACTGTTCATTAGGGCAACGGGGATGACGAATCGGAGGACGTTGTTTGGGCCGTATGAGGGGCAAGTTTTGCATGGCAATGACCCGAGGATCCGTGGGTTCCCGTTTAACACGAAGCGTGCAACACAAAATGAGTTGATGAGGGCTTTCATCGAGTTGACAAGATTCAAGGTGCGGGAGATTGTTCCCGTCGTGGAAGAGAAGGTTGAAACCCCCATCAAGCAAGCTGTGCCAAAGGTTCCAGCTGCCCCGGAGTTCAACGAGGAAGAAGAAACCAAGATCCTACACACACAACAAATCCAAGCGTCGATCAAGAGATCAAAGCTACCAACTCTCCTCACTTACCTCCAAAAGAACAAGCTGGATGCCAACTTCCGCTTCTTCCCCGAAGACCAACACCGCCATGCTCCCACCCCTCTCCACTTTGCCGCCGCACAAAACTCCGCTCCTATCGTCACCGGCCTTCTTGTCAAAGCTAAAGCAGATCCCACACTGAAGAATCCCGACGGCAAAACCCCATACAAACTTTCCGGTGACCGGGCTACCCGCGATGCCTTCCGCGTCGCCCGCTCAGAACTCGGCGAGGCCGCCTGGCCCTGGGATGCTATTGGGGTTATTTCACCAGTCACGAGGACAGAGGTAGAAGAAAGAGCCGAGAAAGAAAAGGCGGAGGCGGCAAGGGTAGAAGCGGAGAGGAAGAAGAGGGAGGAGGAGAGAGTGAAGGAGACGCCGGTGGTAGAGGCGAAGGGGAAGACCAAGGGTGGTGTGTTGGGGTTGGATAGGGGGATTACGGCGCAGGAGAGGCGGGAGAGGGAAACGAGGGGGTTGACGCCAGAGATGCGTATGAAGTTGGAGAGGGAGCGTAGAGTGAGGGCGGTCGAGGCGCGGATGAAGTCGATGAAGGGAGGGAAGTAAACAAAGCTGCACTGCGTGTTTATGATTTTCTTTTTTTTCTTTTCTAGCAGTGACGGAGTCAATATTATGGATTTGTATACATGTAATGTCTAGAATACATACAAGCGAATGATCGGAGAAATCAGCGATGATCGGACATTTTTGATACAGGGACGTCAAGGCAAAGTTGGCTATGTATTTGGAAGTCCATTTAGTTTTGTGATATTTGCTGGTGATGGAGGGGAGAAACGGTATTTGGCATGCGCATTATGGGATTATGGAAGACAATCAAATTTGTCTGTGGCGGGATTACTAACGTTGGACAGTAGAGTGGGATGGTGTCTCATGTTGTGGGTGGAGCGAGGGATGATCAGAGGTTGTCACGGGTGGATTATGCATTAGTGGAAAGCTGTTTCAGATGTTGGATGGTGGTAGGGTTAGGTGTGTTATTCCAGAGTAGGAGGCTGTGTAAATGGGATGGAGAATTTGGGAAATTTGATATTTTGTGTGGATATATGGATACGAAGAAGTGGTTGCAGGTAGTGCTTTGGGAGAGACGGTGTTGTTTCGAAACAAAATGTAGGCAAATATCTTTTGATTATTTAGTTGGATCGGGCGATTATTGGATTTGGTTGAGGTAGGATGCGGCAAGGTGCCATGTGGTGATGGTAGTGGATGTGGCTATTTTAAGTATTGGGGGAAATTGAAGGGGGGTCGGCTGTGGTGATGGTGATGTGGGTGTCTCGGAGGCGGGTAGTGGGGAGATAGGAATGTCTGGTGAATTTTGAGTTATAGTGTGTGGATACACGTCTGTGATAGGTTTGTGTTTGCTGGGCTGAGGGCAAACATGATGTTATCTTTTTTTTCTTTGTTAGATCAGGTACTGTTTAAAATAATTGATGTGAATATATGGCTATATAGATAGCTAAGTAATTGGGGCGGGCAACACGGCACCTGCGTCAAGATTCTGCAGGAACCATGCTGACAACTCCGCCACCAAACTCGTTCTTTTTTTCCTTTATGGTTATTGTCAAAGGGGCTTTTAGAGAGTAAAAGCATATGTAACGTTGTAATCCCACGGTTTCTTGTATATATATCGCAGGTAACTTGAGGCGGGTCGACGGCAGGGTACACTGGGGCTGGAGATGCATAATCCCTGAGTGGAAAAAACATTGAAGAAGGGTTAAATTGTCATGGTGTGGCGTCGATATTTAGTGCCGAAAGCTAAAGCTGGAGGTTATTTCGCCCGGCGAGGCTGGAGAGATCTGTGATATATCTGAATTCAACTATACGGGATAAAATTTGGTGCTGGTGCTGGTATGGCATGGCATGATTGGTATACTCGCCGTCCACCGTTCGTCGCCTCGCCTGAATGATGCAGGAAGGAACATGGGGCCTTTTAGATTGAATTATTGATTACGTTATTTACCATAGAGGCACAAGCCCACGAGATGCGTTGACTGAACGAGGGTCTCGATGGGCGAGCCAGCCGGTCATTTTATAAACGATAAAGATGAACATGTATATGGTTACGTGCACGTGTATACATGTATATGTGTTGGTGATATTGTCGAGGGAAAAGGCCGGCTGCACATAATTTTTATTTAAACACATTGGAGTATGCACTGTAACCATTCAGTACAGACAAGCCCGCGCGGATCCAAGCGGTCGGAGATTTAAACATTTACATGATGGCAGGCATATATAGGAAGATTGATGATGGAAATCCGATATTGACAATATAGAGATTCATCCGACTGGCAGACACAATATCTGGAGGGATTATTTGGCTTTTAACTTGGGGAGAATTAGGTTTGTTCCTGTGGTTTATTCTTATCATCTCATATCAGTGATTTACATAGAGACCATTGTCGTACAGCCTCAGGCTAAATTGAAGCCTCGCTGATTTACATTGATTATCCCAGTGGGTCTAAGATGCCAAATGCTAAATTTGTATAGCCCGCAGCCCTAAAATGTTCCGGGGGATCCGAGAATCCCGGAATTTTGGGATGGGATTTGCTGCCGGCTATTGGTGATCTAAGATGCCAACTAAGAAAATAATCTCTTCTTGAGTTTATTTACTGTATATATATATATATATATATGTGTGTGTGTGTGTGGGTGGGTGTGTAAACTTTACGTTATCGATCTATTGATCAGTGTTTTCTCCGTCTGTGGTGTAAATGAATTTTTATAGAAGATATAGTTTCATCGTCACTTGACATGGCAAAACAGAGACAAGGTGAGAAGGGATACCAAAAACATGGCCGCACGGAAGCATCATCATGATTTTTGATCTGAACGAACAAACACTGTAATGTCACTATGAAGGAGAAGAAAAGAAACACGAAATGTGTATAATGTAATTAATCTTTTGGTTGCAATGACTATTTTCCACACCCCTCATCCCCATGGAAATTAAAAAAAAAAGAGAGAAAGAAAGAGAAAACATCTCTCTCAACCCATAGTGACCCCATTCATTCCGCTGCCCCGTGCCCCGTAGAATCCAACGTTGACGATGAGCCATTGTCGGAATGAATGAGGTCCGTTGTGCTAGCTAGCTAGCTGGCTTCTGTGTCTGTAAGTGATAGGAGAAGCGAGAGAAACACATCTCTGTGATCTGATGCTGTAGGCGGCCATTGGCTCTCTGAAGCCTCTAGGCTCTTTCGTGGTTTGTGCGGACATCAAAGCATCAAAGCAACGGGTGACTTATTCGCATTGGAAGAAGAATACCTCCGTGCTTTTTCTTGAGGAGGACCCAACGTATCATTGGCACTAATAGTGTAACACACTGCCCTCGTATACGAACAAGACCAAACTTTGGTTGACAAGAATCAATAGTCTGGCTCACCCAACGCACTAGAAAGTTTCTGGAAAAGAAAGAAAAAATCCTAGAGTGTTTTTCCCCGGGGCTCACCGAGAAACCTCTTCCAAACAATCTGATGCAGCAAATCCATCATATCAATGTCATTGACGCTACAGTGAGTTGAGAGGGAAAGAGACAGCGGACAAGAAGGGGGTAGGGTTGGTGATGAAGGTGTACGGCTCCGGAGCCTGAAACAAAGACAGTCTTTAGTATCGCTGGAGGCATCTGGCTGCGCCTCGTGGTGGAGGTGGGTTGATGAGGGTATTCTTAGGGTTGTCGTATGATTGATAATAGAGGACTTTTTGTTGTTGAGAATGGGTATCGAAGGTATTATGCATTGGTTTCTCTTTTGTGGGGAATATCGAGATTGGGCAGTGGCGGTGGGCAGTGACGGACAATGGATGATGGCAAGATACCTGAAACGAACAAACGGTGGAAAAAGTGATGTGAGAATAAAGAGAGAGAAGAGAATGTCAAAAAAAAGTAACATGGTGGTCTTGTCTGTAGATGGTGACCTAACAAGATCTCTCCCTCACCTTACAAGTAGAAAGGCAAAAATAAAAGAGACAAACAGATATGAAGCCCAAATGATATCGTCGTCTCCTCAGATTGGTAGCAGACAAGCCCAGCTGCAATGACAGTTTGCGATGAACTCGATACATCTCCTGCCTGATCACTTGCAAACTCCCTTCCCCAAAATAAAGTTCGATAATTAAGGGCTAATCACGTTTAGGGTTTACACTAGTCAGAAAAAAAATAGTCAGGGACCAGCAAAAGGTTATTCTTCCTGTACCTGATTCCTTCCTTCCTTCTCTTTTCTGGCATTTTCTTGATTTTCTGGTTTGGTGGTTCCTGCGTTTACACTAAGGGATGTGGGGCAGAAGCTTGGGAATAGGGAATGGAGAGGGGGCATATTGACGGAGTGGAGGTGGTAACAGTGGGAGAAGAAGAACCTGAAGTCAACCAGGCTGACCTGAGGAAGCACAGCCTGATTGATGATTTTTGTTCTTCTAATCGATTGATGAATTGTATCAACGTTTTGCGTTGTTTCTATTGGGTCCTTTTTTTTTTCTTCATTTTGTGGCCTAAATGTGCCCCTTCGTCGACTTACTTGCCTTACTGTCCAAGCGTTTTCGTCACTGTTGCTATTGCGGTGGACGAGGCTGTGCATGTTTCATATGAATGTTATGATGTCCTTGTCTGTCTGTCTGTCACTTGTGAGTCTTTTTTTTTTTTGGTTCTTCCTCGTATCTGACTGGGTTTGCTGGTTTGTACAGAAAAATACAAAATTTAGAAATGATTGAGAATGGATCGAGATTGATCGGCCTACTGATTGCTGGTTTTGGAGAAGTTAGAGTTTGTGTGTGCTCTAGCTGAAGCTGGGGCGAGCAATCAGTGTTAGAGTTTAGAGTTGGAAAGAACAGCGGTAGCTGACTTGGGAGATGGAGAAGAGAGGAGGTGTCTGTCTTCCTTGAAGCGCTTCGCTGTGGATTTTTGTGATTATAAGTCACAGTCTGACTTTATCATCTCTATTGACACAGTGATCCATTGATTACAAGTGGTTCCTCGGTAGACTCTTCAAGTAGAGTCCAAATAACCTCAAACAGCGGTCGCGGTGATGTAGCCGCCAGCATATCACTAGGGCCGCAGTCTCTTTAACCGCCCAGGGTTGTACTGTGACATGTGTAACCCTAATATACGCCAGCATCTAGAAGTCACCGTTTTTCTTCTTAATTTCCTCAATCTCTCTTTTCATGTTCAAGGGGTTCTCAGACCTTCGCTTGCTGAAGGTTGAAGAGGAGCTTGTTAGTGGTGTCAGTAGATCAGGGAGAGAATTGGTTGGCTGGGAATAAATCTACAGAGTGGCATGACAGCTACAGCGGTTGACCTATGGATCTGTAGCATAGTTCGATATCTCAGCGTCCGGAACCCGGAGGAAGCACACTTAGAGTCTGGTTTGGCGAGAGTGGACCAAACGGTGAGAGTTGCCAACGAGAAAGATTGAGGCTAGACTGTTTTGGAAGGGAGGCTTGGAACTGTGAGGCTACAGGCTAACAAGCAGCCCAGATGGCTATGTTGATATGCTGTCACTGTTTAGTTGATCGGGGCTGTAATGCCGGATAGTATCAAGATACGATCATGCACTTTTTGGGCCTTAGTCCAAAACCAGAACAGGTGTAGTAAGAAAGAAGCAAGACTATCTTCATCATTATCAGCAGATTAACGATTAACAAATGTCTAGGAACAGAAAGAAAAATGAGGGAGTGTCATTAACAACAATATTGACACATACGCACACCCCTTCCCGGTCAGGGCCAGGGGGAGGCGTCTAAGCGGCCAGACCCACCACGTCTAAACACAACACACATTGACATCAGAGAAAGAAAGAAAGCAGCGGCCATGGTGAGGTCAGAACGGCCTATTTGGGTTGAGCCCTCGTAGAAACTATAGAATGAAAAGAAAAAAAATGCAGCTCGAGACACTAGCATGCTGAGGGTATTCTCTCGCGCTATATAGATCCGGCCCGTCCGCCGCCTTGGAGACTGATTTCTCTCTTCTTTCTCCCTCAAGCCTTCCAGCTTACCTCTTCTTCCACTGCGCCTTCTTTCTTCCAGACTTCCTTCGCTTTTATTTTTTATTTTTTTTCTTTCCCGTGTCAGAGTTCCCTCGTTTCCACTCTTGGCTCTTTCTCTTCGTCTTACAGTTCACTGGTAGAACTATAATCCTCTTGTTGACCTCACTATCTTCGCTGTCACTCACTCGCTCACACTTTGTTTATTTCACAAAGCAACTCTTTTTGTTACCGCTTTCCTGATCTGATCACCCGCCAGCAAATATGAAGACTTCCTCCGTTCTCGCGGTTACCGCTGCCCTCCTCGGTGAGGCCACCGCCACCTTTGGCGGCTTCGGCTCCTCTACCGGTAGCTTCACTTGCCCTGACAACACCGATAACAAGTGCACTGACGCTCAGAAGGGCGGCTTCTCCTGGTCCGATCTGCCCATCGGCTCCTTCGAGATGTACAACGGCTTCCAGTTCTCCGGCTGGACCTGCGAGGGTGGCCTGGCTGCCCGCACTGGCTCCTCCTCCGGTAAGGCTATCAAGGGTACCTGCACCTCTTCCAAGAGCTCTTCGCCTAAGATTGGCTGCGACGGCAAGACTGTTGAATCCTTCTCCATTAAGACCTTCAACGTGCAGCCTGAGTTCGACTGCGACCTCGAGTTCCACTATGACATGCCTGATGGCCGCACTTGTAAGACCCGCTCTTCATGCTCCAAGTACGGTACCACTGTGCCTAACAGCCAGTGCGGTGGCGCCAAGAACGTTACTGTTGTTTACCCTCCCCAGACCGGCAAGCCCTCTGGCGGGTGTTCTGTGACCATCCCCGGCATCACCTTCGACTGCGATGCTCCCAAGCCCTCCGTCCCCGTGACTTCCACTAAGGTGTCGTCGACCTCGGTTGCCAAGAGCACCTCGACTCTGAGCACCAAGGTCAAGACTTCCGAGGTCAAGACTACGTCCACTGCGGAGAAGACCACCTCTGCGGAGAAGACTACTTCTGCGGAGAAGACCACCTCTGTGGAGAAGACTACTTCTGCGGAGAAGACCACCTCTGCCGTTAGCTCGACCTCAGCTCCCGCGACTTCTGCTGTTAAGTCCACTACCAGCCACGTCGTCGAGTCCTCGACTATCACCAAGACCACCGCTTCACTCTCCACTTCGCTGGTCTCTTCCATGTCTACTGTCTTCTCTACCCAGTCTTCCACTGTCCCTGTCAACACCACTGTCGTCAAGACCTCGTCATCCTTGACCACTGCTGTATCCACCTCTCACATCCCCACCACCGTAGTCCAGACCTCCACCTTCACCACCGAGTTCATGAGCACCTCGACTGTCTTCACCACCTCTGTCAAGACTGTCACCTCTTGCGCTCCCACTGTTACTGACTGCCCGGCTGCCTCCAAGACCTCGGTCATTGTTGTCACTGACACCATCCCTGTCACTACCACGCTGTGCCCTGTCACTGAGACCCGCACTGCCGTCAACACCCAGTCAACTATCCTGACCGTCTCCACTACCGTCCCTACCTACGTCACTTCTTCAGAGACCCACATCATTGCCACCACCTCCGTTGGTTCCAAGGTTGTCTCTTCTGAGGTTCCTGTCACTTCCTCTGTCGTCTCCACCATCCTGGGCTCCACCACCTCGGTTGTCTCTGGCACTAAGGTCGTCACCTCGGCCGTTACTGAGTCCGCCTCCAAGGCCATTGGCTCTGCTACCACCTCCGTCTCGTCTCCTGTTCCTACCCTCGTCTACCCTGACGTTGTCCCCGCTTGCTTGAACACCTGGATGTTCTCCGTCCCTTGCTCCGGTAACACCGACTTCGAGTGCTACTGCCCCGAGACCACCTTCATTGAGAACGTCTACAACTGCATCTACTCCAACGGTGACTCCGATGACGAGATCCACGAGGCTCTCAAGTTTGTCCAGTCCATCTGCGGTGGTTACATTGACAAGAACCCTGCCGTCGTTACTGGTATTGACACCATCACTTCGGTCCTGACTGTCACTGCCTCTGCTACCATCACTGGTCCTTCCACTGTTGTCACCATCACTGCCACCGCCGTCGAGCCCTGCGTCAACAATGGCACCACCATTATCAGCTCTTCTACCACTAAGATTGTCACCTCCACTGCTACCATTCCTGGCGGTGTTGGTTTCACTTCTGCCTCAGGCACTGTAGAGGTTGTTCCTGTTACCTCGGCTCCTGTTGGTGCTGGCTCAGGCTCCGGTTCCGGCTCTGGTGCCTCCAAGTCCAAGGCCGTCGGCACTGCTGCCTCCACTGGTGTTTCCAAGCCAACCACCACTGGCACTCCTGTCACTGCCGGTGCCTCCAAGGTCGGCGCTGGCTTCCTGGCTGTTGTCGTTGCTGCTATCGCTGCTCTGTAAAGGGGTTAGATAGCCATTGATCTCGCTGTATATACCAAAAAGCAGGAATCGATGATTCTTATACTCATGCCATGTGGCCATGAAGCACACTTATTGACTTTGTAATTGTTTATTATTTATTTTCTTTTCATATCTCACGATCCTTACGATACCTGTTATCCCCTGCAATGTGCGTCGTTGACTCTGGCGAGACGCCGCCTTGTGTTGGCTCCGGTGTCCGGGCCGCATGAGCTTTCTCCAATACCGTGTCTCTATCCCATGCCAGCAGAGAAGGAATATCCATCCACAAAAAACCTCTACACCGTCACCATCGGAAGCTCTTTCTGTCGTCCCGGCACCGGCTTGGCCATCGTGATGCGCCCTATCACAACACTTGCAAGGACTCGGGGCAATATTATGGCTTGGCCCAACTCCAGTCTTTGTCTCTTGTCTTCACTGTGTGCGCGTCTTTTGCCTTCCTGTGCTCGGCTATGTTTTTAATAGTTTCCTCATGAGTGTTGTCTTCTGGCTTCTTGGCCTCTTTTTTCCTCCTTATTATTTCTGTTTTTCCCCTCTTATTATTTCTGTTTTTCCTTGTGTTGTTGGTTATCTTCCCCTTTGTTTAGTTGTCTATAGTCCCACTTTTCTTTGTCCATTGTTTGCTTGTGCCACTTTCCTGGAAGAGAAGCCATTGTATGATTTGGCAGGTATATAGCTGCTGCTGGACTCTTTGGTCTTGTGACTTGTAATAGTAATGCTCAATACTAAAAGAGATTTACATAGAAACTTGGTGTTCCTTGGTGACTTGTATTATGTGATTTGTAAGAGTTCTGTTCTCAGTAGTCTAGTAAGAGTCAACCGTCTTTTTGGTTCCCCGTACTCTGTACCTCCACAAACCACCATTGCCTCCCCATACCCATCAATCCACTTTATCCCCTCCCCCTTCAACCTCTTCTCCGTCTCCAAATAAACCATCCAATAAACTACCCCCAACACCCTCCTCCAGATCCCGATAGCACTGCACGCCGCACGCTCCATCCGGTAAAACTAGCCCCGATCCAATTCGCCAGAAATTTCCAGTGGGATTTTCTTAGTTTCTCTGGCCAGGAGGCCGTCAGCACGAACTAGCAGCCGCGATAGGTAGCATGGAGGAGGGGGCGCCTGGTGGTGAAGGGGAAAGCGGATGGAGGCGTTGAGGTCTTGGAATACTTGGTGGATTTTTTTTTCGGCGGGGGCTCGCTGTGGGTTCTCGTGTTTGGTTGTGACAGTTAATAAACTGAGATTGCCGGGTGTATTTGTTCCGGGGTCTTGAGACTCTTCTTCATCTTAACCTGGGACGTCCTGTGCAATCCCCTCTCGTATCCTCCTTTGCTATTCCTAGAACTCCCGAATCTGATCTGGATACAAGTAATCCAGAAAGGGAATACCACGTTGTTTGTTGGACTACAAGAAGCCCTGTGACGTCTGCTCACTTAAAGATGGTATCACGATGGCATTAGTTTCTGATGAACTAACTTTTAATTCCAGATATGACTGTGTTAGTCGGCGATAATGCGCGTCTGCTGAGCCAGTCCCGGGAGTTGTGACATGCACGAGGATCTCAACTTTCGAGGAATCCGGATCCGGGTTATTTGGCATGTGTGCTATGGAAAGATATGTCTTGGTACCTCAACAACAAGAAAAAAAACATGATCAAAATATAGAAGAAAAAATCCAAGAATCATAATCTGGACATTCCAAGTTCCACCAAGTCTAGGCATTAGTACTGGTTGTAAAATAAGCATAGTTCCACAACATCATGTTATCCTTTGTTATCTTAGACGGCACCCCCATTTTTCAAGTGCAGAATCGCGCCTAGCGCGTGTAGTGCCCACAACCAAGCGCTGCCTGTAGAAAGTCCAAATATATACTTACAACTGATCCTTCGCCAAGCGCGCTCCAATCACATGCATCTAAGACCCCGGACGCTGACAGACAACTATCACCAATCGCCTCATCAAAAGTGAAATCCCCTCAAACCATCAACATCATCACAACTTCTACACGAAATAAATACACAAACACCAAATCCCCTTTCAAAAAATGACTGAACCAACACCCCTCGGCCGCGTCGTTGTCATCGGCGGCAACGGCTTCCTCGGCTCCCACATCGTCTCCCAACTCCTCACCTCCTCCCTCTGGACACCCACCGTCGTCCACGCCATCGACCTCCGCTGCACGCGCAACCGGCACCCCGGCGCCACCTACAATGAATGCGACATCACTGACACTGCCGCGCTGACGACTATTTTCCAAAAGGTGCAACCGGATGTCGTTATTCACACGGCATCGCCGGCGGCCCAGGGGGAGAGCGAGGTACATAAAACGTTGTTTAAGAAGGTGAATGTGGATGGGACGGCGAGTGTGATTGAGGCGTGTCAGAAGGTGAGGGTGACGGCGTTGGTGTATACGAGTTCGGCAAGTATCTTAAGTGACAATGTTAGTGATTTGTTGAATGCCAATGAAGATTGGCCCGTTATCCGCGGCAGACATCAGTCCTCCTACTACTCCGAGACCAAAGTAAGCTTTGTGTATCCCTTCTCCCATCAATGCAACCAACTCTAACAGAAATCCCCCCTCCCCTCCCAGGCCGAAGCTGAAGCCCTTGTCCTCGCCGCCAACCGTGCCCCCTCCCACCCCACCCTCCTCACCTGCTCCATCCGCCCCTCGGGCATCTTTGGCGAAGCAGACGGCATGGCTACCAAACACATGGTGCAAATCTACCACCAAGGCCGCAACAACGTGCAAATCGGCCCCAACAACAACCTTTTTGACTTCACCTACGTCGGCAACGTTTCGCACGCCCACCTTCTCGCCGCTAAGCTGCTCCTTGCCACCGGTAAATCTACAACCATCCCCCTCGATACCGAGCGCGTCGACAGCGAGGCTTTCCTAATTACTAATGACGAGCCGATATATTTCTGGGACTTTTGCCGCGCGGTGTGGGCGGCGGCGGGGAGTGATAAGGGGCCTGGAAGTGCCTGGGTGTTGCCGCGATCGGTGGGGTATATTTTGGGATGGGCGAGTGAGATTTTCTTTTCTATTATTCAGAAGCCGGCTACATTTAATCGGCAGAGGATCATCTACTCGACCATGACTCGGTACTTTAGCATTAACAAGGCTAGACGGCGGTTGGGGTATGCGCCGATTGTGCCGTTGGATGAGGGGATCAAGAGGGCAGTGAAGTGGTCGTTGGAAAATGACGCTCCGGAACATTGAGTGGGTGGTTGGTGTGGATAGAGTCTAAGAACGAGTTAAAATGGCTTTTTTTTCTTCGATTTATTTTTGTGCAGGACTCAGGAGTTGACTGGTTCAGTCCACACTGGAAGGTTCTCGGATATTAATAGTATATTTAATGCAATGCAATTCTTATGATCAACACTCAATATATACCGTGGACAAACATGTTGTAATGATGACTGGATCATGGAGCCTTGTATTATTGATTAGAATTTTAAGCAAAACAGACACCACAACATGACCAGCTCCATTCTCCAGAGAAAGCAAAACCCCCCACATCTGACCATCACCATCAATTAACAAATTGCAGAAACCATCTCCCAACGACACCAACGAAAAAAAAGAGAAAAAGAAGGAAAAAAGAAAAGCAAAAGCTCATGAACAAAGACGCCATCGATGCCGGTCTTGATCTATCTAACCAAAGACGCTCAGTCATGAGTCCCTCTCATGAGCCATCGCCACGCACATACATGGGGAAACAGAAGAAACCAAGTGCAACATGAAGCCACCGGAGCAACAAGCAAAACACAAATCACCATTCATCCTTCTATCATCATAACAACTCCTGCAGAGAAAAAAATAAAGTAAAAAAGAAAAGAAACAACGTCTTGACCAGCAAATTGTGCAAGACCAACCATTAAGGGGATCAAGGTAACACAAATGACAAAACGCAGAGTAAACAAAAAAAACAAGAGAAAAAAAGACTAGAGGCTCCAGATCATTAGATACGGAAAGCAAAAAACGAAAAGGAAAGAGAATAATTCCAAACCCAACATGCACATCATGACCACTTAGCTGTTATCCGCAACATCAACGCCAGGCCCTGCATTCCCATTCTTATGGCCCCAGTTCCCCGAGTTGCGGAATCCTCTAGTTCCGTTGCCGTTCGTCGACAGTTCACCATCAGGGTGGTCCTGGGGCTCATAGGTCTGAGGACTATACGTCGTCACATCCTCATGACGGTATCCCCAAGGCGGAGGTTGACCGGAGCCCGATGTCTGAAGTTGTGGCGGCCGAGGAGGCATGTTTTCGCGCTTTTGCTGTGGGGGCTTAGGTTGCTGCAGAATCGACGGTACTAGAGGCGGGGGAGCGTAGTTGCCCTTCAACGTAGCAGTAGTTTGGACTTGAGCCGGAGGTTGTTGCGCCGACACTTGGCCCAGTTGCTCGTGAGTAGGAGGAACCTGCTGGTGGGACAGCGGAACTCTAGGCTCAGACTGAGCATGCGGAATTGAGTGTTGGTTTGGAGGAGTAGAAGGCTGGCTGCTGCTGCCATACGCCAGGCTTGGAGCTTCCATCATGCCCGGACGCACACTACTCTCCTGTTGCCAAAGCGCTGGATCAGTATCATACCGGCGAGGAGGGGGGCGAGAGCCGACATCAGCACCACGACTGTAGGTCTCGGTGGAGCTCTCAAAGGGCTGACGCGACCCTTGACGTTCTTGGAAACGCTTGAGGATATCTTTGGTGGTGAGATCGCCACTGTTGAGAGTGGGATCATTAAGAAGATCTGTGAACTCATCAGGAACCTGAAACCCCTCTTGTTAGCTTCTGAAAGATACAATTCAAAACGATAGCCATAGGCAAAATACTTACCATGCACATTTCTTCCAGATTATTAATCATGATCTCAACAGCCTCGACGGCATGCATGGGCTCACTATCCAGAGACAATGTCGCCATGTTGGCAAAAAGAATGTTGGGCGCAATGACCGTGGCCAAGTTCTTGACATCCATCTTGGATCCGGACTCCTCATCAATCTGATGGAAAGTGCCAGCCCACTTGAGGAAATAGAACAGAATCTCGAGAGAGTCACGGTGGCACTTGGGGAGCAGACAGCACGTCAAGTGCAAGCATTGCTTCCGCCTCTCGGGATCGGGAAGTTGTGCGGCAACAATCCACAATTTGTATAGTTTGTATGTGAGCAATGGATCAGGAAGCTCACGTAGGTACCGCTTCAACAAAGCAGCGACTTGCACAACAGGCTGTTCCATCAGGTTGACGCTATCAGTACCATCACGGTCAATCGACTCGCACAGCTCACCAAGCTTCTTGATGTTACCGTTCTTGCGGAAGACACCCTCAACCGACAGATCCATCTTGCGCATGGCAGTGATGATGTCATCGAGAATAGCAGGAATACGCAGAGCACCAGGCCCTAGACCATCCGTAGACTCGGCACCATCACGTTCCACAATCAACTCGAGAGGAACACCAAAGACACCCTTCTTCTTGATACCCTTGCGACCATCGTTCTTGAAGGCCTTGTGCAGGTTCTTCCAGAACGGCGCAGGCTTGCGAGACTCAATGAAGCCCAGCAGCTCTTCTAGCGTAAAGTGGTCTTCAACCATGGGATGCATAGTTAGCACGGCCCAGTGGCGCACGGTAAAGTACTCTAGGGCAGAAAGTTCTGAAAAGTACTGACGGTTGCGTCTGGTAGGGACATCACGAGATCCATTACGACTGTTATCCGGTCCAGCTGAGTTCCCGCGCGATTGGCTCCCAGGCATTGACCGGTCCATGCCGCGTTTACCACCCGATCGCGGCTGCATCTCCTTGGCTTGCTCAGCTGCAACAATACGGGGCAGGTCGTCTAGAGTCAACGCATCCATGGTGCTGAACTTCTTATCCATGGCCCCGCTGCCGTTTGGGGTCCCATCCTCGGGAATCATGTTATTCGACGCAAAGGATCCATCACCGGGGCCTTCAGTGCCATCCATGATGCGCGACGTCCGAGCACGACGGACGCTTGAAGAAAGGTGCTTGTCAAGCCGTGTGCTACGCAGTCGCCGCACTTCATTCAACGAGTTCTCATACGAGGATTCGCGACGCTCATTTATGCGAGACTGTGACTGTGAGCGCGGCTCACCCCGTAAATGGTGCTGGCTGTAGTGGCCATCCGAAATGTAACCGCTGCCATCCTCGTTGGTGTTGGGGAGCGCACCGTTAGTCCGCAGAATCTCCAAAAGTCTAGCGAGGGCAACCTTAAGAAGGAAGGCGTATTGCTGCAGCTTGGTGATGTGTTCAAAGGGCGCCTGGCCCTCAATGGGAACCTTGATGCATGACCGGCAGTAAATATGGTGCTCCACAGGATGAAACACAGCTTCCGTCAGTGTACGGCCAAGCTCCCGGGCACACACAACACACTTCATACACGCAATGTGCCACCGAAGATCCCCCAGACGCGCACACTCGTCCTCCACTGACTTGTTACACGCCGCGCAATGATCCGAGTCTTTGGCTGACAGTCTTGAGTTACCGTTCATTATCAACAGCGGGTTCTCCTCCACATCCTGGGTTTCGAGATTCCTGAGGTCTTCTAGGAATTGGTAGACGCCATCAGAGCTCTTCGTCTCACGCTCCAGTTTCAGGGCAGTCTGCAAACATATCCGAATCAGAAGCTTGAGGTAGTGCGCCAGACCTGTCACAAGGGACAAAAGGTCTTGAGTGACACCAAGCTTTCCTCCAGGAGTCTCTGATGTCTTAGAAAGGAGACTGAAAAAGGAAACAATCTTCTTGCAAAGGATCTTAGCTTCGCGACCATATGACATGTCTAAGAATGAAGAGTTAGTGTCGAGCTCAAAATATGAGTAGGTACTCTTTTACTGATCTACAGCTGTCTACTTACTTTTTGATCCATGAGCAGCGGTCATCGTCCGATCCAACCGATCGGCACTTTGGAAAAGGACCTCTACGTGGTAAATAAACCGCTTGGCTACTATGACGCCATCCAGGTGGGCTCCGTTGCTAACATGAAGCAGCATATCCGAGATACAAGCAGCTGAAGACTCCTCAAATGCCGACAAAACACTCCAAATCTGGTAGACTTTCTCTTCCATACGATCTTCAGCTTCCTTCACAACTTCCCGGTCATACTGGGTGCCAGTACCGGGGGGAGGGACAGGTTCATCGGGCGATGCAAGGCGCACATTCCAGAACTTGTGAATCATGTAGCACTCCGGGTGCCAATGCTGATTCTGCCCATTGCGGAAGATCTCAACGAATTGCTTCAGAATGGCTGTTTGGCAACCGTTGCACCGTTGGGCGAACTGAGTGGAGTAGTGGAAATGGCAGTACACTTGGTCATCATGCTCGTAGTAGCTGTCTGAGGCACCGAAGACTGTGGGACAAACAGAGCAAGTGAAATGGTCAACATGGTACTTGCGGTCGAGAGCAGTAATGTAGGAGCCTCGTAAGGCGCTACCACACTTGTAACACAAAAGACCCAGGCGGCGGAAGTAGTCGGTTTCACAGAGAGGATATTGACCGTCAACCTCTTCGTTGTCGACGGGAAAGAATTTGGAAGCTACAATCTGACCACAGTCCTATAATGAGGGATGTAAAGTTAGCATAATTAGACAAATTAAATCATCAAGCATTGGTTTGCATGCAAGGCGCGTTTTAACACCAAAAAAAAAGTTGCACCTGTCAATCTTTGTGTGCAAGAACAGAGGCAATACGTACGCGACATCTGAAGCAATCAAGGTGGAAAGTGCCATCTAAAGCCCTCACGAACTGTCCTGTCAACACTAAACCACATTTTTTACAGATTCTGGCTTGTCCACTGGGTGATCTCCCCTTATTTGCCGGTTGTTGGCGATCTCCACTCCCCCGCGGCCGCGGCGCGCCCATCAACGACATGTCGTCGTACGGATGTGACTGAGACTGAGATAGTGGATGGTCGTGTGGTAATGGAGCCTGTGAAGGCGGGCGACTCCGATTACGAGAAGGTGATCCGGGAGGCGGGGCAGCATTACCCATGGGGCCCCTGAGATGAGCGTTGTCGGGTGTGCGGACACCGTAGCGGTCGATTTCGGAAGATGGGCCGGAGGGGGCCACTGAGGGGGGTGGACGGGTGGGACTACGTTCGGAGATCCTCATGGAGGAGGCATCATAGTCGGATGCCATTGTTTGAAGTATGTGTGGGACAAATTGAGTGGATGGTAGTGGTGATGATGATTATGATGATGATGCGGGATGGAATTGTCGTGTTGGTATGGGGGTTGCTGGTATGGATTATTTGTGCTTGGTACTGAGGGGACGTTTTGAGCAAGCGGCGACTTCTTGTCAATTGACGGAAGAGACTGGACGAGGACAAGTTATCGATGGTGAAAGTTGATGTTAAAGCTTTGATTGGCTGTAATTAAACTAAAGTTGTGGATTTGGTGTATGTTTGCAGCAGGGTTGAGCTGAATTTGGTAGAAGAAAGTCCACGCTTCAAATGGAGGCGTAAGTATCAATATCGTCAGTGTATGTACGATGGAAGTAATGAAAAAGAGAAAATCGTAAGTCGTTTCAATGAAAAAAAAAAATTTAATGATGAAGGAGATGAATTGTGGTGATGATGATTATGGTGGTAGTGGTGGTGGTGGTGGTGGTGGATGTTTTAGGAGCTATATGCAGAAATGGCCATAGATGACACAAAGACACACCAAAGGCGCGATGAATTGAGTTTGGTCAAAGAAACAAAAAAAAGCTATCGCTAAAAGAACGGTTTAGTCAAAAGCTTGTGTGGATGAGCTCAAAGTTGAAATTCTTCGTCTCTCTGTCTCTTCGTACACACACACACACACACACACACACACACACATATGCACACACTCTCTCTGTGATAGGAGGGCGACGAGACGACGGAGCGGCGGAGCGAGCAAGAGAGCAAGCTCAGTTTAGCGGGATTGGAGAATTGATTGTTATGAGGACTATGGCGCCCAGCAGCAGCAACAGCGAACGAACAAGTCCTAGCGATTAGGAGAAAGCCAGATGTGGAGAGGGATTCACAAGAGACAATTAGAGACGATGAAAATGGATTGGGCTGGGGGGGTGGGAGGGGAGAACTGCAGCAGGCACGCAAGCAAGCAAGCAAAGCTTCTAGGTTTGTGTGAAAGGAAGCTTGTTTCTCTTTGTGGCGGCGGGTTTTTCCAGCGTGAGGCTCTGAGAAAGACAGCTTCTAGCGCCTGGAAGCTCCTGTAATTTTTAGTGGATAGCAAGCTTGTTTTTGTCTAGGGCACTAACATGCCACAAGTCTCCATAATATGAGGGAGTGGGGGTGGTTTGATAGGAGGAGGGGAGCAAGCCTAACAGCACACCCAGAAGTGTCAAAGCCAAACAGAAGAAAATGGAAGGGGAAAAAAGGTAATGAAAGACAATTTCATAGAACAAAAGAGGCGTCTCTCGGCTTCTTTTGCACCCAAGATGGTTATGGTGGCGGTGAGTGTAGAAGCCGGGCGCGAAGCCAGGCCTATGGGTCGATCGAGCACCACAATTCGTATATCTAAAGTCTACAGGCTTCAAGGCTTCTAACAAGGTATTAGAGCAATGTAGTTGAATATTCAGGTCTTTTTTCGGGGCAGAATCTAGGGGCTCTGAGTGGGTTTCTGGACTTCCGGTAGGTTTCCAGGTCCCCTGAGAAATGGATATAGGATTTCCTTTCTTGTCAAGAAATGTATTTTTTTTTCGGCAAGGCTGTGACAGGTTGGCAACAAGGCCGGCTAACTTTTTAGCCATAAAAATAAAAATGATAATGGGAGGATTTAGGATATCAGTGACATGAACATTTAGTAAAAATAAAATTAAAAACTAACATGCAAGCTGCTTTGACCTGACAACACTTTGTTAATATTTACTCACACAGAAATATATGTGAAGGTTGTTATCTCCTATGTTTGGTGTGGATACACACCATGGTTCCACTCAGAAAGAACAGCAAAGATCTTACAGCCATTGGCAATGAGGCTATCATGGACCGTAAGCATGTAAGCAGACAGGTCCATGATATACTATAAAAAGCGACAGCTCGCTTGTCTAGATCGTGTAGCATTCAAAAGATTTGGTTAGTGATGTCATAAGTTTTATCTGACCATGATCAACTTAACGACCATGTATGTTATCATAGCTCAAATTTTACGAGGACTAGATAGATATTTCAATCTCGCAATGACATATTTCTGGTCACATATACTAAAGTGCGTCTTACTCAACTTCGACTTGTCACTTATGTAGGAACCGAACCTATTCACCCCACACACACTAAAAAAAAAATCACCCTCATTCAGCGCCTCCAACACCATCTGCACAGCTTGCATCATCGTCCCCCCCTAACCTCACAGAAAATCCCTAACGAACACCCCCTCCCCCCTCCCCCCAAAACGAAGGCAAAAAGAAGGGGGTAACCCGCCAAAACAAAAACAAAACAAGAAAACCGCAATAAAGGGACAGAAATCCGCTAACCAAACCTGCATCAACAATGTTCCCCTCTGACTTCCTCCTCATCCTCCTGCTCCACCTTCGACTACCCCCAGCTTCATCTATATATATAAATACATGTATTCCACATTTCGTTCCATTGTATATATATATGTAGAAAAAAAAAGGTCGCCAATGAAACATTCATTGTTTAGTTCAAGACATACACCCAGGCTTGATTTCGCCTGGGATTTCCTAAAAGTCTCGTGGCGTTGGTGGAGATCACGAATTAAGAAAGAGAAAAAAAAATATGCGTGGCGTTGGCAATAACCGGTTAAACTGCAACTATGATTTTCTTGGATGGCAACCCCTTTTAAGATTCACATTGGCTTGGCATAGCTGCTGGCATTTGCAAGTTTTTCTTTGTTTAAGGGAGTCTTGTATTCTTTTTGTTTTCTTTTTTTCCAGACACATGCCAGATATCACATAGGACGGTTATCTAGCCGTACATCGGTATGTTGACATCTCAACCTGTTAACATCATTGTTGTATCCATGCAACCGCACCTGTAGATACTTAGTGGCTTCTCGCAAGTCACCCCACTATTATCTTGGTTCTTTCCTATCCCTCCACAATCACAGTGGTGGCAGAGCACACGCACGGGATATCTGTCGCATCATGGCACAGCTACAGATAAATAAGTACTGAGCGGAAAGAAATGGGTATATATACATAGAAATTAATACTAAGTTTCCTTGTCATGTTTGGTTTGTCAATCTTCTAGCACGGGTATGCAGATGGGAGGAGGTGCGGAAGAGTTAACCGTGCATACGACGTAACAAGAATAGCAAAAAGAGCAAGGGACCTATACAGTTGTCAGGGGATTCAATGTGAAGATTCAAGGGTTATTGTATATGTATTGACCCTAATGTTTCCTAAATCAATACATAGAGATCACATCTCAATGGATAGCAAAAACCTATTAAATTATTAGATAACACAGTGGATTGAATCATTACACAGACAACTCTATGATAATATCCTTAGTCTCATATCCACATGTCTTGAACATTCAAGGCACAATTAGCCCGTTAATAACCGTCTCAGATACTCCAAAACTAAACTGATCACTGCATACAAGTCACCCGACTCTGCACCATCCCATCTGCGCCATCTCATGCATGGGTTCCTACCTGCATGATCATATGTTTTTGCTTATTCGATTCAGTAGACAGAAAGCCAAATTATAATCTGTATCGTATAGCGTACTCGGCAGTGAGTTGTCATATGGTTTTCATCATCAACCCTGCTAGGTAGACATAAATTTGCAGGAACATATACACATGATCTGATTTTAGAAACATCTTGTTGAGCTTAAGATTTAGTGTGGTTTGGTGATATGCCAAGAAACAAGAAACGAGAAGAAGTCTAGAATGGAAGAGGCTTAGTATAGTAGACCCTCGTATGGCGGGGTAAATAGGTAGGTTGATAGAGGTGTGTCTTATCATGTCACCAAGACTGAGGCTATAGAGCGTAATGAACCAAACCTACTGTGAAACTTCGTTTCCAGATCTCATCCTTCTAGTTCAGAAAGAGAAAAACAGCCATCCGAAAACTTTCGGATCCCGGATCACTGTGTAACTAAGCCTCGATGCAACACAGCCACTGTACCCAAAAATCCAA
Organism: Ambrosiella xylebori; assembly: GCA_002778035.1. Lineage (NCBI taxonomy): Eukaryota > Fungi > Ascomycota > Sordariomycetes > Microascales > Ceratocystidaceae > Ambrosiella > Ambrosiella xylebori. Next base: position 1,270,659 of record PCDO01000004.1, read on the forward strand.
ATCCATAACCTTCTCATCTTCTCATCTTAATAACAACCTCGACAGAATCTTTCCGATCAGCTCGTTCAAAAAAGGCACAAGAATTGGTATTTTAGGCCACATCATTACAAAGTGTCAACAATCGGGACTTCTCCCAGATGTTGCCCAAGCCACGCTTTTGACCGATATTCGCACCAGAGAACATCTTATGATGCCCATTCTAAGAATAGATACTGCCTTTTAAGGCTAAAGGATCTACGTCTTATCGCTTGTGGAGTGGTCAGCATAGATTGTCTTTAGAAGTGTGCATTTCCTTCTCGATACTACAGGACAACCGGGATTACGGCCTCACTTCGCCACAACGCGCCTTGCCGGCTCCTACTTGTGACGAGAACACACACACAAAGGTGCTTCTAAAAATATACTGGATTACGATATAATCACCTATCGGGTGTTGACTGTTATTGCCCGAAAGTCGGCGTCGTTATCAGCACCGGTGCCCTGTTGCCTCCGACCCATATCCAAATCCCGGCTTATCTAACTCAAAATATGTAAATCCCCAATATGCTTCCGAAGTTAGAAAAGCAATTTAATCGAGAAGATATCACAAATGGCCATATGCTCTCTTATGTATATGTTATGTATATGATGCCCAGTTGAGGATGAATGATCTCTTGCAGTTGTCATTTTGGGAATGTGCCTGTCATACCCTGCAAGAGAAATCCTTGCGTGACAACTGTTCCACAATGTCTGTGATTAGGGTTACATTCTGCTAGTCGAAGCGTAGGCGTATTGGAGGGCAAACTCTAAACTTTGACATAGATGGCATATCGAACAGCATCTGGATTCGAGAACTTACACAAAAAACTTTATCTACAATCTTGGTGAGCTACCCCCCACCCTCCAAAAAGAGAACCTACAACGAGTGAGAAAAGATGACATTCTGGTCTCTTATATAAGCTATTACAAAATGTTCTCAACAAGATTACCAAAGTGCATGGCTGTGCTCTCTAGGCACCGATCTCAACAGCATTACCGTATAAGTCAATTGGTCGTCATCTCCATTCTAGTAATTCTCAATTAACATGTCATGGCCGTTTTTCAGTCTCTGCAGATCTTGGTTCTCGAGAAGACAAGGGTGCTATATGTATGTGAAACTCTGCTGAGGTTTTGTTGTCAAAGTGTGCCTTAGGACCAGCCTTCTTGGAGCACAGAACCAGTTCTTTATGCATGAAAAATGATAAATAAATGCCCTTTTTTGCTTTGCTTTGTCAAGTATTTTGAATAGATAGATAAGCAAATTGGCAAATATCTTCACTAGTCTCAACAAATCATAGTAAGAGTCTCGCTGATCTTGTTGTATTCTGACATACGGCCACCAAAAACGACCAACAAAATTACTATGATGGAGAATTATTGTGTTTTTGCTTCCATATCTCCATCTTATCACATAGCCACAAGGCGACCATAGCCTATCTATAACCATTTCCTTACCCATAAATGTATACCAAAGCGAAAGGTAGACCGAGAGGTGCATTGCCAATTAACAGGGAGACGTCATGATTTACGTGGATATTTGCATTTTGATTTCATTTGTACAGAAAAAAATCAGAAAATTTGCATGGAGATCAATGCGTAGGGCTTTGCGGCGTTGCTGGATTAGGCTTAATTGGATGGAGACGGTGTGTGATGACAACATGTGTCGAGGAGAGATTATATGGGGATGTGGACAAGTACTTAAAAGACAAGAAGGGCGCTTAACGGGGATTTGAACTTGGAGTTGTCTTGGCTGACTCGGACTGCATTGTCTTGATACACCGCTTTATCACCATGGTCTCACCACACAATCTCTACATCCACACATGAACATTAATATCCAATCATTCTAATCAATTCACTCCCATCCAACCCCATCGAGGCAGCCCAAAGCCAGCTCGACAAGGGTCACTATCTGCCGACCTCCCGACTGCCCCTCCGACCCTTAACTACCTAAACACCCGGCGCCCTCCAAACCACCGAAGCTGAAAATCGGCCCCTCCTCCGGCCGCCGCTTGGTGAATTCCTTGTTGTTGCCAATTTGCCTCTGATTCATGCTGGGGGAAAGCGATAGATGCAGATGCAGAGAGGGACGCAGCTGGTGAAGGACGACATATGGAATTTTGCCACGGCAGATTGATATATATATTTATATGAATACGATCGGGCGATGTTGAACGACGTACAAACAAAGAGATAATAAGACACAAAGGAACGAAAAAAAGGTTATATAGACCACATCCTTCACCTTGACTATTGTGAGGTTATCATCATCTCCGCAGCTTCATGTTCTTTTATCAATTTTCTACACTCTTTCCAAAAATGACCCTAATCGAAAAACAACAAAACCCTAACCTTCCCTCTTCCACCACCTGCACCTCCCCCTTCGCCTTCGCCTCCGCAACCCCCATAACCCTCGCCTCCGGCCACACCACCCCCATCTCTACCCTCCGCCGCGGCCACCTCGTCCTCACCCCTCTGGGCCCCCGCCGCGTCGCCGCCCTCCTCATAACCCGTGTAACCGCCCACCCAATCGTCCGCCTCCGCACCATCCTCGTCACCCCCGACCACCCTGTATCACCCGATGGCCACCGCTGGTATCTGTCGCGGGCGGTCGCGGGTGGCTCCGGGAGGTATACGGGGAGGTTATGCTCGGTTATTTTGGAGGAGGATAGGGATGAGAGGGCGCATGCGGTGTGGGTAGGGGGTGGGGTTGGGGGATTTTGGGGGGTGACAATGGGGCATGGGGTTTGTCGGAAGGGGAGGGGAGATATAAGGGGGCATGAGTTTTGGGGGGGTTATGCGGAGGTGGTCAGGGAATTAAGGGGGTTGGGGGTTAGTGGGGATGGGGTGGTTTGGTGTGGGGGGGTGGTGAGGGACCGGAGAGGTGTAGTGAGGGGGCTGGCGCTGGATAGGAGACGGGTGATTCAAATAGTTCGGGCAGAATTGGAAAGATTGAGGAGGATGAAGTAAAACGGAGAGGCATTAGAATATGTCTTGGATGGGACTATTTCACTTTGTTCCGATATCACGGAGCCGATGTCCGGGATCTGGGTTGTGTCATCCCGATAACATGCATTCTGCTAGGATGCTGCTTGATCCTTTGAGTTCGAAAACCACCTCAATGAGGTTTATTACAACACACAGTCTCATGACTTTATATGTTTCAGTTACAAGGCGATAAGCTATTACTCTACTATTAGTCCATGTAGCACATAATCAATATATATCATCATATATCTAGCTTTACTTTTGTCTAAAATCCTGGACATCCACCCTCTTCATCCCATCAACGTATTCCGCCGACTCCGATTTGCACTAACCCTCCCCACAATCGCCTTCAACGTCTGCCGCAACGCCGCATCATCATACCGCGGACTGCCCCCATTCGGTCCATAAACCCTTAGACACTCAATGCCCATATCCGCTAACCTCTTCTTATCTACTTTTGGTGAACTCGGCCCATCTAAATAAACTAGATGCGTAACGAACCGCCCGCACTCTGTGCTCTCATCTCCTTCCTTTAGCCGGCCACCAGGCCTCAACGACTGCAAGCAAGCATTCGTAATTGCCTTTACGAAATCCACTGCATCAAATGGATTGATCGACGGTCCGACTTCCCGGTCCACTGTAGCGTTCAAAATTAAAACCTTATTCCGAACCTCTGGCTTCAACAGTGCCGCACCTACACCCTTGAGTACCAGACTCGGCACAATACTTGTAAATAACGAACCAATACTGTAGATGACTGTCCCTGCCTTCCCCAACGCATCCAAAGCTCGTGGATTTGCTGAGATGCGGATCTCCTGTCCGTACGGGTTGATGTACCATAAACGTTCGATCCTCGCCGGCAGGTCCTCGTCATGCTCCTTAGAAAAGGCAATTGCCGCCTTCCGCAATGCAGGCAGAGAACCCGGCAAGTTAGCGTCTTCGGCCTGCTCAACACCATCGTCTTCATCATCACCATGCTGCCTTACAGCGTGCCCTCGGCCCCTTTGCCGGGCATTCTCAGGCGATAAAAGATCATCATCATCACCCGCCGTGCACGTCAGAGCAATAGCTGTCGGCTCCCCCGGATGCGAGATGTTATTTTGCCCCACAATGACATCTCCGTTTGTCAGACCCGCAGCAATGTGGTGGGCAAAGTTCGTGTTGAGTGAGGGCATGACGTCAACATCTTTGGGGACAGAACAGACGGAGCTGAGGAGGTAGATGGCAGCCTCAAAGGAACCGGTGAAGAGACGAGCGCCCGTGAGGAAGATGTTTCCGAGGGAGGCGGCGCCAAAGTCGAAGCGGGATGAGGTACGTATCCGTTTGATAGCTTCGAAGTTGAAGCTGTTGAAGATGGAGCGGATAAGTTGGAGTTTGGGAGAAGAGATGTTTGTCCAGACAGGATGTGTCCCGTCGAGAATCGTGTCCCATTCGGTAGCTGCTTCAGCGGAATCTGATGGGAGGCGGTGGCCGAAGAGAGCTTTGGTAGCTGTGTTCTCGGTAGAGCCATTGTCGGGGATCAACCGCACCAAACGGGACCGGACGTCACCAATTCCAGGGCCACCAAAAACACGGATGATTTCACTACTGCTACCACCGTTGTCGGAAATGGGGACAACGTAGGTGAGAGAAGCATTGTTCTCGGCGCGGACCTCCTCAAAGATATCAACAAGTTTGTTGGCGGCGCTGCCGCCAGAGAAGACGACGATGCCGGTGTGATTGGAGTGAGGTGAGGTTGACGGGCAGCGAGGGGCCATGCGAGGCCGGATGGTGGGAGTTGAAGTGGGGGAGAGTTCATCTTGGGAGTCCAGGACGGCGACCTGAGGGATGATACTGGCCTCCGTAAGTATGCTTTTGCGAGTCTCAATAGAATGAGAAGTTGTTGAAACGTGGTCTGGTACTGTCATTGTGTTAGTTGCTATGAAAAGAAGATGAAGAAAATGAAAAGGGAACGAAGAAAATAAAAGTGACGGTTGTGCTTATCTTCAGCTTCCTCTGAATAGATGTGTCCTCATTAAACCCTTGTATCCAGATGTCATCATATGACTCTCAACGAAACGTTTCAACCCAACCGTGACTAGTGGTAAGGGAAAGAGGCTGAGTCAGCCAAGGAATAGTTTGTAATTGAAAATAGAAGTTACAATGTTTCGCGTCAAGAAATTAGGGGCAAAAGTGAGGAAAGGACGTTGGCAATAATTTAAGTGTATTTAATTGATTTTTGATGATAATCGTAATTTTTTTTTCCAAAAGTGGATTCCATACTGACTTCAACATAAGTGACTGCTCAGTTCAAACATAAACTTGCAGCGGGGCCGGACCCGTGATGATGCAACTTTAGTCACGTCTAAACTAAAAGCAAATCTTGCATTCAATTATATTCCAAATAGATTTTATAAATCATGGCACTCGTTCATATCATCAGCAGACACTTACTAGGCAATCGCAGGTAACTTCTCTCCTTCATGCAGATAACCTTAATTAACCAACCCACTAATTCATTTGCATCTCCTCTGCCGGCTCTAGCACTCCCTGACTCACCGTCCACGTCATGTACTCATCTGGCCCCAGAATCGTCTTCAAGATAATCTTCTCGAAGATTCCCAGATTATCCGCCTTCATATCATCCAACGCCCCTCTCATCTTGAAATGATTCACCACCACATGACGCCCCAACGCCCACTCCTTGGCGAAAGCAACCACATCCGGCGCCTCCCACAACGCCGCCGACACTGTCAAAACAGTCATGTGGTGCATCTCCTCGCTGCACTTTTGCGTGGTGATACCTTTGAACATCCGCAGCATCTGCGCAAAGAAGAAAACAGTCGTAAACGACCGCTGCGCCGACTCAACAAAGAGCCATTCTTGCCAGAATGTGCACGCCTCATTCACCGGGAACATGCCCCACGGCCGGTTGACCGATGCGGCCGCAGCCAGAACACGGGCTGTCCCCGACCGCATCCCCGTTGGATCAGCGGCTCCAGAGCTCACTGATTCGTTCAATACTTGGAGCAAGTTCGTTGCGGTGACTTCTAAAACGGGAAGGGCATCGTCGACAGCAAGACGCATGGCGAGATCGTTGTCGAAACTGCAGATAATGACGTAGAGTAGGATGGCCTGAACATTGGCCAGCGCATCTAACGGCGACGCGGGGTTCACAAGACTATCACAGCTCAAAAGATCCCGCAGTCGGGACCGAATAGCGCGAAGAATCATGCAGGAGTTGCGGGGGTTCTTAGCTAGGTAGAGAGCACAGCTGGAGATGGCGTCTTCCATGACTCGGGGCATCCGGACAGCGTATAGGCGAGCATGACACCATGGAGTCTGCCCTAAGAGAACCATACTCCGGGGGGCATCTTTGATGATACGACGGGCATATCCAAGACGGGAATAAATCATTTCTGGAACCGAGTGTTTCGGGGATTCGTCAGCGGCTATCCGGAAACAGGACGGGGATCGAGTATATCCTGGGAGCCCCAGGCCGTAAAAAGGGTCTGAAGAAAAAGATGATGCAAGCAGAGCAGCATTGTCAACAGAGAATTGTGCGGAGGTTACAGGGGCTTGTCCGGACGTCGACATTATGGAAAGATTATTGAGTTCCTTGAGATACTGATCCGGACTAGATCTCTGTGGCTCCGGTGCCTGCATCAAGGACTCCGACAAGTTAGGTGGCGCCATGTATGCATGCTGCGGCAAATGCAGCTGCCCGCTCATTTCTCCGCCCATGATATGCGCTCGTTGTAGTGCCGGCTGCTGACCCCCTAGCGACGTTGCCACTTGCCGCTCCGGTGGGCCATGCAAGCGACTTGATGATCCTAGAGGTGAGGTTTTGGAACCATTGTGGGCATCCAGACGGCGGGCCCCAGGGGGCTTCGCGACGTAGACGCATTCGATGTCTCGGGCGGCACAACGGGAGCAGAGGGGATAGGAGAGATCACAGCGGCGTTTGGCTTTCACACAGGCAGCGCAGGATTTGCGGCGGGGAGGAGGGTTAGCGCGTTCTAGAGAAGAGTTGCTGCGGATTTTGGTGGTAGCAGTGGTCATGGTGGAGAATGGGAGGGGATGGAGATGGGGGGTGGTGAGGAGGTAGATCTGATTAGTGACAGCGTAATGGTGATGATATGAGATCAGTGAGGGTGATGATGCTAAGAGTGGTGTAATTGTCAGTAGTAGTGAAGCTGAGTTGATTTTTATTACAATGTGATGGCAAAGATTCACGATATCGAGTCTAGGAGTTGTTGCAGGTGGAATATTGAACAGTAATAATGTTAACAACTGAAGCTGTTGGTGATTTATGTAAAATTGACGAGCAAAATTTAGTTTCCTGGCTGTGACTGGCTTAGTATATAGATTGTAAAAGATGAATAAAAAGTCATGAAGGCGAAGATAACATTAACAAGAATCAAATATCCAACTTGATAATCATAAGCAAAAAAGAATAAACTTAAATTCTTCCCACCACCGGTCCCATCGACCTTGTTCTAGCCTGTCCACTAATAAACGCACCATGCAAATCACCAAATTTGACGGAACTCCGCCGCTCTGCGCTTAATAACATCCCTTCCATTTGACAAATAACATACATATTCTGGAACAACCCTAGATAACCCTCGCTACTTCGCTACTTGATTAAATATGTACGCCATGACACACACATTTCGCCGTTGGGATGGGATTTTATGCTTGGACGGGGTCGATTTGGGAGTGTTAGTGCAGTAATCTGCCGCGGGGCGATGGGACCTGATCTATAAAGACCGAGAAGATCAGGAGATCCGCGAAGATTTGACACGTGAGCGGGGTTTTGTAAATCTAGGGTTATGAAGACATTAATGAATTGGCCCAGATGGATGTATTATGAAAGATGTTGGCAGCTATCCGGCACTTTGCTCCTTCCATGCTGCCACAGATAGATAGTAACATAATTATGGAGTGGAGAGGGGTACACAGCTCCCCCACTTCCAGGAGTGTTGTATTTTCCCTCTTCTCTCTCCTTTTTCTCTCCATACTCATATACAATACATTCTATACTCCCTTTCTATCAATCTATCAATAAATTAAACTTTCTCCAAACAAAACCCTACCCAACCACCTTGTTCATATTACATAATAGTAGCAATTATGAACAATACCCTATCCACATACCATTAGGCAAACTTATCCTTTATTCTTTAAGATAGCATATAATGATATCCATTCTTTATTCCATATAGCTGCAGTGGATCATGGCGTCTAGGAAATGATCCACCTAAACAACTATCATGGATGAGCCAGCCCTAGGAACCCAATGATGAAGACTACCCTATCAAATACTTCCTAGGCAATAAGATGATATCACTGCAATAGGATCATTCAAAAAGCCCTCCCAAAAATAGCCTTGGCAATAGAGGCAATTAGTTGATTTTATCTCCTAAAAACTATATACTTTACTAACCAAGCTATAGTTCATAGTCAGGATACTATATGATCTTAATAGTCCTATATCTATCGGAGGCATAAGAGCCTAGTGGAATAGGTAGAAATTATAGCAATGACTAAGGCCAATAAAGGGAGACCAAGTTAAATGAGATTATCAGCAATGATGTAAACATAAGTTCTCAACTGCTATTAGGAGTATTATAAGATATATATGTCATAGGATCATATTCAGAGACTAAATGAATCTGTGGTCATAGCCAACTATAGAAATAGATAATAAAAGGGAATGCCATAGCAGTTGAATGCAAGGTAAGGACCCCAGTACTAGGTTATGCCATTCCATAAGGGTTACGAACCCTTATTGATAGATATAAACTGTATGAATATACTGACATATGTATAGGTACTACTAATAATATAGACCTACTATCCATAATATATACTACCCTGCAAATGGATCAGTACTTCCCCTAGCCAATATCAGAGCACATACTATTGGGCTATAGCCACTTAACCCTTAAAATGTGGCACTATTATGCCAGCCATCCTAGAGCCAAAGCTATATGGCATTTTAATAATACCATCTAGGGCCTATGTATAGTGGGCTTAATAGGTGTAACAACGCTAATCACCATACGTACATAAAATAAAGTTTATAAACCCTACGTAGTTACCAAGTATAGCTAATAGCTATAAAGAGTGTGTAAACTACCTATATATCATATATATTAATAGATAATGCTAGACTTTTACAACTTTGAAATAAAAAGGAAATAGAAGACCTATATGATTATAGTTAATTGATTCTCTAGCTATATAGTGGGAACTCCTTAAAATCTTATCTAAGGTTGTAGGTACCTTAAGAGACTATAGCATTAAAATCCTAAGCCTTACCTCTATACAAATAAGACCTAAATAGTGCTATTGAGTAAGTTAGTAGCATCATCAAGACAATTTTCTAGTCCCTGACCCACAACTCCAAAGTCCCCTACAAGCTCTGGCCGTAATTGGTCAATACCACTATCCACCTATACAACTACTATCTAGTTAAATGCCTATACTGGAAGACCCTATTCAATCTAGTATTTAGAGCTAGACTCAATATTTTCTACTAGTAAAGAATCAGATGCATGATATTCTACTTCCCTAAGCCTCTCTTATAAAAACAACCCAAATATCCCAAGACAAAGATATGGCCATAGTCAGCTATCTAACTATATAGGGACTAGCCTCTACCATATCTAGGATAGTATGAGCTATATCATTATCTCCTCATAATTGTACTTCATTGAGAACCAATTATATATCAATTTGCTAGAGCCAGATACCACTCTACATAAGTTCATTAAAGATTGGGCCAAGGCCCCTAAATTCACTAATGATACTATAGTATCAAACTCCTACATCTCCTAGAACTATACCCTACCATCATACCATCTCTAGACCTCCACACACAAGGACTTTTAGGCCCTCTTAGGCCCTTTTATCTGCCATATAGCCTACACTCTACCTTACAACAAGCCACCCACTATAGGACACAAACAACACATACCTACTACCAGCACTAGCCAAACATATAATATTATTTAATACTAGCCTAAGAATTAAACTATCTACCAATAAACAAGAATAGGACTACCTCTAGGCTAACCATGAAATATGCCATATACCAATCACACAAGTACTATCAATACCAAAGTCTATGAAGTAGTGAGAACTCTCCTAGTTAGTAGATACATGGCATGAAGCCGTGGCAGAACATATCCACGCTCATAAGGAGACATAGTCCTAGCTAGATCAACTGGATCAGAACTAGTGTCTCCTAATAAATAGGTCTATACCTATAAACAAGAGACCAATACTAGTAGAACATGCTATGTACCCTTCTTACCAATATAGAAACCACTAAGGGTCTAGTCAACCTCACCGCCATATTGAAGACACATACAACATGATTATAAAGACTAGCATCCATATCATCTTCTACATCAATAATATCCTCATAATAAGTATAGACCAAGGCAACTCACTTATATACAAGATCATAGTATTGTTGGCCACAAAATCCACACTTATAAGAGGAAAGACTATCTACTTATATCAGTATTCACTTCACAAATACTTGTTGGCGTCACAGAGACACTAGGACCTTCTCCAATATACCACTGATAATCCTTGTAAATGTTCACCCTGGTTTGAATGGTGAGCCACATATTTATGACTCACCAATTTCCCATCTTGTAGATAGCCTAGAATAGACCGACCCTCTATCTAACTACTTTGCTGTATAAATGTTACATCTACTATATTAATATCCATAACTACTAGCTACGCCAGGGGCAACAATATAGAACAATCCAATTGATCTACATATAAACCAATAAACAACTAACCAATAGATTCACTAAACCCCTACTAGATGAAATGTTCAATACTTAGACAGTAATTATCAGGATACCCCTATAATAGAACACTACACATAACACATTCTGTACCCCATTTCTGTCTGGAATCACTCAACTCATTGTGACACCACTGTCAACCTGTCAATTTATCAGAATGTGATATTTATTGATCCAGAAATTAGTGATGATGTGCTCAATAATTAGTAGTGGAGAGAAATGTTTTGTTATTACTGAACCCTAAGGTAGGTTGTGTAAGTAACTCTGTATGGTATATTGAGGGAACTCGGATAGCTATGTAACAATTGACAGTCGTATGCATAAGGCACAGATACTATATAGATAAATAATATTTATCTGAATAGTCTCCAATTGTATGCAACAATGACAACGCGGAACGACAGAGAAAACAAAAAAAAGATAAAATAAAATAGCGGCCAATTTATGATGCATATCAATATGCCAACTACATGCTGGTCTTTAACATTGTTGCCAAGATTATGGTTGCGTGTCGTCTATGAATTGGACAATATGGAATGAGATCGTCAAACATAAATGACATTTTCTTGGGAATAAACATTGAGAGCTGGTGTCATCTAGTGATGATATTTTATATCAGATTAGTCACATAACTTGGTTGTGAGAATAGAGTTAGACTTGACTTGCTTAGAGTCAATGTAGAGTCAGGAAATCTCTTCATACAACAAGTACAATATCAGCATAATGTCTCGGTGGCAAATAAGATGGTCCCTTGCTTGATCCAATTGCCTCCCCACTCAAGAGGAATCAACAATATTCCAGCAATGCTCATCAACCAACTCGGACCATCCCTGACGCTAGGCGCTCCCGGACCCATCTACATACAAGCTGCATTAGGACGTTTTACGTATTTACTATGTATATAATTCATTCATCTTGAGCAAGAAGAAAACAAAAAGTCATTTTGGGGCAAAAAACTAACATCCCGTCCTCACCATCACTCACCATCTGCACAATCCCCACATCAACTTGCCAATCATATGGGTGAACAGACATAAGCATCGACGAGATTATATACTTGTCTACGCAATCCATCACCCAACATTTGCTTTGTCTCTCCCCTTTCCGCCTCCCCCCGAGCAAACACTGTGTCTCTGCGACTCTGTATAAACCGAGCTCAACGGGAAAATTTCTTTTCCTATAGATATGTATGTATTTACTTATACGGCCCCAACGATGTAATTGGGATCAACCATCCGGCGCATGTCCGCACCGATACGTCGCAAGAGGATGAGGGCAGAGTATGCTTGAGGACGGTCCGTGCTGGCAGAATTACAACCTCATTCTTTCCCAAGCCAAGAAATATCTCTTATTGTTTACTCTTGCTCCCTCAGACATGATTACACATAAAACCTCACCTTATCCCACACACAAACACGAACTCTCATTTCAAGGCCCATTATGTCTCATTTACAGAAACGGAGACATCATTCGTTTGTTCTTCTTCCATAGCTGAGTGTCATATTACTCCAAGCCTCTTCGAATTGCTCACAAGTTCCCTCGCGGTTTCCACCGACGTCTGCATATCTGATCTGTCCATCAATCGTCCCCGGAATATCATCTGTGATCCCATGGGATCTTATATAAGCCTGAATGATATATAGATCGGTATCGGACTCAAAGATCCAATGAGGCGGTGACGAGAGGAAGGCGAGAAGGGTTTATATTGTTTTCTCTTTTTGTGAATCATGATGAGGATTCGGAGCCAATAGTATGCTCATAGAGGAGTTGAGTCTTTGATATATTATTTATAGTTGTCCATCGGCATGCCGGCTTTAACACTTTGGCGCCGCAACTCTATCTTGCTTTCTGCACCAGATCTCCGGACCTTTCAATCAGTGATCATCAACTTCCAGGTCCTGTTTTCTTTTTTCTGTCTCCTTACCCATCCCACGTTCTTCGACCTCGTGCCCATATCGCAAGTGCAACGATATCTTCTATAATTGCAACTGCAACTGCAACTGCAGCCACAACGCTCTTTCCCCATTCCGAAATTGGTTCGTTTGCCTTCTTAGTCAAAAAAGAAAAAAAAATGGAAAGAGCCTCCTGCTCCTTCTCCTCCGGGATAAAAAAAAGCACTGTCATCCATCCACCATGGCCCTCAACCAGGACTGCAGCACAATATCGCAATCCGCCCATGTTTACGTTCTGGAAATTGCCCCCCCCCCCTCCTAAGTTTTATCCAAGATGTATAAAAGAGACACCGGACTCTCTTCTCTGTCATCCATTATGATTTCTTTTCTATTTCTTCCTCTTTCCCTCTCCTCACACCATCTTGGTCTATCTGAAATCAGCACTGGTTGTTGCTCCCCCAGATCCTTTTATTAACAGAACATAGTGCTTGTCTTTTGTATATTCTGTTCCTTTTTGTTTTAGATCATCTAGACTTGAACCCTTTTCTTATTTCTTGTTTCTTTCTTTGTCTCTTTGACACCCCAAAACACAATGGCCGACATCGAAAAGGCCGGCGCCGCACAGACTGCCTCTGTTCCCCATCACTCCAAGCTTGCCAAGAGTCACGCCCACGAAGAAGACATTCCCGGCACCGTCAATCTTTCTGCCATCGGTAAGCTTATTTTTTCTTCCGCCACCTCGAAGAAATTCCAGAAAAGACAGTAGACTCTAACTCTAAACAGATGGTGAACCTACTGGATACGGCCAAGCTCTTTTTCCGGTCCCAGCGCAGGACCCTAATGATCCTTTACAGTGGCCGATGTGGAAGAAGAACGCCATTTTAATTGTTTGCTCTTTATATTCGTTCCTGGGAAACTCGGCCTTGGTTGGTCCGTCGGTGTACATCAGCACTTTCTCCGAGTTGTTTGATGTGTCATACACCAGCGCTTCTCACTTAATCTCCTACTCCAACCTTGCATTTGGCTTCAGCGCTCTCATTATGGTTCCGCTCTATCATAAATTTGGCCGTCGCCCCATCATTCTCATTTCTTTGCTTATCGTAGGTTTCTACCTCCAAATCATCAGCAGCCTGTGAAACAACCACTGACACTCATCTCCAGTACACCTTTGGCCTGCTCGGTGCCTCCCGCGCCATGTCCTACCGCGGTCTCATGGCCGCCCGCATCATACATTCCCTCGGCGCTGGCGTCTGCGAAGCTATCCCCGTCCAACTCGTCAACGACATCTTCTTCCTCCACGAACGCGGTACCCGCCTCGGCTACTACACCGTTGCTCTCTGCCTTGGTGCCACCGGGCCTCTCTACGCCGGCTACATGCTTGGTGCTGGCTATTCCTGGCGTTTGTACTTTTACGTCGAGTTTGCCTTTGCCGCTGCGCTGACTATTGCTGCCTTCTTCATTGTTGAAGAGACCTACTATGTCCGCAACATCAATGCTGAGACCCCCGCAACCACCACCACAGCCATCCCCGAGACCGCCGCCGAAACTACCGAAGACAACAAGATTGCACCCGTCGATGCCGCTCCCGCTTCTGACACCGCCTCAACCACCCTGTCCTCTCAACTCCCACCCCGCCGCTCCTATCTTACCACCCTCAAAGTCTGGGGCATCCACGACCACAACTCCGACTTCTTCCTCATGATGGCCCGCTCCTTCACCTACTTTCTCGTTCCCCACGTCTTCTGGGTCATCACCACCTATGGTATCTTCATTGGCTTTTCCGCCTTTACCTTCAACTACACCTTCCCCATCCTCATCGTGGCGCCCCCCTACAACTGGAAGGCCGTCGACTCTGGGCTCATCGCCCTCGGCACCATCATTGGCTACCTGCTCGCCCTCCCCTTCTTCTCCTCTTCCGATAAGCTCGCCTCCTACCTCACCAAGAAAAACAACATGGTCCGCGAAGCCGAAATGCGCCTCGGCGTCATGCTCCCTGCCATGCTCCTGGCCCCTGCCGGCCTCATCATCTACGGCCTCGCCGCCGAAAATCAACTCCACTGGATCATCTACTTCGTCGGCGTCGTCATCAATCAGTTTGCCTCCTACTTCTTTTTCACCTTTTCCCTCGCCTACGCTATTGACAGCTACACAGCCAACATCAGCGAAATGCTCATCGCCATGAACCTCGGCAAGCAGGCCATCTCCTTCGGCCTGTCGCTCAACCTCCTCGAGTGGATCATGGCCAACGGGTACGCCGTGACCATCTCCGGTATCTTCGCCGCGCTCCTCGTCCTAAACAACTTGGCGCTGATCCCCTTTATGATTTGGGGAAAGAAGATCCGCATCTTCATGGCGCGCACTTGGCTTGCAAAGGTGCACCGAGACTCCATACGTGAGGTTGGCGCGACGGCTTAAGCTAGTCTTGATTATAAAAGTACGTGCGTGCACACACACTGGACATCATTTTTAAGACACGCCGATGTCCCAGGCAATAATAAGAGTCCATAAAAAGCCTTAGGCGCAGATCTGAGACGTAGAAGCTGTGCTCCGTCCATGACCTCGTTTTATATGCTATTCAACATACATTTTATATATAATTGATGTGATACCCCATTTTGAAAATAGATAGTTTTTGATTTTTTTTCCTTCTCTTTTTCTAAAATTTAAGTTTCTTCGCCAGCGTAACTTATACTTTGTTGTCATGTTATCTGATTGGTTCCAGTTTTTGATACAATGTAGTTAGTGACAAGGAACAGGAAGTTACCCGTTTGGGATAAAGGCCACGTGCAGAAAACATGTTTCACGCGAAGATCACCTTGAATCCTTTCTAACGTAAACAAAGTAAACTATGGTAGACAATATTATACTTCTTTTTATCTACAACAATATGTAACCAAATTTTTATGCGCCCAACACAGAAGATTCTAGACCATCAAACAAATACAATAAGATCTTATATATATCCGGGGTTGGAAACCAAACCCGCCCAATGCCCGAGACCCAAGAAAGATAACAAGACACAAAAAGAAAGCCCGAACACACTTTGAAAAAATGGGTATGAAAATGCCAAAAACAGCCCAAGAAATATAAAAAAAAATACACGATATTTCCCCATGCAAATGCTTACCAGCAAACCAACAGGAGGTTTTCAACTCATCCCGTTCCTTTTCTCCCAAACACTTCACTTAGAACATGCCACCGGGCATACCACCAGACATGCGCAGATCCTCACCCGGAGACCCCTGGGGCCCATGAGAATAGTGAGACGACATGGGCGTCGGAGGCAGATGCGGGCTAATGAAGCCATCCTCCTCCTTGAGACCCATCAAGTTACGCCGACGAGGGTTGATGGGAGGTAGTGGAGGCGCAGATCCACCAGAAGTCTGAATGTGGAGGTCTGCAGGTCGCGACTGGCCTTCAGAAAGAGTGGTAGGAACACGGGAAGTAGAAGACAGGAGAGTGGATTCTGAAATCCCCTTCTTGCTAATGCGACGTCTCATGGCATCGTGAATACTTATGGGAGAGTTGGGGGTAGGGATGGGAACGTCAACGTGATGGCCCTGACCCTGTGTGTTTACAGACAGACCACGGCCAGTTGGAGAATTAGTCTGGCTGTTGTACATGCCCTGTTGGAGAACACGACCACTGCCACGGAGAGCGGGGTGAGTATGGCTGCTGTTGCTGGAATCAGAGTTACTACGATCTCTGTAGTCTGAGGCCTGAGAGCCCAAAGATGTGCGAATGTCTTCGCCTTCGCGGTTGTGGTAAGAGACAGGAGGGCGGCTGTTGTTGCGAGAGAATGCAGGCGATTGGGGCTCGTTCTGCTGCACCTGGCGGGCCATTTCGTTACGGGCCTTGCGGAAGGTCAAGAGACCAGGATGCATACCGTGAGTCTCCTCATCAAAATCAGCGGAGCGAGGCGGCTCACTAGCGGGAGACATGGCAGTCTCTGTATCTTCAAAGGCGAGGCTTCTCGGGCTGACAAGACCCATAATCTTATTCTTGTGTTCACGAAGGGAGCCCTTGCTAGCCTTGGTCTTGATATCTAGCCTAGTTGCGGGGGATGCGGGGCGGGAGGTCTCCTCTCCCTTGCGGGAATTGAGCTTCTCGCGCACTATGCGCGCGCGGTCGGCGAGCTGGTTAGCGAATTCATCGCGGGGGGGCTTGCTGCCGAGGTGGTCGTTTGACGGTTCAGATCTGAGAGTGTTAACGTTAGAGTACGAGTCATTAACGGAGGCATCGTCATACACTGAGGAGTCGTTGCTATCGCTCCTCAGATGAGCCCGAACCATACCGCTAAGACCAGCGCTGCTGGGCGCCATGGTGTTGGTCTCGGAGATGGGAGAGATCTGCTCCGAGCGGGCAGGTGGAGCCGCAGTGAACGGAGCCATGATGGGGCCCGAGGTAGCAGCAGTGGAAACAGAAGTACCGACAGAAGGCGTAGAGTCACGCAGCGCAGGATGGTCGTTGTGGTCAACGAACGATCTCCGCGAGGGAGTAGTGCTAATGAGGGAAGAAGTCTGCGTACGATCATCGTGGTGGTCCTCGCCCTCAAGGAAGGTCAAGCGGTTGGGATCCAGCTTTCCAGGGGTACGGCCAGACATCGGGGCTCTACGGACAACATTAGGAAGAGGAGACTCGGAGCGAGAACGAGTGGAAAGGTTATCGTTCTGGGCAGCATCACGACCGGCTTTCATCTGAACCTGGCGCTGGGCAAAACGAGACTCATCATAGGTAGACGAGGGCTTCAAAGTGCGAGGCTCGCCTTCTTCGCCAATTGAGGGGCTCGCGGGAGCAGCAGCAGCAGACCATTGTTTATCGGTAATCTTGAGGAAATCCAGAGGACCAGTAGCAGAGCTATTGCTGATCGGGCGACTCTGCAGGTTAGGCGCGCTAGATTTGGCCAAAAGTCTCCGGTCAGGACCAACACCGCGGTCAATAAGCATGTTGCCAATGGGGTGCTCAGTGGTCCGAGGGCCAAAGTAGCGGGCCAGAGTATCCATACGGCTGAGAGAAGAGTTCTGGTGGTCCTGAAGCTCCTGGTTCAGGGACTGCTCATAGAGACGACGGGTGCCAGCAACCGACTTCTTCGCGGAGCCAATTGATCCAGTGGTCTTGGAAGAAGGCAAGTTTGAGGCAGAGGTTGTTGACATGTCTGACTCTGAGGCCTTCTCGCGGAGAGACATGGAGGCAAAAGAGGTAGTTGTGGTAGATGCCGAAAAATCAGTCAAGGCAAGTGTGGAAACAGTCGAAGATTCAACAACTTTCTTGCGCGCAAAGCTAGCTGGCGGTGATTCCGGCTCTTTGGGTGGAGGAGTACTAGTAATCTCTGCGTAACGAGCAGCATCCTCAGAAAACGAGGTTTCTTGATTGTCGTCATTATCCCGCAATCTTCTCTCGCGCTCCTGGACTCTCCATCTCTGAAAGGCCGACATGGAAACATCATCCTCATACAACGCCTTGCCCATGTTTCCAGACGGTGATATCTTGTAAATCTTTTGACGACCACCAAATAGGTTATTCCCCTCAGTAGCCCGTCCCCGGTTCATGATAGATTCGTTTCCATCATCGGAAGACTGATAGTCATTCCGAGTAAATGGTCTCGTGTGGATCGACTCTACTTCGGATATATCTCCAAGACCGCCAAGGTTACTGGACAGGAAATCCGTACCCTTCAAAGAACGCTTCGGGAACAAGACGCTATCATCGCTCGCCTTGCCGATCTTGGTGCTTGGATCGTCCTGCTCGCGCAACATGGAAAAACGAGCCGAAAGGCCCGTCATGAGTAAACTGGTACGAAAGTCATCTTGTTTCGGCAGGGCGTTTTCAAGGTCTATTTCTGGCTTAGGTTCTTCGATGCTCTTCTTGGGCTTGCCGAATATCTTGAAAGGACTAGATATGGATTCCTCAGTAGGAGCCTTCGCCAATGTTGGCGTTGGTGGAAGACTTTCCTTATCTTCCTTGCTCTTCTCCTTGCGCTTGGTTCTGAAACGGTTCATTTTGGGTTATGTGTGAGTATGGAATCTGCAATAACGATATACTATGTTAGTAAAACTAATGAGACGAGCAAAAATAAATGTCAGACAAGTCCAGGAAATCAAAAAAAAAATCACATCAAAACGTCACAACGCAGAAGAAATAATGATTTATGATTCTGGACAAACACAGCTT
This sequence comes from Ambrosiella xylebori, assembly GCA_002778035.1. Classification (NCBI taxonomy): domain Eukaryota; kingdom Fungi; phylum Ascomycota; class Sordariomycetes; order Microascales; family Ceratocystidaceae; genus Ambrosiella; species Ambrosiella xylebori. Next base: position 1,289,542 of record PCDO01000004.1, read on the forward strand.
CCAAGGGCGCGCTACAGCACTGTATGTTCATGGATGCAAGGTCTAGAAATTAGCACTATCACGTCCCAGGGATGATCTGTCGCGAATAAGCGAACACTAAATATTCTCCCAGGGCGCAACCAAGGACCGGTAACAACCAGATTTGCATTGATGCCAGGAGTTCTCAGAGATGGGACAACTGGATGGATGCCATTCAGATTGATTCATGCAGTAATTTTATCATATGGTTGCGGATACGCATGTTGCATCTAGTGGATGGTGGCACAAAAGCAACGCGAAAGAACGGCGCTGACGTCGATCAAACCACGATCCCCCTACCTGACTTTTGGTGGTTTGGGGAACGACAAAGAAATCTTACCTGTATATATGGCAGTGTAGAGGGCAAAGATCCGAGAAAGTTGAATAATCAGCAAGGAGAAACAGACTCGTCGGAATTAAAATCGAGGGGCAAAGATGCAGGGCCCAAGAGTCGAGAATTAGAAGTTATAAATAAATGGAAATAATGGTACAAATAAACAATAGAATCAAGTACAGCTCAAAAGACATGAATAATCGATGTGCTTCTTTATAGTACTCTCTATTCTTGTAGAACAAGAGTCTGCTCCGGATAGACTTCTAAAGAGACCATGTGCAGGAACCAGAGGAATCAGCCAAGTCCAACGAACTAGGCGCAGGAAGCCGTCCGTTACGAGATATGATAAAGATGACGAAGTTAGCCCTAGTGTGAGGCTTAAGATCCGCAAGTTCCAGGATTCCACTGCGGGTTCCGACGAGGTTACGTGGGAACTTTATGTGAATGGCTCGGCGGATAAATACAATGTAGTTTCTAGGGCAAAGAATGCCACACGTTGGGAAAACGCAAAACGGGTGGACGCGTGAGGTCTGTTTCTACGATGCGGAGGACTGCAGATAATGGTGTCGATGGCAACGGATAATCTGGGTGTTTCTAGATCAACAGGTGGAAGACGTGGTTGGACAAGAAAACGAGACAGCGCGATGTGGTGAGGCTGTTCGCAAGTGGCTGCTACAGAAGCAGTGTATATAGTACAAGATTATGCGGTAAAAGCTCGGGGCTTTGAATAGTATAATAGAAGGAATGGACAAGAGACTCGCTTGACAAGTAGCTAATATTGCGGCTCTAGATTCGTAAAATCTAAGTTAAAAGACAGACTAAGTAAAAATCAAAAAGAACAAATGAGGGGGGGACTGATCAAGATAAAGATGTAAAAACAAATGAACGCAAATTGGATGCCACGGGGGGGATAAGAAAAGATGAACAATGAGGGAAAAGGAGCGAGTGTTTGTCTTTGTATGACTCTATACACTCGAAACTCTGTATCCAGCAAATCGAGGAGCCTTGTCTGTGCTTTTTTTCCCTCTCTCCTCGCTTCGTCCACCCTTTCTTCTTCAATGATGACGAAGAGGGTACAGTTCATGGTGACAACAAAATACCACAATACCAGACCATTAAACGTAGAAATCAGGCTGCTGAACTCGGAAAAAAAAAGTAAAAAAGGACAACCTGAAAGCAGAGGCTACTATCCATCCAGGAACCAAAAGGAGAAACAGCTCCTTCTGGCATTTTTTCAAAGGCCCATGTAGCGCTAAATACAAATTAACAGCAGTGAATTGGATTCTAACAGGTGCCCCGAGGCCTGTAAGCTCTCAAAAGGCTCTGGCGGTAAAAAAAAAAAAAAAAGAGCTTTATGGCACTAAAGAACGAAGCCGTGGGATGATATGATGATGGGAAAAGGGAAAAATAAGACCATTTAATTGACGACCTAAAGGGGGAAAATATATGTGCAGATCATGATCATCAACTCGATTTGGTCACGCTTTGGTCAATGTCTAACTTTATAGGTGACCAACCAAACATTCCAGATTAAGCGTGCAGTGAATCAATGGTTATAATCTCAACATTGATGCAAGTAGGAATGTACTGGAATATACCGCTTACCAATAGAAGCCACATACGCATTATTGTGGAAATCAACTGTTGCCAGTGATATATCGATCAAGTCAAGTCGATATTCCGCACCAACTCAAATGTAAAGAGCGGCGCCGTTGATGAAGATCTTTCATTCCTTCCTCGTTTGACGAAAGTAATCCTATCACATTCTACTGAGACGGCATTTTCACAATTTGATTTTCCTTCCCCCTCCCTCTCCAGCACACATTGTCACACATCCCCAACATTAAACTTCTCGGTATCATATTCATGAGCAGCTAATTGCTTTATTCGTTGCCCTAGCATTTCATCTATACCGATATTGGTTTTGGAGATCTCTCTTATGTCAGATTTCCTTAAGCTGTCATCTCCTTGCGTCCACCACCCTTAAGCCACATATGACGTCCATTTTGAACCTTTGAAGGGAGAAATCCATATATTCTACACAATTGAGTTGATAGGTAGGTCAATAACTCTCCATATATGTTGCAGGGAAAAGAGCTATAATCTTTCTCGTCTTAAGATTATAATAGTCGTTTGCACTTTAAACCCTATAAGTTGTCTTGATTTTCCTTTCTATCATCACGTCTTCCGTAACGGGAATAGTGTCATTATGTTAGGGTCTGTGACTATTGTATTTAGGTAAAGCAAGGAGTAAGAGGGTCGTTTAGCGGGTTGAATAGAGTTTTATCAACTTGTTCTGACTTGGATCACTTCAGTTCTCTTAGTTACTTAGTTCTTTAATGAGATATTTCCGTTGATACCACATTAATCAGAGTGAATGTATTAGTGGCCTGTAACACATTTGACTTGCCTCAGGTTTGTGCAATAAAGTTTGAGTCTGATGCAAGAGGGTGTACATGTGTCTCTGAAGCTTGGTCCCTGATAGCATTCCAGGTACTTTGTGCCCAGATAGTCAGGAATGCAATGTGCTCTGTCACAAACTTGGCTCCTGAATATCTCATAAGTGCAAATGTGAAGTTTGCCACCGTCAAACGCACACCAAGAAAATTCTGCAGTGGGCTATCTTGAGCTCTATCACGCAGTTGATGCTATAGACACTATATATAATCTATTGGCTGGGCTTACAAAATATCTATGGACGGCCATCTGATTATTAACATAATTAACGCCATCCCATATCCACGTTTGTGGTTACTCATCCTTTTGCGGCCCTAGACAGATGACCGAACATCAACCAAAGTGATTGCAGCAACCCCTGGTTTTCACCATACCTGCCCCCACCCCCTCCACTAACCTTTCTTCTTTTCTTTCCGAAAATATCGGAATTTGGAGACAAATTTTGGGTGTCTTTCGGTGGTCGGATACTGTTGCTCTACCTGAACCACCTCTGTATCTTTAGCAGTCAATGCAACTATTTCCCGCCTCGAGAGACATGGCCCTGTGGGCCTATCTCAATAATTAGGGCCTGTAGGTTGCTACCTTGTTAACGGCGAGTATCATCCGACAAGGCATGAACTTGCACAGACCTCGACCGGGTCATGGGTAAATAGATTGATCAAGTGGTCTCATTAAGTCGTCATGTGTAAGTATAGTTATATCATTTTTATATGTTGTCATGTATAAATATCTTGCTTATGTTTAGAGGTCGATATGCATTCCATATATTTGCGACACCCGGGTCCCGTTTGTACGCACTACAACTAACAACTCAACATATGTTCACTATTTACAATGGCTGCCGTTCTTCGCCCCATCATTCACGCAACACCATTGTTTCTCTCACCGGAAAGGAGACCTAGAAGACCTAACCCCCACCCCCACCCTCCCCTGACCCATGATCGACATGTCCAAATAGCACAATTGAAGACAAGACAAAAAGGCAGCGACTGCAATAACCTCAATTCCTTCAACCATATGAAAAACCAGGTCAGGCGGTCGACAGCACCTGGATAAATCCTTGCCTCTGTGCACATCACTATGTCCGACCAGACAGATGCTGAAGGAGAGACATGATCGCGACTATACACAAAATGTCGATGAGGGTTTGTACGGATTGTGTTGTGTAGAGGAATGAATTCACACAACATTATGTGGGATTTTGAGTGCGCTGCTGCAGGGGAATCTGATAAAAGAGTGAGTTATAAGTGATTCTCGCATCTGATAGGGTCGTCGCACTATATCGGCACCATTATAAGTTTCACATCTAACCATCTCTTGGATATGGGAAGGGAGGTCATTTATATTATCACATCATCGCCATCCATGTTTTGACAATTTCATCTAGTCTCGTCCCCTCCCGCGATCTCACTCGTCCGTTACAACCAACTGCTACCAATCAACCCTTTTCAACCCCTTTCAGTCACTCTCCCTTCGTATCCTTACCCTTTGACTAATCATTGGGTCATTTATTCTTCTGCATTCTCTCACCATATTTGCCACTGCTGTACCGTATCACCAATCCTGAACCCTTATGACAGTACTTTTGTATATCAATAATGATCTGATAATTTTCACATCCAGTTAGTAACTGCTGGATCTATACATATTACTGTATTTGTGTATTTTTTTACACATAGTTTTCATAGAACCATGAAGAAAACAAGAAATTTGTGGCTTTCCTACCTTTGTGATGTTCGACTATATACCAGTCTTTATATATATATATATTTTTTTCTTTTGGTATCACCTACCATCACCAAAACATACATTATCTTTGGTCGAAGAATAGACAAAAAATAAAGATAATAACCATGGCTGTATTTGTGCGTTTTAACAGTCGATGTGTAGTATTCTTGAAGTAGTCTAGAATCTTAGAGATGCTCCCCTGTATTACTTGGTAACACGAAGTATATCAATCACCTTAACAATTAATGAAACAGTCAAAGACAGTACTTTTGTGTGATAGTGATTCCTCTCATGGTCTACAGAGTTTATAATGTATACTTACCTCTTTCCCCCTTTAATGTCTTAAACAGCCCAAAAGTCTGGGATGATAGTGAATGCAACTTTACTTATGCCTAGACGATGTGCACTCATATATAAGGGTGTAGACTCTATTACAATCGATATAATTGGGTATCTACCGACAACATATAATTTATCGTTGAATAGATATTTAATGGATCCATAAATCGTTAACAGAGTAGATGAGATATGGGAATACCTCTAATATGTATTACACGCTACAAGAAACTCAGCAATAAGATTATCACCTCTCAGCTTCAACTTGGATGTTCTCTACTTGATTAAGAGTAAACTCTTCTATTACTGTCATCGCCATCTCTTTTGCCAACTCCTTTATCTATAATCGTCACAATAGAACAACAACATATATATATATATATATATATATATATTTGGAATCACTCAGGTACATCTCACCCTTAGAATACGTTTGTAGGAATCCTGAAGTTAGCCCGTCTAGAGTTGTGGCAATGAAGACTTGGATGACACTATTAAGTCCGTTGATAGACTAGATACCAATGGAAAGTTAAGTATATGGTTTTGGTTAAAGTATATAGTCATAATTATTATTTATCTAACAAATAGTATAGACCAGTCATAATTTACAAGACCACTTTAGCCATGCTTAATGTTTCACCTGACACTAATGTCTCTTATTCACTGTTTCTTATTTCCATCGTCATATCACAAAGCTCATGGTATCCGGACAATACAAAAAGCCGATCATGAAATGTATCATCGATAATAGTCCTGATCTTGAAATTTGAAACTATATAGTTGAAGTTCTCTGGGAAGAACTATAAAAGTAGTTGTCCAAAAGTGGCCTTCCGCCCGAAGAGGACCTATCAACAACTGTAATAAGATCAATCAACCGGATCAAGTATGGTCTTGACTTTGAAAATGGATTTATATAGCTTGCTGATAATGATGTAATGAGGGAAATGACTAGTATACTGAGTTATGATTCAGCCGGACTCTAGGCCAATCAACATTATACAAACTAGCCTCAGTAACCACCCTCAGAAGCAAATGTGATAATGCAGTTGGAACACACGATAAAACACATTACCAAAGCCTCTCAAGTCTTGTCAGATCATTTATAATTCGGTCATGTGAAGAAATAAAGCACACTTTCCGACTTGATTCTGCTTTGCCAAATAATCTTAACAGCTAGAGAAGATGTTGTCTGTCGGGATAAGCCATGAGGATGTACTGGTTAAGAACCCTACGACATGTTTCCAGATGGATTAGTGTGCAGTGGTTATCTTCAAAAGTCCACCTTCATCGTCCTTTTACCCTTGAGCTTACCACTTGTGTAAGAAGACACCATGAGACTTCGGTCTCCAGATTGAAGTGAAATGTTGGGCGCAACTGCTCTTATGACAACAACTTTGTGTCTGTCATGTCTATGTTTCTGAAAAGGAACTGATGCATTCTTAGATTTGAGACTATTCATGGACTTGTCCATTTGTTTTCAGCCATGACTAATATACTCTACCTTGGGTAATTTGACGATCCAGAAAAACGAAATATTGAGCTAAAGTAAACTACACTTGAAAGTATGTTTGAAAGAAAGCTGGTTAGCATGATGGTCAAAGACTACTGGGCGGTGTGGATAATGAAACTTTCACCAATACTTAGACTCACCTGTAGTTACACAGTATACTTTAACAGAGCTGACGACAACATTACATTCAACAGTAATCAAGGCATTGTAATTATTAAATGCCACTATCTAGATATTCGATTAATCGTGTCTCATAATAGCGAGTCAATAAAAGAGAGAACTGTAACCAGTATCTGGCAGAATCAAAAGCAGCCACTTGCTATGGTCCTTGAGTTATATCACTCTCCTATTAGAACCAAAGTTTATAAGGCAAATAATCATGAGAAATGTTGGAATTCCTCTCGACCAAATGTCGTCCTTGCCAGTTCTTGACGCAGCAAGCTGAAAACAAAGAGACAATAGACACATCTAGACAAGAGAAGTGAAGCCCCAGCTAGTCCCAAATAACAACCAATCAGCTTCCACTGTTTGACCCTAATGCCCCAGCCAATCACTATTTGCCCTCTGCCAACCTTCAATTTCCAAAATTGGAGAAAGAAGAATAGAATACTGAAATGCCATTGGCTGGATGTATACGCATGCATGTAAATAGTTAAATTTAATACAAATAACATTGGCTTTCGTTTCATTGATTGTGATTGATTAACGGTTGTGGTCAAAATTGTATACATGTGCATATGAAATGGCGAAACCAGTCAGATGGATGTGGGGGAGGAGAAAGAGGGGCTTAGGCAGAAATGGGGGAGGGGAAAGGATTCCGATTGACGGATGGATGGGTGCATGCATGCAGATTGATTACAGAAGAACATATTATGCAACACAGACAAAAAAAAAAGTGAGGTTCAAGATCTGGTTCATGTATGAGTTGTATTTATTAGTTATTGATTGATGATTGGGTGTGGTTGGCTGCAGAGCCGCATGGCAACGCTGATAACGAGTGGAGATGTGCTTGTTGAATGTATGTGTAATAAAATGAGGTGAGAGCACTAGATAATCATGATTGTGAAAAAAAAAAAAGAAAACAGAGAGAAATGAAACAATCCAACAGCGCGTCGTACAAAGCCGAAAAAAAGACAAGAAAAAGAAATCAGATAACCAACCGCTTAAACAGAAAAAACACCAACACTCAATTCTCATTCTACCATGACGTCATTCCAAAAATATGTGTGCCCGCCCCAGCATCTCCCAAATCTGCCTCTCGCCTTTCGTCTCTCATGATCAACAACCATTCACCCTTCCCCCATCCACTTTCTCCCAGCTTAAGCCGACCCCATTCCCCCCATCGCCTCCCTCGCCACCCGCCTCGCCCTAACTGCCTCATCCCTCTCCGCACTCATCCTCCTCATCCTCTGTCTCCCTTCCATTTCCCTCCTTTCCCTTTCCATTCTCGCCTTCATACTCAAGTTCCGGCCAAGGGCAAACGGCGAGGCCAATGGGGACAGCGGGGACAGCGGAGACGGCGGGGTCATGGTGGCGATGTCGAAGTGGTTGGTGTGGGTGCCAGGGAGCGGGGTAGAGGAGGCGTGGCAGGTGGGGCAGGAGGGATGGTGGCAGAAGGCACAGGTGTCGGAGATGGTAAGGATGGCGGTGCAGTGGCAGCAGCGGGAGTAGGTGGCGGACATGTTTGGAGGCGGAGTTTGTGATGATGTTGTTTAAAGGGATGAAGGGATGGTTGTGGTATGTTTTGGTAGGATAATTAAAAGTTGAATGATGGTATTGATGTTGAAGTTCAATGACGATAAAGTATCAAAATGTTGTATGATGTTTGTTCAAAGAGAATGATTATAAATAACCGAAAACTGTAATAATCTAGTTTCGGCCGATTCAGATCAAAAAAGAAGAAAAGCAAATATGCAAAGGACAATCAGTGCAAGACGAAAGAGAAGAACAAGACTTGAAGAAGTCAAGCTACCTCCGGGAAGTCCTCCTCTTTATACACCCAATGCCCATGACTACGCGTTCCACTTTCTGTAATCGTTATACCTCTTTCCTCCCCCAGACTTTTCATTTTTCCCCCCCCCCCTTCCTTTCTTGTTTATTGCCCCCCAAATCCAAACCCAAATCTAAAGTCAACCCCACCCCACTCCGCTCACGCCCCCCGCCCCCGACCTCCCACCCCCGTTGTACATATATAATCAAAAAGTGGAGAAGCATATCATGCAACGACAACCTTCAATCTTTTCACACACTAAACGCACCATATGTGGCCATTTTCCTTTATCACCTGATCGACATGTGATGGGAATGAGCAGGATTATGCTGTGAGATTTTGGAACTGATTGATTTTCTTGCCTTTTTTTTCTTCTATTTTTTTGATCTTGTATTGAGATTGACTTAATGGGTTTTCATTTTCATATGACGGCTGAATTAGCATGAGTAAATCAAGCTAAATAATCAAGCCAACCAGCATCGATCAACTCAGTCAATCGACTAACCAATTAAGGACGCCCAAATGATCAAAATGATCCACAACTGACTTCCTAAAGGTCCTTGCCCGACAACCATTGTGAACTTCTCCAAGTAATCAAAGAGAAGACACAAATGAAATGATGTCATTAACTCACAGAAAACACACGGAATAATCATAAAAAAGTAGATTCAAATGAGAAGTTTGGCATATCTCTCTCAAACACATTAACCCTAACACTATCAAAAGAGATCTCAAAGAGATCGACCCCCCCCCACAAAAAAATAACCAAACGCCAAAAGAAACATCTTGTGTGATATCATGACCCAACCCAACCCAATCCAATCCAGCCCAGCCCAGCCCAAAATAACCAAACGCCAAAAGAAACATCTTGCGTGATATTATGACCCAATCCAAATCATTCCTTCCCACCGTTAACGTCAATACCAACAAAAGTAACAACCCAGTCCAAATACATAAGAAAATTTCAAAATCCCCCTCTCCCTCCCTCTCCCTCGCATGCAAACAGCCTAAACATTCATCTCCACCCCCAACCCATCCCGCCTCCTCTCCTCCTCCTCCGTTTCCTCAATCCCCCAATCCACCCACCCCTCACCCCTCACCCAGCTAATCCCCTTCCTCCAACCCCTCTCCCTCACCGCCCGCGCATCCCTTTCATAAACCACCCCAGTCACCGCCATCGCCACCACAAACAACCACACATCGCCCCCTTTCATCCCCTTCCACCATCGCCTCTTCACCCCCACCTTCCACATCGAATCCACCGACATCTTGGCCGTCGTCAGGAAGAAATGCCGCCCGTTCCGCCGCTCCAGGAATGCCCAGAGGCCTGCAAGGAACCCCGAGAGGAAGAACCGTTGCCGTGCCAGGAAGGTCTGCGGGAACCATGTCTGGAAGAAGCACAGGGATGCCCACGCCGAGGACAGCGCTCCGGTGACGGTGGTAGAGAGCTTAAGGGACTGGAAGATGAGGTGAGAGATAATCTTCATTGGCGCGCGGGAAATGTTGCGGAATTGCGGCAGGAGGGTCATGGCGGAGTAGACGGCGAAGAGAGTCTTGGCGATAGATGGGAAGGACTGGAGCCAAAAGGACATGTAGATCCGGAAACACGAGGGATCATGTGGGTGTAGCGTTGCACAGGACAGTGACTTGATGAGCGGGTTTGCCCGCGCGGTAATCGGGGCAATTGGCGCCAATGACGGCGGTAACACTTCCTTTTTGGGAAAGAGAGTTGGTGATACGTAGGTTCTAGGGAGATCATTAGTAACACGTCCAGACAAAATTTAACACAGTCACCACTGCATGTCTTATCTGATTAAAAAACAAAACAGTGCGATAACGGAAACACTTACGGCCAATTCAACCTCGCTATCCCCGCCAGTGCCTCAACAATCTCCTCCTTCTTCGGCCACGGCAAGTTAACCCCATACCCCTCCGGTCTCCCTTCCAAATACCCCTTTGACATCTTCAACAACCACCCCACCCCTTCTCCCCCAACACACTCCGGATCCAACACCGCCGCGCTCACCAGCTGCCCCCAAACCACCGGCTGCACCACCCAACTGCCAAACCACCATGGCCTGCCATTCTTCACCTTCTTGCCCAGCCTCCCCTTTTCAAACCCCCAGATCCGCCCCTCCGCCTCCAGCAAATTCCATACAAACTCTAGCGCTCGGAACACCAGATACATCATAATCGTCACGCGCAGCGGGCGTGCCGGCGTCATGCCAAGGGCTAGGCCAGCAAGGGAGGCACCGAGGGCGGGCGTATAGGGGGTGGTGAGGAGGGCGGAGATCCGGGGGTTCCGGGTGCGGAAGGGGAGGGCGGGAGATGTCATGAGGTGGGTGCGGAGGCGGGTGAGAAAGCGGAAGAGGAGGCGGTAGAGGAGGAGGATAGTGGAGAGAGAGACGGAAAGGCGGAGGGTTGGTGATTTCCAGAGAGGTGGTTTGCGAATGGGGATCCTGTTTACAAGTTAGCTTGACTGCCCAAAAGTCATCCGAGGTTACCTGGGTAAAAAATTACTTCTTCCGCCCTAGTCTATCCATCAGCATCTCCCACATCTTCATCACAGCCCCCGTTGCCACAAAAACTCTCACACTATGTCTAACCGCTCTCACATTATACCCATCATCATCCTCCACCTCCCCCTCCCAATTATCCATCCCTTCATCCTCCTCCTCTCTCTCCCCAGCCGCAGCTGCAACACAAGCACACTTCCGGCCCCCCTGCCTCCTCGCCTCCCCGCTCCCCACAATCTGCTCCACCCGCGCCGGCGTCGGCGCCGTCCGCGACAGCGCTGGCGACTTTGACAAGACATAGCGATGCAATGCACTGTATTCGCGCGCCGAGATGGTGTATCGAAGGGCGTTTCGGAGAATCGGGTCGACAGGGCGAGAGGGTGGGGTGGAGGGGCAGAGAGGGGGTTTGTGGGGGGGTATCAGTGCTGGTGGGGGCATGGTGGGATTGGTTGTTGTTGTTGTTGTTGTTGTTGCTGTGTCGTGGTGGTTGGGGTGGAGGGGGTTGATTATATGGGATTGATGTGATTTCTGTCGGTGTGGAAGTTGGTTCGTTTGGGTTTGGTAGTCAATGCTTGTGTCGATTGCTACGCGTCAATCGTTAATTGGCGACGCGTGAACAAAGTATAGTCATCAATCTCTGTAAAAATCGCCAAGTCTGTCCAGTATCGTAGGAAAATATCACGAGGGAAAACAATTGCCATATAAACAGAGAAATATCAAAATGTCTAAAATATCCCAAATGATAAAGGTACAAAAATCAAAACAAAACTTACCCTCCTCCTCCGATCAATCTATCACCTTTTTTCCCTTCCTTCTAATTTGGACCTATTAACCGCCGCCTAAAATCCCTTTCCTCCCTTTTCTTGCTCCAACCTAACCAGGCCTTCAAACCCTGCAACATCCCTGTTTGCCTCGGCTGCCACAAAGCAAAAAGTAAAAAAGAAAGAGGGAGCATTTGGCATTTATTTGTTGATTAATTTATGGCATGAATCAATTAGATTATTGACATCATGCACTCTCCCATTGACTTGACTACTGTTCTATGTATTTATATGATTCTGCAGTTCCTAAGGGGTTTATTGCTCAATAATTAGTTAGGAGTCCATAATTCAATCATACACATCACAACCAATGATCGCCAGATTACCACACTCTGCATCCTGAGCATCCCACCTTAGCATTACTCTATCCTACTCTATCATTCACATCATATCACCCCTTCTTGAATCCACTCTCCAAATTCACATGCCAACACATTGCCAGCAAAAACACAACACCTACATTTTATCCCATCTATTTATACCAAATCACACACTAATAATGAAATGATATTCTTCTTCCACCTTAAACAAAAAGAACCCTAATCAAACCCTTGACCATGACATCATCTAATCTCTATTCTTTTCTTTTTCCATCATGGATCTAAACATCACCGTGAATGCAAACCGAACCAGCCAACCCAACCCAATAGGTAGATATTATTTGTCATAAATCCTCATTCCCCCAAAATATGCAAAAAAAAGAAGAAAAATACAAACAAGAAGTAAAAAGATAAAAACATGACCAAATCAACCAAAGAAAACAAGATGAAAAAAGAAAACATAAAAACATACACGCCCAACAACCTACATCCTCACGGTACCACTCCAAACCTCCCATTACCCTCCCTCAAAATCTCCCGAATCTCCTCCGGCACCAATCTCTCATCCACCGCTTCCCACCTCCACCAACATCTAACTCTGCTACTCTCCTCTTCTTCCTCTAAGAACTCTCGCCAGCATAACACATCCCACTGGCTGTCCCTCTGCCCGTCATACTGGACCAACCTCGGCAAAATTTGTTTCTTTTCCGATGAAACCTTGGAATTTAATATGGCTGACAGCAATGATTTCCGGCGCTCCTCACGGGCGTCAATGATTTGTTTGGCTACCCGATTGCGGGTAGTACTGTTGCGCCACCCGGGGACTCCGTCTTGCGTGTTTGTCTCGAGTACTTCCTTGAGTAATGTGAAGGGCAAATTTAACAAAACACGCGACAATACCTTGAAATGTTCCGGATAATTGGCCCAGTTCCGGCTCGCAGAAACGTTATCCTGGCTGCTAAAGTCACCAAATTGGATGTGTGAGACATTGGACAGACGCTTCTCGGGCTTGTTGTGTCGAAGGATGGATACTCGCTTGCTATCCGGGGTGGCCAAAGTAGCGGTACCTGAGGCCGGAGAGGTAGCCGAGGTAGCTGAAGTTGATGACTTGGGAACCGAGTGTTGAGAAAGGATACCTGGAGGAAGAGACATTGGCATGCGGCGGTAATCGGCGGGGTCAGAAACTGATGCATCAAGCTTAAAGTCAACAGGGAAATTGCTAATCAGGAAATGGACCAAAGTTCGGATGAGAATCTGCAGGGACTCGGGCTGAGCGTGTTTGTTGATAAAAGCACGGGAAGTACCTTGGTCACCGAGGATGTACCCAAGGACATATTCAATAGTATCCCAAGATAACAGTTGACACGCCATCTGCACCCCTTGCCTTTCCATGTCCATGAAACCTAAAAGTTGTCCAGTAGCAGAGTACCCTAGAGAAAACGAGAGTTTTTCCACTACATTCACCGTCGGTCCTGGGTCCGGGATCGGAAACAGCCCGAACTGGTACAGATACTGTAGACCACACGTCACAGCGTCAACCCTCAAGTACTTGGATGTCGAGTTCAAAATGACACGCGGCAAACTAGTCCTCGGCGGTTGCGGTGGTAACATATTCGTCATTGCCAGCTGCAAAGGCTCACTCTGACTAAGAATCAATCGATGCGCCGGGAATGTCATGGGCTGCTGTCCGGAACCAACGCGAATTTCAAGAACACAATCTGCATACTGTTCCGAAGTAAATTGGCGTTTGATGTGTTCCAGAAAAGCTAATGGCAATGTCCGGGGCATTGACAAGTCACCCGAGCTGGGATGACTTGAGTGACCCATAGGCGGAGGAGGCCCCATATGATGCGGCATTCCGGGGCCTCCATAACTCAGCCCTGGCGGAATTTCCCCCATATGCGACGGACCCTCCATCGGATGTCTTGGGAACTGCTGGAACTCTTCCCCATGACCTGAAGACTGTGAATCATGGAAACTATGAGGCGTCGACGGCGGTCCATACGCCGCATACCCATTGTACATATCCGGTGGATACATTGGTCGCCCAAACCCATCCGTCAGCCCTCCAAATTCGCTTCCATTGTACGAGCCCCCCGGTGGCAGCTGACGGTAACCGTTCGCCCCATTTGCTGCTCCGCAACGACCGTTTGCCATAGGGGCACTAGGATGGATACCCGGCGGTGGGTATGGTGCGCTGTGGTGACCTGGGGACGGAGCATCGTTCTCGTGAAAAGCATATTGCATTCCGTTAGGGTTGCGGTGGCTATAGTGGTGGAAATGCGGGTCGAAGGGCGGGGGACGGGGCCGTGGGGCATGCATGGCGGATCTTGAGTTGCCACTCGGGTTGTAATTAGCATTTGGGTTGAAGGAGCCTGGCGAGTCATGCTGCTGGGACGCAGGCACAAAATTTGCCGACGCCACGTTGATAGAATTCTTCAACCCGTTGGTTACCACAGGTGGCTTTGTCTCTTTGTGCGCTTGCCCATTCATCTCGGTCTTTGCGTCGGAGCTCACCGCTATGATACCCGTATCCCCAGCAGCGGGAACCAGAAGCTCCAAATCTCTGTCTGAAGATTCAATGGCGACACCATTCGGAGCACTAGTTGTATTGGATGTAACCACTGCAGTAGCAGCAATAGCCGCAGTAGCAGGGATGCTCGTGACACTCGTCTTCTTGGACATTGAGGCAACGGGCCCCGAGGACTTACCCCGGCGGTGGTGAGCTGCGACCTTGGGGCCCACGAGCGGCAAAGCGGGGACGATTCGATTGGCAGAGCGGGTGGTGAGAGAGGGAGAATTGGTGGCGGCCATGTTTTTTTTAAAGGTTGCGCTGCACACGGATGTGGCAAGAAGTGTTTAGGGAGTTGGGATTTGGAGAGGTGAGGTAGTTGGGGAGGGAGACGTGAAAGAGAGTGTGATTTAATCGGTGCAGAAAAGATGATGTGAGTCTATATAGTTGGTCCGACGCCGCATCTCAGGGCCCGTTTCGTCGGTGCAGTCGTTGCGTAGAATAAGGGAGCGAGGGGTGTTGTAGGGGAGCCGATCGGGTGAGATGGTTGAGAATTGTAGTAAGGCCGGCTCCTAGTTGGAGGGGTATTTGTCGAATGACGCGGGAGGGGTATCGTGGGTATCAAAGAAGCGAGTGGAAAACGCAAGAAGAAAAATGAATGCAAAAAATGAATGTGACTTTTGAGAAAGAGCAAGAAAAAAAAGTCAGTAAAAAGGAGATTCTCTATTGGCCAATGTAAATGCTAGGCAGAAGTGGGCAGGAAGTATTGTTGAAGGAAAGAGGGAGAAGAAAGTATAAAGGCTGTAAGAGCTCCGATAGCAAGTGGTGATATTTCGGCACAAGAGCAAAAGCTCACAGCTAAGCTATAGACCGGGGTGCTGGGGGCAAAAGACAGGGCAAGAGCAAGACGACGCGGGGAAAGGTGCAGCGGCAAGTGAATTGCAATTTGGGGCGTCCTGTATGCAAGCAGCGAGAGGCCTTCTGCAAGTCGACCAGAGAATTTTTTCACAGTGTGCGTTTGAGAGCAAACAGAGCAAAAAAAGAGTGGGTGAGACCAAGCAGGTATTCTCGTTTTTTTTTTTTTTTTGGTTTTGTGGTATGGGTGTGAAGCTGACGTTGGTGATAGGCGGCCTGCAAAGCAAGGATGAGAGTATTTAGAAGCGGGAGACTGACTTTTTTTTTTGCAATGATGACAAACCAACAATAAGAAGAAAAAGGATTTAATAGTCCTGCTTTTCGGCGCAAGAAATGGAAGAAGACAATGTTCAGGTGTTCAGAAGATGAAAGAAGCGCTGTCAATGACTGAGTGGATCTTTGGTTTTCTTTATGGTGGAGGCGATGGCGGATGAAAGATGGTTGAGTGGGTGGGTCGAGGGGTGCTTCTGAAGAAAGGAGGAGGCAAATAAGATAAAAAGACTTGATGCTATAAGATAGTGTGTGTAGAGAAAAGGTATGAAAAGCAAGATAAGAGATAAAAAGGTAGGAGGGCGAGACGGAATATCTATGTGTATAGTGAGACCAAGAAGACAGTGGTGGATGATGTCACAAACTGGAAGAGAGATCTTTTAATTTCGAGGACTAGCTGTTTGGTGTGAAGATGCTGACTGGTTCAAATAACAATGTGAACTGCAGCGTCACATATATATACAATAAAAAAAAGTACACGGATTTCCCGATGTCAGAATCATGGCCAGAAAGATGGTTCAAAGGGGCAAAACATCACATCTCCAAGATCAAGTGGGGCCCCTCAAGAACCCTTATCCTCATCATACCATTGTACTTTTAGTGATGTCAAGCCGGCTTTCCTGTACTGTTCTACTGGTCTGGCCACACTCTATAGGAACAATAATGGCTGAACTCAACTTGTTCAAACTTGTAACATGTGCAAAAAGCCCACTAATAATATACTTTTCATGCGGTCTTTAATAATATTACTACAAAAGTCCTTCAGGGTTTATATACACCCACTGCAAATTCCAGCCAAATTCCCTTCCCTCCCTTCCCAAAAAAATGATATCAACAATGATTTACATTTACATGCTTCCAGATACTTACATATATCCCCAAACGCCTCTATCCTAATGCAAAAACCAAAAAAAAAATCTCTAAAAACTAAACACCCACCCAATCTCAAACTCTCCTCGGCGCCCAACTCTCCAACCACCCCCTCATCCTCCCCTCATCCGCTCCCTCCGCCTCTGCCGCTGCCACACACCACTCCACCCGCCACACACCCTCTCCGGCCACCCTCTCCGCCATCCGCCTCCCCTTTTCGCCCACTTCTCCCACACAAAACCACATGTCCCCCTCTCCACTCCAGATCCTCTCCAACAATGGCTTTACCATCGGGAGCGCCTCGATCGTCTTTGTCCCCTTGGGTTCCAACTTTTCGTTGGCACGTCCTGTTTTACACCAGGGGTTCCGGCACCATGGTTTGCCACAGCCAGCGATGAGCTGGGTGAGGTAGCGGCGTTCGATGCGCCGGCGCATGGCTTTGCCGGTTGGATCGTGCGTTTGTACGTAGAGTGGTTCGTAGCATGAGGGGCAAAAACCCAGTCGATCGATGCCGTTGTTCTCAACAGACTTGATAAGGCCCTTTGGCCCCATGCCAAACCGGGTACGCCCACAGTTGGCATTCCGGCAGCGTTGCGGGGCAGTTCGGGTGACTTTATCGAGGTCGTGGCCCTTCATGTGGGTCGCCATGTCCCGGAGACGAACGATGCGATCGCACAGGTGACATTCGGTTGTCCGGGCACCATCTTGGATCTCGTGGTAGGACAGGTTTAAGAGTATTTGCTCGGGAGTTGGCGCAGCGGGGTCGCCTTCTTGGGGGACTTCAAGGTGGCAGAATTGGCAAAGGATGAGTTTTCCGGGACATACGGAAGTCCGATGTTTTGCGAGAGCTGGGAGAGAAGTGAAAGTTGCGGAGCAGGAAGGACATGTGTGTTCGGTGTGGAAGACCTCATTATGCTTTGTAAAAGAGTCTACAGTGTCACCAGAGGAACTATCTCGGGGGCAATGCCAATGGGCGGCAGCTTCAGGAGAGGACTTTTGGAAAATCTTGTCGCAGGAGGAGCACGGAACGTTGTTGCGACGGCAAAAGTTCTCATGCAAGGTAATCGTGCGGGCAGGGACTGGCTGGTGGCAGTTGGGACACTCCACATCACCCAGGTTTCTAGATTTAGTTGTACTTTCCATGTCGACGTTCTTGAGTTGATCAGCCGAGCCATCTTCAAGAATTACACGGACGCGGAGGAAATATGAAGAGGCCTGGTGACCGTAGACGGAAATGACGAGGGATTCAGCGTCTTCAAGCTCAATGTTGGGGGATTGAAGGAGTGACTTTTCACCATTAACTGCAGTATCGAAGTTGCCAAAGACGTGGTCGTCACGCCGGGGGACATTTCGATGCCGGGAGGATCTCGGAACCACAAACAGATCCACCGCCACTTCGTCTTCAATCCCAGACGCCGAGATCTCCAGCGGACGTGAACGATCCCATGTGGGCAATTCATAGTCCACATATTCTCCTTTGGCCACATGTCCTTCAACCGCCTTAAAAACACCAATCTCACCCCCCTCCGAACTCCCCTCTTCCTTCCCCCGTTCTTCAAGAATTCTTTGTGTCTCCCGCGCCTGCTCTTCATCCAATGGCTGAATATCCACCTCCAGATCCGTATCCACCACGCAAATCCCCTCGCTTTCTGGTTCAAAGCCATCAATCAAGAAGGAATACTTGGCCCCTCCTTTCTCAAACGATAACACGACATGCTTTGTCAATGTCGTGTACTTGCCCCGCAGCTGCTGTTCCAGCAAGGCCTTCCAATCTGCAGCATCGTAGCCTGGTTCCAAACTCTTGAGGCGCACAAAAGTCCCCTTAGGTGCTTGTTTCGCTGTAACTGAGATGGAAATCGCAGAGGTCAACGATGGCTGGGACTCCCGTGTTCTCTTTCCTTCGTTGCTCAGGTGGTCCATGCCATTATATTCACTATCATCGTTATTCAGCTCAACCAGATGATCCTCTCCACCTATCCCTGACAACGGAGTTTCCGGCCTCGAGGTAATATCGCCAGGCTCAATTCCCAATGCTTCCATAAGATACCGACCAATAATAATGGACCCTTCCTTCGCCGAAAACTCGCGGATGCCAGCAAAGACGGACTTTCCAGTACGTGCATTCTTCAACAAGAACATTAAGGGGTGCGGGAGTTTCTCTGCTGACGAGGGTAGCGGGGAATACGAATACACCGGAGTGCCCCGTTGGCTTTCATGCACACGGTCAGCGGCGGATAGTAAAGACTGGAGAACGGAATGCGGGAGGATTATTTTGTCGCCGGTTAAATGGGCCGCCTGGACATCGGTTGGCACAACGAGCTGGAAGGTCGACGACCAGACTAACGGTTGCGGTGGCGGGGTCATTATCATTTTTGAGATAACGCTGAGAGTGACGAAGCAAGTATTTGAATTAATTAGGGAGGAATGGAGTGTGAGGTGCAGTTGGCAAGAGTGGTGAGTGGTAATGTTGACAGAGTAAGGTTGAAAATGGATCAGGGTTTAACCCTTGTAAATTATCACAGGGACGGCGATAGGAACTAGCGATATCAAGCGTGGAAACAAGTATTAGACTAATTTAAAAAAAAAGAAGACCTTTGACTTTGAAAAGAATAAATCAATTGAATAAAACTGTGATTGAACGTAGTTGGATATTGGAGAATATCAGAGCTTGGTGATTTGGTGATGAGAGTTTGCAGCTACGTCACTTATATTATGGGAATTTTATCACAGTTGGTAGGCTTCAGTGGCGGCGTCATATGTGTACATATTGCGTTTTTGCGGCTCTGTGAGAGAAAAATGTGATTACTAACAAAGAGTTTCGTCACGGGGAAGGAGGGAAAGGGGTTACTGGAAGCGCCTAGAAAAGCGGAATTCCGTTTTGGGAAATTGAGGATGGCGAAATTTTGGGGTTAGGGTTACATGGTTTTCAGCCGCATGTTCATGTTGAATCGGGAAAAGAGATTTCAAGATTTAATGAGGTGAAAACTAGATATATAGAGAAGTGGATGATGAGGGACAGATTGATTAGTCCATTATCGATTATCAGCAGTTAGGCAGAGGAGGGGTGCTGATTATCTACTGAGTGATCGAACCGTGCCAATGTGATGAGTCCACGTATAGACTGGGGTTTTGATTCCCATATCTCTTAATTGGAGAAACAATGCGATCGGGTGGGGCCGTCGGGGCCGAAGTGAAGGGTATGTAAAGAGGTGGGATTATTTAGGTTGCAATGTGGAAATGAGAGAGGGAAGAGAAGTGTGTGTGTGTAAGTGTGGATGGGCGGTTGGAGATACTGAGATGAGGAGAAAACGGGGCTGGGTGCTGCAGTTGTGCAGGAGGATATTGGAAGCGAAGCGGGGGAAGAAGGGAAAGGTGGTGGAGAAGAAAGGAGAGAGTCAGGCAGACATTTTATATTTGTATGTATAACTGAGTGATGATGATGTTGATGAGGTTGAATCGAAAGACGTGATAGGGTAGATCTGAGCTGCAAGCTGCCAGTTGTAGTGCAATTGCAATTTGCAACAAAACATGTCAGAATGATCTGACTTGACCTGAGCTTACTCTCACCCCTCCATCCAGAATCAAGAATCACACCACCACCACCACCACCACCACCACCACAAGAAGCAGCAGCAGCAGCAGCAGCTCTAAGACAGCAAATACAGATGCGCCTCTGGCCTGACGCTTTTCAACCTGTTTCTCCACAAGATAACGCAAGATGCACAGACGTAAATAGACAACGGGAAGCGCATGCTGTGTGTGGGTATATCCATATAAAACATGAAAAAAAAAATATTGAGCAAAATGAAATCGTCTTTTTGTTGCACAGAGATGGGCTTCTCTACTATTTTTTTTTTGGCTGATCTAGACGGGAATATATCATTTTCCGCAAAGACAGTGATGATTTAGGGGGGAGGGGGGGAGAAGACGATGGTGAAATGCCAAGAGGGGATAAGATGGGTTAGGTTGGTGGCACACAAGAAGGGAGGGAGGACGTGGCCTATAGGACCAAGAACCAAGGTCATGATGTGTTGCTGCCAGCCACTGCTTTTGAGTATCTATTTACCAAGAGAAGAGGAAACCAGAAGCGTAGACTAAAAAAAAAGAAAAAGCAAGTCAGAAGTTAGATGTTTCTCTTCTCATAATCCATTCAGCTCGGCCCTTAGCCCAGATTTTCATCGGCGCTAACGGACGAAACAACAAACTGTCTCCCCTCACCCCCCCTGTACTATGCCAAGTCAAAAAACTCCAGGGTAAAGGAAGGAGCAAGAAAAAAAAAATACTGCCGAAAAACTGATTCCACACATTAAACCCTATTGGGAAAAACCATGGAATTCCCGCCTCAACCAACGGAACCAAGCAAAGCCATAAGGGGATATATAAAAAAGGATTTAATTTTTTTTATCTTGAAATAAGAAAACAAGGACATATATAAGTTTGGTGCATCTTGTCTGCTGGGGTGGATTGGGTTGGCTTTGGCTTTGACTGGAGGTATTTAAACATGTGATGTTGGACTGAGATTTTGGTTTCAGAGTTTTGCTATCTTGAGATTTTTGATTTCTTTTGCTGTGTATATCGATATCTTGAGAGCTTGTTTGAAACTTTATTTTCTATTTTTTCTCGCTAGCTATCATTAGCTTTTATTGGCCACTACAGTTACCCATCTCCGATCCGAACAAAGATACACTCGCATTGACAATTACCATTGCATCACATCTCTCCTCAACTCGACCACCGACATCTCAACATGCACCCTCTCATCATGTTCCCCCCCACTACTTCCTCCGACCCCCCACCGACCATCCTCGACTTCCTCCTCAACCCCATCCTCACCGCCCACATCCTCCCCCGTCTCTCGGCCTACGACCGCCTGCGCCTCTCGGCCACCTGCCGGTTCGCCCGTGAGCACCTTGTTGGGAACCCGATCTTCTTTCGGCATGTGGACTTGACGAGTGTGCGGAATATCAATTTCAAGGTGAGGAAGGAGCCGCGATTGGATGAGATGACGCCGTTGGAGCAGGCGATGAGGTGTGCGACTGAAGATGAGTAAGTTTTTTTTTCTTTTGTTAATACCACTGACTCGGTTACGTCATCAACTGAATAAATATTAACAGTTATCCCTCCTACAGATTCTTCTCTGGCCCTATGCGCGGCACCCTTTCCTCCCTCCGCCGCCTCCTCCCCCCTCGTACAATCAACACCCTCATCCTTGACACCATCCCCATCTCCTCCTCCATCCTTCACGACCTCCTCACCGACCCCCATGTCTCCCCCCTCCTCCTCTCCCTCCGTGGCACTCCATCCAATGACACCCTCTGGCCCTCCGTCATCCGCGACGCCTACACCGCTTCTTCGACCCTGCCCCGCGTGCAAACCCTCTACCTATTCGGCACCTCCGAGTCCCGCAAGGAGACAACGACCCTCGGCCAGAAATCCTCGTCAGAATCTACCCGCTGGTACCGCACCCGCGGTGAAATCCTCCCCCGCCAACCCGCCCCCCACTGGGCCGCTCTCGTCGCTGACCTGCGCGGTAAACTCACCTTTGATGCTGTCCTTTGCACCGGCCCCGCCCACGCCTCGTCGCCCATTCACCATAGATACAACTACGATATGCCGTCTGCAGCTCCGGCATCCGTGCATGCACTTGCTCGGTACTCACTGGGCCGGTGTGCCTCGTGCCATTCGGCTCCCGAGGGGTTGACGTATTGTGATCCGCACTATGCGGCGCCGGGGTCGCTGCCTGCGTTGTCACCGGTGCCTCTTTTAGAACACTCTGTACGTGCGGCGACGACGCCGTGGTTGGCGGACGGGGGAGAGGTTAGTGGGACCGGGGACAACAACGGCAGAGTAGAGGACCTGTTTTTTGTCCCGAGGTGCGAGGGGTGCGTGCGGGGGAGAATGTGCAGAGGGTGCTTCAAGTGGTTTTGTGAAGATTGTCTGCCGGTAGACGGGGTGTCGAGGGCGACGAGTCCGGTGCCGTCGGTGGAAACTAGCAGTGTGGGTAATAGCGGGGAAGGTTTAGAAGGGGAAAATGTATCGGTGATGGAGGTTCCGGCAAGTCAAAGTCCTCCTGCATCTCCGTGCCCTACAAACAAGGGTCAACCGGTAAGTTTATTTATTTTGTGTCAAATCATCATCGTCATCATCAGTGTCATCATTACCACTCGAACTTGGCGCCAAATACGAAAATGAACCACTTCCCAAAATGGCAATCGCCTTACACCTACATACATATATGTACATCGACCCACATTGTCTTTTTTTTTTTGGTTTCTTGCGCATAAGTCTGGGCGCTCTCGGCGGTAACGAGACAGTCAGAGGGTTTGTTATGGCGGGATGCTTCGCTGTTCCGCTTACCTCCGAGCCGAGACAGGGAGCTCTTTTATATTAGCCTTTTTTTTCGACATGGGGTGGAGTTGGAGTTGGAATAATTTAGACAGGGGCCTAGAGCGGGATTGGCTGGGGTTTGGTTTGGAGGGCAAGTGAAAGTGGGGGAAATTTCCTGCGACTCCAATGACCATAATGATGACCACACTTTAGACAATCCATATTAACAACCTGTTCTCTAGGCACCAATCGTCAGAGAATGTCTTGAGTGCGGATACAACGTGGGTATCTCCCAACTACTGACCAAGATGATCATTGGCCCTGGCAGCCCCGACGGTGTCCACGAGTAAATATCGAGGACACATTTGCCAGCGGCCTTTTGTGATTCTTGTATTTTCTTCTTTTTTTTCATTCTCTTCTAACACCTTTTTTGCGCCTCGCTCGCAGTGTCTTGATTGCTATGCCCAAACGCGCTCGCCATGCCTTGTGTGCACTCGGCCCTTCTGCCGCCTTCACGAAACAGGCTCCAAACCTTCTATTTGCGACCGTATGTTTCTATCTATTATATCTCATTCTTTTGTCTCTCCTATCTTTTACTAATAACCGTCGTAGGAATTCATCCCAGAATAACAACCGCATTAACAGGACTCCCGCCGGCTACAGGAACAACGGCCTTGGGCTCCGGAAATACAAGTGGACATGAAAGTGGTGGCCGCGGACGGCATACCGAGGCTTGGCGGGTTTGGATGGAGGGGCAGCGGCTGAGAGAGAGAAGACAGGTGGTGAGGTTGCGGGGGGGTCGGTAGAAGCCATGATGTGGCCCAGTGGTGCGGGGATACGAAGTCATGATTGTTTTGCTTTTAGACTTTTATTTTTGTCTTGATATCACTTTGTTCATAGGGTGTTTATTTCTTTGCTTCTTTTTTTTGTCTTTTCGACAAAACAAATAATCAAATCTCCGGCTACTTCCACCAAAAACTCCGTCCAATCCAATAGACTACACCACATTAAGCCCCCCCGCCATCCTCCTTGCAACCCACCCCGCCCCATACTCCTCATACTCCGCCTTAGTCACCGCTACCTTCTCCAACTCGCCACTCGCCACCAACCCCGCTCCCCCCCACCACCCCGCCGTCACCCCGTCGCCCCCTCTAACAACCCTAACCATACACTCTGTCGGCGCCAACTCCACCAACTCCTTTTCCAACCTCTCCGGTAGCCCCTCAAGCCGTGACCCCCCGCCACTCATCACCACATTCATCAGAAGCCCCGGCCACAACCCCACGGGCAACGACTGGAGCGATTCCATCACCAGCTCGGCCAGCCCCGACGTCTCCATGCCAATGTCACCCGGGTTAAACAAGACCTCGGGCACGGCAAACCGCTCATTCTGCAGCACAATGATGTCCTCACCACTGCCACTGCTACTGGGCTCCATTTTGCTATTCAATGCCGGGTCAAATTCCCGCACCATACCGTGCATACGCTCATAGAAATCTGGCAGCACATACTCCTTGGCGATACCCCGACTCCCCAATGCCCAGTCGGCATTCCGCGCCCTCTGCGGGCCCTTCCAGCACAATTCTAGCGCCTCGTTGAAGTCTCGCGCAACGAAACAAGCCCGTTCTTTGATCTCGTTGACAATGGCCGTGTCGGAGCGCATGTCATAGTGGCGGACGGATAGCAGGCGGGCGAGGTAGTTGGTGAGGAGTTTGCCACCAATGTCGAGACGGCGGATGGCCGAGTGGAGCGGGCGGCCGCAGAGGAGGGGTATAATGGTTGTGTGGGAGTAGCCAATGTCGATAGTGAGGAGGATCTCGGAAGGCAGTGGGGCCGAAGAGCGCGGGGGCGTATGCAACTGTTGTGTGTCGGACCAGGCCAACCATGTCGGAGCTAAACAGAAAAAAAAATCGTCAGTTACTAGAGTCGGTCAGTAGGATATTTGGAGAGCAGCGCATCTTACTTGGTGATCGGAAATACCGGGCGAATCCGTACTCCTCAAAGACAATCTGGTCACAGTGGCTCTGCAGCACAGGCAACCCCCCCACCGCCTCGCCAAAAACTAACGTCGTGTTGCCCGGATCTACCTGCAGCCCTGTCTTACCGCCATTAATGATCTCGCGATCCCATATTTCTTTCTGTACATCCCAGTTCACAATAAATCCCTTTTCCATCGGACGCCGAAACGCCAGCTCGCTATAGTCGCGGATGGTCGAGAGCTCGGAGCCGACGTAGATCTTCTTATGGCGGTCGCGCGCAAAGGTGTTGGGGATTATGCGGTGGGAGAAGACGAAAGATGAGAGAGAGGCGGCAGTAACATCGGAAGGGATAAGGCCGGCTTTGAGGGTGTCGGAACCGTTGTCAAGAAGGAGGGTTTGTGTGGGTGTTGGGGGCCGTGAGGTTTTGGAGCGTCGAGGGGCCATTGTGTGAGTGTGAGTGTGTATCGCTGAAAAATAAACCAAGAAAAGACGGGTTGAATAGTAGGTGGCATCATAATGGTTGACGCAACTAAAATTAAAATAACTATACATACAGGTTGATACATTTTGTGAGGGCGGTGACAAGGATGCGGCAGCACAAAATGACATCAAATTAATGATGCTTCTGCCGGATCTGACAGGGATCAAGATTAGGCGGTGAGCACCCAAGCAGACTAGCAAAGTTGTCTAGCTCACCGTTTTTCAAACTTCGAGTTATTTAACAGCTTCTGGCCACGGTACTACCCGATGCTAATCCTTTGTAATCTAATCAGCATCACCAGATGTTGATATGCTATGATATTCCATCTTCCACTTGCGTTTTGAGAGATTTATGGTATGCCCGGATGGGATCCCCCCTCCCCATGGCTATTATGCGGATGCCCCCGAGAATGCACAGAGACTAAACAGACGTCGGTCCTGTTTTGCAGCCAGTTATATTCGCCATCTAATCCATACATAAGCTCACTGTAAGCTAGAAAAAAGAAAATCGACAATATTAGCAACCAGCACCTCATCATATACAACAAACTGTCACTTTTCCCAACAATTTACAAACTTCGGTCCTGGTCCATCATGTAGAGACGACACAAGTTAAACTCATCATACCAAACACACTCTATGCGGCCCTGAAGCTGCCTTGATAAGCCACGGGGCTCCAAGCTTATTGTGGCTTTCATCGAAGACGAATGGGATCAACTCTGCGGCTCCCAACAATCTATACTTAATCAGAAGACTGCCAGTCCTTTCAGTGTCAGCGATAGTCCACCGGGTCTGTAGTGGTTGGCCACACCGGCAACGGGCGGAGTTGAGGAGGAGGAGAAGGAAAGTGTTGGACGCTGCCGGGTTGTGATGCTAGTATTTGCTTTTGCCTGTTTGAAAGAAGCTTTTTGCACTTGACGTCATAAGCTGCTTATATTAAACTGGCATTAGTACAATGTCAAAAATCTTCAACTATTGTTAGACTCTGCCCATAAAAGTTGTTCTTATAGGCTTCACTCTGGCCAGTATCTTTTGAATCTGCCCTCAACATCACGACAACCATCAATCTCATCATCCATCATATCCTTCCTTAAACATCTGCACTCAACCATAAAAAGCATTATCAAGGCAAAAGCAGAAGAACATCTCATTACTTTGGCCATTAACAGCGGCATCATTCCGCGCTTGTATATAGACTCGGCATTTCCCGCATTTTGTGCTACATTACATGATAGTGGGGCGACCCTAAACCCTGAACCTAAATTCACTGAAATAACGTCATCTGGACCCCACTATCATTTATCAGCCATTCCACTATATCTAAAAAATTACACTCACTTCATTCAATAATATTTACCTTTAATTCTCTACAAATCCCAAACTCCTTCCTCTATCCCCTCCAATCAACGCAATAAATGACCTCCCCGCACCCCCCGCCTGCCACCATGCCCGCCCACCAACGATATCCCCCCCTCTCCACCGTCTACCCCCCCCTCATCCTCGGCACCGCCACCTTCAACTACCAATACACCGACCCCGCCACCCTCCCCGCCACCACCATCGTCTCCCGCGCCCTCTCCCTTGGCATCCACGCTTTCGACACCTCCCCTTACTACGGCCCTTCCGAAACCCTCCTCGGCACTGCCCTAGCTACCCCCTCCATCTCCTCTCGCTACCCCCGCACTACCTACTTCCTCGTCACCAAAGCCGGCCGCGTCTCCGCCAACCAATTCGACTACTCGGCCCCCGGCATCCGCGCTTCCGTCCACCGCAGCCTCCAGCGCCTCGGAACCACTTACCTCGATCTTGTCTACTGCCACGACGCCGAATTCGTCACCCCCACCGATGTCCTCACCGCCGTCCGCACCCTCCGTGCCCTCCGCGACGAAGGCCTCATCCGCTACATCGGCATCTCCGGCTTTCCCATCGCCTCCCTCGCCTCCCTCGCCGCGTACATCCAGCGCGAGACCGGCGATCCGCTCGACGCCGTGCTCTCCTACGGGCACTTTTGCGTGCAGAATACGCAGCTAGCATCTGCCGCGGTGCTGGCCGCCTTCCGTGCCGCGGGGGTCTCCGTGTTGGCGAATGCCTCCATTCTCAACATGAGCCTGCTGACGACCCGCGGGGTCAACGCTGGGCCGCAGGCCGTGTGGCATCCGGCGCCGGATCCCTTGCGCACTGCCTGTCAGGCGCTGTCGATGATTGCGCAGAAGCATAGTCTGTCGCTGGAGGAAGTGGCGATCCGTTATGCGATTGCCAAGTGGAGCTCGCTCGGCGCCGAGTTTGGAACTACGTATCGAAGCAGCATGGAGCAACGCACGGACAAGATTGGGATTACCGTGATTGGAGTGACGAGAGTGGAGGAGCTGGAGGAGACAGTTAGAATTTGGCGTGATGTAGACGGTGGGAGCGAGGAGGGCAGGAAGCGCGGTGAGCAGGCAGAGAATATCGTGGAAAGGGAAATGTGGACGGCTTTAGGCAAGTGGAAGGACTTTGCGTGGAGAAGTCCCGAGGATGGGTTTGTCAACATGTTTGGCCGGTCATGACTAAGACGGAACAGAAAGATACGGCACACGGCGAAATTGAGGTAACAAACAGAAAGTGCTCTTTAGAAAATTCATGCATCACATGGTGTCCCTGTAGACTAGTATTGACCTCTTTCCCCCCTCACCTCTACCAAGAAAAAAAAAGGAAAGTAATACACTTCATAAACCTCACGCTGCAAGTCTCCATCCAACCAACCAAGTAACCTAACGTGTCTTTGTCTCCGTCTCTGTTTGACCGCCTACGACAAAGCCGGTGCTGGCGGATGCACCTCATTAGCCGTCGACACCGGCACCTTCACCGCTTTGTCTTCCTCCGCCAACTCCTCCGCGTGTTCTGCATGCTCCGCAATCCCGCGCTGACTATTCTTACTCGCCGACTGCGGCCGCGTGCCGCTATCGATATCCACGCCCACAATCTCAGCTAGGCTCCGAAAGTTGAACATGGGCTCGTTGCCCGCACTACCTAGATCATCATCGTCGCCATCGTGTTCTACGCTCGTGTTGCTAGTGTGTGCGTCGGGAACCGCAATGTAGCTGTCGGGAATGGACGAGGCTGCCGAGGACCCAGACTGTGTGCCTGTCAAGCCACTGTTCTGGACAGGGCCCCGGGCTACGTCTTTTCCTTTATCATTGCTGCGGGACGCCGCCACCTGCTCGATCGAGGCCCGTGCCTCGGGAATTGTTGCAGGTGTAATTTCAACACGAGGGTTATTGTTGTTGTTATTGTTATTGTTGTCACCGCGACGCTTGGTCCCACCCAGGCTGGTGGAGCTGCCGGTTCCAGTGCCAACAGTTGCCACGTCGTGGTGGGATGAGGATCCATAATGACCGAAACCTAATCCGTAGAAACTAGACCGTTTCTTCTTCTTCTCTTGCTTCTTCTCATCCTTTTCCTGCTTACGCTCCTCTTTTTCCAGCCTCTTGGCCTCCTTGGCGGCAGCCTTTTGCGCCTCCCTAGCCGCCTTGTTTCTCCTATCTTCTTCTGACAACAACGACAGACGCATAGCCTCGGCCATCATCATAGATTCGAGGTCGTTGATGTTGCGATCACGGCTGGAAGCTCCCTGCTGGCTCCCAGACCCGCCGCCGTCTATAGCGGCATGGACAGCCGAAAAACTTCCTATGGTTCCTGACACTGGGGGGTCCAGACCGGGACTAGCGGCACCATGTGATCCTTCTCCTGTAGCCTGGTTTCGCCGACTCCCCCTCCCAAATAGTCCCCTCCGTTCATCACTGCCGCTGACAAGGAATGCAGCATTATGAAGAGCAGTGGCGGCGGCGGCACGACGGGCCAAGTGATTACGTTGTGTAGCTAGACGGATAGCCCAGTCTGGACGGACTCGATCGGTGCTGACAACCAACGGATTACTGGCAGACAGACTCTCGGTACGACGACGATTAGCAGGCAATGGGGAGCCAGATGAATTGACCGAGGTATGTGACGACATGCCCGCTATCATAGATGCGGGTGTATCATACACGATACCACAGCGGAATGATGGGGGTTCGTATGTGATGCCAAATTCTGATTGTTGACAGTACGGACATGTGGCTGGCTCCGACACCAACATCTCCGGAGGCTGGTCCTCGTCACGCGGCGCATCACCTTCTCCATGGTGTTCGGGGAAATGCGGGTCGGGCCGCTTTATTTGCACAAAGCATTCACTGCAGATTGGCTGGTCGCAGCAGCGGGTGTGATTCAAAAAGGCCGGGTACGAAAGAAAGCAAATGGGGCACTCAATGGGATTCCGATACAGGTGAACTTCGAGGGGCTGTCCATTGACAAAGGCATCAACTGGTAAATGGGTTTCGGGAGGCGTTGAAATTTCCACTTGAGAATTGTTCTGCGAGCTGCTGAAACCCATGGCAGCAGCGATGGACTTACGAGACCGGAAATGGCTAGATCCAGGCCGTAACGACAACAAACCGCCGCCACTGCTGGACCCGGGCTTCTGTTCCGATGCTGCGGATTGGGTACGAGCCAATGGGACTGTAAGGGCATTGATGTCCATGTTGTCCGGAGTCACAGAATCAGGGGAGATCAGGTCTACGGGCAGCTGGGCGTCGGCAGCTGGCAAGGGCTGACCACGGACTATGGCCACCAGTTGGGCATCGGTCCAGCTAGGCTCTACATCATTGAGTCCACGCCAAAAGGGTGCCATTTTGCGCTCAATCTAGAAGAATATAGTGATTAAGGGGTCAGTCAGGTGGGATTCTTTTGAGTGACAATAATGAATACGTACGGCCTACTACGGCCCTCTCTTTATGTAGGACATGCATCATACTCGACACTAATAATCCAAAATAAAACTTACAATTAATTGGCGCACAACCGCTTTGTTGAAATCTTCTGGCCCGACATAAGTCCCAAGCGTCACCAAAAATCCGCCGTCTACTCTCTCGAACCTCATACTGCGCTTACGCTCCATTTCCCGGAGGACTCGCTTTTCCTCCCGTTTGCGCGCCTCCCGTTCAGCTCGAGTCTCTTTGTGGGTAAATGGCTGCTCTTCGTTTGGCGGGTTCAAAAGGCCGAGCATGATAAGCGGGTCACCACGTCCGTGACGTCCGCGGCGACTGTCAGCGACATTCTGGGACGATGTGCCCGCTGACAATTGGCGACCGGCCGCAGCGAGCGAGAGCCGACGGCCGTGAGGATCACGGGATTCCCTACCCTGGGCGTTTCCCATGTTAGGCGACGAGGGGTATTTGAATATATATATATATATGTGTGTGTGTGTCGATGAGATTTGTACTGGTAAAGATGCCAGAGTGGGATTGGAAATTTTGGGTGCTGCACAGATCGGATCTGTGCGATATATCTGCGGAGCACACAGGTGATTACGGTTGTCAAATCGCGCAATGCGATGGCAGAAATTTATATATTCTGGGCGGGCAGCTGACCGGCTAGCTCGATGTGACGGGAGTCCGGGGGTGTGTTATGTCGTCGCTTCGCTGCAAGAAGGCAGATGATGGGGCCAAAGCCAGACAATGGCATAAATGTGGAGGTCGGGGATCTTATCTCACACGGGCCGTTTTAAAAAAATGAAAAAAAATGGATACCGTATTTGAAAACTGGATATCACTGCTTCGGTGTATGAGAAGGATAGATGGATAGATTTCGTTGTTCGGCTTGCACGGTCAGATTCCGGCTCCTCGGGATAATGCTCCGAGGTGATGACAGTGAGGATGCGTTCCGGATCGGTATCAGCAGAGTGGAGTGAAGCTTCTCACGGAATGGGTGGTTGGTCGTGTGATAAGCCTTCCTTTTTTTGTCGAGAATATATTTACTTTCTGTCCATACATACACAAAATCGTAGAATTCACCAGCAGGCTTTTCTCAACCCACCACAAAAAACAGATAGCAAGGCTCTCGCTCGTGATGAAAAATCGGTATAGCGATGATTACATGCTACATTGATGGCGCCGACGCAAAATGGGATATTCGCAGCAATAATTTGTTGAAACAATGCAGGTTAAAAGACGAACCAGATTCGACTGCACGAGGAGCAATACGATAAATGAATGGATAGGAAAGAAATGATAAGGTGAAGGTGAAGAGGAAGAATCCAGATTTTCCAAATGAATTGCAAAGATGTTTGGCTGCTATTCAAAAATTTGCCTTTTTGCCAGGCCAGGCCAAGGCCAAGCAAGGGTAAAGTCATGATATAGTGAAAGACATAGTGAAGATAGCAGGGCAGATAGTGAAAGTTAGTGTGTGATGGACGGCAATACAGAGTATATTGGCGGGAAGAGGGGATTCTGTTACAGGAGGGCACAAGGCCTTAGCTATTATCCTTGTTGGCAAGTCAGTCGTACCAGGGTTTATAGTGTTTATAGTTGGTTTTAATGCTTGGTTGATTAGTGGCTGCTTGTGAACAACTGCTCTGTGGAGCCTGTTGGACCTATATGTGGACTCTTGAATTTACCAAATACAGTCGACAGAGAATGCCTGATTGTATTATGCCTACCGCTGTTGGCCCCGGATTTAGACGGTCTGGTTTTGTCCAAGATGGTCCGATCCTGCTCCAGTCATAATTCCGAGTCTTCCGTCTGTCATTTGAAGCCCGATGTCTATGCTCAATGTCGTACATAGTTTATATAGATAGATATATTTACATAATATACATAAGCCATAATTTTGCCAACTTTTCTCTTTACTTCCTCCCAATTTTCTCATTACCACCAAGTATTGGACAGCCCAGACCCTAAAGTCAGCTGCTTTTTGTGTTTACTAGTTTCTATGAGCGAGCATATTTCATTTATTCCCACAAAAGACTACTTATATGGAGGTTTAGTTAAAATGGCCTATGCTTGCATAAAGCTTTACATATTTAGAACCTCTTTGTAGAGCTATTTAAGCATTATTTCCCCCCCACTAACCCCCGCGCATCCCAAAACGGTATAAGTGAACACATGACCATAAGCCAACAGATATATGACGTCACGTGAACACTGAACAAAAACCAACTTCACAATCCATTAGCTATTGAACTTAAAGATACGCTATATTCATTTACTATTTCTCTCAGTCGATTTCTCATCCTCTACATTACTCAAATGACAACTATGTACTATCAACTATTATCATGCCATAAACCATATACACACACATATATAATACTATTTTCACTAGTCCACTGAGAGTACTATGGATAAACTGCTAGGTAGCACCAGATCCTGTCGACCATAATCTCCCGGAGCCCGACTATTTTAAATCTGTATCATCTATCCATCTGAATGCGACTTGGGACAGTCCCGTGTACTTTTCTCGGTAAGAGTTCAATTTTAGTACTCGGGCGTTTTATGAACCAGCTCCCTACCCCGAAGGCATAGAGTTTGCCATCTATGGAGGT
The DNA here is from genome assembly GCA_002778035.1 of Ambrosiella xylebori. Classification (NCBI taxonomy): domain Eukaryota; kingdom Fungi; phylum Ascomycota; class Sordariomycetes; order Microascales; family Ceratocystidaceae; genus Ambrosiella; species Ambrosiella xylebori. Next base: position 1,322,324 of record PCDO01000004.1, read on the forward strand.
CTTTATTGTGCGAAGCGGGTCACTACTCTACTCGAACATTTTATTCTTCCTAGTGGCCTAGTCACTAAGACCCCTTTATATTGTCATCTTGGATGTTTCTTCTACACTAGTGCTGTACTGTGTTGCTTTTATATGATGAATGAACAGGAATTTGTCTCAACTATTAATTTCACTATACGTCTCTTCTTTCTGTACTTTACATCTGATATCATTTCAAGTAGATTGTCTATATACTATTATATACAACATCAGAGTCTAATTGCTAGCTTACAAACAGGCACTAGTTCTCTCATGTATAGGTTAGACCTCGAGGATAATCACTCGTTCAACGTTACAGGTACTGCTATGATCCATTATCAAGTCACCTGGGCTGATCTATCCACACAGCACACATGAATGGAAGTGGTTCCAAGAGGAACTCAAGGACTCCCACATCAAACACATTTATCATGACGTCCCTCTGCCCAAGCTTCCGGGTATGAATGTCACCAGGTATTCGACACAGCAGAATAAGAAAGCACGTATATGATAAAGATGCAAAATTTGAGATAGCCGATTTGGTAGTTGCCTTAGGTGTATGACTCAATGGAGATTGGATCATCTTGATCAGCCTTGCCTTATACTTTGTTATTTTTTCAACAGGCTGATTTTTGCACATTGTTTGTCATCAGGTCCTTATGAAATTTTGATGAAAACGGCAAATCTCTTGTACTTTTATCTGTTCCTATTGACTCGCAAATCTTAACTAATCATCCCTCAGGGGCAAATATCCTCTTGTTTAAATCCACCTTCACATCGCTATCACCATCCCCACGTCCAGAGTCTTGTTCTTATTTCTGGTTAATACTCAGTACGCCCCAGATACACTGTGATTTTCTTTTTTTTCGCCCATGATAATCTCAACCTAATGTCGATCAATTAGTCGATTACCTCCTTGACTGATATTTCAGAACACTATCTTCGTGTACCATGTCTTGACAAGATGTGAGTTTCCCTTCTTTTCCAATGTGACATAGGATCCAACAGTTGCAAAGGCTTGATATGCTTACTGACACATCGATGATCTATTCCAGATTCTTGAAGTTGAATTATTTAAATTTTCTGGTGCTTCATGTTGTCCTGTTCATTTTGCGGCATATCCGTTTCTATTATGGTCTAGAGGTACTGGGATGCAAATCTAAGACTGAATACGATCATCTTCTTATGGGAACTAAGTTTGCCGTTTATTATAATCCCCTCTTTCATCGCCGCCTGTTTTTTGTTATGATATTCTTCTTTGTTTAATGGCAGGTCGCTCGAAGCTCTCTACAACTGTCCCACAAGAGGGAGAGACCCGAGACTACTCTTCCTGGGTTCCATGGTAGTCAGTATGGCATATATCATACTAACTTGGCTCAATATGAATGTATTTTACGTTCCAGACACGGCTACTCAGGTTTGGTACGGTACTGCATATTTCGTATTAACATGGTTTCATGTGTCCTCTCCCTTTGTTTATCTTTGGGAATGATTTTAGCAGACGTCCTACCTACCCACAACCTCTAAGGTTTTCTTTATTTCATAAATTATTCAGTTAATCTTAGTAGGGTTTGCTACATTCGGATATATTAAAAGTGAAGATCCCGCCAAAAACAAACGCGAGATAGCAGTTAACTAGTTTGAAAGCTATAGTTGGCACGCTTCTTCCCGCGAGTACATCTCTGTGAAACCGACTGTTAAGCAGTTTGTTGTGAGGCCTAGTACTAAAACAATTGGTGCGATTGAAGACCACGACTGCTCAATCATTTATAATATCTGGAATTTTTTTCCTCCAAACTTCACATTAGCTCTAAATATACCCGCTAGGGATGCGATATAGAGATGATGACGTAAGTTTTGTGGGATATTTTATGACGAAATCCTATCGTGAGTGCAGATCTTTTGATAATGTCCGAAACTCGACTCTAATATACTATCACAGAGAAAACCTTTGTCTTCGATGACTTAATCGTTGTAATCGGTTTCCATAAAGCCAAGCCCCCAGATGCAATGTCACAAATCCACTACGCTCTCAATAATAAATTCGGTATCGTTATCATTCCCAACGAGCCCTTCGACGCCCATTCAGCGACTGGTCTTTATCGACAAACTGTCACACAATACCTGTCGACAATGTACTCTCTAAAGTTGCACAGATATGCCTTCCTGAGGGACATGTATAGGATGCCAAGAAGAACTAGTGGATGATCAAGAATGTCATGACTGATTTCGATCTCAAGGACAAATCTTAATTGCCGTCCAACATCTTCTTTTTTTTAGGGGGGGAGAGACTTGTTTCTTTTGAATTATAATAAACGGAATCAATACAAAACATATCTTTGTAACGTACCAGTGAAGAAATGACTTTTTGTGAAATCTTGTTCGGGGACTAAGTATTCCAAAACAGTATAAGTTGGCACGTGACGTTGTGATTCAGTCGGTCGACCTTTCATTACTCAGTAGTAATACCTTTATCTATCGCCTTGCTCATTGTTCTCAATAATGTTGGCGTTAACATCATGGTTGTACCAGAGATTCTCTGTACAACGTGACAAAAATGGCTTCAAGTCAATTTTGTCAAAGCCAACATCAACATTTCTTACATACACAGAGCTTGCTTAAGCTTTTGGGGGTCTGTTGGTTGATTTTAACACCAAGTTTCTCTTCCGGAATATCCTTAACCCTTGTCGCAACAGAAGCACCCCCACTCCTACTACTGCCAATTCGTTTCGTTGTCGGCCAAAAAAAAACACATGCACACACAAAGAAAAAGAATAATCACTGCAACTTTCCTGTTTTATCTATTGCCTTTTTCTCTCTTATTGTGCCATTATCGCCTAGTATCGGTTTTTCGCTGAACCAAACTACATATATTCGCCCGTCATGGATATCGCCTACGATCATCTCACCGAACAAGTCACAACCAATAAGCCCGAGGCTGCCAGCGATTCCAAACAACAGGAAAAGCAACAAGAAGCTCAAGCATCGATCAATGAAGACCTTCAAGAAGCCTACAAGGCCATCTCATCTAGTGCCTGGGGCGCCAAAATTGGCGGTTTCTTTGGGAACGTCGTGAAACAAGTGAGTATCTACTCCGATATGACACCAATGATGACGTCACATCACAATGATCCGACATCATGTCTATGATTCCTCGCTAACCACTACCCTACTACCCTTTTCTCCTATCTCTGCAGGGCGAATCAGTTTATCAAACTGCGCAAAAAGAGATCACCACCGTTGGTAACGGCGCCAGCCGCGGCTTTTCCGACCTCCGCGAAACCATCATCTCACACACCCGTTCCCTTTCCATCACCTCACCCACTACTACTACTGCTACCGCCACCACTCGCGACGCCTCTGGCTCCGCAACCCCCACACAAGACTCTGATCTCCTCTCACGCATCAAGTCCGAGGCTGCTGCGCGCCTTAAGGCTATCCAGCGTGCCGAGGATGCCGCAGATGCTGCGTTGTTGCAGTTTGGATCGAACGTGAGAGACTTTCTGAAGGATGCCATCAAAGTTGCGCCGGCCAGCGGTAGTGGGGTCGGCGAGGAAAGCAGGGCTGTTTTTGAGAGTAAGGATGCGACGGGCAAGCGCGTGATTCATTCGACACGATTTGAGGCACAGTTACACGTTTTGCACACGAATCCCGAAACATTATTGAAGGCGCCCGAACAGAGCGGGTCTTTTGAGGCGTGGGAGGTCGATTTTGATGTTGAGGCCAAAACCGAAGATATCACTGGTGATCTCGACAAGTATCCCGAACTCCGGAGTACCATGGAGGCATTAGTGCCCGAGAAGGCCTCATATGCAGAGTTCTGGTGTCGTTACTATTTCTTGAGACACAGCATTGAGACTGCCGAGAACAGACGCAAAGAGTTGCTCAAGGGTGAGTAATGTGCATTGTACACTATAAGTTGCGCCAACAGGCCATTATCCCATTGCTAACATTTTCCTAATAGCTGCCTCTGCCAATGACGATGTTTCCGGTTGGGGCGACGATTCTGATTCCGACTCTAACGATGAACCCTCCAGCAAGCCAACCGGCAAGAAGCCTGCTATCAAAGCTACTTCCGACTCTGACTCTGATGCCAACTCTGATTCTGGCTCCGACTCTAGCTCCGATTCTTCCGATGAAGAGGTCGTCAAGGGCAAGTCTGTGCCCAAGCGCCCGGTGTCGGCAGGCTCCTCGCGGACTATTCAGGTTAACAAAACTGCCGAGGGACGCAAGAGTAACGAGGGGGATAGCGATACCAGCTACGATTTGGTGGGAGCTGCTAGCGCTGCGCAGAGTAAGGCGTCAGCTGATGAGAAGAGGGATGATGATTCTAGTGAGGAGGAGGATTGGGAGTGAGCTGGGCTTGTGATATATAGTTTTGTTTTTGTTTCTTTTTTTTTGCTTGTTCTTCTCTTACAATACGAAGTATAGATTTTTATGGTATTTTTTCTTGGTTCTTGGATATATACATTGATACTTGGACATTGTCCTTACGCTATTTGGCCATTCTTGTGTACTGTACTGTACTATACTGTACTATAGTCTAACCATTGATCGGCCATATCAGTAGGTGATTGATTGTCGATGCGGAAATTGCGGAATCTACAGGTATAATTGTCACATGGAGGCATAGGGCACAGCACAGGGCATAGGCATAGGGTTGAGGGCAGCAGCAGGTTGATCTTTGGATTGAACATGGTTGGTGGGTAAAGGATTGATGGTGAGGGTGGAGGCGTGGACTGCTGCTGGGGGGGATTATGGTTAATTTGTATATATATACAATAGTGTTGAGTTGATTACCGTTATACCTGCATGTACTCTTTGGGAACACTTATGTCCTCAAGGTTATAAACGGTTCAATCTTAAAAAAAAAAATATTAATGTTACTCCAGAATCCCCTTTTGCCCACCACGTTGCCCAAGGTCTCCGGATATCCGGGATTCAAAGCCTGGTTTGTGTAATTCCGGAACAAACTCTGTACCAAAAAATAGTATACCCAGATTTCGTAGCTCAGGGATTATTTACCATTAACTCCAATAAAAAATAAAAATTATTACGGATACCCAATCATTGTCATTTCATTTACGTCATGTCTTCTCTCAATGCTTGTTTTTTTTCTTTTTTGGTTAGTTTTACACAAGGGTTACACCAGACCAACAACCCTACCGTCTCTTGTTAACCACAGTTGTAAATCCATCCTCGTCCACATCCGGCTCAACCTTTTCTTGCGGAGCATGCACCAACTGCGGCGCTTTGTCCATATCTTCATCCTCATCCTCTTCGCCACTACTGCCACTGTCATCTCCACTACTGCTCTCCGCGTCACCCTGAGTTTTTGCCTTCTTGATAATACCTGAAGAACCCTTAGCCGACCGCTTCGCGAAGCGCTCTGCCACCTTATCCGCCTCTGAGAAATCCCCGGCGACAATCTGGTTGCGCAGCGAGACGATGGCTTGAGCGATTTCATAGGGTGAGTCGTCGTCGACGGCTACTTCGAATTCGTCTGTCATGACTTGGATGAGCATAGTTTCGAGATATTCGATTTGGTCGGGGCCAGTGACGTCGGGGGTGCCTGTGGGGGGTGGGGCGGCGGTAATGGAGGGGAACTGGTCGACGAGGACACCGGCAAACCAGTCGCGTTTGTCGGCAGAGTCAGGGCCACCCCAGTTGTTTTCGACGGCGAGGGAGAGGGCGGGCCAGAGGTAGAGGGTCTTGGAGACGGATTGCTCAAAGGCGTGTTGCCGGATTTCTATAGATTATGGGAAATGTGGGGTTTGGTTAGTTAGTGGTGGTGATGATGGCGCCAATTGGACCAGTTGAGTTGGGAACATTGTGATGGCTTGGTTAGACTTGATCTGGGGAGGGGGGTAGATGGTGTAGGTAAGGTAGGCGCTGGGGATGAACATGTGGACATGTGTTGTTGTGTGTGGTAAGAGGATACGATGCGGGAGCTTGGGGATCTCCAGTCCGTGGTGGGTTTGACGTGGCATGGACGATTGTGTTGACAAGGGATCGTAAACCAGCTAGAGGACAGGGGGTTGTGCGAAGAGGTGGGGGAGGAGGGGAAAGCTAGAGAAGGTGAGGGAAAGCAAAGATTTTTGATTGGGAGAGGGTAGCATAGGTCACGAGTCAGACGTACCGGCAGAAAGAAGTTCAGTCGACATGGTATTGGAAACCGGTCGTATAGTGATGGCAAAAGAAGCAATAACAAAAATGCTGAATAGGGCGCGGGCGGACTTGGCGGAAACGATATTACAATCTGTACAGGTGATAGTGAAGAACCAAATAATGTAACGGCAATTTTGAGGACCAGAATACGAGTTGCGAGTGTCTCCTGGGGCGGGAAGGAGGGGGTGGTTGGGCGAGAGTCCAGAGTTCAGTCTAATGAATGCTCAAGATGCCGAGATAATGGAAGAAGAAATTCTGTAACACAGAATTACCAGGTTAAAACGAAATTAAGGAAGCGAGGGTGGATGGGTGGCCGGAAGTATTTGTAATATTGATCCGTGAGGTAATCTAGTGTACGAAGCCACGAGGCCACTGGTTGATGACTGGGGGGCTAGTGTATGGTATCGAGGTTGATTTGGGTGATCGTAGAGGCCAAGGACATGCTATTGGGCCGGGGCAAAGTGTCGATGCTTTCTTTTTGCGCAGGGGCGGGAGGTGGAGGAGAGTCGAGTATAGAAGAGCGATTTTGTAGAAAAGGATACAAATGAGTCACAGGCAGATGTTGAAAAAAGATAGGATTAATGATATACGGATTTCCAACAGTTTATCATAGTTGCAAAATCAGGACAGAAACTGAAGAGTTCAGTAGTAATTATCGGTCTGGATACCGATTAGAAGCCCGATGATGGGTTTGTGTTCCGTCATAGCAATCGGGACACCTCCGTGACACCCATTATCCCATAAAAAAAATTTCCGGTGCAGAAAAAAAATAAAGTGGAGAATTTTGTCCCAAAGTAGCGAAATTAGACTACCTGCCAATTAAACCTACTCTGTAATCTATTTGGGAGTGTACCCAGTATCAAATGCTTTTTTTTTTACTTTTTTTCTACATTGTTGCATTGATGGACGAGAGAGAGCCGAAGATCACCCGGGATGTCTTTCCCGGAGCGTGATGGACCGCTAATGCAGGGGAAGACCAGAAACGGGGAATGGGGAGGAGGAAGGGAAGAGGAGATTTGGGGGAATACATGTAAGTGTGACTGTGAATAGGCGGCATTTCAGAGATGTGCATCAAACGATGTCTACATATAAATTCATTTGTTTGGAAATTTGTGAGGATTAAGGAAAATGAATGTTTTATTGTAGAAGTATATAATTACGGTGGTGATGGAGCCGTGATGCAATGATGTGGGGATGGTGGTTGCATTTTAGTCAGATACAACCTCTAGACAAGGAAGAACACGCAAAACCACATATAACTCTCTATAAATTCCCAGAACCTTGCTTATTTGAGGCATATCAATGGCACTTGAAGCGGGAGTTAGCTGAGGAGCTCGGCAATGGCTCTGAATCCGGAAGTATATTTGCGTCCTTGCATCTTTGCGCCTTTGCGTCTTTGCTGCGTCTGTCTGGCAGGACTCAGTGTCACAATGTTGAACTCGCTCCCGTTCATTGACAAGAAGAGAACAATAAATAAACAGAGCAGCAAAAACTTCACTGATGTTTGTAAGAGTAATGATCAGCAACTCGCGGACAGTCCTTGCGGGAATGCCTATGAATAGACGCTGCTGATTGCTGCCGTCTAGAGTATTGAGCAACTGAGGATTGTTTTACATGATTTTACCTAGGCCATAAAGGGTTCAGTGGAGGTGGAGAACCGGGAGGGGAGGATCAAGACAAGAATATGCAATATACAACACGTAAGCGATATAGAATTTTACAAGTGGCGATAACGTGCCGTAAAAAAAACAACGAGAGTTTCTAAGAGGCCAAGATGTCGAATCAGAAGAATTCGAAAAGAATCTAGAGAGGGCCTTCTCCTGAAGCGATGGCGAGATATCGTGGGCTGCCGCTGATTTGGAACACCGACCGAGCTGGAAACTGGATAGAGGAAGAGGGCCATGCTTTCTGTCTTTCAGTCTAGGGGGGATTTGGCCAAGAATGATACGCTGAGTAGGATACATGCTGGTTGTATGCAGGTTGAGATGCAACTGGAACGTATGCATGAGATGAATAACCAGTCTCGGGGGAAATGCTCTGGCCGGATCTTGCTTGTTTATTTGTAAATAGCTAAGTCATCCGCCGATATTCCCCCGACAGAAGAAGAAATGGTCCTTGTGTCGTCTCCGATAGTCACTGTTTTTAGCATTGATATATAGCTGCCAGCGCTAATCTAAATATTCATGTAAACAGGCTAGTGGATTTCAACCAAGACTTATGGCATTGTGTGCATTGATATATCATGAGACATTATATCAATTCATTCATCATTTAGTGTCAATATTCAAGCAAGCCAGCATGTGGCAAAACCCCATACTACAACGTATCATAACAAAGATTACAAAAAAAATAAGCAATGAAGGAAATAAGCGGTGGCAGAGACCACAGCCCGGCCTGTTATCATCCAACCCCAAATGATCGCCGTTGTTCCCGGGAAATCCATGGGCGATGCTCCCCCTCCCCCTCGCCCATCGTTCCGGGGAGCCGCCTCTCCATTCACAGAGTATCATTGAGTGTCACTGGGAGTTGCAAGCCATGTTTCCTCACGAGAGAGAGACACTTGAATATCGTTTTTTTTGCCATCTGCACTTTAAGAAGGGTCTCATCATTGTAACGATAACGGACAGCTGCAATGTTTGACAGGGGAATTGTATATATACGTATCGAGTGGACCGGGTCTGGGTAGTAGAGGAGAAAAGAAAAAAAACAGCGCTACGGTGGCCTTGGGTATGATGTGTATAACGTAAGCACGTTATGTTTATTTACTGAGGGTCCTAAAGCATAGAAGGGATCTAGGGCTAGATTTCCGGAGGTTCATAGAGCGGATCGGTTCGTTTACTAGATGGGGGTTTGTGTGAGTTTGGGTTGCGTTGTGTGGTGATGTTACATATGCAGTGGCATAGTGGGTGTGATACGGGATGACGTCGAGTCATAGAGAATGAGGACATGGTGAAGCTGTGGCATTTTTATTTTTTCTTTTCTTCTTTTCCAAGTGGAAACAAGAGTGAGAAAGACAAAAAAAAATGGGCCAATGATACTGGTAAACAATATGGGAGTGACACTCTGCGCGAGCAGCTGTTTGTATGTGTGTATATAGATTCAAGACCGGATACCTGCTAGATGGCGTGGCGGCCTGAGTCTGGATCTGTCTCTGATGAGCTTCATGTTTAGATAGTTTCAGCTTGACAGATGTTTTGGGTTGTCCTTGGGGTCGGTCGAACTAAGTGTCTGTGAGCCTTTTTAGTCTTTCTTGGGGGTGTGGTCCCTGGGAACGACGGGGGAACCAGGGGCCAAGCCTCTGGGAAAACGAGATGATGTGTTGCCAGAAGATCCTGTGAGACGAAGTTGATGTGTGGTTGTCCCGAAGCAGCTGGTGTCGGTCGATCAAGGTAAACAAGGGATTATCAAAAGGATAACCAATGTGATTCCAGCGACAGAGATAACTCCGGCCCACTTCAACAATACCTTCTCCGTCTCCGATAATAGCATCAATCATAAAACAGCAACTATCGTGACCTCGAGACCCTTCTTTCCATACTGATATCTATCTAGAGCGAGTAACCCGAGCCAAGCGTGCATGACCCCTGTTACGAAGAGAATAGGCGCGTTCTTCCGCACCGTTGGAGTTCCTTTTAGGTCCATCATTATTTCCCCAAAGCCGGGGGATCCTCCCACGGGTCAGAGGAACCCACAAGCTGTTTTTGGCTGTGCTCAAAGTGTTTGAAAGCTGGATCATGCAGTAGACATGCAGTAGAGCCAAAGTGATGTACTATTGTTGCTTACGAAGTGATCGTAGCTTAGTTAGTAAGCTTTATTAAAGATATACAGATACATGCTTAGTTTTGTTCAGGCGCTAAAAAGGCAAACTCAATAGAGCCTCATGACATCAACCATCAAGTACGCATTGAGACCTTTACATTCTGACAGCTGATCGTGTCTAGTGAACAATGGTAACCCACTTAGCTTGAGGCCAAATCAAACGCCATCTATTATTGCTTTTTCTCTGCATCTACCCTTTATCTATATATACATGCATGCCTTCCTAGTTTGGCAAAAATATCATCTTCTGTGCTTTTTAGGCTGTCGTCGCTGAAGCCCCTTGAAAATCATGGCAGTTACCCAAATATCGATTAATTCTTCTATTTTACTTACTTCCGTTTTCTCGACTTTCTTTTTCTGGACAACTGAACGCTTAGCACCGAAAGACTTCAACTTCTGAATTTTCTCACGTTTTTTTACTTTCCGTATTTCTCTGCACTTCATCTCCATCAAAACTTGTCTTTCTTTCTTGTTGATTTTTCGTTTTTGTTATTCTTTGTACTTATCTGCGTTTCTGTTTACGATACCCTTTACACACCAAAAAAGTTGGACGTCAACTTCCTGTATAGGAAAAGCTTTGCCGTCGAAGCGCATAGTTGGAATATACTTGCAAGTTATCGATATATTGAACAGCCGAATCTTTAGCGATACACCCATACAATAATCTATCATCGAGTTAGTGACAAACGACAACAAGTCTCGACATTGAGACACATGAATATATAGCTATATATACAACATCTGACGCCACCCGCCGCCTGAACGACTCTCACAAAATCCCGATTTTGTTCACGGACACATTTTTATTTTTGTCTTTCAAGAACCTTAGTGTCCATATCTTGATTACATCCGGGCACAGAACAACTGCCGCTACTGCGGCTCCTGCCGTTCCCTTTACCAAACTTCAACATTCCACAAAAAAAGTCGTTTCTTTAGTCATGAATTCAACGTCGGTTTCTGTGGCAGAAATCCCCACAGCTATAAAGACATTTGTGAATCATGTAAGCAGCCTTCTCATGTCGGCAAGATCCATATTCTTGGATTTATCTGAAATTCTGACGTATGTGCCTCCATTTGAGGACTGACCCCGCTAACTTTGCCCCACGACAGTATATCAAAAAGGGAGACGCCGACAAACCGACCTCAAACTTGCGCTATGACCAAGGGCTTAATCTTGTACGAGGGTTCCTCGAATATTCCTCCACCCACACAGTTGAAGAACTCCAAGCTTTCACAAGCCAATGGATTCCTCGCCCTCCATGGGTGAAAGTCGATGATACCACCATCCCTTCAACTTACCTTGACGAGGCTGCGACCTATTTGCAATCCGAGCTAGGTGAAGAAGGGCTCAAGGCCGTAGGAGGGCGTATGTGGTGGCAATGGAGATTGCCCGGAACCACATTGGAGGCTGAGTGGGTTGAGATGAAGAATGACCATCTATCAGAACTTGGCCGGGAAGGCTCATCGATGCATACCCCTTATGTTCCTCGGAGGGTCATGTTCTATCTGCACGGCGGTGCATACTATTTTGGCGGTGTTAACGAGCACCGCTATCAGTTGCAACGCCACGCGCGGAAGCTCAAGGCTCGTGTGTTTGCCCCCGAGTACCGATTAGCTCCTCAGTTCCCTTTTCCTTGCGGCCTTCAGGATGCTCTTGCGGCATATCTCTTCCTACTTTCTTCATATGATCCTGGCGAGATCATCTTTGCTGGTGACTCGGCAGGAGGCGCTCTTGCTCTCAGTCTGCTAGTGGTCCTCCGTGATCAGAGATTACCGTTGCCATCAGGTGCCATCCTACTCAGTCCTTGGGTTGATCTTACTCACTCCTTTCCGAGTGTTTCTGGGGATGCCAGTCTCGATTATGTTCCTAGCAATGGATTCCATCACAAGCCCTCAAAGGCGTGGCCGCCACCGACCTACGAAGAGTGGCTCGAAATGCGCAAGGAGGCCCAGTGTGAACCTGGAGTGGAGTATGGTGAAGGCGCCCAACTTCATCAAACAGCACCTGAAAGCGACCCTGCTGGTCGTGGACCATCCCCTCATCATGTTTCTGTCGAGATCGCTGGTGAAGTCTTTATCGTGAAAGAGCAGGTTCAGGTAAGCATACCACACATGATCCTAGGCGAGATTTGCCGAAAGAAGATGCAGTATTACAGTGTTGTTCCTGAGTCATTTTACTTCTCGGAGTATATTATCGCTTGCATTGTACAGTGATCACATTAAGAAAAACAATTCACTAACATGGTATATCTAGATGTATGCACCCAATCACCTTTTAGCCCACCCTCTCGTTAGTCCCATAATGCAGCCTACACTTGGTGGTTTGCCTCCGGTTCAGATTATTACGGGTGGCGCTGAGCTTCTCCGTGATGAACAGATCTACATTGCCCATAAGATGGCAAATCCCCAGCGTTATGCTCCACCAAACATGTGTTCAGCAGAATTGGCGCAACTTGTGGCTTACCCCCCAACTCTGGTGCAATTGCAAGTATGGGACCACCTGTGTCACGTAGCCACGACGCTGAGTTTCACAAAACCTGCAAAGTACATGTTCAGGTCAATCGCACAGTTTGGTGCTTGGGCGCTCAATGTTCGGCCTGATTCGTCACACACAGACTCGACCAATGACCTTTTGGAGATGAGCAGCATCCTCAGCCACACTGATACTATGACCTTCAATGAGGCTGAGGATGACGATGTCGCTTGGTCTAAGCCGATTGGCCGCATCGGGGATGCGGGTGACCCGCTTCCCCAGTTTGTGGACCACATGATTAGACAACGTGTTGCTCCCAACGGTGATATCTACGATTTGCCTCCTGCTTCCGCTTTCCCATTCTGTGACCCGCCACAGTTTGATAAGATTGGAAAAATCAAGCCTATCCCTCTGAAGCGTTGGTTGGAGAGTCGCGAACAGTACGATGAGAAATATGTCAAACTTCGCCGTGAGATCCGCCGTGAGATCATGGAAGACATGCACGGTGGCTTCATCAAGCATGGTGATGGGGAGACGCCGCCTTTGGCAGCTCTCGCGGGACGGTATTTGCTGAACCCGATTGCCCGGAAGTCGAAAATAACCAAGATGAATATTGTGGCACCGTGGTCCATGTGGTCAAAGTCCGAGGCTAATATTACACAAGCTAGACTAAACCAGGAGGAGATCGAAGCCGAAGAGAGTGCTGATCGCATGAGACTGCGCCGGAGAACATCACAAGGTACGCATGATGCAGATCGTTCCTTCATGTCTCATAGCTCCAAGGAAGAGGACAAAATGATGAAGGAAGAAGAGAAGCTTTTGAAAAAGCAGGAAAAGGAAAGACGGAAGGCCGAAAAGGAGCTAGAGCGCGAAAGACGGCGTATTTTGCGGAGAGGCCAGGATGTGGATGATGATGTTGAGGCGCAGTCTATCATGTCTTCTACTAAGTCTAGCCGGTTTTCTGCTGATACTTCAGGATCGTCACTGGTCCTTAACAAGGTGGAGAGATTTGGTGAGACGCGCGAAGTTATTATCCCAGAGGATAGCGAAGACGGGAAAGATGCGGACTCTTTGATGCCCTGGGAAAAGGCACCGGCGCCATCTGTTTCCAAGCGCCCAGCCAAATCTGTTTCAACGACCATCACACATCAGAATCTTACAACACATGACTTAATGCCGTGGGAGGCTTATGATGCCAAGAAGCCACTGCCCCAACCTAATGTTCAGATCAAGGTGGAAGTGACCAAGAGACGTGATATCAATGCCTTGGAGAAGGACTTATGGCAGGGCTATGCGGCACCCATGTATGCTCCTCCCAACAAGGCTTTGCCCAAGATCCCCAACGCCAAATCGCCAGTGCCTTCGATCCGGTCTCAGGTTCCGACTGTCGTGGTTCCTGATAAGCCCGAGGAGGAAAAGAAGCCTCAGCACTCTCTAACAGCCTTGGAACAAGAGCTGTGGGGTATTTATGCTACTCCTGGCTACGAATATGTTCCTCCCAAGCTAGAACCTCCCAAAGCTCCCGAGCCCAAGAAGGTGCCTGTTGCTGTTCACAACTTGCCGGCTGCGACGCCGCCGCCGACCGCCAAACTGCCCCCTTTGCCAACCCCTCCTGGCAGCGCACGGCCGCCCTTGTCGCGTTCGACCTCGGCTTCGTATCTTCCTGCGCCTACACCTCCTCCTACCAGTGCGCTCCCTCCTCCGCCCACTGGTCCTCTTCCTCCACCACCAAAGGGTCCTCTGTCTTCCTTACCCAGAGGCATGTTCCCTCCAACAACTACATCCTCGTTACAGTCACCGCCTGTTGGTGTTCACCGGACTCCATCACGTACCAAGTCTATTGAGCGCAAAACACCTATCCCTTTGAACTTGGTCCAAGCCTTGCACAACAACGTTCGACCTGTAAAAGAAGAACGCGAAGAAGAAGAAAAGCAGGCCAATCAGCCTATGAGACCAGTTTCTGGGCAGTCCAGACAGCGCGATATCGAAGGTGAAACCGATGACTCTACGCCCCTATTCTCGCCGATCATGATGGAATATTTCCCTTCGCCAAAGAGCGGGACTCCGATATCTCGGAGTCTCAATACGACACCTGCTCCTCCGTCAATCAAGGACTCGGGCTCAATTCGTAAAACCAAGGATCCCAAGAAGTGGGTTGAAATGCAGGGTGTTGCTGATGAGTCGGATCTGGCCATTGCCCCTTGGGACATGGTGCCGCCGTCTGCATCGGCGATGTCCGGCATCTTTGTCAATCAAGATCGGTCTTTTACGGATACTGCTTCCATTACCGGCCAGAGCATCCGCAGTTCTGCGCCTTCGGAGGGAAGCTCGATTCCGTTGTCTCGAAAGACGACTGCCACTGGCTCGCGCATCCCCAAAGACACCAAGCGCTGGGAGGAAATCCAGGGCGTGGCCGACGAATCCTGTCTGTCTCCCATCCCGTGGGAAACCAGCCCGGCCATCCCGCCGAAAGACCCGCAACCCACCGCGGGCATCTCATCGCCCAAGGGCAAGGGCCGTGACGAGAAGCCGGAAAAGAAGCGGCGGTGGAAATGGGGCCGTTCCAGCAACAAGAGCGCGCAGGATTTTGGCCTGAGCTCGACCGGGAGCACGAGTAGCCGGCCGAGCGATGAAGACGGTGCATCAATCTACTCGGGTTTACAAAGTCCGGTGACAGCAAATACGTCGGCGTTGCCGAGCAGTGCGTCGAGTCAGTTCCCAGGGTGTGTCTCGACAGGGGCGGGTAGTAGCTCGTTTTCCAAAGGGACGGGAGGCCTGTTGACAGCGGAGTTGGCGGCGAGTGAGAATGGGGGAAAGACGCCGGTAGAGGCTTTGTTAAGGGAGAGGAAGGAGAGGGAGGAGGAGAAAGCGAAGAGGGGGCAGGTGGAGACGGGGGTGGTGGGGAAGAGGCCGATGTTGGGGGGGATTGCATTGCCGTTTAGTTTGGGGACCAAGGCTTCGACAGACAGTATGGTGACTTTACATTCGGATGAAAATAAAGAGTATTATAGTGAAGGGATGGTGTTATAATAGTAGGTTGTTGCCTGGTGGAGTAAGGGGGTTCTTGGTTTGTATTTGGTTTTGGCCTTGGTGGTGGAGTTTTTATATGTTCTGACGCACCTTTTTCTGATTTCTCTTTTTTTCCTTCTACATAAAAGAGGCTCTGGCCATGCATGTTTCCTTTGTCATGTTTTCTTCTCTTTCGTCTGTTTCTGTTTCTCTTGTTGTGATGTATCCAGTCCGTTCGTTGATCTTCCTTTTCCTTAGTCTCTTGCCATGTCACTCATTGATTTCCATTTGTCCATGTTCCATGTTGTTAGTACATTCATCAACCAAATACCCTTGAATTATAGTCCATCCGTAAGCAGCCCGTTCATATTCATACACTAACTCTCGTATCAATAAAATCTCGCCCGTGTCTGAGGTATCCCGTTCCTTGATTACCCCGTGATTCCGTAACTATATGATGCAACCTTCATTGATCCATACATCCATGCCACAACAAACCCAACAGAACCGACAAACTGCTTAGTCAACGCCGTTCTCCCGTTTCCAGCGCTCGAGGTAGCGCTGGGGATTCCGCGGACCATCCGGAATCCCGGCATATCTGTGCAGGAGCGGTTGGATGGCCTCGGGGACAAACGGCGTAAGCTATATATGAAAAGTCAGCGCCAAGTCTATCTATCAATACCATATCTTTTCGTATCCATCACCTCCCCGCCGCCATGCTATCTTCCTTGTCCGCCAAACCACCCTCGACAACAAAAAACATACCTTGAACCCCGTCAAATCCGGCACTTTGTACGTGCGCACTTTGTTCCAGTCGATAATGTAGCCACCATATTTGGTATGCCGACCCATGGAGCCCGTCCGGTTTCCCTTGTAGAATCCCTTGTTAACGTCCTTGACCGTCAGGCGCAGTTTGCGAAAGTCAATATGGAAGGATTGCGTGACTCTCATTTTAGCCCAGGTGTTTGTAGGAGAGAAAGAGAGAGAGAAAGAGAAGCCGACGGAGTCAGAGATGGTGAAAGAACAAGAGAGTTGGTGAGGGCGGCGTGACCGGCGGGGCCGGGAAGGTGATGTGTCGTTGAATTTTTTGGTTAGAGGGGAGATATTTAGTGGGGAATTAACTTATAGTTAGGGTTAAACCGGACAAGCTTCCGAGCTATGAAGGGAGTGGGGTTAGGGTTTCACTAGAGGCTCAGGAACTTTCATGTGACGAGACGTATGAAATCATTAGTGCATTTTACAATTCTCAGACATTCAAGTTTTTTTATTCATGTTGATTCTGCTTTGATTTTTTTTGTCGCGCGGCCACCACGTCGATAATGAAGAGGAATAGACGGCGTTTTTCATTTGCCAGAGACGTTTTCCTTAAACTGGTTTGAGATCCCTTTTGGGGGGGGGGGKGGTTAATTTTATAATCCTGGGCGTGATTTGCCGCCACGGAGATTGCTGGTGGGCTGCGCGGTTTTGATTTTGTGAGTGTGATTCTTTTTATGGCTGCACTGCGCTTTACTATTGGGGACTGACTCATTGTTGATGGAAGATGCGTGCATTGAAGCGAAGCAATTTACGATTATCCGATAGTCATGACATCATAGCCGACTCGACCACGCCTTGCGCTTTCAGCGAGTATACAAACACAGACACAGACACAGTATCAACATCATCTACACACACATACCAAAACGAAAAAATGTCCTCGACACCACCAACGTTACAACCACCCCACTCTGCCCAGCGCTCCCGTAGCCACGAGCCCCTAGCCACTGAATCCACCATGCCCTCCGGGCGCCTACGCAGCTCTACACAATCACAACCAACCAGCGCCGAAAAGTCCCGATGGCGGACGTCCAAGATTCGCCATTCCGGCGGCTTTCTCTTGGCTGATGCGTTCAATTCAATGCGCGCGGCCGGGAAGAACGGGAAACGGACCATTAGTGGGGACGGAGAAAGGGAACGAGAGACAGAACAGGAACGAGACAGTAACGAGTCAGGTTTGGCCGAGGCACCAGTGGAGATGGAGGCGTCGCCGGAGCCAGAGACGGACGGGGAGGCGGGCGAACTGAGTGTGCCGAAGACGAGGGGGCAGGAGAGGCCGTCGTCATCGAATGCGTCTGAGGGAACTTTGGATTTGGACTCGACGCAGCTGATTGACATGGCGCTTCGCATCAACCAGACGCGCCACCGATTTACGTCGCGGAGTCCCTCATCGCCACTTCCGCCGCGGTTAGCCCCCGGGCCCGATGGCTCGGCGGGTGGATCGCTGCAGCAGCATCTCCAGCAACAGCGGCGGTCTTCTCGGACGGGATCACCAGGGCTGGAAAGAGAAAGGGTGAGGACAGCGTTTGGTGCGCCGGGGGATAGCTATCGGTTTCAGTTTTCACAAGCGACGTTGGCGAGGGCGGAAAGGGCGCGGAGACAGCTGGGGCTGATGGCCAAGTATCGAGAGGTTTTGGGGGCATTGCCACCGGTGCCGGTGTTGGGAGAGGACGGCCAGAGGAAGATGGAGGCTGACAGGTATGGAGAGGATCGGCAATATAATCCGTTGCAGTATATACGGAATCGGAAGGTCAGGGCGCGAGAGAGGAAAGTTGTCGACGGGAAGGCGATGGGATTTGGCGACCTGGACAGGGTTAGCGAATGGGTTGAGGAAATCTGGCGACCCCGGGATACTTGGGAAACCTCTATTATACATGGGGAGACCGGGGAACGAAGCCTGTTGCCGGCATATGAACCGGCGGAACGCCAGGTTGTAGATGTCCCCGTTGTTGCGCAGGCGGCAGGGAATAAATCGAGGAGGCCGAGGTTGGATTGGGAGTTGGATCCGGCAGATTTGCTGGCGGATGTCTATTGGGTGGAACGAGGAGGGAATCAGCAGTATGTGCACGATCAGAGGGGCCACCCGGTTTATCCGGAGGCAGTTGCGGCTGCAGCTGCTGCAATGAAGACGAATGCGGTGTTGGCGCCGTTGCGGAATCAAGGGTCTTTGACAGGGATAGGGGGGGATTTTGGTTCGAAAAAGGGATCAAGAAGTCAGTTTCCCGATTTTGAAGATCCAGATAGTGGCTATGTTTCGCCACATCATCATCACCATCATTCGAAAACAGCGAAGGCAAGACATAAGCTTCATACGTTCAAGCCGGGACACAAGCACTCAGCATCCGGCTTTGCTCATCATGATTTGTTGCGGCGGCGCGGCGAGGACTCAGAGGATTCGGAGAGTGAGATGGAGGGGAGACTCCCGCGGCCAAATCGGAGTGCCACGATTACGACACAGAAAAAAGATATCCTAGATCGGCAGATGCAAGAGTATACGGCGAGGCATCTGAGGACGTCGGGTGCCACCGGTATCGATAAAACGGGACCCTTGAGTTCGGACAAGTTGGATACGGAGGGGAAGCCACAACGGCTGAGTCGGCCGGGGTCGCTGATGGACTTGTCGGCGAATGAAGAATTGAAGACATCATTGGAAATTGATGAACAGAAACGGTCGGCGCTCAAGAACAAAGAGAAGAGAAGCAACTTGATCCGGGGGAGACTCCCGGTGTCGGTGGGAGGCCGGAATAGTCTGGAAGTCCCGGTTTTGAGACCGAGTGTTGACCCTGAACCGTCAGATCATTCCGGAGAGTTGGCAGTGTATGGGTCTGATTCTAGCCGGCCGGCCAGTCCGTCGAGGAAGCCGTTTTCGAGGGTGAAGAGTATGTTAAGGGATCGGAGTCGGGAGAGGGAAAGGGAGAAAGCGAGGGGTGAGTCGATTGAACGGGTTGTCGAAGAGTCGGAGAAAGAACGGGAGAAGGAGAGTAGGAAGGGGGAAGAGGCACAGGACTTTGAGTCGGCAAAGCCGGTTCGTAGTATGACGGCAAGGACAGAGTCGAGTATGAGGGATATCTTGAGGGGGCAGGGGCGACTGGATGGCGTGCTGAGGGGCGTGTCGAAGTTGGGAGGCATGCTTTGGCGGAGGGAAGAGGACGAAGAAAGCGAGGATGAACGTGGCAAATTAAAAGCCGACGACGGAAAGCGCAAGGATTCAAAGACCAAGAAGAGATCCGAAGCTTCCATCTTGGAGGTCGGCCCTGTTACCCCGGTCCGGTCGAATATCACCTGGAACAAACCCGTCGAGTCCCTGAAGCCCCCGAGAATCGACATCCAGGCCGCCTCGCCCGTCGCTGAATTCAGTCGGCCTCCCAGCTTCTCCCAGGAACCCACTGAACGTCTACCACCCAGTCGTGTGCCCTCGCCGACGCCAGAACCTGCCCGGATCCACCTGCCGCTGGACGTCCATCCCATTTCCCCAGGACCTATCGCCACGCGTCCACGGGTATTTAAGGATTCCTCCTCGGCGTCGCTGGCTGCCGGCCTCATGACGCACACGCCCATCTCCCGGAGGGAACTGGCGCGGATCCGGGCGCTCATTGTCTCGTCGGCGATCACGGCGGGTGAATTATCGGCCATTGTCGGGCGCCCGCAGTTTGCGTTTAGCGAAAAAGAACCAATGGCCGTCGGGATGCGGGAGACCAAGAAGGCCCAGGAGACACGGGGCCTCCTAATTGACGTTGCGCGACTTGGCAAGAACACGGGAGTCCTCCCGGCAGAGACGAGCATGGTCAGTCTGCTGGAGATCCACCCGATTGCCGCGCAGACGCTCAACCAAGTGTTGTTAGCGCGGGAAACAGAATACCAGGTGGCCACGGGGCGGTTCCGGGCGGCGGCGGAGAACACACTGGCGAGCGAGATTTCGGCGGTGAGAGAATGTGTACAGAGGGAATTCCTGGCCGAGACGGCGCGGGCGGCTGATTGTGCAGAGGGGGTGATGAGGGAGATGGCGCAGGGGAAGGGTGAGAGGGGGAAAAGGGTGGAGGAGGGGATTGAGGGAATGTTGAGGCGGAAGAGGCGGCGGTTGCGGTGGGTGAGGAGGGGGGTGTGGGTGGGGGTGGAATGGGGATTGGTGGGGATTATGTGGTATGTGTGGGCGGTTGTGACGGTGATGAGGATTTTTTGGGGGGTTGGTGTTGGGGTGGGGAGGGGGGTGAGGTGGTTGTTTTGGTTGTAGAAGATTAGGGTTTCCTGTTTATGTTTGGAGTTAGGGGATTTCACTTTTCTTTGTTGACGAAGATTCATTCCACGGACATTCGGATCATGGCTACGGAGCTACCAACTATAATAATAGTACATCTAATCTAATCTTATTTAATCTTACACATTCACCACTCTCATATCTTCACCATCTTGACACACCGCGGGCAAATCTCCTCTCCCTCCTCCGCCACAAACCGCCAACACCGCCCACACTTTGCCCCCCTCGGCGGCAAAACAACAACAACCCCCCCACTAAACGTCCTCTCAAACACCCACGCACCATCCTCACCCTTTATTTCCTTCTCCTTAGTCCCCCCCTCGACAATCTCGACGCCCGACACAACAAACAACGCATCCAGCTCCGTCTCGTATCTTTGCAACCGCGCGGCCTTCTCCGGCGACGATGGCACGATGACAACGTGTGATTGGAGAGAGGAGCCGAGGACCTTGGCAACACGAGCAGATTCAAGGGCCGCTTTGACGGCAGTGTGTACTGAAAATAAAAGGGGCATGTCATTTTTGATGACATCGGTCGTCATCTCGGTGCCGTCGGCGGCCACGGGGGTCGTCGCGAGCCATGCGGATTCCGCCACTGGTGCAGTAAATAGTTGCCGGGCGGGCGAGAGGTCCCCTGGAAACACCTCGAACATCCACGCGGGCCGTCCGCGCCAGGCTTCTTCGACCAACAACGGGGTAATCGGCGCGAGCATGCGGGTGAGGCCACGGAAGACAGCAAGGAGGACTCCGCCGCCGTCGCCACAGTAGAGGCGGTCTTTGAGCGACTCGAGGTAGAAGGCCGACAGGTCGACAGAGATGTAGTGGTTGATGGCGGCGACGGCGCGGAAAAACTCATGCGATTGGTAGGCAGTGTGCACGGTGGCCAGGACGTGGTCGAGCTGGATGAGGGCGATGCGGTCGAGGAGAAAGATGGGCGCCGTGAGGCTGGCAGGATGCAGGGAGCCGGTGAGCATGCGGAGAATGGTACGGTATTTGTTCATAGAGGCGTGCACAGCTTTGAGGACGGTGGGGCTGACAGCGATGTCCTTTGTGTATTCGGAGGCAGCGACCCAGAGGTGGAGGGCGTCAGGGCCGAGATTCTCATGCTTGGAGCAGGATGGGGTGTTTTCAGCGGTTTTCTTTTGTTTTACAGGCAGAAGGAGCGTGCCGGACATGATTTGCTCGGGAGTGATAACGTTGCCGAGCGACTTGCTCATCTTGGCCGCCTGCCTGTCCAGCGTGAAGCCATGAGTGATGAGCTGTTTGAACGGAGCCACGGGCTCTTGGTTGGCTGCGTGAGCAGCGGCGACCCGCGTCAGCAGCGACGACTGGAACCAGCCACGGTGCTGGTCGGAGCCTTCGAGGTAGACGTCGGCCGGGCCCTCAGTCTGAGTCCAGGATGACCCGCTGTCAAACCAGACATCCATTGTGTCCTTGCCACGACGAATCTGGCCCGAGTCCCGGAGAGACGGAGGGATCCACGCTGGCTCAGTCTCACTATCTGAGAACCAGGCGTCAGTGCCCCGCTGCTCGATTGTGGCGATGATGTGGGCGATAGACTCTGGTGTGACGATTGCATTTCCAGAAGCGTTGTAGAGGGCAGGTATCGGCACACCCCAAGCACGTTGCCGGGAGATACACCACTCGGACCGGCCCTTGATGAACGATTCCAGGCGCTTCTTACCCCCTGTGGGGATAAAGGTCACCGCGGAAAGCGAGGACAAAGCGGCGTCTTTGATGGAGGCAACGTCAGCAAACCACTGGGCCGTAGCACGGGTGACGACGGGCTTCTTGGTGCGCCAGTCGTAAGGATACTTGTGCTTGAAGCGGTGTGTTTTAATGACGTCTTCGTTCATGATGTCGACCACGGCCTTCCCGCCACCGTCAATAATCGAGGGGGCCGAAGTCAAAAGCTCCGGGTGATCGGGATAGGCTTCAGCAGTAAAATGACCATCGTCAGTGATGGGCGCAGCAACTTCGAGATTGAACGGCTTACACACATCGTAATCCTCCATGCCGTGTCCCGGGGCCAAGTGCACAAGACCAGTACCGGAATCAGCAGTGACAAACGGAGCGTGGATGATGGGGTATGGCGGGGTCTTGGCGGGACGCATCTTGTGGACGTAGGTGGCCCCGACAATCTCGGAACCGGGGATGTCGGCCTTTACAGTCTCAATGGGGGTTTCTGGCGGAAACCATTCGGGGACGACGGGAACGCGGTTGGAGGCGACCAAGAGAAGATCTCCATTGACCTGGAGAACAGTATACAGCAGCTCTTCATGAACTGCGATGGCCCGGTTGGCAGGTAGAGTCCAAGGAGTCGTCGTCCAGATGACTGCATAGAGCTTTTCGTTATCGGGCAGTCCAAGCTTCTGATTCAGCTCCAGTGTGGCAATAGGAAACCGGACGTACGCTGCGTGTGAAACATGATTCTCCTGATACTCCAACTCCGCCTCTGCCAACGCCGTCTGCGATGAAACCGACCAGTAAACCGGCTTATTCCGCCTGACAATCAACCCGCACTTCACCATCTGCTGAAACAACCTCAATTGCGCAATCTCAAACCCCGTATCCATCGTCGTCCACCGCCCCTCCCAATCCGCCATGATCCCCATCGCCCGGAACCCCCGCATCTGCTTCTCAACCGTCTCCACCGCCAGCGTCCGTGCGGCGCTCCGGATCTCCGGTGCTCGTAGGGTTCCGGGTTGAGCATTTGATTTCTCAAGGGCCTTCAGTTCGATGGGCAGCCCATGGCAGTCCCAACCGGGACGATAAGTGACGCGGGCGCCGGAGGAAATGGCGACGCGGAGAATCATGTCTTTGAGGATTTTGTTGAGGGCGTGGCCGACGTGGAGGGGCCCGTTGGCGTAGGGGGGACCATCGTGGAGGGTGAAGTGGGGGGCGGACGGGGGGCGGACGGTGGATTGCCAGGCGTAGAGGTCGTCGGTGGTGGCGCGAATGAGGGCAGAGCGGTCGGCAGGGACCGGCCGGGGGCTAGAGAGGTAGGGAGTTAGCATGGGGTGGGAGAGAAGGGAGAGGTGGGGGGAGTGAGCTCACGGGATAGTGAATTTAGGGAGGCAGAGGGTAGAGGACCAATTTTTGGACATTTTAGGAGAGGCTATGCTTGGTGATGCATAGGGATCAGTGGGGTCGGGAATTGGGAACTCACGAGTGAGTTGTGATGAAATTACGCTCACTTGATATCGGGGTTCATCATGAGGTTGGTTTGGCTGGTGGGATCATAGTGGGACAAATCATCAGAGTATAAGTGGATCCATAAAGTTTAATTGGTTGCTGACCAATTATATTTTACAATTGCCTACAAGGCTACTTAGTAAGACAAGGCTAATCGAGCAGACAGGGTAAGGCATCAACATCTCATGAGAATTCATACAATGCCATTCCGCCTTCATTTGAAACTCACTTTACACAGTTACAATGGCCCCTTCAAAACGGTATCTACGCATTTCCAACAAAACGGTCCTAGAAACCCACATCTACACCGATCCCCCATCCCTTCACCACACCTGGCTCTACAACCCCCGGAACCCCATCCTCCCGAAAGTAATAGAGCACATTCGACCCGCCGTGATTCCCAAGATCCAAAAAGTCCGCGATGAGGACGTATGGAACAAAAAGAAGAAACCTATTTCCAAGAAACCCGAAGTTCTATCAACAGGTTCGGAACAAACAGGTCTCTTTTTGACAAGTTAACAAGCAGCTAGGGGAACTAACCTACGGGACACAGACGAATTCGAAGTATCAATCACGTTGATCCCGACGGATGACAGACATTCCATCTTGACAAAACACAAACACCTCTCAAACAGAGCCGCTTACAAACCCTTTGCAACGACCAAAGGGCTCGTAGCCTCGGCTGCCGAAGCCCCCATTGACGTCGATGGCCTGCCAGATGCACCCTGCGATGAATCTACGGAGATAGTGGTGATTATCCCACCTGAGGACTTGGATGATGATGTCGTTGTTTTCACGGCTCCTGAACCGCCGTCGAAACGACCCCGGCCCTCTTCGACGCCGCCAATTGGTGCCCCTGCCGGCCAAGATCGTGATCCCTCGGATGCCGCCAGTGAAACCTCAGGTCTCTTCGTTCCGTCAGATGCTGAGAGTAATGGTAACAGCAATGAAGAATTCCAATTCATGGGCGGTGATGACAAAGAGGGCAATCCAGCCAAGAGGACGAGGCAAACAACGTTGACGGGGGATGAGAAGAAGAAGTTGAAGATGGATGTTTCGTATGAGGGGTTTGCCATTTACGGGCATATATTGGTGCTGGTGATTCGGAAGGCGGGGACGAAGAAGAAGGGCGGGCGAGCAGAGACGGGGATTATGGAGGGGTGGTTGGCAAGTCAGTTGCCGATGGAGAATGACGAGGGGTGATGAAAGGGACAGGGAAAGAGGATCTGGAATAGATAGGTGATATCTATGGCACAGCACGAAACAAGACATGCAAAAAGGTTTATCTGGTGATTATCGTCGTCGTCGTCGTTGCCGTCGGGACATTTGAGGGTTGTGATCAGTGATCAGTGCACAAACCGAACGAACGATTGGATGATATCGACTGATAATTCACAAGCGTTTCCCAATCGGTGCAGTTACGGCCGGAGGGATGAGAGGCAAGAGAGAAAAAATAGATACATGAACTGAGTTGGGATGTTCGGCCGAGTTGGCGTTTGATTGGCGGGGTTACATTCGCCAGCCGGTGTTTCAATGGGGGGAGAAGTGAGGACAGGGAAAGAGCAAGGGCAGATGGGACGTTGAGGGTGTTGAAGATAACGTTGCTTGTCGTTGTCTGTGTCTTTGTCTTCGTCTCGGCCCTTATTGTCTGTGAATGAAGAACGGTTTGTCCCATTCACGGTTATACTCAACAGAGAGAAAAAAGGCAAGATCAAGAGAGCAGTAGCATCTAGCACAGACGGCACACGGACACAGGGGCCGCCCCGCCTCTTTGTGTTGAAGACATGTATCATTGTGCCCTTTTTTTACCCACAAGTAGAGATGACTGAGGGTCCTTGAGGTATATATGATTTTACATATTTACATACAACAACGTACTCTTGTTTCCGTTCCCTTTCAGCTGCATGGCGCTCTGCCCGATAACGGCAAGAACACCACTTTGGGCCGGCGATTCATCGATGTTCATATATAAATATACTATCTATATAACTTGACGCCACATATTCCCAAACCTTGTCCTGGAGCTGAGGTCCGGGCTTCGAGCCCGGGCGGCAGCTGCAGCTGTCAGTTCAGAGTTAGAGGCGGATAACGTCATGTTAGCCTCATTGCCGTTTTGAAAAGAAAGAAAGAGGTGTGGCTAAGTGAAAGTAGGATGAGGATGTGTTTGATGTTTTGAGTTAGATGGGGAGGGTTTAGTTGTCATCATCGGGGGAAACGAAAAGGTCAAGATACCAGATAAAGTTGGCAATTAGGTGAGAGGGGGTCTCGGGACCAGGAGGGGAAGGGAAAAGGTCTGGGTTGTGGTGTGATTGCGGATGGCTGTCTGTTGGGTTCGCTAAATATCAGCGGGCGAATCATGAATTGATGATTGCGATTGCATAAGAGGTGTCTATAGTTGATTATACCTGATGAGGAAGTCTACGGGGTCCACATGTGGATCTGACATACATGCCTGCACAAAAATCATTTTCTATATATATGTGGATACTTGTCGAATTGCCCATGACGTGAACAATAAAGAAAACAATTGCCCAATTGAGCCTAGCGGCTTGTCAGCAAAACAAATGTGGTGATCGAGATTCACTGTTTGGACCGCAAAGGATTGTCGGTCAGTTTGACGATGGCGGAGCACCAATGTGGATCGCTAACAGCAGAGTTTTTTATGCAGTGATAGATGGATGTGAAGATATTTTTCTGATTGAGCGAGATTTAGAGTCTGTGAGAGTTTGTGTTTGTTGCTGGACTGGGCTCAGCGTGCATCATCAAATTAACTCTATTCGTGCGGCATTACTTGTGTATGTTTCATGATGTGTTGTTTGACGTGACGTTTATCATATCCATTAGGGTTATAAATATCTTCATTAAATCTTTGGCGGGGTAGATGTTATGACCTTGGTCCTTTCCCCAAAAATGTTACATGTCTGCTGCAAAGTCTTGGCTGAATGATCCCCATTTTTGAACTTTTGTTTTCTTTGTCTTCTTCCTCTATGCATGTCTGGGTTGTATATCTGCACACTGGACCTTCAGGCCGACTAAAATACTTGCATGCTGCAATATGATCCCGGGGGAAGTAAAATTCTGCCAGAGAGGCGGGGAGCCGATTCTTGATAGAGGTTGAGTTGGATTGGGTGTGTTGAGGCCCGGTAGTTCCATGCGGTATGTGTATGAGTATCAGCTGGTTGGCAATGGCTATGTAAGGATGTTGAAATGTATATATCTCAGGTGGATATATGATCATCAACGGTGGTTGTGGCTGTACGCATCTGGAAACATTGCTGAGATCACGATTACGAAGAAGCAACGCGATAACAGCACGATAGTGCCTCCAACCCACAATCATCAATACGGATGGATAACCACTATCGCTACCACTGCAACAACACGCCACCCTCCATCAACTCACAAGGTAACCACAACCAAACTGTTCCTATTATCACTGCATCACCGTGTCTAATGAACTCGCCAATGCCCTTCCCCCTTCCCCGCCGTTACATGCCGTTCTTATGTATACTCTTTTTCCTGTATCAACAATACTATCCATTTAGATCCTCCTGTAGCCTCTAGCAAAATGCATGATGATATCACCAGCGGGCACCGAAATCCCGAGTGAGATACAAGATAGAAAATTGCCGTTTTCGGAGGATGCCCAGAAGGGTAATTTTGTGTTTGTTTGGAAAAAAAAAAAGAGATCCGACATGTGTATTATATAGATATGATAACACAGGGCTTTTGTCGATCATTTGAGCAGGCTAATTGTGGGCGTTGATGTTGGTGTTGGAGAAGGAGGGGTCATGATGTATGTGGTTATTGAGAACCCCGCTTCCTGTCCAGCCAAGTGTTTGACACTTTTTTTGCTCTTGCCTTTTTTTGTACAATGAGTCAAGCAAAAAGAAGATCTACATGTGTTGTCCATTGGTTTACAACAAACCCAGTGCACTCAATTTCGTCTGTAATCCCGCCTATGCCGGGCGGTATGATACCCTGACTGCACCACACATATCCGGCAAAAATATGCATATTACCACTAAAACCCTCATATTCTACCGAGTCTCCACCTACAAACGCAAATCTTTGGTGATATGACTGGCTTTTAATGATGTACTCGATTAGATCTTTTTAAAACTTAGTCCTTCCCAACAGACCATTTCTCGTAGCCTTCTCGTAGCCTGATTGTTTAGCGCTGTGTAAACCCCTCCCCAGACGCCCAAAATGCCACCTCGTGCGATGAACCATGCAGCCACCCGCCATCCCGTGCGGGGCTCGCATCACTTCTGCATTCAGGCGTCCAGGCTGGTCGGTAACAATGGCATGCATATCAATTTCTGTATCCAGCCTGCTCTAGTGGTGGTAGTGGTGGTGACGGTGCGGGGTTTGTCGGAGTTTGTTGGTTTTGATGCTGTATAACCCTTGGCATAACCCTGCAGCTATGTATCCCTAGGAAAGTAACGGTGTAGGGGAAAAGACTCGCAAGGGAGAGAGATACACAGAGACATGATGAGAAAACAAGAAACAATACAGAGAGATAAGTGTTAGTCGCAAGCTATTGATTGATTGATTGATTGATTGATTGATTGATTGGTTGGTTGGTTGATTGGTTGGTTGATTGGTTGGTTGTTCCGGGCGGGACGGGAAAGATAATTGGTGTGTTGGTTTCAAAGAGACGGAGAATAATGGGGCCAGTGGCGTGGTATATTGTGTAGTGCAGTCCAGAAGTGCATGTTCTACGATTACATCGACAAGTATCTATATATCTTCAAACCGCATGGCTATGTACATAGTCGCATATCAGATATCTCAGAATTTCTCTCGTACTTGTGAATGACCTCCATTTCTCAATTTCCCTATTAAGCAACAGCCCCGAAAGAGAAATTAAAAAGATTCACAAGATACAGCCGCTTTTATCTCCAACAACAAACACAAACACAATACTTCCCGTTTCGGCCTCCCTTTCCCAACTTGCATCCCGCACCACGGCACCACAGCCAAATCACGAGGCACGATGGACATTTGCACATTGTAATACACCGTGATGTACCCACCATAGATGATAATTATGACGATGTATGGTGGCATCACCACGGGAATATGAGAGCTATATACATGGTTGGTTCCTGGATGGAGTCATGGTGTGTTTAATAGAGATATGGGATGCATGGAAGGTGGCGATAGAAGCTGTTGATTTGTTTTGTTATTCCGTGTTTGTTTCTTTCTGTGTGTGTGTGTGTGGAGATGAAGATGACCACCAGTGTCACATTTAAAAAGGGACAGAAACAGTGGCGGAGTTCTTGGTCTGGATCGCACTAGATTCAACTGGACTGGGTTGGAGATATCAGGAATTAAAAGGGAATTCTAGACGTCTGTCAAGTATCTTCGTAAATCACATCATAATAATCTGTGTTTCAAACAAAACAGCCTATATCAAATGTAAGCCGTCCCCCGTCGTCCCGGTTCTTCCGCTATTCATCGTCATCACGCGCCATGACGTCATTTGCTGATTCATCACATGATTTTTTTTCTTACCCACCACTCACCTCAGTGCCGTCTTTACACATACATACATACATACATACATACAAAGTTCCTTTATATCTCCGTATCGTTTACCTCCGACATGCTACTCATCACTATTCCCATCTCGCCCGAGACTTCTTTTTTTCTCATATATTTTTCTTCACAAGCCGTCATCATTATCACCAGGGCCTCAAAAAGTCTCACAGATATCACTTAATCCAGATTCAACCAAAATCCCAAAGTCCACCTATCTACGTCATCTTCATCTTGGCCCATCGTTTTCTGAGCTACATACTTTCCCGATAATTCCTTCCTTTCCACCAAAGTACACTCGTGGTGAAACGAGCGGGCGGTAGAGACTTTCTCTTGTACGGGTACTTTGTAAATATTCACATGAGCAAACATTAGTTGCGTCATGGTGAGTAAAGATGTCTGTCCGGACTGTTTTTGTTTGCTTATTTTATGAACGGCGGAAACAGTAATGGGTCACCAAGTATATATATATATATATATGTAGTAATAAATAGAAACAAACATGTCGGGGGGTCGACCATTTGACAAGTACACAGATACACATCTCTTCACATATGTAGGAACGGCGGCGGTTACAATGGTTTGCGAGTGTTGGTTGTTTCGGACGAGGCGGGTACAGCCTCGACACGGCATGCCCTTCAGGCCGCTAACGGTCGTCATTGTCTGCCCCGTCCAAGCAGTCAGTCACCTCCAAGTCCGTAATCGTCAGAAATATAATATCTCAACACATGTGTGATGTTAATATTTACCCCGAAAAGGCAATTCGTAAATCAAGTTTCTATCTTGGTCATTCTTACTCGATACCACCCACAATGTTAACATTTTTGTCAGATATATACATATATCCAACTATAGACACTTAAAACTCTCTGGTCCGTTGTCACCACAAGCAGGGCGCATAACCGGATCATCCTACTCCGAAGAAGAAAAGCATAGCTATTTACTCAGCTGACCATCATGTTCCCCTCCTCCATTGCCGCCTCCAGTTGTATACATATGTATACTCTAAATGCCACGCCGCCAAACGGCACAGCAAGGAAACATTTGCAGCAAAAGCGCGATACAACGCTCAACTATAAACAGGCCTTGCCAATAATGATGGTCTAAGCACCCTTCTTGAGAGTCACACCAAAAATTGACAATCTTGTGAGTGCATACTCTGTAACCATGTAACCGCCCTGCCTCGTGCACGCGAAACCATAAACTGGGCCAATGTGACGTTGGCGTATGGGTTATTGGCACTGTTTTGATATTTAGGGTTAAGTAATTATGGGACTGAATGGTGTTGGGTTGCGGCGGTGTGTCTCAAATGCGAGCTAATGCAAGGGACGTCTTGACAAACGATCATGACGTGTATTCTAGAGTGGCGACATGTGGAAATATCAATGACATCGATGAATAAGAAGAAAAAACAAGCATGTGCTTCACCGCTTCCAGCCTTGTTTATTTGACACGTCATAAACAACAAGAGGCAGTTTCACGGCTACAGACTGAATTCACTTTTACAGTGATCTTTGATCCTAGTCTGCGTGAAAACAGCAAAAACAGCAAACAAAAAAAAACCTTCCGAAAAATAGGGCCGTTCGTCGCAGTCGCAGTCAGTCACTCGACTCACTATTGTCCAACCATGGCTCGATAATCCCGCTGTCCATCGCCCGACATGACCTCATCGACTACAAAAAGAAAAACAAATGTAAAATCAACCAATCTAGACTCGGGAAAATTGTGCTTTCTTGACAAGCTGCACAGACGCCTTTTGTCGTCAAGCGACTACAACGTCAATCTCAATTCAGTCAGCTACTGTGTTCATAATGTCCTGTTCGTTATCCAAAAGGTTAATTCCCGAATGGGAAAGTTTTAGGGTGTATATAGATAGATATTGTCTATACTTGGTTCGGATGAGCTTCCTCCCGTTGAAAGTATCGTGAATTTTGTGTATACATATATACAAAAGGAGCAAAATACAAAAACCCTTGCAGGGAAGAACAGACGTCGAGAAGGCAAAAGAGATTGGTAATGATATTTGTCAAGGCAAACAGGGTTCGCCAATACAATGATTCTTACGATAATTGGCAAAGGTGCGCCCATAATATGGAATTTCACCATAAAAGTCTATTGCGTCTACTGCCATCGTATCACGAGCCAATCGAAGATCATGATTCCCTTTGCGTGTAATTTGAATGCAAAAAGCCTGGTGCTTGTCGAAGATTCAAGGTTATGGGTGGGTAGTGAACCCTAGATGAGAAAGCGAAAAGGGCGAGATTAAAGGTGTTGAAGCTGAAGATGACGGGAAATCAGTGAGAGGTCTAAAGACTGCAGCCGTAAGGGCTAGCGGCGCGAGTGAGCAAGTGACAGTGAGACAGGACTTTGTAGACTGAGATTAGTGCAGATGAATTGTTTAGCTCTAGAGGCTCTAACCTTATGATGTAATGTTGTTTATTGTAAATTATTACTTGCATCAGTCCGAGAGAATTGTTGCAGTTGGCTATTTGGATGAACATATATGAGGCCTGAATATGGCAGGGCGTCTTTGCTGGTTTAAAATATTGGATATTGATTTTGATATAAGGGATGCCAGACGCTAAAAAGCAAATAGCTGGCAACAGCATAAACACATAATAAATCAATGCAGCTATCTGTCAAATCTGCTTCAACAGATCATCTAGAGTCCAATGAATCATACTTTAATGATAACAACTATTATCACGCTAGTCTCATGAGGCTTAAAATCACTTCTGTTTACATCATTCTGTCTGTTTGTCTCTTTCTATCTCTCTCTCAACCGAATGACATGCCTTCTAGAAGAAAATTTTATCTATCACCCCCTTCTCCTTTAACGCAATCTCCAGAACACACACAACCGATATCAGCCCCAACGATTCGTGATCTTGCCTGCCCCACTCGGACGTAAGAAGGCAAAAAAAAAAGTAAAGGAATCCCACAATACCAATATGTACGCACTTTCACATGGAAAACAAAAAGGTAAAGGCAATCGTAATGACATCATCGTACATATGTGTATTTGCATACATATATATTGTTTAGTACATGGTCCAATTGGGCAATTTCTATTCTGAGACTAGCTTCACCGAAAGGTCTTCACCGCTAGATTCAGATTCAAATTATTTATTATGGGATTATTGGAGTGGTGGATGGTGCGGGAGGGCAATTTTAGCAAGAGGATTATAATTCACTTGGATAATGGCTAGTTTTGTACAGGAGACAGAACGGCACGGCAATGTTTGTGATGGGGATCTTTGGATATTGTGTTATTTGTCTTTTTCGTACGTAGACGATGGTTTTAAAAAGCAGCTGGGCAGGAGTTTGCGAGTTTGTCTAACAATAAACTTGGCTAGAGCTGTCAACAGTCACGACTGTAAGGGGCTCCGATCATCACATCAAACCACATCAAGAGCCATAATAAGCTTTGTGAGACATTCGTGACCAGACCGAGCTCGCCGCCAAAACCGATCTGGCGGTGAAGCCAATCCAGAATCATGGGAACTGAATTCCTGTTGTGATTTTTTTTATTACTGCAATGCTGTAAACAAGGAAATCCCAGTTCTCGTATATACGAAGTTCTTGCTTTTTCCACTGCTGTAAAATTTTCCTTCTTCTTTCCTTCTTTGCATTTCCCCTTTTGATGTTTGCTATTGATGGGATCAATAGAAAGGTTTGGGTTTGATTGCTAGCATATGGAAATGCCAATGTAGGATGTGAGTGGAGACAGATTGTTGTTTGGGATTTTATAGAACAAGGGAGAATTTCAATTGGTCTGAATAAAGGTTTCTATTGGTGGAAATTAAAAGTAGCAGTTGCACAGAAGATGTCATGAGTTTAATGTTATATAGTTATATAGTTAGTGAGCCAAGTAGAATAGAAGTGGAGGCCCAGAGAAACTTGTCCGGCTGGACTGCGGGGCAGGATTGGCCACTAAGGAAGTGCGTAATTTCAATTTCAGCAGCAACGCGTTGTATAAACATATCGTGGTCAATTTATGTAAATACATATTTTCCCTGAGAAGGCGGTGTCCACAAGCCATCGTGCATGATGAAGAAATAGAGTCGTCACAAGGACCCCCAAGTTTCCCTGCCTTCCTTCCCAGACATTTCAGAATCGACAGATATTTCACTGGCTGGTATTTTCGAGGTTCTCGGGCTACATACACATGAATTCAAAACATTCTATAATGTCCTTCTAGAATAATCTTGTCATTTTTTCCCCCTCCTGTGTTGTGAAAAGCAGCGTGACCTGATGTGCCCTGATTAAGCACAGATAACAGCGCAGGTCACGTTGATGTAAAACGAGACACAGAAGTATTAAAGTGTTAAAAGTGATGAAGAATAAGAGGAGCAGGTGGACACAAAGACCACTAGGAGGTATCGCTTCGTTACGAAAAGAGAACAAAAGAGGAAAGAAAAAGTGACTTTTTGATGATCGTCGACTGGGTGGGTGGACAAACGATGGTCTGGAGATTGCTGGTTGCAGACGGCAGAAAATCAGGCACCGCCGGTTACAGAAGTGCGACCATGATGTCTCGGGTTGGCGTATGCACCACGGAATCATCACGACGATAAACAGCTTTCTCTTTTGTGTTGCTCTCTCTAGATTTAGCCTTTGCTATCGAGGGTTTAAAATTATCAACCTTTACTTGTTGCCGAAGACCCTTCGCATTCGCTTCAAAAAGAAGAATCACCAGGCTCTATCCCCCCCATAGCCTCATAATCATCATCTCGTCTGATGTCACTCAGCATCGTCGTGACAAAATTTTTCCTTCCCATCACCATTCAATTCAATCTCTCAACAAACCCAGCCTCCTCCCCTTGCTAATTTCAAGTCTGCCCAAGTTGTCTCACCACCGCCTCCACACCGCAACCCATCCCAATCAGGAAACAGCATAGAACACAATATAGAAACTTCTACACATTCAAAGTTTAGACCTCAATATGACCAATAATAAGAGAGAAACCGCAAACATATCCCTGTATAGAAGCCCCGAAGAAGGAAAGAAGAGGGAAAAAAAGAAAGAAGGGGTTGGTTTTCTAAATGGTTGTTTTGAAGTTTGGGTAGCATTTTCAGGAACGAATTGCCGTTTTAGGAAAGGTTGTAGAAAAGGGGAAGTTTGGTAGAAGCTGCTTTTTTTTTTTTTTTTGAGAAATGGGGACTGTGCTTGTTGTGAGAGAGTTGGTGGGGAGATTCTGGGATGTGGATGGGATGGGATGGTGGTGAAGTGAGGCGGAGAGGCCTTGTACATTGTGTGTGTGTGTGTGTGTGTGTGGAAAATGAGAAACATGTGAGTTTGCGGCGTGGATAGTTCATAAATGGAGATTGAGACATGCTTGGTTGGCTTGTAAATAGATGAAAGACTCAGTACGTCAGCATCATCACAATCATTAGATTGGTCGTGGCTGGTCAATAATGTGGCAGGTTTGGTCTATATTGTCCAAGACAGGTTCCTAATCTCGTTCAAGCCCAGTGTAAAATACATATTAAGCCGCCACATAGTGGCACATTGATGAATTAATGCCGTGAACCTGGCCATAACGACAGGGAAAATTCATCATATCGGACAACTTGTCACGATAAATTGCAATTCATGCAACACAACGCAGCCTCTATTCATATCGGGAAACAATGTCTTTGCAAAAAGAGAAAACATGGAAGCTACTTATCACTGCCCAATATCACCCGAATGAATGCACATGTAAATGGAAATGAACACACATAAATCTGTACACATTTGTCCTGCCAGGAACTGACTGGCATATGAAGAGGTCACTGCTTCTAGGACATTCGGGGGGTCGCTTTCTGACAAATGGGAGGTATTCATTCTTTTCTAGTAAATATGTATTTATGGATTACATGGAATGATATTGAATGTTTCTGCAATGGAGGTGGCCTTGCTGCTGACTGCGGACTGCAGTGGCTAGTGCTGACCGGGTGGTTTCGCATCGTATCGCCAGCCAACCAGCAACAAGATTCACTTGGTCTCAAAGTGTAGTTTTTCGGGAAAGCTGTTGGGGGGGAAAAAAAAAAGATTGGTAGTTGTATATCAAGCGATGGAATGATGTAAATCTCTGCAAGGGCTCAATACCAGATCCAAACCTACGAACCCAAAGAACCTACACTGAAGGGTCTACATACATATAACTACTTTTTCGCTTATTCAGAAAAGGCAAGTTAAACTCAAAAGCCAAATTAATTGATAAGATAAACATTGGAAGACAGAAGTTTGTCTTGACAAAACTGAGATTATCTGAGATCAACCCCAGACAAGTGCTGATTTACGCCTAAGGTTACTCTCTTTTATCTGTAAGCGAGCTAGCCTTTGGTCATCTTTTCGCAAACACTGGAAAAAATATTGGAGAGAGAGAGAATCATCACCTCAGCTACCATCAATCGTCGACGAACGGTGCAAGGTCTGAGAGACTCGAAAGAGAGAGAAACCAGCATTTGGATTTAGAAGCGGTGACTTTTTTGTGGAAATTTACAGATGTCAATTTCAAATATCTATTATTGGAAATATTTTAAGAATTTGTCAGTTGTTGGTGATGGTAATAGTGATGGGTAAGCGAACGATGGCGAAATGGATAGATGTGATGGATGTTAAGTCTATTTTCATCTTTGACAGAACATGTCACAAAGCAATAACCGCGAAACGCGCACAACCAATAATATTAGAAAGAAAATACAGCTAACCTGTCACTAACAGCCGTCAGAAACATTGAAACATTGATGCGGTATGCAGTCGGTATGGCAATATCGACAGAGATTTACTTGACTTTTCTATGATGTTGTCTTTATCACTCGCTTAGGCAATATAGCATTATCACTGGCATTGGCCGTATCAAGTTTTTTCTTTTATCAATATGCAGGTACTGTCGGTTTGGCGGACAAGTCTGATATCGATGCCAGCGGGCGGGGCGTGCGAGAGTGTGGAGTTTTGAATTCCGAGTACCTGATCCCCGAGTTACAGTGGGGATCGTCGTTGCAGCTGATGAGAATAGATTTGAAGTGTTACAGATGATGATGATAATGATGATGATTGCCACAATTACAAAAATGATTGTTGTTGTATCTCAAGACATGGAGATTCCGTCAGTGATCTTCATATAAATCATGTTCGACTTGGTGAATGCAAAAAAAAATCATGATTTTTTTTCAAATCAACCCTCAGCAACTAGGAATTTGCGGTGGTCTCAAAGATTCTGTCATCGTTATGGACAACACAATACATATTTCTTTTTTCAGAGTGTGCACGAGTCTTACAGAAACAAGTCACCCAAAATACTGACAAGAATCCTGGGTCTTGCCCGGAGACTTTTTTTCGATGAGAAAATAAATAG
Organism: Ambrosiella xylebori; assembly: GCA_002778035.1. Lineage (NCBI taxonomy): Eukaryota > Fungi > Ascomycota > Sordariomycetes > Microascales > Ceratocystidaceae > Ambrosiella > Ambrosiella xylebori. Next base: position 1,358,966 of record PCDO01000004.1, read on the forward strand.
AAACTGATATTCACTGACGTCAAATGAGACAAACGATACCAATGGGTGTTATCGACAGTGTTAATAAGTCTATTTAGTAAGCAGATGGGCTGGGGTATTTTTCTGTCAGATCGCAAGAGATGAGAATAGATACTTGTTTACTTGGTGCAGATGGTAGTTTAAGGTTACTTTTGCTTTGGCTTTTGCCCTGCCCTACCTTACCTGAAAAGAAACAATAATAAATCAAGCCTGTATCGCCGATCTCCGTGAATTTCAATCACAGGGCAAAAGCCTTCCTCTCCCTCTCTCCCTCTCTTTCTCTCTCTCTCTTTTTCTCTCTTTTTCTCTCTCTTAGGGTTGGGAATTGGGAACGGCTGGGTTTTGGTAATGTAGTGATGATCAAAGGGAATTGTGATTTTTGTTTTTGCTAGTTTGGAGAAAGTCCGGAGACCGAATTGGCATGGAAATTACGATCAAGACAATAAAATCTAACGATGTTCATTCAACAGCTTTAATTTCTTTTTTTGGGTTGTTAGTTTTTGGCAATTAAGCAAGTATGATAAAAGCCACCTAACCCTAGCAAACGCTTATTCACACAATAGTCTCAAATATATATATAAAACTACTAAAAACAATACATCTCTAAAAGAAATGGCGATATATACGAAACGGTATTGGCGGTATGGACTAGTGGGGACGAAGCATGAGTGATGATATCCGGTACACTTCGTATTTACACTGTCGTTGACAAGTCATGGTAATAGTCACCGCCATTCGTTGTGTGGGGTTTAAGTAAGGAATTCTTTATTTATTGGGATTTTAAGTGTGGAGACTGGCTATAGATCGGGATCGGTGTGAGTGGGCTGATGATATCATTGGGGAGTAATCACAGCTGACTGTTAAAGCCGTGGACATCTTACATATGTAACCATGACATGATTGCTAAGCAGGTTGGCTATCAGCGCCAACTCCAACACCCATGATTCAACTACTAGTTGATAATGGCTGATACTCTTCATTATGACTGATATATAACAATAGAAATAAAAAAATCACTAATTCTTGGTTGTGAACAAAAGATGTCGTCAGCATTGTTTCGACTGCATCTTCTGGGAAAGCTCTTCCGATATCCTCAAACAGTGAGCTTTCAGAAAGACAAATGGACTGTGAAATTTAATCAATTACAGTTGAGAGAAGCTAGAAAGAGCTGAGCGTGAGGCGGACAAGCACAACGGCAATTGAGCGTTTTGAGTCGATTTTTTTTGTGCAGGTTTCAGATTTTGTGGGCGGCTGGGTACATTGGGCGGCTAGCAAATTTTTATAGTAAATGAAGGTATATTTTTCTTTCTGCGTGAATAACAGCTTGGATTTGTAGTCAGTGTGTGCACAAAAGCGGGGATTTTTTTTGTATTATGAAGCTGAGTTGATAAAATGGCAGACTTTACTATTTCAAATTTTTTATTTCTGTAAAATACATTTAATCCGTTATTTTATTACTCGCAAAAATTCAATTATTTAATCTGAATTTTATCAATTGTTAATTAATTTTATTTTATTATTGAATTTTTTTTCTTGGCCTTCAACGGCGATGACGAGACTGAACGGTGCGGCCATGTGTTTTGTTGGTTTGCTAGCTTGTCACTAGCTTCCATCTCGACTTATAAAGACATCGACTCTCCCCTCTTCTTGAAGTCGGCATCATTCTGTTCATCATCATCACCATCATCATAATCATCATAAGCATCATCAACATCAGCAATCAAACAAACATAACCAAGAAATTTATTCTTCTAAAATCATCACTTTGAAAAATAACAAACAACACTTCTCAAAGTCTTTTCTTTTGTTATTAAACCTCCATCTGCTCTAAAACACATTTACATAACAACCCTCACAATGTCTTCCGGTCTCTACAACTTCGCCATCTCCTCTTCCATGGAGCAGCGCCCCTCGCAACTCCCTCCTTGCCCCGGCCCCCCTCCCAGCCGTCCTCTCCCTCCTCTGCCGACCATGGTCTAAGAGAGTGCCCACATCGAATCCGGATCTTTTACTTTGGCCTTCCGTTCCTTGACGACCTTCTACGAAAGCAAACAAACAAACAAACACACTCTTTCTCGAGCAGGGCTCTTGTTGAGTGACATCTCATCTAGTCCTCACGTCTTTTTATCACTATACCTTTAATTTTCTCTTTTTCTCATTGGATTCCGATTTTCCTAACTACCTTCTCTCATTTCTCATTCATCTGTCTGCCTCAAGCGGAACAGAGCCCCCTCACCAACCAACTAACTACTCTCTTTTGCAAACCTCATTTTTTTTTTTAGCCTCTTGGGTCTCTGGATTCCTGGGAGGCTGTGTATCAATAAGAGAGAACAGCACTCGGCATGGATTATCTCGGCGTTTCTATTTCACATTTTATTATTTCCTTAATTTTTGGTCATCAAGAGGTCTTGGCTTTTTTTTTCTTTGCTTTGGGTTATTTTTTACTAGAGTTTGGCGGTGGGATATGCATGTATAATCTTGCTTTTTTACGATATCTGGGAGAGTATGGAATCTTACGTACTCGGCGTTTTTTCTTGGCTTTTGATACCTTTGAACAATTGACATTGGCTTCGGCCTGATTTTCAACATCACTTTTTTGCTTGTTTCCTTCAATGTGATCTGATCTCTAATGTCTTCTGTAATTGTATCTTTGTTTGCTTAGTGTTTAAGTATCACTTGCCTTCCCCCGGTCATCAGCATGAGCTTTCAATCTCTGATTTCCCTTGATTAATCATCTCCCAAGCAGTCATTAATCTCCCCGCCAAAACCCTCTAACTAAACTAACACTTCCATCTATTTCTATTTCCTAGCACCTCTCCTGCCAATATACAAGCGCAGCGAGAGAAGGGCCGAGAGATGAACCTGGAGTTAAAGAGTCTTTTTTTCACAGTGACGTGTTTGGAAGTCATACCCTCTTGGAAATAAGACCTTGTATAATCTCTTCTAGATGGTTATGAAGTTTATAATGTTGATCATGTGGAGATTATAGTTTCTCAAAGGATTAAGATTATGTACATCCCTAGATGTCTCTAGTACCTGAATAGGGCCTGGAAAACTGGTGGTCCTCAGGAAGAAGGTTGAAGATTATAGATATGGCATGTGGAAAAGGAGGAGGGGAAAAGAGAAGATGCCGAGGACACTGAGTGGTATTTCGTAAGTAAATCACTGTATTCTCGCTCAGTTCTCTACGCTGGGAAATTATCACAAGTGCGCATTCCGGATATCTGGTCGTCTACCTGCAGTCTGCATTCATACATTCCATACCAAAGAAGTCATTGGTATGAACAAGGACTATACATAGACAAACAAACAGGACAGACATCGCCACACTGCTTCGGACTTCTAGATACAATCCACAACCACCCATTCATATGCATACTAACCCACGAATCACATTGTCCCATTCCATGGAACCCAATACTCATGAACTCATTCCCAAAAGTCCACAAATAATCACACGTGTGCGCGATACTACTCTCACCGCCAAACTCACTCACCCCGTCTAGTCCAGCCCAGCCAATACAATAATATATAGTAGACCTTGTCTCAAATCTAAATGTCTCACTCCCTGTCAACCACTACTGTGCCCGTTCACCTCGGCCTCCTCTTCGGACTTTCTATATGCCGAAAAAACACATTGCACTATTGAGACACAACATTTGTCTTCTGCTATGCCATGTTGGCCCACCCATCCCTAACCCCATTGTTATCCTATATCCTGCCGATGAATGAATCCGAGCGCATTTTATCTACCATCTATAATATATCTATATTAGAGACTCCCTGATGCCATTTCTAAAGTCTCTCTTTCAGCAAACTCGGTTGCCTATAGATAATCATGATTGACTACATAGAGACAAAACCTATTTCAACAAAATCGCGGATGTATTCAATGGCAGATAGGGTTGCATTCGCGTTACAATAACAGCAATTTTTTTTTTTTCAGCAAAATGCCGGTCAGGGTTACAGACGATGACCAGGGTGGAGATTTTCCCCGAGTTTGAGAATGCTTATCTTATCGGCATGTGATATTTGGGGTTTGCAGAGGCAGTTGGTTGGAAGTTTGTAGTTTTCAAGGTTTGGTGATGGTTGATGTGAGAAGTGATGTCATGAGGCTGAGAGTTTTGACGGATTTTTTTTTGTTCGTTTTTTTAAATACATTTTTTTTTTGGTTTCTTGATTAATTTGTTAACTTGTGTGTCTTTAGTCAAGAGTTTTTCGTATTAACCAGTGTAAAGAGGTATGTTTATATATATATTTTTTCTTTGTAAACCTCACTACATGACATCCCATATTCCCAATCGGGCAATTGCACCCCATACCACAAGGCCTATGTGACCTAGTGGCCCTTTTGGCCTTGCCCCGGCTTCGATCTCGTATACTAAACTTCAAAACTTTGATGTAGCCTTTTCCTTTGTAGACGGAACACTGACTGACACACAGCGTAGCCCACCGCCTAGTCACCATTCCATGGTCACCGAGTTCACCCTCCACATCTGGGGTCCGGCCTTTGGCCTTCCCTCCATTGATGCTGAGTGCCTGGCAACCCTCACCTACCTCCACCAACACGTTCCCCGTAACAGTCTCACCCGTTGGTCCATCATCGTTTCCAATGACCCCTCCGTATCCCCCTACCGTAAGTACCTCCCTGCTATCTTTACTCAATGCTTTGCTTCCCCATCTAATACCCATATCCACCCAAGACATCCTCCCCGCCCTCCGCCACGAAGGCGTCTGGATCACCGGCCACAACGCTATCGTCCGCCACATCTCCCCTGACCTTCAGCCACCTCCCCCCTCTGCCACCGCTTTTTCCGCATATCTCTCTTCCCATGCCACAGCCTTAATAGACCTCACCCTCTATGTCTCCATGGCCAACTGGACTACCATCGCCCGGCCCGCCTACAGTTCTCTCCTCCCGTGGCCCCTCACCTGGATGCTCCCGTCACGTCTCCGGCGCGCCGCGTTGCACAGAGCGGAGCGACTGGGCTTTTCGGATCTCGATGCTGAGGCAGAGGCATATAGGAATAACGAGAAGCCAGTGGCCAAGGTTCCGAGTTCATTTGATTGGCGGTTGCCGGAGTTGACGCGGAGGTCTGTTATGGGGAGTATGTCTCCGGAGCAGGCGGTGGGGATCCGGTTGGTGGCTTTTTCGAGGGATGTCCTAGGCGTCATCAGGGATAACATGGCCCTTTTTGAAAAAGACGGACGACTCTCCGGGGAAGGCTGCCTTGCTTTTGGTATCATCTGGCTTCTTACTGTTCCCGACGTGCCGCAACATTGGCTCGCAGACCTGATCAAAAGTGAGTTCCCCGAGCTCATCGAATCCACCAACGTTATTCTCCCCGTCCCTGTTCCCGTCACCCAAGCCACTCGCTCCTTTTCCGATACCCTTGCCCAATCCCTCCACTTAGTAATCCAGGAAATCCCCTGGCTTGGCAACTGGTATCTGCAAGAATGGCGCGAGGTAGTCCGGAGAGATCCGGCCGACGGGGCGCCCAGGTGGCCAGGGAGGATGGCGACGGGCATTGTTATGGCAGTGTCTGTTGCCATGGGGGTGTATGCGGTGGGGAGGGTTTGGCAGCCGGTGGGGATGGCGGTGTATTTGTGGAGTCCGAGGGGAGTGTCGAGGATGGGGCAGATGGGTGAGGTGGGAGCTATGTTAGGGATGGCAATGGGGGGAATGAGGATGGGGTATAGAGGGATGGGGGAGAAGAAGGGTGGTTGAGGATGTGAATATTAGCTTGTAGAGACGTGTGGGTAACTTTTATGATTATGGCGATTTTTTTTCTTTAAAAAAGGTGCTGATTTGGTATTATAATGATAATATGTTGTTGCTAGGACTTGTAAAATATATGTAATTCGTAATCTGATAGTGAAATCATAGCCAAAAATCCGCGTGAAAATATCAAACAAAACCAAACAAAACCATGACAAAGATCATTTCCATCACCAATCAAAACACCGTCACCATATTCACATACCCATTCTTCAACACCTCAAACACCATCCCCGGCAATCCATACAACGTCGTTGTCGAATCATCCCGCCCATCCACCACCTTCGGCCCCCTTGGCACATCCTCCTCCCATCCACCCAGCAACTCGCAGCTATCTCCCGGGCTATCCCCCCACCCTCGATTCAACACCATACCGTTCTCCCACTTGGGCGACGACCCCTCAGGCAGCGCCTTGATCCATCGCTCTTTCATGCGGGTTATGATGGCAGCAAATTGCATCTCTGAGTTGACCGGTGGTAGTGAGGGGGAGTTGAGGTACGGTATGTCCCAACGGATGCGCCGGTGCCGGTTGAATTCGTAGGAGCCAGGGATGTTGCCGTGGAGGATGATCTTGGTGGCGACCAGGCGGTCAGTGACTAGAGATTTGATGGGCTTCTCCGGAGGCGCGGCCGGGCCATTCTTATCGCGCGGGGGATCCGGCGAGGGCATCTTGGGCGACGAGACCAAGATGTCAAAGCCTAGGTAAAAGTAGTTGTAAAAACACTCGCTTGAGATATTCCCCGACGCTACCTCGTCGCCCACAACATCGTCATAGACACCGTCGGACCCGGACACTGACGGCTCCGTGTCCACTGCATCCTCAAATCGTGCATCATCGTTGTTGAAGCCACCGCGTGTATGACTGTGGCTATCGGTCCTCGGCTTGTGAATCGTCATTCGCTGATCATTCTTGTGGTAAATTGCATTTGGCGGGCCCAGCTCCGCCACCAGGTCTTGCGGCGTTGTCTCGCCGAGGTGGATCCAGATGCAGTTCTGTGTCCATTTCTTGAACAGTTGCACTTTGCCGCCACCATGCAGGTGCACGAGGGAGATTTCGTCGGGGACGACTTCTTTACTGCGGGGAAGGTGCGTGCTGGCTTTAAGGCTAGGGAGCACTTCGGTCCAGATGACGTCACGGGCAGCGGCCCAAGAGCTGCCGTTGAAGATGGCCATCGACTGGGCATTTTGGCTCGGGGCTGCCGAGAGCAGCGAGACGACATCTTTATTGGGGGAGTACGAGGACTGCGGGAGCTTAAAGGTAAAGGCTACGCCGGGGTACGAGAGGACATAGACGCCATCTTCGCTGCCGTCGCTGGCGGGTATGTACTCGCCGTTGTAAGTGGGACCGAGGAACTTGTGGTAGATGTGGCGGAAGGAAGGCCCGTTGGCGACATCAGGGATCGCCGTGGTGAGGTCGGCAGCGGCGGCGGCGCTGGCGTTGACAACCGGCTTGACGAGGTCGATGTTATTGTAGGAGATGTGGTTCTTAGAGAAGTCGCGGATCTCAATGAGGCGGAGGCGCTGTTCACAGCCGTCGAATTGGAGGCGGAGGCCGTTGGCGGGGAGCTCGATTATCACGGGCTGGTGGATGGGGTCTTGGCGGGAGTAGAGGAGGTTGAGCTTGGGGAAGTGGGAGGGTTCGGCTTTGATGCGAGTGATGATGTCTTGGAGGAATGCGCCTAGGGCTGGAGTGGGGCGCGGGAGGTCAGTGTTAGTTACTGCATCAGGAGCTTGTGCTTTTTAGAATGTGAATGACTCAGCACCGGATGTCACATACTGAAGAAGCCCAAGGCGCGATGAGGATAGAGTTGGGCGCTGAAGAGACTCATGTTGGCAATGCAAAGTGAGGGGAAGAACAAAGACAGAAACTTCTTTGGAGACGCTGATGCAGCGATGCGACAGAGGAAGTGCCAGTAAGGGTTAAAAATCAATCCGGACTGACAAGTGAATGAGCGTAGAAAAATCGGCAGTCAAGAACTAAAAAAAAACTGTTTGTCGATATCAGGCCACAAACATGCAGCATCACTGATTATCAAAACCAATATATCAATCAATAGAAAGGAATCCTCAGATCAAAGATAGCGGCCGACCTCTTTAACCCTTCTTGAGAGTCCGGTAGGAGAAGCGCACATATGCTGTATCATATGAAGACGTCATATGGCCTCCCGAAATCCTGACTAAGTCTGCCAGTAACAATAGCACACACTCCCGATAAGTTGATAAGCACTCTGCTCTCCCCACTCGGCATCTGGCACCAGCTGGAAGATCTCTCAATCCGTTCGAACTGGCAGTAATATGACAGGGGTTAGATAAAGTACAGGCATCCCGAGAAGCGCGTTGCTCAGTCAACGCGTAAAAGTGGAGACATCTTATTCTTAGATTTTGGCTTTTTTTGTTAAGTTGAGAGACCAGGGTGTGTTTACGCGGGAAGACGGTTGGAGGGCTGTGATTGGCTGGGAGAGGGGCTGCATTTCAAAGGGAAATTGAATGAGAAGGGCGTTTGTGATGTGCTTGAGATGGGGAAGAAATGATTCAATGAATCTGAGTTTAGTGCTCTTGCATACGGCTTTCTTGCTTTACTCGTGATCGGATCTTATATTTCTTTTTTGTTTATTAGGCTTTGATTGGTTTTGATCTCGATATCGTGATAGGAGATCCACATCCTAAAAAAGGAACTGCCGTTTTATGGTTCTGTGATTTACGATTTTGACATCAACGCATACACATTCGCGCTTTAATCAACCAACTTACGACCGTTACCAACATACTGTGACCACATCGTTATCTTATACCTTAATCTTTAAAAGACGCCCGTTGTCAACACATCGCTAGACGACTTTCTACGCTTGAATCCTAGCACTGACTCTAATTGTTCTATACGCAAATCTACGCGCTCACAAATTAACCCATACATATATCACCAATTCACCAACCAAAATCATACCAATCTCCACCCATCACTAAGAATATTTTCTGATACCAACCGCCTAGTGGCCCACCGTAACCGTGGCGCCTCCAACATCGCGCGCCGAAGGCGCCAAGCGCATGATGCCACCCGCTGGGACCTCTCGGGTCTCCTCCACCATCACCGCCCCCGGCCGCCGCCTCACCAAACGTGTCTCCTCCATCCGCCCCCTCGCATCCAATGCCCCGACAGCACTATACTCTTCTGCACGTGCTCCCGACCGCGCAAGTCGGGCAACGTCACCGGCAGAATCGGTGATATCGACGGCAACAGCCACAATGACGACAACGGGAGGCACTAAGAGAAAAGAGAGAGAGTTTGATGGCGAGATGGCGGTGGCGTCAGTGACCGGGGAGGAGACGAATATCAATGTGGTGGTCAGGTGTCGAGGGCGGAATGAGCGGGAGATACAGGAGAATAGCAATGTGGTGGTAATGACGGATGGGGTTAAGGGGAAGACGGTGGAGCTGTCGATGGGGCCGAATGCGTTGAGCAACAAGACGTATGCATTTGACCGGGTATTTTCTCCTGCTGCGGATCAGACCATGGTGTTTGACGAGGTCGTGAAGCCCATGCTCGACGAGGTATGTGTATCCGGATAGGCGTTACTAGCGATGATGGAGAGATGACGCTAACTACGACGGAACACAGATGCTTGCTGGCTATAACTGCACCATCTTCGCGTATGGACAAACCGGTACTGGCAAAACTTACACTATGTCTGGTGACATGACAGAGGCTCTTGGACTGCTATCTGATAGCGCGGGCATCATTCCGCGAGTCCTCCAGTCACTCTTCCAACAACTGGAGCTCGAGTCTTCGGAACACTATATCAAGTGCTCCTTCATCGAACTCTACAACGAGGAGCTCCGCGATCTGATTACATCGGATGATTCGACAAAACTCAAGATATACGAGGACAACTCACGACGAGGCCACTCATCAACAGTGGTGCAGGGTGTTGAGGAGAAGTTTATCAAGGATGCGGCCCAGGGCATCAATCTGCTACAGGCTGGCAGCATGAAGAGGCAGGTGGCGGCGACCAAGTGCAACGATCTCAGTTCCCGAAGTCACACAGTATTCACTATTACGTCGTGTGTGAAGCGGATGAACAATGACGGATCGGAAGACTACATCAGTGCCGGCAAGCTCAACCTTGTCGATCTGGCTGGGTCTGAGAACATCCAGAGATCCGGCGCCGAGAACAAGCGGGCAGCCGAGGCGGGACTGATCAACAAGAGTCTGTTGACTCTTGGCCGTGTCATCAATGCCCTGGTGGACCGGAGCCAACACATCCCTTACCGCGAGTCCAAGCTCACTAGATTACTACAAGACTCACTCGGTGGTCGGACAAAGACGTGCATCATTGCCACCATCTCGCCGGCCAAGGTCAACCTTGAGGAAACCATATCAACCCTTGACTACGCCTTCCGCGCCAAGAACATCCGTAACAAGCCCCAGCTTAACGCCAAGATCAACCGCAAGGTTCTGCTGCAGGAGCTCGCGACCGAGATCGAGCGGCTCAAGATGGAGCTCATTGCCACGAGGCAACGCAACGGCGTCTATCTCACCAATGAGACCTTTGAGGAGATAACGGCCGCCAGCGAATCTCGTCGCATTGTCATGGGCGAGCAGGCAGCCAAGATTGAGACACTTGAGACTAACCTGCGCAACAAGGCGCAGGAGTTATGGAACCTAACGACAACGTTTACCGGCTTGAAGCGGGACCACGAGGCCACGTCGCTGCTGCTGACCGACACCAAGGGCATCTTGGAGCAGACAGAGATCATCTTGACCGAGACGAAGCGGACCTTGGAGGAGGAGACGATTCTGCGCAAAGCGCACCAGGAGACGGAGCAGAAGCTGACGCGCGTGGGCAGCGAGTTGCTCGACACGGTTAAACAGACGGTAGATGACGTCGAGGGTCTCTGGGCCAAGAACCGGCGGCGGTCGGATCTGCAGGCTGTCAACCGGGATGTCTGGGGCACAGCACAAACAGAGGTTGTCAAAGTCTCGGAGTTGGTGGAGCGCCGAGTGCAGGAATTCCGGGACCAGCAGGAGGAGAGTCTAACGCGGATATCCGGACGCATGAAGGACTTTGTCAGCGCTGAGATTGAGCAGTTGTCAACAACGCAGGAGCTGATGGACCGACAGTTGGAGCTGTTTGCCAACTCTAAGGAGGAGTTGCTGGCGAACAGCATGGCGTCGAGGGACGACATGTACCGGATGCTGGAGGGCATCAAGGATGTGCGAGATGCCGTCAAGGACCGAGTTGGCGAGGGTCTTAACGAGATCTCGGGCGCGGCACAGCGGATAGCGGCGGACGTCCTCAACGAGATGTCGGGCCTGCAGAGCCAATTGCAGGCGTCGTATGCTGGGCTGGGATCCGAGGTCACGGCGGCCTTTGACAAGATGCTGCAGCATATGGTGGCGCAAAAGGCCGAGATGGAGCGTCTGCGGCAGCAGCTGGCTGAGGCGACGCATGTGGTTGTGCAGCAGAATATCTCGGTGTCGGCGCGGGTGCAGCAGGTGCTGCAGGCGGAGAGACGACAGGCGGCGGTGGATCGCGAGAAACTCCTGACACAGATTGCAGGGCTGATTACCGCGGACTCTAGCGCCCGGGAGGCCAGACTAGCGGTGCAGACTGAGGAGATCCGCGTGGGCATTGCGCAGGCGACCGAGACTCTCGAGTCCGGCCAGAAGGGCTGGACCGGGGCGATGGAGGAGGTTGACGGGAGACAGGCCGAATTTATCCGTAAGGTCAAGGAGACGCAGAGCGGGCTGCGGCACCGGGTGGAGGACGACTGGATGGCGGCTAAGACGCAGACTGAGTGTATCCAGAATGCGGCGCAAACGGTCCACGCCGAGGCCGTCCGGATCGTGGCGACGCAGGTAGCCGATCTGGGCACGCACATGTCGGCGCTGGACGACTACGTGACGACGGCCCGGGCGGCCAACACCAAGAACTACGGGTCGCTCGTATCGGCGATTGGAAATGTGTCCGGTACGGTGGACAAGTCGCTGGATACTATCACGACGCACTTCTCGCACACGTTTGACCGGGTTAATGCACTCGGCGAGGCGATGGAGGCGGACGCGTCGGATGCCATTTCACAGCTGGATCCGATACAGGGCAATATTTGTCAGCCGATGGCGGACCTGCGGCAAGACATTTCGTCACGGACGATCCGGGAGTATGAGGCGACAGGCAGCACGCCGAAGAGGGTTCAGTATACTTTCCCAACGTCGTTGCCGCGAACAGCTTCGCCGGGGTCGTTGTTGGCGAGGGGAGGAGAGCAGCAGGATGGGTTGGTGAAGGAGGCGGAGGTGGAGATTAAAAAGGAGCCGCGAGATGGCGATGGTGATGTTGTGTTTGCCGATGCGTTGCCGCCGACGCCGAAGAGGGAGGCGGGCGATGCGGAGGGGATGGAGAGTGGAAGGGGAACGGAGAAGGAAAAGAAAAAGGACGATGAGGGCCGGTCGAGCACGGGGACGCTTAGGGAGGTCAATCCGAATACGACGAGTGTGTATGAGCACACGGTGACGACGATGGTGCCGTTGGCGGGCGAGAACGGCGGGGAGGCAGAGCGGAGATTGACAGGGACGCAGATACAGATGGCAGGGAGCGGTGGTCTACGGAAGCCGGGGTTGCGGAGGTTAACAGGGAAGAAGACGGGGTTATTGGAGGGGAGGGAGAATCAGGTGGGGATGGGGATGGTGGGGGGGAAGAGGAAGAGTCCGCGGTTGGGGTAGAGAGGGTTGGGTTGAGAGGAGTGGATTTCGGAATTTTTTTTTTCTTTGTCTTTTTTTGTAGTGATTATGATACCCCCGTTTTGGCTGGATTTTTTTGTGGTTTTCTTTCTTTTGGTTGTAAGATTAAGAAATATAATTTTATGAATCTACACATATAAACACTATGAGACAGTTCACTGATACTTTAATGTTAGATAACATCTGACCCCAGTGACCCACCTCTGGATCCACCCGGTGTCCCGGACCCGGTTCCTGTCTTCCGCCGCTTCTTCTCACTGCCCAAGGCAATACCAACTCCTAACCCCCGCCACCCCCTCTTCAACCGGGACTCCCGCAGATACCCGTCCACATGGACGTCCTCCTCCACCTCGTCCTCACTGTCTACATCTCCGTCGCCATCGCCTTCCGTGTCCGTCGTTTCCCCACCACGACTCCGCGGCCGCGAGGGAGATCGTGAATGGGAAAGTGACCGCGACCGCGACGGCGGTGGCGATGGCGACAACCGGTGGACGCTTTTGATGTGCCGGGCGTAGTTGGCCCATTTAGGGAAGGGTTTGGTGTGCCGAGGGCACGTGGCAACGCGGCAATAGTGGAGGCCCGGTGTCTTTACGCGGGGCGGGGGGGGTGAAGGAGAGAATGGACCCGCAGTGGCATTGTCATTGTTATTAGTGGTGAGAGAGAGAATCGTTGGGTCAACGGGGGCGTAACGGGTGGCAGGAGACCGCGGGGAGATGGTCATCGGGGGTGTCGAGGGGATGGTGGCGGGGGAGTCGAAGAGGTCGGCGCAGCGTTGGGCAGTGCGGTGGAGGACGGAGAGGGAGAAGAGGGGGGTGGCAGCGTGGAGGATGGCATGCCAGGGGCGCGGGCGCCAGGTGGCGAGCCAGTTGGATTTGTAGAGGGATTTCTTGGGGGGCGGTAGGAAAGAAGCGGTGAGAGCGGGGTCGATGGGGATTTCGGGAGCAGTGGTAGAGGGGGGTGTTTTGAAGGGGGAGTCTGTAGGGGATGGAGATAGGGACGCCGTGTCGCGGCTGTAGGTGTAGGTGACAGCGGCGAGCCGGGTGGTGTGCAGACGTGTGAGAAGAGTGTCAAGTTTGGAGAGGATGGATGAGATGGGCGGGGTGAAGATTTTGGTGGAGAGCGCATCATCGGTGGAGAGCACGGCTTCGTAGTAGGTCTCATCGGAGGTTGTGGAGGCGGTTTCGTCTGGGAACTGTGCATCTTGTTCTTCGGTCTCTGAGTCCTCTGAGTCTTCTCCGGAGTCAGAATCAGAGTCGGAAGCGGAGCTGGATTCGTGGCTGTCAGATCTACTTTCAGAGTCGTCACTCACTGAGTTCTCGGCTTCGGCTTTCTCCGTTCCTTCCTCTTTCCTCCCACCTTCAACACTTATCCTGATCCTTCTCTCAGCCTCCAACCTCGCCCGGAACCTCTCCTTCACCACCCTCAGCGCAAATCCCACCAACTCCTCCATAACTACCTCCCTCGGCCCCTCAGCTCGCGGCCCCCTATACACATCGCCTTCTTTCTCTTCTTCTTCTCCGCCCATCCGTATCCTTAAATTCCCCGGCAACCTCTCCCTCCTCACCGGCCACGCCGTCCACCCCTTCGGCACCACATACCTCTCATCCCCTACAATATCTTCTTCCCTTTCTGACCCTGGAAAACTTACGGGGCCATCTCCCCTCGCATCACCCCGCGCCTGTAAAACCTCACGGGCCTGCCGGCCTGTTCGCGAGAGAACGTGGACGTTGAAGAGGTGCCGGCTGAGGTCGGCAGCGGCGAGGGAGGCGAGGGATTCGTGGATGGCGCGGTCGGGGGCAGTGAAGGTGCGCCAGGTTTGCGGGAAGCCGGTGAAGTGGTTGGGGCGTGGGGTGGCGGCATGGGCGTTGGGGTCGGAGTGGGGAAAACTGGAAGGGAGGGTGGGAGGGGAGGAGGGGAGAAGGGTTGGTTGGTTGAAGGAGCTTGGGGGGAAGGTGGGATCTGAGGACATTGTGTGGATGGCCCTAGACAAGGTTGTTATTAGTGGGTTATGTAATCAATATGTAAATTCTAGATATTAGAGATGAAAATATAAAGAAAAATAGAAAAGAAATGCCGAAAAGTGATGACAAGAATCAAGAGTCAATGTCTTATCTTCTGGTTGCTAACCGCCGTTTGCGCCGGTGAAACGCAAAGGATCTCGGTGAGAGCTGACTAAGCACATGTTGTGAAAATTTGTAAATGTCCTTGTTTGGAAAGAGCTTAAAGCAAGATATCACAGACAATCTAATATTTAGTTATTAATTCCCCTCTCTCCCACCCTCCAAAAAAGGCAAACACATACATGTTGACACTCAGTATAGATCTTGACCAGAAACTCTATATTAACAGATTCCTAAGTATACAATACAAAAACACTTTTATACCCACAAGCATAAAACAACAAGATTCAACACCACAGTTTTACAGACATAAAAACGTAACCTCCCCCCCTTCTTCAGATATACCCCCTCACACCCTGCTTTTCTTCATCTCCTCCTTCTCCATCTTTCTCCGCTTCGCCCGCAATGTCTCATCCTCCGTGCTCTTCTTGTTGTTCGTGTACACCATCTGCTCATACAGTCTCCGCTTCTTCTTACTCATCATGCCCATCGCCCGCTTCTTCTCCTCCGCCTCCTCCTTTGCCTTGCGCTGCAGCTCCTTGCGCGCCGCAATCTTGGCTTTTTCCTTGGCCGATTGTGCCTTGCCCTCCTTGGCTTTGACGGTGTCGCCGCGCATCTCGGCTTCAATCTCCGTCTGTCTCTGCGCATCCTCGTCGTCAGAGGCGACTGCGGCTTCGTCCTCTTCCTGTTCTTCGTCCGAAGACTCCTCTCCACCCTTAGGGGTGGCGGCCTCGTTGTCCGAGACACCGTAAAAGCCCTCGCTATCCTCGTCTATGTTGTCCTCATCGGCCTCCTCACCTTCAGACTCTAGCACCTCCACCTCAGTCTGCTGGTCGGCCAGAGGAATCGTCGGGTCATAACGGCCTGCCTCCGGCTTCACAAAAGGCGACAAGTGCGGCGGCAGCTGGGCCCCGGGGGCATACAGGTCGACGGGCTTGAGCTCCTCGTCGTTGATGCAGTCCCAAACCCACTGTGGCTGCACATACACTCTGCCAGGGACCCGACGGTTGGCCGAGAGTTTCTGGGACGTCTGGTTGTCCTCGGCGTTCTCCATTTCGCTATATTCCTCGGCGGCAACCTGTATCGGCGGCCGGTCGACAATCTGGTGGGTGATGATGGGGTCGTTTTCATTGACTGTGAAGGCTCCCTCGCCCAGGACAGCGTCCCAGCCTATCCGCTTGCAGCCAAAGGCGCGGAGAATAAACTCAATGGGCTGACGGGGAGTCTCACGAGAGAAGAAAAAGGTCATGTTGGCAAAGAGTTTTGAAGGATCGTTGCTGCTGTACGAAGGCTGGGGAAGAACATCACCGCCGGCGACAGCAGGCTCGAACTTGTCGATGGCGGTAGAGTCGTCAGTGATAGTAGTGGGGACGACAGCAGTATCTTCGGTAGCTGCGGCACTCTTGAGGTTCTTGACAATAGCGTTGACCGCAGCCTGGGTGGCGGTATCCACTTGGACACCGGAGGAAGCGGACTCAGTGATTTGCTTAGGCTCCTCAACGATGCCACGGCCCTCAAGCGTAAAGGCACCGAGCTCGGCAGACTGGTTATCCTTGTTCTGGTCAAACTTGGGAGGATAGCGGAGACCCTGCTTGGTGTATAGGCGGAAGTTAACAAAGGTCAGCAGGGTAATGTAAAATTCAACAAAGGTGCCCATGATGCGGTAGTCGACGTCCTGGGTAACGCGTTGGTTGAATTTGTAAGGCACCAGCCACAGAATGTCCTCGCCGTTGATAGTGGCCTGGTAGTAGATGCCCTTGATGGACAGGAAAGACTTGCGTAGCGAGTGCGACGTAATGCAATAGTGTTCAAACTCAAGGCACAGGCGCTCGCAGCGGGCAATGACCTTGGCAGGGACACTGTCGGTCGACGGTAGATTAGCAAAAAGGAAGAGCATCGACAGGCAGTCATCGAGATCGCGGAGGGCGTCGTTGAAGGTAGGGTATCTCTCGCGGATCACGTGGTCCAGAGTGAAGCGGGCCTTTCCGGTGACATCCGGGCGGCCGGCGTTGGCATCGAGACGCTTGGCATCGCCAACGTCGCCGCGGCCGAGGGCCTTGGAAATCTTCTTCTCGAGAGCCTTGAGGTCGCGAAACTTGTTGATCAGCGGTTCGTGGAGGAGGTACTGGATGTCCTTGGCATAGTAAAAGGTGGTCGAGTAGGTGGCCGATTTGTTGGCCTTCTTACGGTTGCGCGGCTCGCGGGGGAAGATGCCCTTCCAGATGCACAACTTGCGGAAGTCAGCGAGAGAGAGCTGCAGCTTCTTAAGGGCTTGGTTGCGTGTGATGTAGTTCTTGGCCGCGCCGGTTTTGCCCTTCTTCTTCATTCGAGGAGGCATTTTGGCGATTTCGTAGGGAGGGGGGGGGAGTATGAGAAGTTGAAAGAAGACTTGGATATAAAGTCTTGACTGCTAGTAAAATCTAGTGGCAACAAACAAGATTCAACCAAAGAATAGAAGAATCTTTACAAACAAACCAGTGGAAAAAATGTGGTTTGTTGTCGTTGTTGTAGATGGTTTGAGCCGGGTGGTGATGCTACTGGTGGGGTCCCTCATTCAGATATTCAGTCCAAATTCTCAGTTTAAAAAAAGTTGAACTTTTTCAGCGTCAAAGTTTCTGCCTAGTCACACCGCTCATTGATAAGACCTGATTGGGATTAGCATCAGCTCTTATCAGTCGATTGCGCTAAAGCTCAGTTAGAAGCCCACATTGGCTGTAGTTTTGCAGTCATTTTAAGCGTTGTGTCTCTGTAGCTCACCGAGTACAGGGCCCATCAGATAAATATTTACACTGAAAGTGCTTATAATTTACTGCACTTCAGCTTATAGCTCTAGTCACCCCTGTAGAAGTGGACACTTCGACCAAACTAGAAGTAAGCTCCCCGTGACCTCATCGATCGCGTCTGTGATCCAACCGTCATTACCGACCACCGACCACCGATTGACACCACTAACCGGGCCGCCGCTCTTTCCACGATATATACTCAGATCTATACCGTGCGTTTACTTACAATGGCCTGAGTATGGCCTCCGATACCATGTCGACTACATCTCGTCAGGCGACGGTTTTCGTCGCCGCGGTCGCTGTGCGATTGTTTCTGATTTTTGGATTCCCAGCGCTGCCTGCGCTTTTGGCTAGCCGAGTTGAGATTGCGACGCCAGTAACTGGCTTCAAAAGACGTATGTGCACCATAACCGGAGCTGTCCCACCTAGGCTACTTGGCCCCCCTGGGACCTTATGCGCCGGCTGATGCCTCGCCGAAATTTCTCCTCCCAAAACTAACAAATTCTTAAAACTGCAGTACAGGAAGGCCTCTTCCTCTACCAACACAATGTCTCCCCCTACGATGGCCGCATCTTCCACCAAGCGCCCCTCCTGCTCCCTTTCTTCGACCTCCTACCCTCCTACCGATCATGGCCTATCTTCACCCACCTCCTCTACATCGCCATTGACCTCTTGAACGCCAATGCCCTCCGCAAAATTGCCAACTCTGGCGAGCCCGGCTCCTCGAAGCTCTTTACCTCCCCCCGACGTGACCGTCGTTGGTCTGGTGTGGCTATTTCTGCTTTGTAAGCCACCCGCTCCCCCTCCCACTTACCTCCGGTCCGTTGCGACCCCGGCGCTAACATGGTTTTGCAGTTACCTTTTCAATCCCTTTACCGTCGTGACTTGTTTGGGTGGATCGACGGCTGTGTTTTCCACCTGTGCAATCTTGCATGCTGTCTCTTCGGCGTTGTCGGGGGCTCCCATGACTGCCATGATTGCCCTGTCATTCGCTTCGTACCTCTCAATGTACCCGGTTCTCCTTTTGCCGCCTCTAGTGCTTCTTGCCTACGACCGCCAGAAGGAGATACCCCGTCGCATCGGTTGTCCCATAAAGTTCACGGCTACCTGTGCCGGAACTTTTATCATCATGACCACTATCCTTCTATTTGTCTCCTTTGTCATTAGTGACTTCTCTTGGTCCTTCCTGGCTCGTACCTATGGTGTCCAGTTGACCCTGTCTGATCTGACTCCTAACGTTGGCCTCTGGTGGTACTTCTTCATCCAGATGTTTGATCCATTCCGCAATTTCTTCCTAGCTGTCTTCTGGCTGCATCTATTAGCGTACGTGCCAGGTCTGACTATCCGCCTGCGCTCACAGCCCCTCGTGGTCATCACCCTCCTCCTCGGCATCTTCTCTATCTTCAAGCCTTACCCATCAGCTTCTGATGCTAGCATCTTCCTTTCGATGGTTCCGCTCTACCGTCACATTTTTCCACTCATGCGGTACTCGTTTGTCACCGCGGCGGCCATTATGTATGCAGCATTCATGGGCCCAGTCTTCTACCACTTGTGGATCTACGCCGGTAGTGGAAATGCCAACTTCTTCTATGCTATTACACTTGTTTGGGGCTTGGGGCAGAGTCTTGTCGTGTCAGACTTAGCCTTTGCCAGCTTGAGGGACGAGTGGGAGGTCAAGAGGCCAGAGATGGTGGGTAAGGAGATTCGCCTGATATAAAATGCAGGTTTTTGATCTATGCATGCAATCCCGGGAGTAGAATGTTTGGTTTTTATATAGAATACTCAATCAATCATGGAATCCATCTCGAGGTGTACGTTTATTCGTGAAGATCTCAATATACAGTCAAAAATTGTGAGTCAAACTAGAGTTCAGGGTTTGCCGGATTTCATCCATGTCGAAAACTTTGATCTTGATGGTCCAAGCTGACGATCGCGACAACCTCCATCCCTCATCTGATAAACCCCACATGAGAAATAAAAGATTAAAATTATCACCCTCTGCGGAATGCGCGGGTTCCCTAAATAGCCTGTTCTCTCATTCACCCTCTCATTTATAACGTAATGAAATTTCTTTCCCACCACGCAAAGTTCTTATGGCAACATCAGTTGGGATAACCGGGACAAGCCATTGTGACCATAGACACTACCACCCTGACAGTTTGGGAATTGTGGATATGTTCGGAATAATTTTTTTATCAATCAGTAGTCGTGTAGTATGGTGGGCTGGGCTAGCGTGGAGGAATTAAATGGGGCGCAGGCTAAGTTTCTTGCCGGGCGGCGGCATCTTGGGGATTGATGAAACGCCGGTTGAGGGTATTTAAGATGGCGGGATGAGGGAATTTAAAAGCAAGGTCAAGTCTATGAAGATTTGGGACGTAATGGTATCAGACTTTTGCGCTATTTAGATATCATGACAATTATCAGATTAGAATTCCTATCCTTGTGGTTGGTAGTTTGCTGGGTTGAAATGCGTTAGGATCACCCGGTCTTCCGAGGATCCGTCAAAAACGATCCTGGCCGGTTTCCACGCGATGTCAAAGAGAGTGCATGGTGATACGACATATCGTAGTATAAAGTATAGACATACATGAACTTTTCATGCAGGCTTGAAGCTATATCAACGGTTCTTCGACATGGAACTTTACCGGAAACTCTATATTGTCAATGGAAATAGTAAACAGCTAAAGCTGGTGAAGAATATGGGTGGGAGCTATGCTATGGTAAAGGTAATAGAGTGTTGAATGGAATAAAGTGAGTACGAAGTGTGGGTCAGTGATGGCACTGCGAATACCTATCATTGAATGCGGTTGATTGTGGCCACGAGATGGGCGTTAAACATCAAGATAAGTATTGAGATGTCGGTGATGGGAAACTGGGGGCGTTTGGGATATGAAAATGGCACAAGGTAGTGAAGCGGTTGGCGGTATCACAGACTGGTGACTGAGGCTCCTTTGCTATCAGTGAAGGGACAATTCGAATTGAATAGACAAAGAAGAGCTTGTGATGTTTCAAAGAAGCTACACGCAATTCATTTCATAGGTTGACACAAGAGGATTAGTTGTCGGGATTCGACTTCGTATTTAGCAACCGATACTCCGGGGATTGCTGACAAGAGCTGGTGATGACCCGCATATTGAATGCAGTCTGTTTTCAGAAGCGTGCCGATCAGGAATGTGATTTCGGTCACATAATGGTGGTGCTATTGGCTCCGTGCGGTATTGCTATCGGGTCCCATATCACGAACTACTCGTTGATCAATCAAGGCTGTAAGACAGTAAGGCTAATCACCTTGGATACATGATAGAAGGAGAGTCGCTGTCAATCCCACAGCATATCGTTCTTGTTGACTGCCCGTCAATTCGCAACTTTCTGAACCATCCCGTCACATCCCGTCACATCCCGTTATACAACCAATAGAAATACATGGAACAAACACAAACTTAGATGTCGTTTGTACTTGCTTTGATGACTTCTATCCCGTGCAGAATGCGCATGTTCTTTCCGCAACAAAACAGGACAGATAATTGACAAGTGCCACCGCATCAACCGCAACACAAAATCCATGGCAAGTACTTCCATACGCTAGCGAGACACCGTTGCACACGTAGGTACTTGCCAACGAATGCCACTACATATCATGATATTCCCATGCATGAAGAAGGCGCATACGCATTCCTACTCATATCTATCTCTCACCGACTGCGCAAGTGATTACCTGTCAACATCTCCCTCAACCCGGCTGCATAGATGTTGGTGAGTAGCTTCTTAGAGGGTAAGGCTTCGTTGGGTCTAGTTGATGATGTGAAATGGAGCGGACAATGGATATGTCAGGTCCCTTGATGAAGATCGTTGCCCTTTTGATATTTGTAGATAGATTGGTAGATAGCCTGTGCACGAAGGTAGCTGGGTCGCTGAAAAGAAGGGGGAAGGGGCCCATGATGGATTTGAGCAACAGTGATTATTTGGCCTGTCTAGCGAAAAGTTTTCTTCCTTCGTGTTGTAGATATTGGCAGTCGCTTGTTTTTGTCCCCTGGAGTTTATTACTACAGAATTAGTTTAGTGAGTGCATCAAGACTCACAGCGCTGATGATAGCGGACGAGGATTAACGTATCCATCAATAAATAAATATATGGAAACTTACAATACCATGTGATTGGATACTATTTCATAGTTGACATCTATTCAGTCCCATAATTGATGTTGACGGTATAGGAACCTACATGCTGTATTGTTGTCATTGCACTATGGTCCGGAGTCAGTGTTCTTCAAAACCCTGGAATCGGCGTGAATGAGAAGTCGGGTCACCGGGCAGGGCGCATCTAGATTCGAGTTCAGAGACTGTGTGTTTACACTCGGTAGACTGGGTTGATATAACTTAGAGATTAGGTGTTTTGCATCATGAATTCATCGCAGACATGAACGCAGAACTACCTTCCTTACGTTGTCCCATAGCCTACGCAAGTAACTTCTTTCTTTAAAAGGTCATTTTGTTATGTTCTTTCCGATTATAGATGAAATGAAGCTCTTTCCTTATGTCTTGCCCATGAAAATTTCAGTATAAAAAAGTTTCTATGCCGCCGTGTATGCTGAGTTAGAACTTGAATTTCCTTTCTTCTTGAGTGCTTCTTCACTGGCCGTTTTCAGTCGCGAACAGGATGTGATCTTTGATTGAATACAAGCTTCGCACTGTTCAACTAACTCGCTTAAAGCGACACCTCAGTTTGTAAGTATACTTCGACCTTGAACCATTAAGGTCACGTTTGTGTCAAGCTCCGGGTCTCGGAAAGTAAGGTAATCTCATCCCGCAACGACTCTTTCGATTTGACCCGCCACATCCCTTTTTCGATCCCTTTGATCACAATACACCTCAATCGTCACGTAGCTGCACTCTACCATATCTACTGTTTATGACATCGATGCATTTGATGACATAGTTGTAACGGGCCATCCGCCGCCGCTGTCCGTCGACCAACGCTATACCAATGCCGGCCGTTGTCATTTTGATGCGGCGAGGGTATTACATCGTGCAAGCCTGTCTTGATTCATCCATTATCCATCCTGCTTCTGTACTTTCTGTTGCCCCCCTGTCCATCCCCATCCTTCTACTGGAGCGCACGACGTGGATCGGACTTGGGTTTGTCGAGGAAACTATATCTCCCGTTTGAATTCTAACGATGCTCTTTCGATTCTAACCCAGTTTCCTCACCACTCAGACATCTCGTCTTCTTTGATCAGTTTGTCAACCAAACGATCACCATTTTTGGCTTCACATCTTTTGTGAACGCCACCGCTGATTTGTAAGTTTAGTCCTTCCTTTGCCTCATCACCACGTCTATTTCTATCACTACCACCACATTCTTCTCCCTTCACATCAACTTGTCACAAAACCATTTCTTTGTCTGCCCCAACCACTTTTTTGCCATTGTGTGAATCAACAGTAGGCGGATTGTTTTCTTCTATGACAGAATGGGCATTTTCCCCAGCCTGTCGATTTTTCCCCTAAGCTTCGCAATATGCTGTACTACCACCCACTAAACAAACTTGACCACCACTACGAAAACACCATCACCAACATCCCTCCAAGATTTCTTTGACTTGAACTTGACCTACTATCCTGATGTAATGCATGCCCGTTGCTATCTATATACCAATACCCTATTGCCCGTCACTATGATGGTGTTTGTATCTTCATCATTGATCCCACCCTGAGCTCTGTCATTTGCTCCGTCAAAATATCATGGCGCGCAAAATTTTTTCCATATCTCTTCTGAATCGTGCTAATATGGTTCGCTATGTTACAGCTTCTTCAACCTCTAAGCCCGTCTCTACCCGCCTTCGATTTCCGTCTTCGCCGAGTTTCACCCATATACTCTTAAGCTTCAGCCTCTTGACCCCAATCAAAATGATGGGGAACTTCCTTCCCGCTCGCTTTCGTGGTGAGCAACCGGCCTCACAAGCACCAGCACCCTCATGGCTGAATCGAAAGGCGACGCCTTTCTTGAACATCCTCGCCAAGGTTGCGACTTTCCATCCTATCCATACGGTGGTGGCTGTCACCCTTCTGGCGAGTACCACCTACATTGGCCTGCTTCAGGATAGCTTCTTTGAAGTTGGCTCCAGCGTAGGTAAGGCGGACTGGCCATCTCTTGCCGAAGGCAGCCGTACCCTCTCAGTTAGCCCCGACTCTGCCTGGGAGTGGCAGACTGTTGAGGATGAATTCCTCGTTGGCCAGGATAACAATCACTTAGCCCTTGTTACCCTCCAGTTCCCTGGTTCTCCTGCTGCCCCCGTTGTTGGCTCCATTCATGCAGACAACTTCACTTTGACTGCTCTGCCCGCTAGCTCCGACGCCGATTCTTCTCTGGTTTTCTCACTTCCGTATACCGATGCTCCAGTGTTCCTCAATGCCGCTCAGGAGATTCCTGCTGTCAATGAGGAGTCCTGTGTTACTGAGGACGGTGCTGAGCATAAGATGTGGATTATGAACGCTGCCAAGGCGATGCCTCAGACCACCTTTTCTGAGTGGGCCGAAAACGCCTGGAATGGTTTTGTGGACCTGATCCAGAATGCTGAGACTCTTGATATTATCATTATGGTGCTTGGTTATCTTTCCATGCATCTGACTTTCATCTCACTGTTCATGTCTATGCGCCGTATGGGCTCGAACTTCTGGTTAGCCGCTTCTGTCCTGTTCTCGTCCATCGTAGCTTTCTTGTTCGGTCTGCTTGTGACGACTTCTCTTGGTGTCCCAATCAACATGGTTCTGCTTTCCGAAGGTCTGCCTTTCCTTGTTGTTACCATTGGTTTTGAGAAGAATATTGTTCTTACTCGCGCTGTCCTGTCTCACGCCGTTGAGCACCGTAAGCGCAAGGATGATTCCAAGAGTAAGCTCAAGGATTCTGATGCTTCGTCAATCCAGTACGCCGTTCAAGCGGCCATCAAGGAGAAGGGGTACGACATTGTCCATGATTACGCTGTTGAGATCATCATTCTTGTTCTTGGTGCTGCTTCTGGTGTCCAGGGTGGTCTTCAGCAGTTCTGCTTCCTTGCTGCCTGGATACTATTCTTTGACTGCCTTCTTGTCTTCACTTTCTACACGGCCATCTTAAGCATCAAGCTTGAGATAAACCGTATCAAGCGCCACTTCAACACCCAGAAAGCGCTTGAGGACGATGGTGTGAGCCACCGTGTTGCCGCCAACGTTGCTAAGGGTGAGGACGCCGCTGATGGCTCTGAAGCCGGTCAAGGTATCTTTGGTTCCAAGATCAAGCGGACTAGCGTGCCCAAGTTCAAGGTCTTGATGGTTTCTGGGTTTGTGCTTGTCAATGTTATGAACCTGTGCACCATCCCTTTCCGCGGTTCAAACTCCTTGCAACGGATTACCTCTTGGGCTGGTGGCAGCACCAGTTTGATCACCTCCCAGCAGCCTTTAGACCCCAACTTGTTCGCTTCGGAGGCTCTTGTTTCCATTCTTGCCACCGCCAAGGCTGCTGCCACTCCCGTCACGGTCACTGTCTTGAATGCCATTGAGTATGAGCTTGTGTACCCCTCGGTGCACTACGGCTTGCCCACGGGCGGCGCTTCTGGTCCTGTCACTGAAGATGCCCTTCACGGCTATGGAGTTGGTGGTCGCATGGTTGGTGGCGTTTTGAAGTCGCTTGAAGACCCCGTCCTCTCAAAATGGATTATTGCCGCTCTTGCCATGAGCGTTGCGCTGAACGGTTACCTGTTTAACGCTGCTCGCTGGGGTATCAAGGACCCCAACTCGCCCGCTGTCCAGATCGACCGTCAGGAACTTGCTCGTGCTCAGAATTTCAACGACTCGAGCAATGTGAACATGACTCTAGGCGAGTACATGCCTCCTTCGGCCCGCCAGACCCCCATTCCTAAGGCTGCCTCCGATGAGGACGATGATGTTCTTGCCATGAAGAAGCTCTTGTCTCACAGACTCGCTGATGATGCCCCGCTCCGCCCCCTTGCTGACCTCGAGGCTATTCTCAAAGCCAATCGTGCTCAGGACCTTACTGATGAGGAGGTTGTCCTGTTGTCTATGAAGGGCAAGCTGCCTGGTTATGCTCTTGAGAAGAAGTTGAAAGACTTCACTCGTGCCGTCAAGATCCGTCGCTCTATCATTTCTCGTACCAAGGTCACTGAGTCTCTGACTAACGGACTGGAGCACTCGAAACTTCCCTACGAAGGTTACAACTGGGAGCGTGTTTTTGGCGCTTGCTGCGAGAATGTCGTCGGTTACTTGCCTCTTCCTGTCGGTGTTGCTGGTCCTCTTGTTGTCGACGGGCAAAGCTACTTCATTCCCATGGCCACCACTGAAGGTGTCCTGGTTGCTAGTGCTTCTCGTGGGTGCAAGGCCATCAACGCTGGCGGTGGTGCCGTTACCGTCATCACTGACGATGGCATGACCCGTGGTCCTTGTGTCGGTTTTGACACTTTGGAACGTGCTGGTGCTGCCAAGCTTTGGCTTGACTCTGATGTTGGTCAGAAGGTAATGGCTGATGCCTTCAACTCAACCTCACGCTTCGCCCGTCTGTCGTCGGTCAAGACTGCCATCGCCGGCACTAACCTGTACATCCGCTTCAAGGCGCGTACTGGTGATGCTATGGGTATGAACATGATCTCGAAGGGTGTCGAGCACGCCCTGACTGTCATGCGCTCTGAGGGTTTCGAGGATATGCACATTGTGTCTGTCTCTGGTAATTACTGCATCGACAAGAAGCCCGCTGCCCTCAATTGGATTGAGGGTCGTGGCAAGTCTGTTGTTGCTGAGGCCATCATTCCCGGCGATATCGTCAAGTCAGTTTTGAAGTCGGATGTTGACTCGCTTGTTGAGTTGAACATTAACAAGAACCTGATTGGCTCGGCTATGGCTGGTTCTGTTGGTGGTTTCAATGCCCATGCAGCTAATTTGGTCGCTGCTGTATTCCTAGCTACTGGCCAGGACCCTGCTCAGGTCGTGGAGAGTGCCAACTGCATCACGATCATGAAGAACCTCAATGGTGCTCTTCAGATCTCGGTGTCAATGCCTTCAATTGAAGTTGGCACCCTGGGTGGTGGTACTATCCTTGAACCCCAGACGGCCATGCTTGAGATGCTTGGTGTTCGCGGTCCCCACCCCACTAACCCCGGCGAGAATGCTCGCCGTCTTGCTCGCATCGTTGCAGCTTCTGTGTTGGCCGGTGAGTTGTCATTGTGTTCCGCTCTCGCTGCGGGCCACTTGGTCAGGGCTCACATGCAACACAATCGCTCCGCTGCTCCTTCGGTGGTGCCTACTCGCGTCAACACCCCCGCTCCTAATGGTGCCCCAGGTCTTGGCATGACAATGAGCGCGGCTGCTCTTGAGCGTGCCAAGCGGTAAACGCTGGGCGACGCTCGGTCTTATCTCCACTCAGATCGGCGGCCGTTATCGCCTGTCTCAAAACAATTATTATTCTATTTTGTTTGCTTTTTTCTGGATCGACGGTCATTGGAATAAAATTTGATATAGAGACAGTCTTAATCTAATGCTGGCAGTGAAAATGTCTGGCTGTTGTATATAGTATAGTAGTTTTTGGATTCCAGCATCTCTGACACTACAACACTGCGAGACCCTAAGTCTTGTGCAAAGCCAAACCAATTCCATTTCTTGCGGTAGTTTTCATTATTTTTTGTTCTGTTTTCATCTCATGTTTCTCTAATATACTGAGTTTGATCGAGTGTTTCTGGGGCGGCGTGTTTGGTGAGCATTCGTTGTCATGATTGCTTTCGGTACTGTTTTTGTGGCATCTTGGTCGGCGATGGTGATGGTTTCTGAAGTACTGAAGGGCATGTTGGAGATGGCGACAGGACTGATGGCGAGGCCGGAAAGGATGTAGTCGGCATGACTTCTAATGGGATGATAAGAGCTTATGGATATGTTGCAGGGGTTTGATTGGTATTGTCGTTTTGTAAAAGAGAAATTAATATCAGACACGATGATGTTCATTTACAGTTTCAACCTTTATTAATCTTGCTAGTGATTTGGGTGAAGGTCTTGGCTATGGCTGATATGACTTTAGTTGTGTAATCTCGGGGCCGTTCATGGACACAACGGCGACTCCGGCTTTTTGGATGTCTACCCGGACTTGGGGCCAGGCCTCGACATCGACGGGTTTTGTGGCCTCTTCGACAATGTAAGTGGTAAAGCCCTCTTTGTGAGCATCCAACGCTGTCGCTTTTACGCAATAGTCAGCGGCCAGGCCGACGACGTAGACGTGAGTGATGCCGGCTGACTTGAGCCTCTCGGCCAATCCGGTGTCCTCCACTTTCGAGCTCTGAAACGGCGCATAAAACGCACTGTACATCTCTACCTTTTCATTCATTCCCTTTTTCACGACGCCATGGACCTTGCTCCAGTCGATGCCGTCGACCAGTTGGGCGCCGTGCGTGCCCTGGACGCAGTGGACAGGCCACAAGCGGGACTCGATGATCTCGGACGGGTTGGCAGGGTTAGCGATGGTGGTGGTAGAGGTGAAGGGGGGTCGGGAGTGGTTGGAAGCGAAGGAGATGTGGGTGGGAGGGTGCCAGTCTTGGGTAGCGAGGCGGAGGGGGATGGGGAGGGAGAGGAGGGTGGTGATGGGGGGGAGGATGATGGGGGCAGAGGAGACGGAGAGGGGGGCATCCTAGGGGGGGGAGGACAAATAGAGTTAGTTGAAGGGCGAAAACACGGATGCTGGGGGTAGGACTTACGGGGAGGTAGAAGTCGTTTTGGAGGTCGACTATGATGAGGGCGGGTTTCATAATGGTTGATTAGGATAGGATTGTGAGATGAGAAATGGGGTTGAAAGTGATGAGGGGCCCTTTAAGTTGAAGTGATGGAGATTGAGAATAGAATTGGCGATGTGTTTGTGATGAGATAGCATCATATGTTTATGATGATATCGGGGATCCCGCCATCAGATAAGACCCTAACCCTAAAAAAGATATATTGTATATGACAAAACACAGGTTAAGATAAATTTTCTTTTTTGTATTTAAAACATATCTATAATAAAAGCACTTGAATTGATGTAAACTTTACTCTACTAGGTAAAATTGTATTCAAGTTGTGATTATTAACGGATACACTACAAAAACATACACAGTTTAAATCATCAAGTGGACACATGATTTCGTCTACACCACATCTCTCTCCGTCTCCCGATTCCGACTAACCATCTCCGTATCCACCGTTTCCACATACTCAATCCCTCCACTGCTCCTCCCCGTCCACCGAACCCACAAATACGGCTCCCTCACAACCTGATGCTCCATCTGATCTTCCTGGCTCTCGTCACTCTTTGGCAATGTAACGTTCCCTAGCGTCAAACAAGCCAGGAAACAAACAATTGTAAAAGGCAAAATAGAGACCACAGCGAGGACCAATCCATGTTTATAACGAGCGATGAGGGAGGCAGCATCGGCACCGGAAACACCGGAGATGGTGGAGGAGAGAGTTAGGGAAAGGGTTGTCATTGATGACGATAACCCGGATAGGTTGGCCGTGTTAGTGAAGACGGCGGACATGATGGTCATACCGATGGTGCCGCCAAGCGGCGACGCTAGCAATTGCAGGGAAACCACCGCGGGAATCGCTGCCCGGAACATCCCGATACCATGCAGCGACCCGGCCATGAGACGAAGGGCCCCCCCGCAAGAAGTCAACGCCATCATGCCATAGATAACAGAAAGCTGTTTTTGATCGAGAGCCCAGGCGAGCATGCCGATGCCAACCATTTCGATGAGGGAACCGGCTATAAGGGGGACAATGGTCATGCGGGGCCACTTATTGCAGAGGAAAATAGAGAGGTAGGCGCCGGTGGCGAGGCCGGGGAGGAAGAAGAGAAGGGCGTTGCCGGCTTGCGAGGGAGATTGACCGAGGACGAGGCTGAGGTAGATGGGGCAGAAGTAGAGGATGGCGTAGGTGGTCATGGCGGTGACGAAGGCGGAGAGGATGAGGATGAGGATGTTGCGGTCGGAGAGGATGGCCCAGGGGATCATGGGTTGTTGGTAACGGTAGGTGAGGAAGCGGGTAGGGGAGAGAGAAAGGGCTAAACTGCGTTCATAGAGGACCCAGGTAAGGAGGAGGAGGGCACCAAGGATGAGCGGGACGAGCACGGCGGGGGAAGACCAGGGATGTTGGGTGCCGGCCCAGGTGAGAGCGAGGACGAGGAGGCCGAGGCCAAAGATGAAGAGGAGTTGGCCAGGGAAGTCGATTTCACGGAGGCGCGACCAGGCACTTGGTGGTTTGTGGGGGTCATCTGGGGATAGCTGACTCGGCTGGGGCCCGAGGAGCTCAGGTCGGAGGACGACGAAGAGGAGGACCATAGCAACGGCGGCCACGGGCATGTTGATGGCGAAACACCATCGCCAACTAATGGCAGCCAACCGTCCGCCAATCTGCGGGCCAACGGCATACGCCACGCCCCCTGCCAGCGAAAACCAACTCCAGATGACGGCGTTTTCCCTGAGCGACACGCGATCGGCAATGATGATGCGCACGAGAACGGAGATGCCGCAGCAGCCGAGGCCCTGGAGGGCGCGGCCGACGAGGAGGAAGGGGAAGGCGGTGGTGGGAGTGGCGGTGCAGATGATGGAGCCGAGGAGAACAAGGAGGAGGGAGAGTTGGAGGGGGGCATGGCGGCCGAGGAGGGTAGCGAGTTGGGAGAAGGTGGGGAGAAAGGTGGCGGTGACGAGGGTGAAGGAGGTGATGAGCCAGGGGAATTGGGAGGTGGCGTGGAAGGTGGAGGCGATGTTGAGGAGGATGGGGGAGATGCTAAGAGGAGGGGGGGAGGGGGTTGGAGTTAGTTTTTTGGTTATATGATGAAGAGAAGAGAAGAGAAGAGAAGAGAAGAAAGAAGACGTACATGGTCAAATCTAGGGCCTGCAGCCAAAAGGCGACCATCAGGCCGACAATCACCTTGACCCGGTACTTGGTCTTTGCCGCCCTCTCGGCGACACAGGCATCGCAGGGCTGGCTGGCCGTCGGGGGAACGTGGACGCAGCGGGGGGCATCTTTGCGGGGGTTGACTTCTTTGCGGGCGGCGCGGAGTTTGCCGATTAGAGGCCGGATGACGTAGCGGATGAGGGCCATCGGGGGAGGTGAGATAGATAATGTAGAAAGAAGTTGATATAAGCTTTGGAGAGGGAGAGGCGGATAGGATAAGATGAGATGAGATGCCAAGCCAAGAGATGGTGACAGGTGGGCGGGAGGGGGGTATTCTTTAACGGGATGCTTGGCTGAAGTCTTACATTGTTGTACCGTGTCATATATATAGTGTTTATCTAGCATGTTATGCTTATTTACAATCATCATGATATGAGCCCAACTAGCCAACCTAGCCACCATCTGTAATCCCAAACTAGGAAATGGCCACCTGCAAAAAGGCAGACTCCGCCCTAAGACATCGCCAAACCAGGCGGGGAACTCTGTAAGATTAAACTAAAGTTCGCGTCTATCAAATCAAAAGTTCTACCTCAATAAAGCAATAGAAATCACTCTGATGAGAAGCAAAGAAAAGAGAAGAAAATTACCAGTTACATCACGGTGCATTCTCAGAATCTCCCAAACCACGACACACCGGTCTGGGTAGTCGTTCAAACTACTTGCCTGTTTGGACACTCGCTTAGCTGATAGTTTGCAATTATCAGCAGCACTTCTGCACGCTTACATCTTGTCATTATGACTCTGCATATAAATATAAATATGTACTTGATGGGTTGTCTCGTTTTTTTCATCCATAAGTTTCTGATGGCAGGATATCCTTACTGAATGAAAAATGTAGGAATAAGCACACGGAAGGCAGACTCTTTTTTTCCCCTTATTTTTTAAACTATGTGATTATCAATGTTGTCATTGAACTCGCTTTGCCGTGGCGCAGACCCACCCGCTTGACGAGCGCCCGGTAAAGGTGTGTAAGAGTGGGGAAATCTGACATTGACGAGAGGGAGAAACCAAATGTCAATGATAAAAGATGGCAGGCAGTGATATTCCGGGAGTGAGGTCATAGGAGGGAGCCGAGAGCAGAGGCTATGTGAAAGGGGATAAGGAGATTGACACCGTAGTTGATGGTCTAAGGTCAATAGTGGGTCCGATGGTGGGGGGCAATATTAGATTAGAGTCTCCGTTTGGTTAATTTTAGGGTTATATTAATCTCCAACTTATGTTGAAGTCAACTCTAAGGGCAATCTTCAAAGACATTAAAAGTAACTGCTTCCCTTGATCTAATCGAAATGTGTCAAGTTACAGGTCTTTTACTTGGATAACATGTCTCGCGTGGACCTATCGTCAACTCCCACATGGTGACACCTACCACCTACATCGTGATTCACAAGCCACATGACTGGTTACACGCTTGCACACCTCTACAGAAACATACAGGCTATCAAATTGCCAAGAATGTGACCTTGTCAAGACGTTAACAGACACAAAAGGAAAAAAGAGGCTCAATTTTTATGGGGGGGGGCTTGCTAGATTATATGAGATTTTATTCATAGATGAGCGAGAGAGAGAGAGAGAGAGAGAGAGAGAGAGAGACTCAAGTATAAAGGACTTGTCTTGATTCGTATGGGCAATCTCGTCCTTCTCCGCCTCCACTCTCCGACAACAAGGAAAACCGTCAACCTCCAGACGGATCATTGGTCATCCCGAGTTATTTCCAGCCACTACTAATCAGCGCAATCCTGTTCTTTTCTATTTGACGATTGGTGATTTGTTCCTGCTTTGTGGGATTTGGCAGGTTGTGGGGCTGCATAGGTGGTGGGGGCAGGGAGAGGATGCGAGCGGGAGGTGAATTCTAGGTTTACAGAGCTGATGAGAAGCTTAAAAAGCATATGATTGAAGGACAAATATTTTCATCTACATACTACATACTAAATAGCTATTTCTGAGAGAAAGTCTCCAAGCTTGTCTCTTTACAATTTCTTCCAAGCAAAAAGCAACCACGTGACGTCATCCCTTCCACCCTCTCTAACTCCACCTTTTCTCACCTCAGAATCCCCGAACCCTGACACAATGAAAGAAAACATGTTAATATACACAAGATTAAGGCAAGATTCAGTTGACAGGTTGAACATCAAAAAGTCAGAGAGTGTGTGTCCCGAAACGGCAATGCCACGAGTCACCGGTCGTTTCCCATTTATCCGTTGTCAAAGGTCAGCTGTGCAACCATGATCTTCAGTTGGGATTCTATGCAAAGATCCCGGGACCTGAGCCTGGATGATACCAGGAGGGGGTATGTTGGGGGAAGGATATATGTAGATAATATATAAAGACTAGTGATAGAGATGGCCTATCAAGATCTCAGAGACTCGCTCTTTCTCGTGGCATATCCATAATTTTGATACCCACATCATATTGATACCTTCTACTTTGTCTATCCGTTGTTAGAATGACTACTAAATCCTCATCGTCATCGGAGCTGCGCTTCTCTAGCCATCCTACCACCACCACTATTCTAAACAACCCCCCATCCACCACCACAATCCCCCGAAACCTCCCCGACCACCCCGACTCCCCCATAACCCGAAAACCCTACATCAAACCTGGTGGCACCTTTGCCGCCCAACACCGCCTCCCCAAACTGCCCATCCCGGCCCTCCCTGACACCATCTCCCGCTACCTTGCCGCCCTGAAACCCCTCCAAGAGCCCACGGAACACCGAGAAACCGTCCTCGCTGCCCAGAACTTCCTCAATCATGAGGGTCCTGAGCTCCAGCGCTGCCTCGAACAATACGCCTCCAGTCAAACCAGCTACATTGAACAATTCTGTAAGTCTCCACTTTTTTTTTGTGTCGAAAACCGCAACTACCTTCTTTGCTACTCGTTACTGATCCCTCTCCCCCTCCCCCCCTTAGGGTACGACACTTACCTTAATTTTGAAAGCTCCGTCGTCCTCAACCTCAACCCCTTCTTCCTCCTCGAAGACGACCCCATACCCTCCCGCAAGAGCCAAGTCACCCGCGCCGCCTCCCTCATCTACTCTACCCTCAAGTTCATCCGCGCCACCCGCCATCAGGACTTGTCCCCGGACACTGCCAAGGGCCACTACACCCCCCTGTGTATGTACCAGTACACGCGCCTCTTTGGCACTGCGCGCATCCCAACGGCAAGTGGGTGTCGGATCGCCGCGTATCCGGATTCGCAGCATATTATCGTCATGTGCCAAGGGCAGTTTTACTGGTTTGACGTGCTGGATGGGAATGACGACTTAATCATGGGGGAGAAGGACCTGAGTGTGAATTTGCAGACGATTGTTGAGGACGCCGGCGGGCTGCCGATTTGGGAGGCGGGGAAGGGGGCATTGGGGTTGTTGACTGCGCAGGATCGGAAGCAGTGGGCGCGGTGTCGTGAGAAGTTGACGGCGCATTCGGGGAATAATGAGGATTGCCTGTGGCTGGTGGACTCGGCGCTGTTCGTGCTGTGCCTGGATTACAATGAGCCGGCAGATGTCGCCGGCTTGTGCCAGAACATGCTGTGTGGCAGCAGCCGATTGGACCGCGGGGTGCAGGTGGGCACGTGCATTAACCGCTGGTACGACAAGTTGCAGATCATTGTCTGTAAGAACGGGAGCGCCGGGATCAACTTTGAGCATACCGGGGTCGACGGGCACACGGTGCTGCGGTTTGCCAGTGATGTGTACACAGATACCATCCTGCGGTTCGCCCGGAGTATTAACGGGAAGGCCCCGGCCATGTGGGCCACCACGAGTCCCGACCCAGCGAAACGGGACCCCGAGAGCTTCGGCGACGTCTCGTTGACGCCACATAAGCTTGTGTGGGATGTCCCTGAGCCCATTGCGTTGACTGTGCGCTTTTCCGAAGCGGCATTGACGGACCTCATCATGCAGCACGAGTTCCAGTGTCTGGATTTTGGAGCCTACGGGAAGATTTTTATCACATCCATGGGCTTCTCGCCCGATGCCTTTGTGCAGATGGCTTTTCAGGCTGCCTATTACAGTTTATATGGGCATATTGAATGTACCTATGAGCCCGCCATGACCAAGGCTTATCTACACGGGCGCACCGAAGCTATCCGGACCGTCTCTGACGAGTCGGTTGACTTTGTCCAGACGTTCTGGAAAGGCAGTGTTCCTGCCGCCGACAAGGTCGACAAGCTGCGCAAAGCCTGTCAAAAACACACAAAGACTACCCGAGACTGTGCCGCCGGTCAGGGGTTTGACCGGCATCTTTTTGCCCTGTTATCCCTCTGGCAAAAGGTAGCCGATGACGAAACAAATTCAGACTCTGGGAGCTCCGACGGAACTGTCGAGTCGCCCGCTTTCAAGTACTCGGACGACGATGAACATGCCATCGATGACCCTGATCAAACTAAGACATTCCCTGCTCCTCCTCCGCCGTCCAGTGCCAGCATGCGGACCCGCGGCAGATCAGCTTCATCCCATGGCACTGCCAGTAACCCCACCAACCAACTGCCCTCACTCTTCGCCGACCCCGGGTGGTCTCGCATCAATAACTGCATCCTCAGCACCTCAAACTGCGGGAATCCCTCGCTCCGCCAATTCGGCTTCGGCCCCACATCAGCGCGCGGTTTCGGCATCGGCTACATTATCAAGGATGATTCCATTTCCATCTGCGTCAGCAGCAAGCATCGGCAGACGGCCCGGTTCCTGGGGAACTTGGAGAGTTACCTAGTAGAGATTCGCAAGGCGTTGAGAATCTCGGGACACACAACCAACCACAAGGTTTCACGGGCCCGCGAGATTGATGGGTTTGGCTCAAAGAACTCGGATAGACGGGTTTCGAGGCGCGATGTCAAGGCGAGGTTGGCGGCGGGGCGCGAGGTGGAGGGGGAACGGAGGAGAGTGGCTGAGGAGAGTGGGAGGTTGCCGGCAAAGGATAGCGGGGGGGATGAGGCGTTAGGAGGGTATGGGTTTTTTGATGCGAGGAATTTTCTGGGGCCGTTGATGAGGGTGAAGCCTTCGCAGAGGGTGGAGGAACAGGCGCGGCGGAGGAGGGATGTAGGGAAGAGTTTGCGGCTGGCGGATTACTAGGCAGGGCAACGGTATAGGGTCATGTGGAATGTATATGTAATCCAGTGTTATATAGTGATTGGCTCGAATAATTCAATGGTCGTCATCATCGTCAATTTCCTGCTTCATAAACAAATAGATGTGAACGACATATAAAAGAGGACTTAGTGTCACATTAGCTCAGTTGACTGATTAGCTGTGAGAATAAGTGGACCCCAGGCCAACCAATCAGGAGGCACTATTTTCCTGGACGGGAATCCACAGTCAACGACGTCAGATCAAGCTCGATGAAAAATATCAACGTCATCTCATGCTTCAAAAGATAATTCATCTAGTTTCATCAATTTCATCAAAATACTTCACAATTTCAATTGCTTCACACTCCCAATACACTCTCCAGTTATATCCACCTTCACATCAAGTCAACTTCCGTCTGTCATGTGCGACATCTCCACTGTCCTCCCCACCTTCCGCACCGACCCCTTTGCCAAACTTCTCCAATCCCTCGACCACCACCAAATAACTACCGCCGACCTCCTAACCCGTGACGCTCCCGCCATCTCCCAAATCACTTTCCACCCCATCCTCGATATCCGCCGCCTCTCTGCCACCGTCCTCTCCGCCCTTCACGCCTCCCTCCGTGCCACCACCCTCCCGCTTTCCGCTCTTCACGCCAATGCCACCACGACTTCGTCAGCACTCATTTCTACCCTCGACGATGAACTTGATGATGCCCTCGGCGGCGGCATCCCCGTTGGCCGCCTCACAGAACTCACCGGCCAAAGCGGCGCCGGCAAAACCCAATTCTTCCTATCCCTTCTCCTCTCCGTCCAAATGACCGCCCCCCGCGGCCTCGGCAAAGGCGCCCTCTATATCACCACTGAGGCCCCCCTCGCTACGACGCGTCTCGCGCAAATTCTGCAGACAAATCACATTGTCCGCGCATACAACACAATGGCCGGGTACCACCAGCAGGTCGGCCTCGACCGGATTGCCTCGGCGGCCACGCCCGATCTGGAAAGCCAGGAGCACATTTTGGCATATCAAGTTCCGGTGATGGTGGAGAGGTTGAATATCGGGTTGTTAGTGATCGATTCGGTGGCGGCGAATTATCGAGCCGAGTTTGACCGCGGAGAGCGCCAAATGGGGGTGCGCGGGGCTGAGTTGATGCGTATGGGGGGAATGTTGAGGGGGCTGGCAGTCAAGTATAACATTGCGGTTGTCGTGGCGAATCAGGTGGCTGATCGGTTTGGGCCGATTACACCGGTGGGGTTGACGCAGGTAAGAATTGGTAGTAGTAATCCCGGTGACTCTACGGTGGCTGTTCTGGACGATGACGATGAGCAACCGTGGGGTCAACCGTCGCCGGCGCCGGCGTCCGTCGACCCACTGCCCATCCCGGCGTTATCCCTTGACCACCAACAACGCTTCTTCACCGGCTGGGGTGACGATCCCTCGCTCCTCGGAAACGAAGGGTTGAAGACTCCAGCACTGGGCCTCGTCTGGTCGACGCAGGTAGCGGTACGGGTAGCGTTAGTGCTAAAGAATGTCTTAGTGCCGGTAGGCGAAAGGGAGTTTGCGGAGGATAGGAGTGGGGGGGAACGAAGGGTAAGGAGTTCGTGGAGGAGGTTTATGAAGGTTGTTTTTGCGCCGCATGTCAAAGGAGGGAGGGGGAGGGGGAGGATGGTGGAGTATGAGATTGTGGCGGCGGGGGTGAAGGCGGTGACTGGTGAGGAGAAGTAGGCAGAGGCTGTGGATGCGTAATGTTCACTAATAATTATATATATACATAGAGTTTTCTTTTTGGTTCTTTCATGACTTGGGTATCACTTCTTAAATTCGGTCTATTTTACAAATGATGATATATCCAAAACTTTTGTCTCCCTCCTTCTTCCTTCTACTCCTGCGGATGTGGAAATTCATCATCCAACTGTAACCGCACTCCCACATTCATCGAAATCAACTCCTGCACCAACAACTTGGCCGCATACGGCATCGTCATTTTGGTCACCTCCGACGTCGAATCACACGTCGTACAGTACCCCTTGTACCCAAACAGCCCGCACCGCTGGCAAATGTCAATCTGCACCGCATCCGATGACAACATCAGCCGCTCCAGCAACAACTGCGACGCCCCGTACGCAATCAGACAATCCCGCTCCATCTCCCCCAGACGCAGTCCACCCTCGCGCGACCGGCCCTCCGTCGGCTGCCTCGTCAGCGACGCCCGTGGCCCCGTTGACCGCGAGTGCATCTTGTCCTGCACCATGTGCTTGAGGCGCTGGTAGTAGATGGGGCCGTTGTACAAGTAGGCCTCGAAGGCCTCGCCAGTGATACCCGAGGTGAAGTAGTCCTTGCCTTCCCACGAGAAGCCGTGCCTGACGAGCACGCGGCCCATGTCTTCGACGGGATGCGACCGGAAGGCATCGCCGAAGCCGTAATCTTTGCGGCCGTCGAGGACGGTGGCTTTGCCAGTTAGACATTCGATGAGCTTGCCGACCGTCATTCGAGAGGGGAAACCGTGTGGGTTCATGATGATGTCGGGGACAACGCCGGCATCGCTGAAGGGGAGATCTTCCTGGTCAACAATGATACCTACCACACCCTTCTGTCCATGGCGAGAAGAGAACTTGTCACCAAGCTCTGGTCTTCTCGTTTGCCGCGTCTGAACCTTGACGACCATAGTGTCCTTCTCCGTGCTGGAAAGCATGACCTTGTCGATGTAGCTAGGGTCCGGTGTTCTGTAAGTGACGCTGACGTCGCGGAACTCACTCGGGCCACGATCACCGCCAATACCAGAGGAGGCCTGATCAATAGGAGTCTCCTTCTTGATCATAACCTCACCAGCACGGACACGGTACCCGACCGTCGCCAGCCCATCGTCATCCAGAGCCTCATCACGAGCAGTCCGCCGATGGTACTCGCCTTCGCCTTCGTCAACAGGACGGCCCAGTTGGTCCATACGGCCATTAGGATATTTCTGAAGTTCAGTTGTGTACTTCTTGAAGACTTGGCAGCGGCCGAAACCGCGGTCGATGGAGGCTTTGTTGAGGACCAGGGCATCTTCGATGTCGTAACCAGAGTACGACATAACGACAACCGTAGCATTTTGACCGGCGGGGAGGCGGTCATAGCGGACGAGCTCGATGGTCTTGGAGATGACCATGGGTC
The DNA here is from genome assembly GCA_002778035.1 of Ambrosiella xylebori. Classification (NCBI taxonomy): domain Eukaryota; kingdom Fungi; phylum Ascomycota; class Sordariomycetes; order Microascales; family Ceratocystidaceae; genus Ambrosiella; species Ambrosiella xylebori. The sequence goes on from PCDO01000004.1 coordinate 1,397,573, forward strand.
GTTGAGGGTAGACGAGTGTGTAAAGAAGAGTATCAATACGGTTGAACTGGTTATAGGCGATGGCACCAATAGCTTGTTTACCCATAGCACACTGGTACGTGTTACGCGGGGACTGGTTATGGTGGGGGAAGGGAATAAGACCGGCTACGGCACCAAGAAGCGTAAAAGGTTCAATTTCCATGTGTGTAGTAGCTTGTGAAATGTGATCCTCATTCAGGGCAACAAGAGTATCATTTTCTTCGTTGACATCCAGGTACTCCACGACACCATGCTTCAAGAAGTCATCAAAATCAGCCTTTTTAAGCTGCAAAAGGCGCAAATGTTCTGCCTTGAGCATAGACTTAGCATGCTGAACGATGATATAAGGACGGCAGATACGACCCTCATCAGTAGCAATATGGACAGCGCTAAAGTGTGAGTTCATATGGATACTGACAAACGGAGAAATCCATCCCTTGCGACGCAAAGCTCGGAACTTGGCCGTAAACTGCTTAGGGTACCGAGTCAGGGCAATCGGGGTACCGTTGATGTGGATTATGTAGTTGCCAGGAGCATGCATCTCCTGGCCCGTAAAGTTACGGATAGACTCTGCAGTGGGGTCGATAGTGAAGACCCAGCGTTTCACGGGGCTCTCCTCGACGTTTGTGGTAATATGCGTCATCAATGCCAAGTTCTTGACCAAACCACAGGCTTCACCTTCTGGTGTATCCGAAGTACATAACATACCCCACTGTGATGGTTGCAAGGCACGAGGACCAGAAACCTTGCGGGTCTTTTCAAACTGAGATGAAATACGAGTCATCATACCCAGAGCAGCGATATAACTCAAACGGGAGAGGACATGAGTAACACCAGCACGATTCATATTGAAACGCTTGACGTTCCAGTTGCCGGTCTGGATAGCACGGTTGAGACCTTGACCGATACTGTTGGCGTGGTTGCTGATAATTTGTACGGGATCCAGCGGGATCGCCCGGTTGTTCTTCTTGAAGTACTTGTCGATGCTCATCTTGACCTCCGACATGAAACGCTTGAACAAATCTTCAAACAAAAGAGACAATAACTGACCGGCCAACTCAAGACGCTTGTTTCCAACGAAATCACGATCATCAACAAGCTTGGGATTGTGCATGGCAAACAGAACACGGCGCGTCATCAGTGCAATATAGATGGCCTTGGGATAAAAGTCAAGACCCTCAATGGGAACGTGGGCAATAATCAGGTTGGCAAGAGCATCAAGACCTTCCTCCACATGGTTACGACGGATCTGAGGACCACCCGGTACTCTGCGGCTGCCCATCTTCACACGTGCTCCAACGTACTCAAGCGCCTGCTGCTGAGTGAAAACTCCGGCCTTGGTAGCCTCTTCAAAGTTGACGGTAAAGGAATCTTGGTAACGCCCATCAGAACCGCAAACCATGGACATGATTTCAAGATCTGACAACCCGCCCATAGCCTTCAACACGATGACAATAGGGACAGCTTCCACCAAAACATTATGAGACAAGACAATGCGGTCTTTCTTTAACTGCACATACGTCTTGGATTTACGCTCGTGGGTCGAACTGGTAACCGAGGCCGAGATAATGTTGTTTTTCTCATCCGCTTCCACAATCACACGGTTCTTACTCAGTTGTTCTTGAATCAAAATGACCTTCTCCGTACCACCAACGATAAAGTAACCACCGGGATCCAGTGGGCATTCGTTCATAGCTTCCATCTGAGCGTTGTTCGCTCCGTTCAGGTAGCACCTGGAACTGCGTAGCATGACAGGCATACGGCCGAGGCGAATATTCTTGCGCACAACGCGGGTTTTGTCACGGATGTAGGCGAAATCGACGACGATGGGGGCGCTGTAGGTCATGTCACGGAGACGGCATTCCATGGGGGTGACATGGCTACTGCCCTGGAAATCGGATTCGTCTTGGCGGTTAGGTTTGAGGACACGGATATCGAGGAACCTATAAGGTAGGTCATTAGTGCCGGTTCCAGCAAAAGGGAAAAAGACCTTGTTTACTCAAGCCAAAAGGTACTGTCGGCATCACTCTTGATGGTCCGGTTGGCCATCACAATCTCCCGGATTTCTTGTTCCACGAAGAAGTTGTAGGAATCAATGTGTCTGTATATGTTGAGTTAGATGATCCGTTCATCATCGGTAGATTCAGCGTTCAATTCAGTTCGGGTTGACTAACTGTTTGACAAGACCTGCATGATATTAGAATACGAGCAAGACCACGATTTGAAAAGACTGTCATCAAGTTATCGACATACCCTTCACCTTTAAGAAAGCAGGAAGAAGCTGAAACTTATCTTCTCGCGTGTTAATGGGATCAGTCAGCTTCTTCCCATTGTAAAACGGCTCCAACAACGCCTCAAATCCATCATCTATCGCCGCCATTATCGCGATATGTATAGATTAAGTCGGAGTGGTGTATCTGATGTCTGTTCTAAGCAACAATATATAGCGCAACAAGTCGCCTCGAGCAGAAATTATGGCTTGTAAAAGGGACGAGAGATACTGAATTCTTTTTTCTTCAAACCAGTCGTATTCTTTACGGAAATTAGGGCGGTGATAAAAACGAAAACAAAAAAAAAAAGAAAACCGACAAATCTACGACAAACAATAGTCGCTGGTAATCAAAGTATAAAAAGAATGGACACAAATCTACCCTCCTACAGGTATTGCGACAGCATGCGAAACCTAGGATCGTCAGATTTCAAGGTAACCAAAGCAAAATTCGCGGCGCAATTTTTTCTTTTTTGCCTCAATAACTTTGTACCGAGATGAATCAAAAAGTGACGATCCACTTACAAAATTACTGGCGGGGTGATAAGAATATCACGTGTAGATAACAAGGGTATATGGTGTTTAGGGTTATAAGTGATATCATTACTGCCATTTTATGTGAAAACACATGTGTCAATACATGTTATATGCAGTGTTACCCACCTCAATCTAAGAATTATAGTCGCAGCCTAAAAAACAAAAGAGGCTTTGATATTCTAAACCCCGGATCTGCTGCTGATGGCACAAAATCACTCATGGGATAATTTGTCCGCGTTGAACCCAAAGTCTTGGGGAAATAACATCTTTGAAAGTGTTTCTACAATGATATCAATATCACGGCTTTCACGATATATCTGTGGGCTTAAATAGATATTGCCGTGTTAGATATTGTTTGTTTGTGCGTTGTTCATAAGCACTGACCTGATCGTTTCAAGCTGAAAAGCCAGCCTCGTTTCTAGGACATTTGTCTCTACAGTACCAGGCATTAATTAAATATCTAGACTCAAATGCTAACACTTTGTTGTTGTCATTTTCAAAAAGTTCAAAAAGTTCAAAGGGTTGCTTATCAAGAAGAATCCCAAGGGCGTGGCTGTCTTCATGCAACACTTTACATGGATCCATCAAGATGCTTTTGAAGCAAGTAGGATTGTAAATGGTGGAGTATGGGTTAAATTCACATAAATAGCCCATGAATTCTATTATGAATTCTGTCTTGTTCTCACATATCATTGAATTCATTATTGGATTACGGCTTAATGTAACCAATAAGGGTTTCAGGCGAAGTTGTGCTAACCCTAAATATCATCAATGATAAAATAAGGCTAGTGACGATATAAACTTTATTTGTTTACATCATTGACTGCAAAAACACAATTGTTCACGAGGCAACATGTCTTTCTTGTTCAAGCACAGAGGACAACCAATCTTTGTTTCTGTCGACCTGTAGTTCATCGTTCCCCCTATGTGGAATGCTAGAAGCGGGAGGCATGCATATGCGCGAGACGCACAGGATGAACCGAGTTGGGGATATGGGGAGTCGGTTGTGTGGGTTCACGGGGAAAAAGGCGTATATTGGTGTTGCATGATGTGGCATGGCATGGCATGGGAGTGGCGGAAGGCGACGGGCTAGACTGCAGAAGGATGACCTGCGTTTATAATTGTGTCGGGATGTGCTGAGTGTCAATTCGGGATCTCTTGGGAGATGCAACATGCAAGGAGGTCCTCTTTATATTTATTCGGCGAACAAAGTTTACGCAGATATCTGGTAACGTCTTGAAGCTGGGACCTCCAACCAACACTTAATGAGATACGCGATATTGTTATGTAGTATTATCAGTTTATAGAAACCGAGGTAGAAACCTTGAGATCTGTTTTCTGAGTGTGATCAATACAATCTCAAACAAAAGGTACAATGTGATTTGTTGGAGATGAATTGCACTAGTTACAGTATACTGTTATCTATTTGCGAGAAAGATAATGTTATATACTAGCTATTAGTTTGGGACATTCTGAAGATTCTTTTATACTGTGTAAAACGTATACTTATATGTATACATATATAGAGCATATTAACAGCACGAGAGAATCAGTGTGTTCTTGAAACAAGCAATGGTAAGTGTGGCAATTGAGACGTATGATCAAAGACGAAACATAACATTGCGGCTAGACAGACATGAAAAATGCAATGTCCATTTTCAAACCACCAGTCGGAATCAACAGCTTCGACGTGGCGGTTCAAATGTATTAAAGGATTACTGTAGTGACATCTACTGTGCGTGCCGTTGGTTGAAAGACCCTTTGTTGTTGAGGATATGTCGATAGCCTCGGGCGTTTCCGAACCAAGACACTATGACAGCCAGTAATGTGTATCAATCTCTCTGGAAAGATCAGCAAAACCGGAAAAATGGCCACTGAACGAAATAATGGAGAGTGCGTAATGTCAAAAATAGTTTCCACTCTTTTTTTCTTCTCGAAAGCTTCCATGATCTCCACTCTTTTTGTCTTTCATCCATTTTTGTCGAATCCGTCATCAATTTTCATTTTCTTTTATCGATCAAATCTGAAATTTGCTGCACGAGCTTCGCAAAAAATCCCACTATCGAAATTGGCTATAGTGGGCAATAGTTTTAACACCCTGCATAATACGCCACTGAAGCTTTTCCAGTTATAGTGGACCTGGCAGGTCGTGGGCCCCATTAGCCAATAGCCATCTCTCAGTGCTGCGTACCTGCCTTCTCATTCCCAACACCGTGGTTCTCAGCACTTATTCTGGCAAATCAGGCGCTGGATTTGGTGCACCTTCTCTACTAGTACTCGGTAGATATGTCAGCTCCTTCCCCTTCTTTCCTCGCTTTCACTCCCTGGTCAATTCTGCGCTCTCGACTCCGCCCCCCCGTTTCTTCTCCTTCATTCAACTCGCCTGTCCGATTTTTACCAACATCCACCATCCCGTTGCGATCAGCCCCGTCGACATACCCTGCCTAGTTGCTTCTAGTCATCGACTGCATCTTCGCACCGCTTGCGCCAGCGATTGAATAGTTAGCTCATCTTCCGGTCATTTTTCACACTTTACTCCCGCAATCAACCACCGGGCGCCTATTCCTTTAGTGGTTGGAGACTATATTGACTGTAAACTTTCTCCTTTTCCCCCCTCTTTGTTCTCTACTTTCACCGACTATTTTTCTTCTTTTCTATTGTAATTTTCCTACTACGACTACTAAATTGTAACTTTATGGACGATAATCATCACCTCGAAGGTATGTATGGCCTAAACCTTCGAACTGAAAGCAACTTCGCAACGACTGTATGTGAGAGAAGAATTTGAACATCCCCGATATCCTTCCCCTCATCAACCCAGTTGCATCTATCCTCGACACCTTGCGACTTCGCTTTACTTTCTACCCGGATCGCCAATCACGTACACAAAATCAAAAAAGATCACTACTCGATCATCACTTCGATATCCACCATGAAGCCTCAGGCTTGCGACTGCACCCTTTTGCGATCGGAATGCGATATTCCAATATTCTGAGATGCGCCAATGTCTTCCGACTTTACCTGAAACCACAATTTGCCTACACCTGGGTGGCACTCTACTTTCTGACCATATATGTGTTGTGGTATGGTACTTGCAATTGCCACTGCGTTTGTTGTCTCGGACAAATATGTCGCTCTCAAGTGCATAGCATGACTGTACGGCCCTACATAAGAGACTGTGACACAAGAATCTTGAGTCGGTCAGGCTGGCCGCACCACTAGCTACCAACCCTCGTCCATTCCACCCGCCACTAGATTCATCGGGTTCTCCATGCCAATGTATCCGTCCCATCATGATGCTTGTATCTCGCTTGACCTGGCAATAATAGGGAGTGATCCGGAAGGGAGCTCCAGATCTTTTTCCCATACCCCGGACTTCTTTCTCCTGCTTCCAGTCGGTAGCCAGCCAAAGGTGACTTGCAGCAAAAAAGGGACATTCTATATCCAGTTTTCCCCTCGAAGGTCCCATGACCATCTTTCCGGATTTATACAAGACCATCATAATGTCGACTCGAGGATATATACGTTCGTGCATGAACGTCTAACTGCTTCTGGCGATTTCACCAATTCAATAAATCACCTTTCTATATGTTTGGTTGTTTGGTCGTCACTTTGGGTGACTCTAAAGTACCTACCTGTTGTACCATGCTGCCAGTAGTTATATCGGCAGACGAGACGGACCCAGAAGCACGAGCCCACAGCAGGCGCACCACTGTCAAATATACATGAGCCATGAGCTCAGAACAACTGAGCTGCCCTGCCTTCACTGATGTATCCTAGACCGGGGTCCTTCTTGGACAGACAAGGAGGCTATATCCGATGCAGTAGTGTGATCCCACATTCACTTGCAACAAAGCTGCATAAAAGCCCATCATATAAACTATGGCCTACACACTCATTGTACCTAAAACGTTATATAAACGGCATGGGGTTGGGCTGATATAATGTTGGTTTTGGTACAAGTTCTACTATTCCTCTTCACTAAATACAAAGCGAACTCGTCCGTATTGCCCTTGTTATCTATATATATCGATATATAACGCCTGGGTTCAGGTTATAACACATCTTGATGTGTTTACACTCTCTTGTGTCTGGACTGAACTTCACAGCAAGCTGCTCGTGCCTAATCTGGGGAATTCATGCTTCAGTGCATCTGCGAGTAGATCAGGGTTATTCCAAGCTAAATACTGGTTCATTATCCCGAACCCCCACCGCTGTTGTATATGGCGACGCCTATCTTGCCCCTTCTGTGCACCGCCATTCGTCCTCAACCCCTCGTGTCGTCGACTTGCCCTTTTTACCTTAACCGTTGATCAACGCTGCATGGCTGGTTACCCTGAGCCAGGAGGTGTTGATATTCTGAATGCCCCTTTGTGTATATTTTGTCAACACTGGTTTTTTTTGTCAATATTCTTTTTGTTCTTATTCTTCTCTCGAAATATCAGTCAACTGGCATCGGGTGCAACTGTTTGCTTTGGAGATTGCATCGTGAGATCTGAAGCCAAGCTAGTCCCTGACACTGCGATCCATCAGGACTCACCCAAGTCCAAGACTGGCTTTGCCCACCATTACTGACATTGTTCTTCGCTATAGCTTTCTTTTCACACCCGGATTTTGATCAGAGATTGATTATCTAGCAAAGGTCCACTATTTTTGTTTCTCAATTCCGATTCACTTTATACCATCAGACGCCCCCACAACTATCAATCAGTGATTGTGAAGCTATCGCGATCACCGATTATCGCCCCCCACCCAAATCACTGTATATCTACGTTTTGTACATTGTATTCTTGTTGTTTACCTATTCTTGTTCCGTTTAATTTGTTTGCATCCGCGATTCCGAGCTGTACATCAACAAGCTTCTCCTGCATATGACTGCATCCCGACGCCGTCAAGACACGACTTGCACTGCGCATACTTGCTCTTCCAACCCCCGACAACATATCCGATCTATAGTGTGCATACACACATCCCTGACCCGATACCACTGTTAGTCCTACTAGTCGGACTTTTAAATCAAGAAGTGTATAATAATTGTTTTCAGCAACTCGACCTTGACCACACACAACCAATCAGAAGGTCTCCCACACAGCCATACCATGGACGACCTAAGGTTGCGGTCGCAGCAGCCGACTATGTCCAATAGCTCGGTCATGAATGCTTTCGGAACTCCTCGTACAATGGCAACATCATCATTGGGTTCCGGGCCTAGTATTCCCGGTTCTAGACTTGCTCCTGGAACTGGACTGCCCCGTCGGTTCGCTGACAATGGTCATCCAGGATCCGGATTTGGGGCCGGATTCAACCCCATTGGTACCAGACCGATGGAACAGTCTACACAACAATCACAGCCTACACCGGAACAGGTGGTAAGTTATTTTGTCCCGCGGAATTGCATCGGTAGTTCTAAGCTAACTTGGACATAAGATGGCTATGCAGAAAGTTCAATTGGTATGTTCTCCAACTGGTTCCTTGAATGATTGCTGTCACTAGAACCCAATTAACTTGACTAAAATTTCCTAGATTGAGCGCAAGAAGGCAGAATATGAACGCCTTAGAGAAAGACGCCGTCAATTTGAGCTTGAGATGAAGCGACTGGATGAGAGTCAACGCCGAGAAGAACAAGAACTTGCTGCTTTGACTCAGGATTACCCAGCATATGGCCATCAATCCGAGCCCACGACCCCTCCACATGAACGTTACGAGTCAAGCGGTTTCCCCAGCCTGTTGGGCCGGTCAAATCGCTACTCCATGTCTAACGTAGCTTCACCGCCAAGTCTATACAAGCGCATTGGTAGAGCATCGCTTCTTCAATCGCATCATGCTGGTCTTGGTATTCAGCGTGGCACTGGGTGGGATGAGTCAAGCACGTATCGTTCCATGCCTGGATCACGACGCAACAGTGACGACGAGGAAAAGGATGACTTCCTCCGGCAAGATCTAAACGGCTTCCGAGCCGTTGGCACGTATGTTAACTTGACTCCTACAACTTACCATAATTATGATCTGACTCTTTCTAGGCGCACCAACCGGTACTCTCTCCCGGCCACAAGCCGGTCACGAATGCTTCCAAACGACATGGAAGGGCTTGACCAAGCCAACACGGCTAGATTCCTGTTTGGCAATGACCCCTCTGCAGCAGTGGACGCCGACTTGGAAGTTAACCATGATGGAAATGTAAGTTTTTCATCTCCACCTTTTCTATGAGATTGTCCTCTAAAGTTGAGTGTTTTTTTTTGTGCTGGAATTTGTTATTTGTGTTGCCCAAACTTTTGCATGTTTTCATGGGCCGTCAAACACGAATTACAGATAAACTCACTCCACTGCGGTATGATTGCTATGACTGGTGCTGCCATTAGGCCGCTCCAATGTTTACTGGGGGTCGCCTGTTTTGAAGCACAGGTTGGCATACTTTGATCTACCTTAATTTGTTGAGGTCTCAACCTGGCTGGCAATCGCAAATTCTGGGGCCCTAATCGAAGAAGCGCACAACCAACTAACTGTCATCTAACAGACCACCGGAATTGACATTGCGCCTCGATCCGGAGCGCTTGATCCCTTTATGACTGATTGGGGATCCTTCAGACAGGGCGCTTCAGGCTTTGGCAATCCTGGCGCCATCGGGTCATCATCAGTCCCAAACTCGTTCCGTCATTCTCTTGATTTGAAATTCTTGAGTGAAATTGGCGTTTCTGAGACCTCAAGTCACACTTCCAATCCTATCAGCCCGCCCAATGGAATTGCAACTCCCGGCAGCATCCTGGGTGGAACATTTACGCCGGATCCGACAACCCCTCTGCCCACTGGGCCTACAGGATTATATAATCCTCTTTCGCGCCTTGGTGCTGGCACCATGGGAGTGCGTCACGCCAGCCAGCTTGGTGCCGACAGTGTTCCCCTTAATCGCGAGCAGTCTGGGAGTTACCAGGGAATCTCATCGCTGCATGCCGGAGCTGCCCCCTTTGGCTCTACGAGCACCGCTTCTTCTCACGCTCAAGCACAGCCGTTCTACCCGGCTGCTTCCGGATTTGGCAGCGTCCCCGGTACTCAGGCGACTGCTAATGGCATGATCCCCGTCCTGAGCATGGGCATTCAGAACATAAATCTCAGTGGATTCCAACCCGCAGTTGTCCAGCCGACTCCGGCTCAGGCTTCCCAAGCGAATTTTGCCCAAGCAAATAACCAATCTGGGAACCACAGCATGAGTAATGTCGGCCAGAGCCAGGGTGGTACTCAGAATAGTGCTTTCTCCAGTCCTCATACTCGGGACAGTCAGGCTCGTGTCATTCAGAGCCGCCGCCAACAAGACAGTGAAGCCAACAATAAGTATAATAACTTGCCTCTTGAATCTGTCATTGGGCAGATTTACCAACTCTGTAAAGACCAGCACGGATGCCGGTATCTCCAGCGTCGCTTGGAGGAACACAACCCTGAAGTCACTCACACCATCTGGCAGGAGACTAACGAGCACGTGGTGGAGCTGATGACTGATCCTTTTGGCAACTATCTTTGCCAGAAGCTATTAGAGTCTTGCAATGAAGATGAACGTACTACTCTCATCAGCAATGCTTCTTCTGACATGGTCCGTATCGCTCTAAACCAGCACGGTACCCGTGCTCTCCAGAAGATGATTGAATTTGTTCACACCAAGACTCAGATTGGACTCATTGTAGATGCTCTCCGCAACAGAGTTGTTGAGCTTATCCAAGATCTCAACGGCAACCATGTGATCCAGAAGTGCCTGAACAAGCTCCAACCCGAGGATGCCCAGTTCATCTTTGATGCTGTCGGCACCAACTGTGTAGATGTTGGCACTCATCGGCATGGATGCTGCGTTCTCCAGCGCTGCATCGATCATGCGAATGAGCACCAGCAAGAATGGCTCATTGCCCGCATTACTGAGCATGCCCGTGTTCTAGTCCAGGATCCCTACGGCAACTATGTTGTGCAGTACATCATTGACCTCAATGAGCCTGGCTACACTGAGCCTATGGTTGCTCAATTCCGCGATTGTATCGGTGCCTTGTCTCGCCACAAATTCTCTTCTAACGTCATTGAAAAGTGCATTCGCTGCGCTTCTCCTTCTAGTAAGGACATGATCGTCGAGGAACTTTTGAACCCTTCTGAGCTCGACCGGTGCTTGCGCGACGGCTTCGCCAACTATGTAGTTCAGACTGCTCTGGACTACGCCACCACCGAAAAGAAGGTTCAGCTTGTCGATGCTATTCGTCCCTTGCTTCCTTCCATTCGATCTACCCCGCACGGTCGTCGCATTGGCGGCCGCATCAACCAAATTGACAACCGTGGCATCAACAGCTCTGCTGACGGCACTGGCGGCCAGGCTCCTCTTCGGTCTAACAATGGAAACGGATCTCAGAGCCAGAGCCGCAACGCTAGCTCCGCCAACACACCCGGCGCCGGGACTATGTCGCCTGCCGTCAATACGATTGGTAGCGGGATATCGTCTGCTGTTGGTACTAACGGTACCGCAACTTCCCGAGCCAGCAACGGTTCTTCCGGCAACAACTTCTCCTACACCAACGGCCTAGGCCTGAACAGTAACCGCAACTCGATACAACGTGCTTCTGGAAGCGGCAACGGTAACAGCAGCTCCAGTGCCACTTCTGGTGAGAGTGAGAAGCAGTGGATCTAATGACCCACAATCCATCGGCGATCCACTTGGATGATGAACTCTCCCTTTGTTCACCACTTGGGTCCGCTCTGTAACAATATAACGTGCTGCCGGTGCACCCACCCCTTCGACTTTATTGGGTGAGGGGGGGGGGGGTGTCTGGGCCAATGCTTTTGTGTCATTTCCGCAGTCAGTCAACACAAAGCACTCCGTACTATCGGCAGGACAATATTTAGGCATGACCTCAGCCATGACTCTTGTCAATCACGATCACATGTCAGCATTTTCTTTTTCCTCATGTGGTTTTGTATGCCACTTTTATTTCTGTTTTGCTTTTTCTTCTGTTATTTACTATTATTTCGTCCTCAGTCGCAGCTATCTTGATTTCCAGCTTTTTTTTCATGTTTTATTTTTTGGGGCCTTTTGTTTCAGCCGTTGTTCCTTGACATTATTTTTTGCCTCTTATCATTACTCATTGTCGCGTTTGATTAGTTTGTTAATTCTTTATCTCGCTTGTATGCTCTAATTGGTTGCTATTTGTGGTATTTGGTTTTATGGTCAAGTCGCTGTCTTGGGACGTAACTTACTGATGTTGGATAGAGAGTTGGTAGCTTGTTTGATAGTGTGTATAGTGCAGAATTCAAGGTCTTTGGTATGAACTTTTATCAGTATGTTGTATCTTTTTTACTATGTTAATGTTATCTTTTGTGTGTGAGTTGACCTCGTAGTCGAACAAGTATGACTTGTGTTGACAAGTAATAAGCATGTTGAACTAGGCCGGTCGTTACTAGAGAACTCAATATATCGTTAAGAGCTCGATCTGTGGATACTCTGATACCTTGACAATTCTATTTGGAATCCCATTCAACAACAAACTCAACGACAATGTTACACAAAGCCTGTTAGACCCATAATTCCACCAATAATATATAGACTTTCAATAATCAGAGCAGAATTCATGATTAAAATATCCTCACAATACCAATAATAATACACAAGAATCTAAAATTACACAAAAAAGTCAATCCTCCTCTCACCCCAAATCTACCTACCTTCTATCCCCTCCCTCCCCCTCACCTTCACCTTCACCCTCTCATAAGCCGGGCACACCCCTCCCCCCTCCGGTCTCCCCTTAATCTCCCCCAACAGCCAATCCGTCAAGCCTACCACCTTAGCTCCCATCCCCTTCTCCCAGTGCCCGCCTACCTGAGCCGTTTCAATCGTGTGACTTAATATCCTCCCTTCCTTATCAAACTGAAAGATATACAACCCCGCGAACCCCTCTTGTCCTTGTCTCCTCATTTCCCCCTCTTTCCCCGCCCCTGCCGTCATCCTCGTCGCTCCATCTTTCTCCTTTGTCTCCACCGTTCTCCACCTCACCACCAACTGCTCCGAGATCGCCCCATCCCGATGCGGCGCAAAGCCCAGCGAATCCCTTGTCATCCGTTCAGACAGAATCTCCAGCCGGACGTTCCCGATAATGGGGAAGCGGTTCCAGGCAATGGGCGACGTCCAGAGGGCTGCCGTGTATGCGACGCGGCCGGAGACGGCGGGGAGGTGCGGGTAGGTTGAGGGAAAGAGGTAGAGGGAGATATTGGGGGCGAGGATATCTTGGGGGAGGGGCGCCTGAAGGAGAGTTGGGAGGCGTTCTTGGAGGATGCGGAGGGCTGTAAAGTGAGGAAAGAAGTTAGCAAACATGTTTCTCTTGAGTTTCCCTTGTTTCTTGTGAGTAGAGTAGAGACAAAAACTTACTCTTGCCCAGCTTCACCTTATTCGGGTCGGGCTCTCCTTTGCCCCCAGTCCCCCCCACCACCTTAACTACCTCGCCCCCCGCCGCCCTTAATTTCGCCTTCGCCGAATCCTTCAACAACCTCTCCAATCTCTGCACCCCCTTCTGCCCAAATCCGATATCCCTTTTCCCCTCCGGCGGACCTGCTGTTGCCATTGTCCCTGCTTTCTTCGTTGTCTCGCCGTCTTTCCCAGTGACGAAACCATCCGTGTTTGTCGGCCTTCTGACATCTTGTTCTTTTGTCAATGCTGGATCACTCGTGTTTTTTTCGGGCACTGCCCGCGCGGCTTGCCCGCTAACGGGCCAGATGGAGGATGTATGTAACCTCCACCAAGCACCAGTGCGGACCCACGATGATCGGATACCCGTGGCCATTTTTCTGTGCTTGTGTGTGTATATGTATGTGTAGGATTTCTTTTTATCAATGTCGAGTTGCGCGCAGATGGAATGCAATGAGACGGTAACAGCAGGTATTCTGCAGATGCTCCAACTGCAGCATTTCCATCAGGTATCGTCGTCGTCTCAAACCGTCTCGATATTGTCAACGGAATCAGTCGCTCAGAAAATCAAGTGTATGTATATCCGTCAGTCGGCAAGAGATCGCAAATCTCGAATTGGGCAGATGTATCAATCAATCCACAGGCATCCCACCAATCAGGTCAATAATTAAACAGCAATTAATCAACAAAATCAACCAGCAGTCTCAGTAATAGATAGACAGAAAACAAAGATCCATCAATCTCAAAACATTACAAATTCAAACCCCTAACATTGAAAAAAAAAAAAAAAAAAAAAAAAACATGTGCCTGCATCCATTTTCTATTTCCATTTTCCATTGCACCTCTAAAAATTCCACAGCCGACAGGGGTCGAATAAGGCAACAATAACAACCCCCCACAAAATATCAACATCCATCCCGCCGCCACCGCCACCCGCCAGACCAACACCACAAGATATACAAAATATCCCCCTCGCCACTTCATCTCTCAGACCTCTCTATGTCGTTGATCTCCTTACACAAATACACAATACTCTTCATTATATCCAACATTAACCTCAAAGCCTGCCTACTCCTGCCCCAGCATTCCGAAAATGTAGATCCCGATCCTTCCTTCCACTACTTAAGCGGGGTGAACGGTCTGACTCGCAAATGCAACCCCCGGGTCAAACTTTAGTCAGCCAATCAGCACCACACCACCCAACTATGACATCATCGTTTCGTCCCGGGATCCCGAGACAAAAGCCCGCCACTACCACAATCAACAGACAAATATCACCAAGAAAATCAGGCATATTTATTTATTTTTCCGTTGATTTTTTTATGCTTTAAAAAAATTGAAATGCGTTAATAATTACATGTAAAAGTTAACATCTAGATGCATGCTTTTTTTTTCGCCTATGAATAAACGCAACAAAACAAATAACAGGCAATCAACACATCAACTCCGCAAAAATAATAAGAAACCCCCAGATCAAGTGCCAACAAAATAATCGCAAAAAGCAAAAACGAAATAGTAGAGACAGAAACAGAAAAAAATAAAAGAAGAAAACATCCATCCATCCATCCATTAATCAATCAATCAATCAATCAATCAATCAATCAATCAATCAATCAATCATTGTAACAAAGTGTTATGTAGCCTCAAAAAAAACATTGCAACCTCGGTAACTATCCCCCCACCCTTCCTAGATTGATAACCTACCCACAATATGTCATCTAACCAACCTCTTGCTCTTACTCTTGCCCTTGCTCCCTGAGCTCGACCCCGATGTCGACCGCCAGGACTATGGCCGGCCATTCAGGTGCTGAGACATGTTGATGGGCATATCATCATCGCCATCATGATGCAAAGTGATAGAGTTGAATTCCTCAAATGGATCTGGAGCTTCAGCGCCCGGCGTCGTCGTATCGCCTTCCAACGGCACGCTAGTCTTGGGCTTCTTAGCCCCAGGCATAGGTCTGGAGCCGCTAATATCTACACTCTCACTCTCCTTTACGTTACGGAAATTAATCGTATCCACGCCACGGCCCTGGTTGGGGATGATCGGAGGCTTCATGTGACGAATTAACGCCCACTGTGTAGTGCGGAAGAAGGGGTGGACTTTGATGTCACTGGCACCAGCGCGGGCACCAAGACGGCGGTTCTCATCCTTGATCAACAGCTTCCGGATAAGACTTTTGCACATACTGCAAGTAAATACATATTAGCAGACTGCCATAAAATCTCCGCAACGTGTTAGGTAAGAAGTGATATACATACTTTGAGATCTGAGGCGCCCCAGAATGATCCGGGAAAGGAATATCCTCCCGCAGGATATTTGAAAATGTAGCGTTCCGATTCTTGCCCTTGAATGGTGTTGTACCGTAGAGCATCTCGTAAATCAAGATACCAAGGGTCCACCAGTCCACAGCACTAGTGTGGCCACTCCCCTTGATAACTTCAGGTGCAATATACTCCTCCGTGCCAACAAATGAATTCGTCCTGAAATTAGCAATGCACGACTTAGTATCAATAGTAGGCAAAGACGTCGTGCTGGTTCCATTCTTGCCAACAATCATGGTAGGTTTGCCGGCACCGTCAGATTGCTTTGACAAATCGAAATCAGACAGCATGATGTGGCCAGACTGATGCAAAAGAATGTCTGCAGATCCGTTAGTCATCAATCCTCATCGTCATATCTCAAAAAAAAAAAAAATACAACTTACTCTCAGGCTTGAGATCACGATAGATGAAACCCATCAGATGGAGATACTCCAAAGCCGCCGTCACTTCAGCGGCATAGAACCGCGCATCATCCTCAGAGATGCACTTGCCAGGTCTCGTCTGGAGAGCACGGAAAAACTCACCACCCATGCAGTATTCCATACACAGGTAGAGATAATCCTCAGACTGGAACGAGTGGTACAAAGTAACAATGAACGGATGGTTACTTGTCGCAAGGATTTCCTGTTCGGCAAGAGCACGCTTAATCTTGTTACGCTTGATCATTTCCTTCTTGCTTAACACTTTCATGGCATACAGACGGTTGCTCTTCTTCTCCCGCACCAGATACACCTTACCAACGTCACCCTTGCCAATCAACTTGATTTTGTCAAAACTTTGTGGGCCGACCTCAACGTCACGGACCTTGATCGAATTTGAGCTATAAGTCCGTCTGAACCCCGCGGCCGTTAGTCTCGGAGGAACCGGGAGGAGGGCACCAAGTTCGTCGGAGTCTGGAGGAGCAAGACCAGCCGAATGAGATAGAGCAGCTCCAGCATTTGCAGCCTCAGTATCTGGGAACCCAACCATGTTGCCGTCATGTACTAAAGGATCCTTGCCCATCTCTGCCGTGGATGGTCTGTCGGTGCCGTTTTTATTGATCAGGCCATGGGCATTCGGAGCGCTAGCTACCCGGCGCAGTTTCCGGGCCAATTCTTCTTTGTTCGCAGCGGTCGCGGTATCGACGGCAGCATCGGTGCCATCAGGTCTAACAATCTTGAGCTCGGGAGTATCGGGCGGGCTGGGAGGAACGGAGCCCTCGTTATGGTGTCGTAGACCAGGCTGGCCCTGGTGAGCAAAATATGGGTTGGCATGTGCAGTTGGGCTCATGCTCTCATCGAGGGGGTTTCCCTCGCTAGCAACCGTATGTGAGCGCAAGCGGCCCATGGTGAAGAATTTGGTGTGTCTGAAGGTGGATTTCGAGGAGGGTGACGATGACAGAGTCTGGACTTCATGGTGATGTATGCTCTTCTCGTTAGGCGACGAGTTGGCGTTGTGGGTTATCCGGAAGAAATTGCGGATCTTTGGCAGTGGACCATTGCCGCTGCTGGTTGGTTTTGTCGAGGGCATCGTGGCTAATCTAGTAATAAGACGAGAAATCGGATGTAGATGAATACGGGATATCAAGAATGAAAGTGTTCAGATCGGCTGGAAGCCATGGATAGATGCGGCTGTCGAAACAAACGGGTCGGCAGGTCAATTGTCAGAGTACCGGAAGAGACGGATACAGTATGTATCGAGGGGTGTACTATTCAGATACAATGAGGGATTGACGGCTAGTCGTTTTTTTGTTGCAAAAACCTATGAGACGAAGGCGTAAAAGAGGTGAAGAAGACGAGAGTAGTACAGACAGACTTGGTGCTAAAAGGATACAAATAGGGTGGAATTGAATCAAGGAAAAGAGGTGAGGAGGAAAGTCAAGATATCAGCGGCTGATCGATTTCCATGCGTTGGGGTGGCGCATTCACGATGATGTGGAGGAGAGAGAGTTGAAGGACAGAAGAGACAGGGAAGTCTGAGTCTGGCCGCTGGTGTAAGCTTTTGGGAGGGACGACGCTATAGTGGCTGTAGTAGTGAAACAGCGGACTCTGCTTGCCTGGGACCGGGGTATCGAATGGGGCCAGTGAGCCAAGTGCGACGGCGGATCTAAAATGATGAATGTAATGCGAGAGAATTTCCTTGTCGGGCGCTGAATTGATTGCTGAAGTGGGAATTCAGAGAGTATGAGAGTTCGTTTGCTCGGTCGATCGGTCGTTTGGTCGTTTGCACAAGAAAAGAGATTTTTTCCTCTTTTGCTTTTTTTTAGATCACAATAGTCATTATGGATTGATTAATCACAATTGGAAACAGGCCGGGCACAAGGCTGGCAGTAATGAAAAAAAATTTATTGATTTTTGACTGGGCTTGTCGGCGACAGCGGGTGTAAAGAAACGATCGATGGCAGACCAGATTCGCAGGAGCAGGAGCAAATGGCTGTTTCGAGAAAAAAAATGATGCAAAGCAATGATTCTGGACGGGGACGATTACAGATGCGGGTATGCTGTTCAAGGTGAACGATCGGCAGCGGCAAGCAGCAACAGCAGCGATGGCTTGACTTGTAGATTTCTTCATGTCAAAATAGTGGCTTCGTTACGTGACACCAGAAAGTCAAGATCCTCTTAGACATGGATTTTCCGTTTGACGTATAAATTTTCAATGAATATAACAGACAATGAGTCTTCAGTCAAATAAAAGAAAAAAAATCACAATTTTCCCACTTGGATAGAAGGTTACGGATATCAAGTGTTACGAGAAAGTAATTCCCAGGGGGAAGGTGCTTATAATAACTGACAATTACACAGACTGAAGGAAGGAGCATTATCTCGATATCACGAGATTTCAATTTTAACCATCATGTTTGTCAGGCTGCATCGATATTGATCGTGTTCATCTAGATCAATTAGTCATCACGAACAGTTCACTTGCTACTAGTTCTAGATTATCATAATTGTCAACCCCATATTTAACAAGTTCAGTTCATCCTATTTGACTTAATTGAGCTTAGTGGACTGAGTGCCCCATTCTGCCCCCCATAACTGCGCCTACTTCCTGATATTAATACTAAATCAGGTATTATTAAATATATTACTGAATATGCATACTTACACACATCCAGCTTTGCCATTTGAATTCGATTCTACAAACCTCATATCGCCTGATTTATCCTGTTTAGGGTGTACTGGTGGTTGAACCACGGCATCTCTCCTTTTGTAATCAAGCTCTGCATTGTTTAATCATCTATACAAAATTTCAAATTCGGTGTGACATATCGTTCTTTGTCACCGCAGCCAGCAGTAACACGTGGGTCGGGATCCCGGATTGTATAATCCTAACCCATACCAACAAACAGCCTCCGTTCTTGGATTGCATCTCCAAATTGAATGTTTCAATGTAAATCGTTAACTCCAAATTTCGAAACCTCACATTTGGTATTTTTCATAAACATGACATTGTTATCTCAAAGTGCTTCAATTGGCCAACAACGGCCATTTCGCCCCTGTTGAAATATTGGCCCCATGCTTTCGCTTGATTGCTGCCTCGGTGCTCCGTACCCAAAAATACTAATGTGCTGTCCCAATATATCAATCTTGGGTGTTTCCTTAGAGTTCCACTCGTCAACACTGCCAAGTTTTGCATAGAAACCCGAGCTAGTCTTGTATCTTGAAGATGTTTGATATCCCCAGACATTCTAAGATATCAACCCACTATATATATTTTAAAGTGATCGTCCTGGATTCCCGCTTCACCGTAGAGAAAAGATCGTATCGTCAGAGCATCAAGACAGGGCTCTCTGTTACATATATACGTCAGTCGAATACATTGTTGTTATTGTAAAATGATGTGGGCTTGTCTCTCCCCCCTTCAACTTTTCTTTGCTTAACCTTGCTAAGGTCAAACAACAGGGTTATGGGGGCAAGATTTCCTTAAGGTGAGATTCATTCTCGGACACTTGCCAGTTGAGCGGTTAACTTTTCCACTTGCATAGAAATCGAGAAATCAAATAATTGTTCGCTGGCCACCGTCCACCACGCAAACACTAACTCCAAATCATCTTCCTTCCTGATTCTCCCCTTGCATAATCCAAAGCCAGTATCATATGCACTACAACTTCCCTTTCCAAACAAGCTTCCCTATCAACAAAAAAAAACAAAAAACGAAGATAGTGCCATTGACATTAGCGGCAGTGTCCCTCATTATCTTCTTCTTTCTCTCTACAGCTCTTCATTCCTTCTGTTAAATTGCCAACAATGCAATTTCAACTCTCCCCATCTCGATGGATCAATCGCCATATTTTCTCCTCTTCCCCCTCAAACGGCCGGCCATTCTGCAGTGCAAGCCGAGTGGGGCGCAGCCCCAGGCCTTCGCTCGGGTCTGGGCCAAGCAAGGCCCCTGTTGTATCCGGTGCTATACCCACAAAGAGAGGGACAGACAGATTTCCCAATTAGCTATTACGCTACGAATATAATATAGAAAAAAAAAACTCGAGCTTCAAAAAAGCATCTGGAATCAGGCCGGAGTGGTCCCAGTTCGTCAGTCTCGTGATCGGATTCCTGGCCGTTGATCATCAGGATGCCAAGGGAATGTTACATATTCTCAAAAATTAATCACGGCGGAGCCTCCGACCCTAACAAACCCTATATGTAACAGTCTATAACAACATTTTGGTTGGTTGGTTAGATTTTGCAAAAAAAAACAGTCAACATGAATGCAACTATCAATAAAGATTATTTAACTCGTTCGTCATCTATATATACTCATACTGTAGCTCCAAAAATACCATTAACGCATTACTAACCCATCCAAAGTTCCCAATGTTTCTCTTCATTCATTGGCTAGTCTGCTACCCCCCACATCACCACACCTTCCCAATCCAGTGAAACCCACTCAACTTTCCTAAGGAACCAAAAATGGATAGTCCAGCCCGTCAATGCAAACTCTCAAATCCAACTCGAACAACGCAACAAACATTCACCTCACTCACTCTTCTCATCTTTTCCCATAAACTACCTTCTAGTTCATCCTCTGCATCACTGTCATAAAAGAAACTTTGAGGACAAAGTGGACCTCAATGGATCCTTAAATCCTCCGCTTAGCAGGGAACCCCACCGAGCTCGCTCCCCATTGAAGCAAATAAATAAACAACTTAGCCCAAAAAATCACATCCTATCCCACCCCACACCTTCATCGCCCCGTTTTTCCTTCCTTTTCATTGTCTCTGGTTATTTACTCTGTATTTCTATATATGTAATATAGTCAAACCTCGCATTACCCGCCATCCCCGGACACACGGGAGACTAGATGAACGGGAGAATCGGGATAGTGAAATGGATATTGTGCCTGTGTTACGCAATGAGGGTTTGAATTCTGATTGTGCTGATATGTAAGGTCTGTAGTGAACAGTGAAGGCGTTACGTCACGGGAGAATGTGGACACAGAATGACTTGCTTGACCGGTACAAGACGAAAATGCAAAGATGCGAGTCATCATTTGTACATGCATATATATATGTACATGTCAATTGATAGTTGCACTCTTATATCACTATGCTTCTACTGTGGAGTTTACAATGGCTATTTACTTTACTGACTGCTTTCTTCGAGCCAAGGTATCATAATATAACATTTATGCAAGTCTGTAGGCTCTAGACAAACCGGCAAATCACCACTAACGTATCAAACATTCGATCCTGACGCATCCTCCATAGTCTCATCCTCGTCATCCCCAGATTCCTCATCATCCGTCACCAGCCCATTCTGAACCTGTATCCACAGCTTCTTAAGCCGATTCTTCCGCGCCTTCATAGATGCTTCCGACTCAACCTGTTGCCCCCGGATATCTGGCGTAATCTGCACCCCGTTCCCATTAAAAAGATAATCTGGCAACGGCGCATTCTCATCCAATATTCTCGGCCCCGGGTTATCAGGATCATGCTGGGGCCCATCGCCCATGTGCCATGAATACGGTACCATATGGTCTTCCTCAATGTGCCCCCTTAGCGTTTCCACCGAGGTAAACTTGCACCCATTGGGTATCGTTACGGGATTCGTAGCGTTTGACGTAGCCGCCGGGCCACAGCATGTCCCCCAGCAACACCAAAGCATACCGTCCACAAGAGCTGTGGCCTTCCGCTCCCGTAGTTCCTTTTCAGCCTTGCGTACATGTACTATCTCGACATGTTTTCGCAACGTTACCATATTAAACAACTTGGCTGGGCACCCATGCCACTCGCACGCAAATTCCATGTACTTTGGTCGTAATTCCCGAAACAAATACCACAATCGGGCCCGTCCTCTCGGTTTCCCCCGACTCCGTATAGCAGTGTTATTCCGCTTCTTTGGTGGCTTCCGGGACTTTCGTGGTTCGAAATCTTTCCATGGATTCTCATAGTAATCTGCCGGTGCATCTTGCCGTGCTGCCCGCACCAAGCCTCTTGCGCGGCCTCGTGACCTTGGTGGTGATTGTGTCGGTGTGTCTGTTGGGGTAACGGTGTCCCGCTCCAAGACTGGCCGGGTAATTCTACCTGTGATCTTCCCCCTCGGCCTTCCACGGCCTCGTTTTGCAGATGGTATTGGTGCTGGTTCGTCTAATATAGAGTAATCTTGAAACTGCTGATAGTACTCCCGGGAAGCCATTGGTATGCTAACAACAGTTTCCGGTCTTGCCTTTGCAGACGTAACCTTTGGCTTGTTTTTGGGGGAATGGGATGTCAGAGTAGCCGATGCCGGCGGTGATATCACTCGCCGTTTGCTTGGCCGCTCCGCCAGCTCATCTTTTTGTAATGTATCCTCATCCATATTCTCAGACAAATCTATGTATCCCTTCCTTATGACCTGCGGTGTAGCCGCAGGCATCACAGATTTCCTATCCGTTGGTAGCGCACCATAGGATCGCTGCGGTGCCTTTAGCTTGACCAAGTCTGAGGTGACAATTGGCAGATCTTCCGAACCTGCCCTTGATATAGCAGGTGATTCTACAGAATATCGTATTGGGGTCGACCCCCAAGACAAGGTCGTCTGTTTCATTGCGGGTTTTGGAGCGTTGAAAGGATGTGGCCTACGGGCTACGGAGCTGGATGGTTGTGATATTGAAGGAGGTATTGCAACCAGGTGTATGTGTTGCGCTTATGTGTATATCGTCTGTAAACAAAAGAAAGAAAAAAGGATATCTCACAAAATCGCCCCGTCCAGGTGCTGCCGCCCAGAAGACAAAAAATCCTGCGACACTTGCTGTCACAATAAGATCAGATACACCCCCCCAATCAAAATATCACAGCCTTGTCTATTATTCTGGCCATTCAAGGAGCATCAATTGAGTGATACACAATGTCTCAAAAATGGGTTGGCTTTACAAGTCATTAGATCACTCTTGTCACTTGCCAAAAACTGACAAAATATCTGACTTGTGGGCTCAGGATCTCCTGCGACACAAAATCTTAGCGATTGTGATAAGACGAAGTTTGTAGAGGCTTGCGAGTGTTGAAGATGGTGGAAAACTCGAAAAGTCTCGATAATGACTTATAAAACATACACAAGAAGATAAACAGTTGGTCTCCAAGGACCCAGAATAAGATCAATTCGCTTCCAGAACGACGTCGTAAGTGTGTTCATTGCCGTTGTCGTTGTCGCGCACCAGGTTGCACTTGCGTCGACAGAAAAGTCATGTGCAAACCCACGCGTTAATCTGATAACCCTAATATAGGGTCTGAACTGCATTGAATGACAAATGGTAACAAGATCCTGTATTCTTGGAAATGATGACCATGACTTACATATTCCAGTGTTCCGTTTTCGGTAATAATCCCGATATTGTTCTGTTGACTTCACATTTACTTTAATATCATGGGAAATTTTTCGGAATATTTAGTTTCTTAGATATCTAAACGGCTATTCAGTCGAATATTCCAGGCTGCCAATGAGTCCCCACAACTTTCGACCTGATGGCGGGATTCCGTTTCTGCTAATAAGATTGTGGAGTTATCTGGGCTAACAGACTCAGATGTCCACTGCTAAGCGTTGGAATTTGGATGATACCTTATAAATAATCATGCCGAATGATGCAATAATGTTACTAGTTGTTGGAGTAGACTTGCGAGCCTGGCGGCCCATATTACGTTGTGCATGACGATGAGAAGCTGACAAATGAGACCATAGCTGTGCTCTATATAACCCCCATGATCCTGATCACAGCAACTTGGCATTTTACTCGTAATATCATCAGACTATCTTACATCTACTCGTCACCTATTAACTTATATAGTTTAATTATAACCAATCTACCGACACTATGCCTGCCGCCAAGTCCTTCTACGTTGTCATCGCCGGAGCTGGCGGTGGTCTCGGTACGAACCATCCTAACCTTTCCCCATGCCCTAACTCCTACTAACACGAAAATTCCACCCCACAGGCCGGGCCCTTGCCCTCCGTTTCTCTAAGCAATACTCCGTCGCGGTCCTCGCCCGCACCGAAGACAGTTACGACGCCACTGTCAAAGACATCGTCAAATCCGGCGGCCACGCCATCGGCGTCAAAGCCGATGTGACCTCCCCTTCCTCCCTCAAATCAGCCTTCGACACCATCAGCTCCTCCCTCCCCAACCAGCGGCTCGCCACTGCCATCTTTAACCCCTCCGGCGGCTTTTCTCGCAAGCCATTCCTCGAGACATCCGCCCAAGAGTACATTACGTCCTTTGATGTGCAGGCTAAAGGTCTTTTCAACTTTGCCCACGCCACCCTCCCTCTTCTGCTCTTGTCCGCTGGCAAGGGCCAGTCGCCGCACCCGCCGTCCCTGTTGGTGACCGGGGCCACGGCTTCTCTTCGCGGCTCTGCTAACTTCTCAGCGTTTTCTTCTGGCAAGTTTGCCCAGAGAGCCCTGACGCAGAGCTTGGCCCGCGAGTTCGGTCCTCAGGGCGTCCACGTCGGCTACCTGATTGTTGACGGAGTAATCTCCGGGCCACGCACCGAAGGCTTTATCGCCAATGATGGCATCGAAGAGGGCAAGATTGACCCTGGAGCCATTGCGGAGGCTTTCTGGGGTCTTCACATGCAGCCCCGGTCGGCCTTTACCCACGAGCTGGACATTCGTCCGTATGTGGAGAAGTTCTAAGCATTAGATATTATGATAAGATAGCGCATGATTATGTAGTAATGACAAGATTCTCCAATTGAAGCAATGGAACTGAAACCTATAGTGGCATGACAAATAACCCGAAAATGCAAATAAGACGCCCCATTCTTTCCAGAGGGCAGCCTAGAGTCCCCCCATCGTCAAAAACAGAAAAAAAAAGAAAACCCGACCAAAACACCCGACCAAAACACCCGGGAATCACGCCGACCGCCATGCTGATTACACAAAAGTATAGCCCATGGACTTTGTGGTTCTTTTTCAACAACCCACCAACAATTTCTGCGGTTGACGACACTTATGTGAGTGCCCATCAACCACCCAGGAGTATGCCGACACAAGGGGACAATAGACATGCTGCCCCAAAGTCTCCCGAGGATCCAAATTCATGCCGCACGAAGCAAATATAGGCACGAACTCAGATCCACCCGCACTCCCCAACCCCCCTTCTCCATCACCCATATTATCTTGAGAGACAAAAGATTTATTTGCCATCAACTTTGGTCACCTCATCTGCATCACCAGTGGCACCGGGGAAGTCAACAGCCGCTTCGCCAGCCTTGATTTGCTCAATAGTGTACCCAGCCGCTAACGCCAATCTCTCTGCCTCCTTCTTCTCCCGCAATCTTTCCGTCTCCTTTCGTAACTTCTCTAAGTTCCACGCATCATCGTCTTCCTCCTCCTCCTCATCCTCCTCATTCTCCACACGCCAGCCGCCAGCCTCGAACAGAGAACGGCCAGTGGCCTCCTTAGCCTTCTTGGCCTGCTCCTCGGCGGTCTTCTTGTCCAGACGCTCCTTCTTCCACTTGGCGAAAGTCTCGGGAGTGACTGGGGTGAGAGTACCAGTGAGCTTATGACGTTCGGACTCGAGGAACTCTTCCAGAGTAAATGTCCTCCGGGGGTCCTTGTCAGCAAGAGCCTTCTCAGCAGCACGCTGTTCCTTAGTCTTCAGGATGAATCTATAAATAGAACAGTCAGTAAATTGATATTGTTGTAAAAGCCATTCGTAGGAAATACTAACCCTGGAGGAAGCGCGTGCTTGTACATGCAGGCATCGCCATTGTTTGGACAAATCCAGAACCAGCCGTATTTGCCGTCCTCGATGGCTTGAATAAAGTACTTGCACACCTTATCCGTAGTTGTCCGTTGGTTACCCTTCTTGGACAAAACGACAGATCTCAGTTTCTCTTCATCCCAATCAGCCGAAGTCTCAGCCTTCTTCTTCTCATCCTCCTCCGCCCGCGTATCCGTGTACAAACTCCGTTTTTCAACCTTGCGCTCCAGCGACAAGTCATGCGCAAACTTGCACTTCTTTCCCTTTTCACAGTTCCCTTTCTTGAAGAAGATGCACAGCACCGTCTTGGGATCGACGCCAAACGGCACTTTCTGAATCTGCGCCGGCTTAGCTAGCAATGCCTCGGTCTCCAGTCTTGCGGCCTCGGCAGCCTTCTTTTCTCTCTCGCGAGCAGCCTTCTCGGCTGCTTTTCTCTTCTCATCGGCGGTACCTCCCTTCTGGCTGGCGTTGATTTGAGCAATTTGTCTTTGCGCTGCGCCACCTTTCTTGTTCTTCATACCAAAGGTCTTGTCAACGACGGGCTTGTTCTTGGCCGCGGGCTTCACATCCTTTTTTCCCTTGGGAGCCATGTTGGGTGGTGTTTGTCGTCTTCGACTTGGGTGTAAGTGCGGACTGGGATAGTGGGTGCAGTCAAATTCGACAAATTTAGTAAAAAACGAAAGTCGGAAAACGTCAAAATATCGTCGTACCCGTTGCATTAATCGTAAATAGTTATCACTTGGTTGTCACCTTCGCCAGTGATCGTGACGCTGCTTGACCCGCTTGACTAGTGAAATTGTGGATTTTCTGGGCCAAAGACCACTGTGAAGTTAAAGTCTTCACTGCTGGAAGCTGTTTTCTTACAGTTTCCATGCCCTCAAGCGAATCCTCTTATGGTGGGGGACGTTGGTCAAAAAATTACCATCGTAGATTGGATTAGGGTCACGTGAAAAACTAGCTCGTTGTATTGACTGATGCTGGCAGCTGTAAACAAATGAGTTACGTCAGCCGCATACCAATCTGGCTGGCGCAGTTGCAATAGCTTGGAATTGCGACGCAAGTGTCCATCTGTCCAGTTCAACCTCTAATTCATGACATTGCGGCCCTGATCATCACAAATCTTTTTTCTTCATAGATCTAACCTCTTTGTAAGTCAGGTCTAACCAAACTTAATACTCCAAGTATTACCCTCCAAAACTTTTCTTCTGACTTTTCCCAATTGTGCTTTCTAGTTGGCGATTTATCTCCCTACAAACCCTTACGTCGACTGGTCGCAATACTAAATTCTCTGTACAATTAAGCACAATGATCTCCGACGATGACTTGTACATTCTGGCCGTCTTCCTTGGCTGCTTTGCCATGATTTTGATTGTTCTCTATCACTTCATCGAAGTGAATTCACAGAAGAACGCTACCAAGGCTTCCAAGAAGAACTAAGAAGTTCTACCACCCGGCCAACATCCCGATGATTGCAGCGCACACATAAACTCTGCACTACGGCCACTTTCCCGTTCGGCAACGTTGGTTGTCTCATATTGTGACTAATAAATGTTATGCCACATTATCATTGGGATACTATCGACCCACCGATATCCAATCTCTTCGAAAATAATTCTGTTAGATATACCCTCTGATACTTTTCCAGAAGATACTCAGTAGCAGCCAGCACTGAATTCGATGGACTGCCGCAAAGGCGCTGGTAGCTTTTCTTCTCATCGAACCGTCTGTCGTCAAATATCGATCGCAAATATTCCGGCTCTAAACGACCCAACTTTCGAGAGACCCCACAATAATAACAATTTGTTCCGGTCTCTAAAATCAACCTTCCAACGAATAAATCATATGTGAATGCATGCATCTGGTAGCGAGAATCTGCATAATGTTTGAGTGACGTTCAATCTCAGGATGGCAATTGAAATCATTGTCTAATGCTTGTCATGCAAGTTTGATGCTTGCTAATCACGTGCCAACGCGTCCTGGAACACAATAGAACGGGATGTTAACTGTGGGAACCCCTGTCATGTCGTCAGGTTTAGTTTACCAACAAGCAGTGGGCATCAATGCAACTTAATAGGCTATTGATAATAACAGCTTTAGAAGGAAGAGTTATGCTGCTACGCTAACAGAAAAATTAATAATTTACGTGTAGCGTTGTTAGTGCCCCCCCGCGCCAGTGATGTGTGCTGCAGCTGGCTGGCGCGCCTGACCCCCCCTTGCACTTTGGCAGGCGTCATCTTCTTATTCTCGCACAGCTGGTCATCCGCGTTCTCTTCTCTTTCATTTTCATTTTTCCCATCACCATCGCCAAACTCTCCAAGGCATCAAACAACCCACCATCACCCCGTCGTCTTGCGCCTCACCTACCCTATCCTTTTCACTCTCTGCGCTTTTTCACTTTTTTCTTTTCCTTTTAATAATTTCTATTTTTTTTTTCATCGCGAATTTTCTTGTTCGCGCCGCTTCAAACCTTTAACGACTTATACTCTTTTTACATCCTTCAAAATGTCTGCCATTCTTGACCAGTCCCTGGACGAGATCGTCTCGGCCAATAAGAAGAACAATCAGCGCAACCGCCGTGCCTCTCATCGCTCTGCTGGCACCGCCAACAAGGCTCCTGCTGGTGGTATCCAGAAGAGCTCCAAGCCTGCTAAGCAGCAACAACAACAGCAGCAACAACAACAACAGCAGCAGAAGACCAAGGGCAAGGCTCAACAGCAGCAGAAGACTACTAAGGTTGCTTCCAAGTTTGACAGCAAAGTCATTGTGCGCAATCTGGTATGTTTAACTTTTCGGGGTTGAATCTGTTTCTGTTCAATTACTAACAAATCCAAAAGCCCAAGGACGTTTCTGAGCAGCAGATCAAGGTATGTTTCCGGTGATGCCTCCGGGCTCGCGGGCATTTTGACTGCTCTTTTTCTTTTCTTGCATCTGCTCTTTCTATCGAAGACGTACGGACGAAGCTTCCTTCTAAAGTTCGTGAAGGTCGCCTTCTTTAAATCGCTTATTAGCTATCGTGGTGATCTACCTGAAAATGGCGTGATCTTTCGAATATCTGCTACCAGCCTGGTTACATCATTTGCAATGAAGCATTATGTTCATTAGTCTCGCTGCGATATTGCCTGGTCAGCATTCGCTATGTATAAGAGGCCCGCCATTGCGCGAGAAGCAGATCAATGACTGGCTGTGCGATGGCGTAATACCTTCCGGTACACGAGAAATGTCAAGTTCTTGTCGAGACTCTAGACAAGCCGACATTAAGTCAGACCTTTGGCTTAAAGCACTATGAGTCGCAGCGCACAGCTCAAATCTTTGTAGCAACATGTGGTTTCCACTTGACGGCTTAGGAGCTGGTAGGCCTTTGTGCCTAGATACCGGATGGCATGTTTATTCATATGCGATCAAACACCACTGGGTGGCTGTTTCCGGTATTCTCCCAATCAAACCTTGATGATGGTGGATTTTGTGGGACCACTTGTTGCGTTTTATTTTAATCCCAGCTTATTTGAATTGTTGCTGTGGCTCTCAGTGCCTTAATACGGAATCTCAGGCGCAAATCGGTGCTCGCGCAACATTTGAGATCAGCAAACGAACTTTACAACCGATGTCCAACTACGAATACGATAATGAGACAGAATCATGGGGATTTTGTGACCACTAATTCTCTTCGGTATACTAATACATTGTGTAGGAGTACTTCAATCAGACTGTTGGCCCCATCAAGCAGGTCATCATCGCCTACGGCCCCAACTCCCAGAGTCGCGGTATCGCCGAGGTCATCTTCTCTCGGGCTGATGGCGCCACCAAGGCCGCTTCTCTGAATGGCCTTCTCGTCGATGGCCGCCCCATAAAAATTGAGATTGTTGTCTCATCTGATCAGGCCGCCCAGGTTCTCCCTGCCCCCAAGTCTCTGGCTGATCGTGCCACTCTTCCCAAGAACTTGAAGAACCAGCCCAAGTCTGCAGCCAACGAGAAGAAGCAGGAGAAGAAGGCCAAGGGTAACAACCAGCCTGCTCAGAACAACCAAAAGAACAGCCAGACCGCTTCCAAGAAGCAGTCTCGTCGCCGTAGTAGCCGTCCCGCCAAGAAGACTGCTGAGGAGCTTGACGCTGAGATGGCTGAGTACTACAACTTGGCCCCTGCCCCTGCTGCTCCAGCTGCTGCTGCCCCCGAGGCTGCTGCTGCTGCTAGCACTGACGTTGCCATGGACGACAACATCATGTAATGTGGTGTTGGGGCTCTATTTTAACATTTATGTCTCTTATTGTTACATGATCTCCTCTCAGCTCACGCTCCTTTTATGTCCTGCGGCTGGCCTGCTCCCAATGTTCCTCTTTGGGAGGAGACTATCTTGTACTTGTCTTTTATTCTTGTTGCGTTGTGTTTTGTGCGCATCCATTATTTATATTTTGCTTTTTTCGTTCGTTGACTTATACGCCCTTTATTTACACCGAAAAACATTTCTAGACGGAAGAAGTTGGTGGCTTTACTCCGTTTCTGAGAAGGGTGGATTTCACGTTTTTGATTATTGATTTGGCATTTGGGTTTTGCTGGTTCGTTTGGTATGGATGGTGTTTTTTCTTGCTTTTGAAAATGAGAAAATCTGAAGTTTTTCAAGTACTTTTGTGACGATGAAGTTCGTGTTAATACCAGAAATTTTAATGCCATGTGGTCACCATCCAGTTCATTAAGTAAAGGATGCCAATTCATTGTATTGTTCTTGATTTCACGATTCCTTTGTCATTAACCTGTAATCACATGTTATTCCCTATCACTCTAAATCTTACTTTGACTCCGCAGCAGCAGCAGCACCCTCCGAAACAACCTCCTCATCGGCCTCTTCCTCACCCTCAAGTGCGGGCATGTCATCATCATCACTGCCCTCATCATCGTCGTCAGCCTCGGGGGCACCGCCCAATTTCGAGAAGTCAATGCCGCCAAAGTCCCCACCTATAAAAAGTTTATGTTAGCACTCATGTCATCTGTCATTGTTACCGGGAACAATTCAAAAAAAAACCTACCCATCCCGGGCATCCCGGGCATCCCGCCCATACCTCCAAACTGCGAAAAGTCATCCTCAGCTGCCTCATTCTGCTCATCCTCATCCACCCACCTATCGAAATCCGTCTTCAAAAAGTGCATCTTGACCTTACTCTCGAGCAACCGCGGCCAATACTCCTCCTTGAGCTCCTTCTTGCGCAGCTTCAGCTCAATGTTCTTGGCCGTGTGGTTGACCTTGGAGTTATCCGGGTCGATATCAGCGTAGAGGGGCAAGGTAACGGCGTAGTCTTTCTTTTGAGTGGCGCTGGTGCCGCTGAAGATAATGGTGCGGGGTTGTAGGTCAAGCTTGTAGGTGTTGGGGGCGATGTCGGGGACGGAGATGGTGAGGTAGATGCAGTTTTTTTCGGGGTCGGTGGTGCTAGAGCGCTGGGCCCAGAGGACTAGAGTGGGATGTGTTAGTGCGGGGTGTTCGGGAGGATGGGGGGCAGTTTGGAGGTTGAAGTTCATGTTGTGGAGGAGTTGTCAGGTCATGAGGTGTATGTGGCTTACCTTCAGGAGTCAGAGACATATTGATAGTTGTTATTGGGATTGTTGTTGTTATAGTAGTTGTTGTTGTGATTGATCACAAAAACGAAATCTGAAGAGAAAGTGTAAATAACTGTGTCTATCAAAAAAAACGCAGCTAGCTGGTGACGATGCGGGGTGCTGCGATTAGAGCGGCGTTGTCCTGAAGCTTTTCTAACTAACCGTGACTAGGGTAATTGATGTACCTTACGTTTTCAGTCAAAGAATCACCTTTTAGAAAAGTGTGCTTCAAGCTTTACAAATTTGCAGAAGAAAATGGGTATCACGAGTGTAGGAAAAACAAATCCACGAAGTAGTCTAGGTAATGGGCAGGAGAAAGGACCGTCTCTATATACCACGATTCGTATTAAAGCCTTTTCCTTTTACAACCCGCCTGTTCATGGCGCGTTTTTTTTTCCTTTTTCGCCTGTGGCCCGCTTGCTGACAACGGATAGAAGCTGCGAGAAGCGGCTAGCCTGGGCAACAAAGCCAGCAACGGCAGGGCTAAGCAACTTTTACAGCTGTAGTTTCTGTTTTTGGAGTTGGGTGGAAGGTACTTGAGAGGTCTAGGAGAATGCTATGGAAGGTCAAGGTATCCTGAAGATTGGTTGGTTGTTCTTAGCTTTTGGAGAGGCCTACTAAGTGGTACAGAAGCGTTGTAGAGACGGATTCCGGCGGTGGGAGAGAAAGAAAACCTAGGATTGTAGAAATGAGTGAGTTTGTTCGATTGATTGTTATTGCAGGACCAAGAGTTTGGAGAACTCATCATGAACGACATGAGGGTTACATGTATTTAGGGTCAAGTATTGAGAAGGGTTGAATGTAAACTAGGGTTCAAAAAACCCTGGGGTTGTTCGTCTTTAGGTCCTGGTGATGATATCGAGATATCCACTATTACCCCTCCTGTCATAACACCCGAACCTTCTATTTGTAACGACGTCACGATAGCGCATTACTATTAGCACATGCGAAAATAGCATCTAGTTATCCTCTTCAATTTATACCCATATCGCGACTATTTAGCGACCACCTACTACAAGGCTGTGCCTAATATAAAACCGCATTTGACGATTTCACTTCAAAGACGACATTCCGAAACTTACGGTATCACGTATATATATATATAATCGTAACTCTTCACGACTGCCACTATGGACTACGTCAAATCTTTCTTCGTCGCTCCCGACCCCAATGAACAGGTCTGTCCCCCCATTGTCACTTTACTAACTGCCCCACTAACCTTTTCCCTCCCCCCAGTTTCGCAAAATGTCCCTCTCCCTCCGCTCTCAAATCCGCTCCCTCGACCGCACCCTCCAATCCACCCGCCAAGCCGAAGCCAAAGCCAAACTCCTCATCCACCAAGCTGAAAAGCGCGCCGCTCGCGACCCCACCCGTGCCGCCCAAGCCCACTCGGAAATGCGCTCCATGGCCTCCGAAGTCATACGCATCCGCCGCTCGGCTGCTCGCACAATGACGATCAAGGCCCAGGTTAACTCGACGCTGCTGAAAGTGCAGGAGGCCCAGGCGATGCGCAAGGTGACAAATGGGATGCAAGTGGGGGCGCGGGTGATGAGGCAGATGGCGGTGCTGAGTCGGCTGCCGGAGACGCGGGTGGAGGCGATGAGGTTTATAGCAGAATTGGAAAAGAGTGGGGTGGGGCAGGAGATGGTGGATGAGATTATGGACGATGTGTTTGAGGGGGGGTTGGGCGAGGAGGAAGAAGAAGGGGCGATTGGGGAGGGAGAAGTGGATCAGGTGTTAGCGGAGGTGTTGAAGGGGACGAAGGGGACGGAGGCGTCGGTGACAACGACAACGGATATGTTGCCAGCAGCGCCAGTGAAGGCGGTGGAAGAGGAGGAGGAGGAGGAGGATGTGGAGGCGAGTGCGGCAATGATGAATCAGATGAGGGATCGGTTGGAGGCTTTGCGAGGGTAATGATATGGTGGTGGATGTATATGGTTTCTTGTTGTTGCTGTCGGATAATTGGGCGTTGGGGTTTGATTTATTTGCTGGATTACGAGTGAGTTTGTAGCTCTCACATGCACGATGGTGTCTTTTGGTCGACACTGATGAATCATTACACTATTCTCTTTTCTGGGAATTTCCTTGTTCCACTATGGCTTCTTGGTGATTTATTTTGCCGGATTTATGTTTTGGGTTAGCTTGTTAACTGGAGAGTTCCCGTTAACGGGTTCTCAAAGCCGACCCTTCTCCCATAAAAAGTGGGTCCAGCGGTACCACCTACCCACCACTTCTCCTCACCTCTCCATTACAACCCTGACTCCATCATTGTGCCCAACTTCAACTGTTCCTTGTCCTATATATGTATCTACAGATCCCAGATCAACACCGCTTTCAAGCATCTACAACCGACGTCCAATGCTCTAATGCACACCCCCTTGTCTATATCTCACCGACCCTTTCTTTAACGCTGATACTAATATCGATGCTTAAAGCTATGCCAATCCCATGGCCTTATACAACCCCAGCTAATTGACTGTCCAGCTCAAGAAAAAGTATGTATGTGTGGATAACCCGGCTAGTTGTTAGCTGGCAGATGACGGGTGGTTAATCCAAGTGTTGGCGATGTGCGGGGGGAAGTTGTTGAACACGTCAGTGGGGAGGGATCCCGTTGTCGTTGCGGCTAAAGGTGAGGTGAGCGGTATGCATACTTGATGAGTTGGCGATGGAGGGGGTGGAGATGAGGACGGGTCTAGACTGGTATCTATGTGGTTTAGATGTTGGGCGCGGCAGTTAAGAATTGTGGAGGAGGGATAGATGGCGGCGGCAGCGAAGGGGTGGTTCCGGAGATTGTGTGTGTGTGTGTGTGACGTCAGTTAGCATTGACATGTGGTTTCTTCTGGGTACCTTTCTATCCAGGGACATTTAATGTAGTGGCTAGCTCACAGAGCACACCGTTCATCGGAGAATCCCCCAGTAACTGGGCCGATGTCCTAACATTTTGGTGTTCCTGGATACCACCCTCTCGATCTAAGCGGCCTTTAACCATTTAACACTATCATCGTCATCATCATCATCGTAGACATGACATCGGTCTCATCGAAAGTCGGTCTAGAAAAGAAAAAGAAAAAAGCTACCTTTTCTCTGCAATGGAACAGTCCACCCACTGGCTCTCCCCTCCCGCCATTTCACTGTAACGGCGTTTTCTTATTCTATTCCTTACACAATAACAATAGCCTTGGGGGTATACTGCTGTTATTGTGTTCATTGTGACGTACTGACGTCAAGACATTATGACCCTTACTTATCTTGCCCCCTTCTTATATGAGTGTATATAAGATGTATGTATATATGTATAGAAGCACAGGTATAGACACTTACAGCCAATGTCACTCATATAGCATCTGGCATCTGGCTATCGGTGAAGCCAGGGACCAACATTACCTCACTTTGTCTCCCCTCATTTCTGTGTATAACTTCCCAATACAACCATCATGGACCATCACCAGGGGTTAAAATCCTGGCGGTGAAGTCTTTTTTTGAACAGACAATGAATCCAAGAAAAAAAAGGGTAGCTTCTATTGCATGCAGACCGCTTTTCAAACTAGGGTTTTTCTTGCCCCCACCTGCATGTACATACATACATATGTGCATATGTGCATTCTGCTGCAACTTGTTTGCTTGTGCTATAGACACACTACAATTATATATGTCTGTATGTACGTAGGCATGTATTTACAAGTGATGGGTAGATATAAAGATGCAGATACATAAATCACCGGCGTAACCCTATTCGCCTTCTGGTAATCCTGTTCCGGGCCCGCCTTTTCACAATCTCGGAAGAAGTAGATCCACACAAAGCCATGCATTGATTTTCGATTTGCCGCATGATTTGCGTCAAGGAGGGGTACATATTTGGACAGACAAATGTGTTATGCTTTCTTTATAGGGGAAAAAAGAGTTTTCTTTTTTCTTTTGCTTAGTCGGTGTGTGGGGCTTGGGCAGCGATGATAATGATGGACAGGATGCATTCGGTGGAGAGAAGGGAGTATTGGAGGATGGGAAAGAGAAAAAGTTTTTTTTTCTTTATTGTGGAGAGTTGTATTGGGTGAGACTGGGTTTCAGAGAGAGATAGAGAGAAAGTTAGCAGTGTGGTTATGTCATTTGTGAGTATTCAAGATTTCCAGTAGATGAATGGGCCGGAGATCAAGATCTGGCAGATTAGGGGCCTAGGAATAATTATAGAGTGATAGGCTGACGTGGTTGCCTAGTATCTACATAGTGACTATTGCCCTCATGATTAAATCATCTTGTATATATGTACTTAGCCAACCTATCAACTTCACACCCTCTACCTATCCTAACACTGATACCGCCCACCAGTGCCAGCAAAACCCTCGATGCCAAATCAATCCTTCCGCTACACAATGCGCTGTCTCTGCATCCTCTGCTGTGCTGCTCTGCGTCCCATCCGTCCACCCGGGCCATGATCACTAACACCACCAACAGCACCAACGGAAATTTGTCACTGCTTCCCTCCGGAGTCTCTCTTTTCCGTACCACATGTGGCTGCATCCCGTTATCTGCCCGGTCACAGCATATACAACAGGCAGACATCCAAGCATCCAACAGGAACGGGACTGTCTGCCGTGAGTGGTAAATTGGCGGGCGGGCGGGAGCAAGTAGGTAGTTTGGGGTACAGCAGATTCTGAGTTACCAACAGATTATGGTGTGTGAGTGTTTGTAATCAGTTGTAACCGGTCAGTCACTGCAGTGGACACTATGAGATACAAAAAAAAAGTAGTCTCGGTGAGTGCCGGTAACCAGGGTCCGGGGTGGTCAGGGAGAGCCCGGTGTT
Organism: Ambrosiella xylebori; assembly: GCA_002778035.1. Taxonomy (NCBI): domain Eukaryota; kingdom Fungi; phylum Ascomycota; class Sordariomycetes; order Microascales; family Ceratocystidaceae; genus Ambrosiella; species Ambrosiella xylebori. The sequence goes on from PCDO01000004.1 coordinate 1,433,675, forward strand.
AAGTAGGGTAGGAGGGGTTTTTGACCTCAGTTCATATATCGACACCCTTTTATTTTGATAGCAAAAACAACTACGTCACTGTGTAAAGATAAAGAAAGAAAAAAAAGAATCGACCTGTCTAGACAACCTCATGCTCCTTCCTTTTCCTCTTCCTCTTCCTCTCGCCAACACATGTCTCTTCCTCTTCAGAAAATACCCCGCACTCTTACCCACTATAGGAAATTTCTCCCAGCTCACAGTTCAATAGACCCAATAGGCCTAGTCTGCGACCTCTTTCACTCAGAATCTACCTAAATTAACCTTGAAAAGTCCCGGCCAACAATGCCAAAATCAGATTCTTTCTCATCCAGGCTTCACCTCATCTCTCTCTGCCTTTTTCTTATCCTCACTCACTCTCCTTCTCTCACCCACCAACCCAATGGAGGGGAGTGTGCATCTCCATTCGCTTAAGAGTCTGCAGCCCATAACGTTGCATCTTGATAGAACAAGCGGTGATGCTAATGATTGATGGTTGATGGTTGATGGCTGCTGCCGACAAATAATGATTCACCGCCGTTTTGCAATCACACCCTCTCTTTCTTTCTCACAACCAAAGAGTAAGAGAAGACAAGCGCCTGTAATCGAGGCCCTGCCTAAGCAAAAATGGGCTTTTAAACACAGAAAATTTTCCGTCGGAGGTGGCGGAATTTCGTCAGGTGGGAGTAGTGATTGGCTAGTTTGGCGGGCTGGCTGTTTCCCGTCCAACAATAGTGTTTCCGTACCGTAGTGAGGGCGCTTGTGAATCGGCGTGACTTTTTTTTTGCCTGGTTATAAAAATATTTATTTCTCAGTGTAAGAAGAATGCATCCATCTTATGGATATGCCAATCATCAATCAGAAAAGAAAAATGTCGTGGTAATCAGCGGCGCAAAAGGATTGGCGACAGTGTCGGTGTGGCTTGGTTTGTATCAATGTAGATAGATTGCAAATAAATTTAGAAAACAATGGCACGTTACAATAGAAAAATAATATCATGTCCCAGCCGGATAATCATTGTGTTACCAATTTTACCTTCTGCAATTTTTGCATGCAAAAAAACTCTGTGATACTAACCCACGGCAACCACGGGGTTACAGTGGCTGCCGATGCCGATATATCCCGACATGCCAACGCGGATCCCTCGGTAGACACGGCATGGCATGGTATTAATTGTTTGCAGGAGTTGGTATATATGTATATATATGTGTGCGTTGTAGTTGGGATGCAATTTCGTCATGGGCAAGATTGGCGGTAGGGTGATTTCCATATGTGGAGTCGAGATTGTCTGCCGGATAGACCCGTTTGACTCGAGGCTTTTCAGGCTTACTTGTGTAGATACACACAACATCTTCAGTTATCATGATAAACTCAAAATACAAAGCTTGATGTCTAATAGTCAAATAACACTCAAATCCAAACTCAACATGCATCGTGAAAATCTATCCATCTACTCCGTACCCCTCACCTCCACTCTCATTAGCAAAAATGGCAATGACATCATACCGCTCCTCGCCCCGCTGAACACCAATAGCAGCGATGATAATGACAACAACATGACCAGGCAATGAGAGGATTACATATGTATTTATTTTATCTTTACTTTTTTTTTTGAAGGCGTAGTGTTAATTATGAGTCACACGTGTCAAATAATTAGATACCAACTAGTTCTTTAGGAGAGGGCTTTTTTTTGTGAAAAGAGAGGGGCCTCAAATCAGGACTGAGAAAGATAAAGCCTATAATTTGGCAGAGGCGGGGTAACAAGGAAAGATCAACTGTCAACCATATTTATTGTAACTGCGTGGGCATCACAAGATTCTCACTCTCTACCAATTATCCCAATACAAGCCCACTCATCATGACTCCCTCTAGGCATCACACAGTCAGCCAGTCAGCCAGTCAGAAACACCCAGTCTAGTCACTCTGCTCTCTACTAGTCACGCTCTTCAAACTCTTAAATCCCCAAATACAAGTCCAGGCTTCGTCCTCCTGCCAGCCTATCAAAGCCCAGTCAGTCAGGCTCCCATTCACCCCACCCCATCCATCCATCCATCCATCCGGCCCTTCCAAATCAAGATACGACTTATTCCCTCTCCTCTCAACGGCCCGACCTATCTTTGTAGGTATGTACTAACCAGACTCCCCTCCCCCTCCCCCCTCAAAAACCCGCTTTCCTTCCCCGATTTCCTAATTCCCGTCTTACGGGCCCCACGTTGCATGCAGTCAAGTCAATTCCGTCCATTAGGATTATCCGACATTATCATCATTCACGCCCCAACATTCAACCCAAGGTATTTAAAATGAATATACGTAGAATTTGTAGATGTAGGTTTTGACAATGTGGAACCCCGTCAATGGATTCGATACTTCCCGGGTGTACATACAAAAAATCAATGTCTACATACCCCATACCCATTGACCCGGCTACCGATACGTCACGTGGCCATGTGGTTGGCTGCCACCTACATATTTACATACATAAATAGGTCAATAATGCAGCTGCAGATGACCACCGGCTCCCGTTACAATCCGACATCTTCCTTCCCAGAGACAGATTGCGCAGTGGAACAAACACCACAAATAGACGAGTCGTAGGAATTCCCGGTTGACGGTTAATAACTGGCGGATGGCCGTATCAAGCGCAACATACCGGTTGACAAGATGACAAATGACGCTGCTAGCGAGCCAATCATCCCAGGAATCCCCATCCACCAATCCACTAGCAATAAAGCTGACAAAAAGGCCAACTTTATACGTAATCTATTGTCCGCCTGACAAGAGTTCGGCGGGCCTTTGTGGGAAACTGTCCGGGTCTGCGGGAGAGCAAATGAAAAAAAATCTGACCCGTCATCCTAACTCCGGAATGCATATCAATTATTCCCTTCTGTGGCCCTCGCAGATAATCAGCCATTGTAAGTCCCTAGACAAACACATCGGCCTGTCTCATTGCTGCGCCCAGCAAATATTAGAAATCTGCAGTAGTTATCACTCTCTCATCCGAGTAAAGATCCATTCCCTCTAATATATTTCTCCTCTTCAGTTCTGTGGGAATCCTCCATCTGCTAATTTGCCAAAATGCCCATTGGTTGTTATTATATGTATCATACTTATATTCTTCCCCGGTGAACTAAAAGGGCGGGTTTCGCCCCCAACTTCAATATCAGGATTATCGGCTCTTGTGTTCAGCATGAAACAAAAAGATGAAAAACATCAAGGCAAAAAGTGCCTTGTAATTCTATAAATATATCAAATCAATAAAATGCAAATGTTGAACAGTTGACAGATATCAAACCATAGATGAAAGAAGGGAAAAACAAAAGACGGGTAAGTTACCGGGGCGACGTTGGCGTGGGTTGTGGAGAAATCAGAGATTAGCGTTCGGAAGGAGCCGTTTTTTTTGTGTGAGACAGGTTTATTATTCTGTTTCCAACCCTGGTGTTAGGGTTTATAGTTTTTGAATCTCTGGAATGAACTGCTGCATTACCTATGATATCATTGAACCCCTAATCCAGAAACTAAAAGTAGTCACAAGGGTAGAAGTAAGTATGCATACAGTTTGCCATCTGGTCTCTGCTATATCTGATTTATTGTATAGAATGCTTAATAATTACGTACAGTAAGATACTCAACATCCCGCGGCCCTCTACACAAACAGCATACGCGTACCAAAGTGACCCCCACAGCTAGTCCCCCGTCCCGTATTTCTTCCCATTATATAATTCTTTTTGTTAGAAAACATTTCTAAGCTCCCAACTCACAATCCTAGCCAAAATATCGGCATTTAGTAGAATAGTAAGAGGCCACTGCAGTCCCAATGACAAAAGTTTCCCATGCATTGCCCGCACAAACAAGCGGTTTATTAATATATGACCAAAGCCTACAAGATCAAGGCTCAACGCCCGTCCTGCCCTGTCGCACAACAAACATTCATGTACCGCCCGCCGTGACCGCCTAATACCCGATCCAATTCAATCTAATCCACTCCACTCCAACCCGACTGCTTCCTCATCTCTGGGCCCGGACCCCACCACCAACTAGGAAAGGCCCTCCGGACAACGCCTCACCCCTACCTCACTCTCATAGTCATGGTTAGTCATGAACATGAACATTAACATCCCCGGCTGCGTGGGTTGTTGTCTATGCCGTGGGACAGGCAGGACCCAATGCTTTGGGATGGTAAATTACACTAGGAGCCCATAGCTGAATATACCGGGGTCTTTCTCTTTCGTTGTGTCCCGTTCAGTGGGTCCAAGTAAATCAAAAGTAAATAAATCAGTTTAGTGGGATCAAGGACCGACTGGTCATTCTTTGTATCTATGTATTTATTGCCGATACATGAGTGAAATAAATAGAAGGAACATGATGGCCAATACTTGAATCTACATATTTACAACTTTTTGAGAAGCTCGTCCAATATTGTAATTATCACGGCAGTGAGGGAACTAGGCCGGGTCCCAACAATCTTTTCTCGAACTTGGCGGAGGCGACATGGGATCTTTTCTGATTTATGATACAGTTAGTTAGTTGTATGAAGAAATAGTGAATGACATTAGTGATCTGAGTACTTTACAGAAGGCTTTGTCTACAGCAGAGGATTTGACATTTCTAACAGTGGCTTTGACGTTACCAATGGCAGCAGTAGTGGCAGTAGTAACTGAAAGGATAATTTTGAGGTTATTTATCCTTTTTGACGGCAAAAACAGAAGCAAAAGGTGACGTTCCGGTGTCATTGAAGAAAAAGAGGCATTTTGACAGTCAATGTCAGTTTCCGGTGGACACTCTAGTGATACCTTGTATTTTGTATGTCAACATACACACACACACACACACATTGACAATAATGATAATTCCCATCATCTTGGACCCCCATGCCTCCATCATGAACAATAGCCTCTTAGTCCACAGCCAAGTGGGTCCCATTGCCATGACAAGACGCTAACGGAAAACACTGTTTAGATAAAAAAAAAACAAAAAGAGAACAGACAATAGAACATCTTCATGTGATTTTTGTTCTTTCGTCCTTTATGTCCAAGCCCAAACACATGACACAAACGAACAACCCGATACACACCAAATTTCCCATCTCAAATCCTCCTCTTCCTCCTCCTTCTTCTTCTCTTCTTCTCTCCCCAAAGTAAACCACACCAGCATTTTCCTTTTCAACAAAGCACCGGATCCAAATGCAAATCTCTTTCCCTTATCCACAGCGCCGGTGCCCCCACTCTGGCTCCCCGAAATGACCTATCCGCACATCTCTTTCCCCATCCAGCAAACGATGACCTCCATCACCACCATGGAACCTCACTAGAAAAATATAATCCTTGCTGCGATCCAATCCTCTTTTCTGGGGATGGGAGATGGGGGAAGAAGCTCAAAAATGAACGAGGGTCATTTACCTCGGCTTCCCAAAACAAAGATAAAAACAAAAAAAATGGCAATGCGTTGCTGTGGTTTTGGGGTTGCAGAGGGTTACAGTTGGTACTGTCAACTGATGTATAGTGAAGGAGCATATATATATACATGTAAGTATAAGGTAACTCGTCGACCTCCCAGAGCGGCGGCGGGCCCTTTTGTAACCCTGGCCTTCATGAAACAGTCGCCTCTGATTTCTCTTGGTCTGGTCTGTGTTGGTCATCCCCACCCAACCCACGAAAATGAATGGCATGGCATGGACATCTTGTATGTAATGTATATCTTCCCGCCTCTCAGATTCTGCCAATCTATACTATGGGAAGAGAGAGAGGAAACACCGACTTAAAGAAAAAGACCCGATGCCACTCTTTTCTTTTCCCATGTAACGTCGCTCGGATCTCAAGAAGCGCCATTGGGAAAGAGGAGAACCACAAGAACTTAGTCTTATTCCTTGAATAACACAGTGCTGTGAAGCCGATTGTGCGCGTGAGATCCCCAAGTTTGCTCTGGTGTAAAAGGAAGAAGGTTAATATACATACATACAGTCATGATTTTGGCTGTACTATGAGTAAATGAATTAACCCAGATTGTGTCGACAGTGCAGATGGCGAGGATATATCAGTGTATCTGAGCATCCATCGGGGTTTGGAGTTGCAATGGTTAAAACGTGCTTGGACAAAGACAAAGCCTTGGGGCAAGAATTAGAGTACCGATAAGGCCTACGAGGCTGGCTATGTCTATGTGTCTACATACAATGTAGCAATCTACACAGGACTACCGATAGAGAGTCCCTGGATCCGATGTTGCGGCGGGTGGGGAAAACAATACCCTCAGATTAATGACATCTGAAGGCTGTTACCACAGCATCATCTCCGGTAAACCATGTAAAATATATCTAAAGCCTCACTTCCAACCCCATCTCACGCAAAAATATAAGGCTTCAAATCTCCATACCGTCTGCAACTTCACCTAAACCCCTCGTTCTCCTCCTGCTCTAACGCAATAAACCACCTCAATCCATATCTGTATGCATGTACATATATATATATATATACATCGATCGGTCTTTTATCCATCAAACCCCACTACTCAATTGCATCATCGCCCTCCCTATATTCATCATCGGTCTTACAGGTCAAAAGAAGAAAGCACATATGCATGACATACCGGAGAGAAAAAGAAAAAATCAATCGTTCCTTCCCTTTGTGGTTATGCACCTGCCGGTAAATGAGCAAGAGTAGGTGCCAACGGCGAAAGAGTCCGGTTCGGTAATGGTGAATACATTTAGTGGTAAATAGATACGTAGATAATTAGTAATTAGGAAGGAGTTTGGGATGGAAGGTAATGATGATTAACTGCAGTGACGAAACTGGAGGGGACGGGGAGATTATTTTGAATTAGGTGCATGAAGATGTGCTTCTTTAGTAAATTATACTACAGTATATATAGTTATAGAATTTATTTTTCAAGTATAAGGGGTTTTCTGGTGGGTTACTTAGTTGATGATGGGTGATGACTTGTATAGAGAAATACATGGTGCCCCGTTACTGATGGTCGTTACAGTGCGTAATCACTGCGTGATCGCTCCCAAATGGCCTAAATGGCCTATTGCCGGTTCAGTGACCCAGTGATCAGCGACCCAGCAGCGATGACCACTGCAACCACCGAGCTCCCCACTCAACCAAGCAAACATTTGCTTCTCGCCTGCCCCACGCTCACCAACGGATATCCACTTACCCAGTATGATAAGAAGACAGCCCCCCTTAGTCAACCATTAACTGTTCCTGATAGATAGATAGACAAACCGATAGAGATACTGCCTTTGCTATGTATACAGGTTCGTGCACAAGAAAGCACTACCGACTATCGATTTGCGGCCCGGGGTATATATCGCACCGACTGGTGGGGTACGGGCCCACAGGTACGGGCACGGAAACGGAGGAGGCATCTACCTGTAGGAGTATGGTGGACGGATGGGGGTGTGGAAAGTTGGGATGGCTCATGGGTAGATGGACGGACGGACGGTGCGTGCGTGTCGCAGTGAGGGGGGGGTTTATGTCTATATATGTGCAACTCATATATTTATGTATATACACTAAAAGTGGATGTGGTCGAGATTTGTTGTTTCTGTATCTGAATTGGTGTCTGTGTAGAAACGGCTTGGATTTTGGGAAATGTAAATGGCGTGCGTGCTTGGGGCAATCAAGATGCAAATCAACATCCAAGAGCAACAGACAAGATCCGAATCTTATTGCGCTATATACACTGTATATACAAATTCAAGATGCACTTCAACACGATTCGCATAAAACAACAATAACCCAACAATAATCACATTGCCCATAAACCGACTCTTTGGCCTCTTCCCACGCACATTCATCCATCGCCATGACCCCGTCCCAAAAGAACAACACCCAACCTTCCATTCTCCCATCTCCTCGCCGAACCCAATCTCTCAATACTACCCTTTGCCCCCACACCCCCTCTCTCCCCTCTCTCTGTTCCTCTTCCTCCGCACAAACCTCTTCCCAAACCAGTCAATAGTCTCTCTCTTTCTGTCTCTCTTTGTCTACACCCTACCTACCTGGTGCTCCGACTAGCAGGCGTCCCGATCGTTCTCCAAGAGAGGGGGAAAAAAACGGTCAGACCCCCACCACCACAAACTCTCAAACACTGTAACCAAAACTATGTATGTAAATAACCCAGAAACTAACCCACCCACACATTCACATACACACCCTTTCCCCAATCGCCAGTCCGAGCTTCAAAGTCCCAGATATAAGGAAAAGAGACTGAAAAAGATAGCTTTTGCCACATTGTTTCTGGTTCGTCGCTCGCTATGACAATCGGATACCACGTATACTACAATATCGCCACTGATTGGTTTCCAAAGTAGATAGAAAGAGAAGGGGGGGGATAAGTGAAACCACTTTGCCCTTGTTTGTTGTTCTCTTGCTGAATGTGTATGTGTGTATACACATATCTACGTAAATTTCTACGGGACTTTGCTAGGCTTCCGAAATCCCAAATCGTAAATCCTATCCGTTCAATATTTATTCGTTCATCTATCAATCCCCCACGCATTTTCCCACTCCCCAAGTTTTGTTATCTGCTATACAATGGCCCAGCCAGTCAAAGCATCACCCGCCCATTGGTTGCTATCGCCATAATCTCTTTTAGGAAGGCCCTTGCCGTAAAATTTAGCAACCCTTACTATTTAGGAAGTTGTATCTGAAATTTGCCCCATGAATCTAGGTTGAACCCAGAAAGTACTTTTTTTGTTCTACAGGGCATGGGGGGTTACATTAGAAGGTAACTACTTTTTTGATTTGGCAACCCCAAGACTTGGTGATTGGGAGAATCAATCAGTCGAAAAGGGAAATACCCCGGAAGATTTATATGTGCATACATAGATAAAGTAGAGATTACCGTGGGTTATGTCAGGTCGTGTTCAAATGACGATAGATGGTCTACTGGGAGATGCACAATGCTGAGACTTGGCAGCACAAACGAAAACGGGAGGCAGCGTAACTGTGATGGTTTCTTCATTTCCGACATAAGTGACTGACAAAGAGTCTGGTTAGTCAATACATATCAATTACTTGGTTTCCAACGTTGCATACTCTGGCCATTGCACGGGTCATCAATGTCACCAACTTGTGGCAACGCTCTGTATCAAAACCTGTGCAATTCTGCACCGCATAAAAACATGTCCATGGTAACCAAGTTCCCCTTGCCCTCAACACCGCGAGACCACCTACTCACCCACCCACCTACGTCCGTATCGTTTCCGTCATCTTGTTAGTAGCCATGTATGATCGTAGATGCGACCCCACTACATCATATCGCAGTATATACCCCGACAACAACCACACATATACTCTTGTCAACCAATGTCACCGTCACCTTGCATCCACAAAATCCTAATCACAACTCCCCGGATCACCGCACATCCTACACCGTGAACTTGTTTCACGGCACCGCTCCGTCCGGTTCATGACTTCTTCCTCGACTGTTCGTGATCCCCAGTTTGATCTCCTCTACATACACCTCTCTCTTCTCTCTCCTTATTCGCAATCACCATCGCTGTCTGTTTTCCGCTTCCCAAACGCTCAAACTTAGAACTCGGCTGTGTTGGTTGTTCATACACAGCTGCAACCTCATCAGGAACGGTATTGTTTCATCGACAGAGCGTGAGCCAATTATAGACAATAGGGTTATTAAATTACAATTCGACACATGCTAGAGTTATGGACATCCGAAAGAGTGGCTATTTTGGAAAGAACTGTTCGGCTATTGAAATGTAAGAAACAGAACCTGTTGTCGCTGCTGTAAAGAAAGGGTTAAAATCGCCATACGACTCTGAAAATATTTGCTGTTATCTCAATATACATAGATTCCCGACTTCTTGGCTATAGTGTGTAGTATTCTCCACCCAAAATAGCCCTTTGTCTCATTTTGCAAGCCAAGCTTGACTGATCAATGTCAAATCTTCAGGCGAATTAACCTCGCATAAGCCAAGCATCATTAAGCTCATATGCCAATATATGCTATATATCTGTACATTTGCTACTGTAGTAAATTTTTTTTTGCTATATACACCGAGATCCAACCTGACATAACAGACACTCTTCATGCATGTTAAAACCCAAATAACAGGGGCCCACACCGGCAATTTGTGACCCAGGGCCAAATCTATCTACACAGTTCGAGATCCACGCCTCCATCACCGGGCCATCCTCTCCTCCGTCCACCATGACATCACCGTTTCGATAAAACGGTCGCCCTGTGATTTTTATGAACATATTTACTCAAAACATAGAAATTAGATGAAATAGACAGTGAAAAAAAATCGCTCTCCGGCCCCCACTTCCAACCACTGGTGAGGGATCCTCCGTTGTTTCTTACTCCATTTGAGAGGGGGGCTCCACTATTGTCGCCACTTGTGAGCAAAGATGAGTAAGCGGGAGAAGCTATTGGTGTTAGTGTTGGTGTTGGTGTTGGTGTTGATGGGGGTGAGCAGGAGGAAGGTGAGTATTTTGGGTGGGGATGCAAGGGGACAATGCGGGATGTGGTGAGTGTGGGGGAGATCTTGCATTTGGTAATGGAGATCAAAGAATCAAAGAATGTGTGTATGATTATGAATTTGCAATTGGATTGTGACGAATGATTTGAATTCTGCAAAAAGGACAAAGGGAAATGTGAAATGCGAAAGTGATAGACTTTAGCCAAAAATCCTTATTTAATAAAATGAGATAGAACTTGATTTGATCACACTAACAATCACAATTCCTCCTCTTCCATCCCCACGCCGAATTTCCAAACCTAGGGACCAATATCTCAGACAAGTCGCCACTCGACAACCCAATCACATCTTCACTACATACACACACACCCCTTCATCAGACAATAATAGAACACACTTTCTTGGCGCATATACTGTTCTGTCTTGGTGTTTACGGCGCATTTGATAGCCAGTTTGCATGTAGGATCTCCCTCGGACACGTTGCGGCGTGTGTCTCAAGTTTCCATTTCCCGAGTCCCCACAGAGAAAAAAATACTCTACTATAGACATCTGCCACACATGATTTTTGCTACCGAGATATTAGTATCAAAACAACAAGAGACCAGATGATTTCGAAACATGAAATGCCGGAGTGTAGAGTCTAGATCTTGACGATAGCATGCCAAAAGATCACCTAGATTTTTGGGCCTTCGTATATGGCATTTGGTTGGGGGTGCAGTCTCTGTTGGTGTTGTTGCATACACATTTGTACATACATATGTCTGTATGTAGAGTTGCTGGTATCTAGATTTCCGATAGCCTTTCTTTGGTTCCAGAGCCATATGGAACACGTGCATGAGAATCCGGCAACTCCATCTCCTAACCCAAGCCAGTCTAGGCCAAGGCCATCTTCACGACCTTCCAGTTTCCATTTTCTCTACGTTGATTGGGCTTGGGTGGTCGAATCGAGCTAGACTATATTTAACTTTCTGCGACCACATGGCATCACCCAATGCAACCGTTCATCCCATCAGCCTCGACTTCTGAGCATCTTCACAATCTTCACCTTGCCTCGCCAAGTCTTGAACATCACAGCCTCTCAATATTCTTTGACATCTGTATAGTCAATATATATCTATATATATTTACACAGCTTAACAAAGAAACATCTCCAAGGAGCATTCCCTCTCCAAGACCGGCCCAAGCACTCAATCTACAATCCACTAGCTCTACTTCGTAGAAACTCCGGGTAAACCTCGTTTCATACTCCACATGACAGGGTCCCCCCATTTACCGGTAAACGGCCCGCGAAAAATCATAATAACGCTAGAAAGAACAAAGAGAACATGAGTCAAAATGCCCCACTGAGAAGGATGGAGGATGAAAGGGATGCAATTTAGAAGTTTTTTTTTTTTTTTGATATGTACACTATAGTTTAGATTGGGGATAGCGTGGGTTGCGGGCCGATTGTAGGGAATTGGCTAATTTGGATGGTTTGGAATGTATTTTGGGATTTTATATATTAAGTTGATGATTTATAAACGAAAGAATCCCGGTGTGAGGGGGGTAAGTTTTGATGTCCGTAAAAATTGCAAAGTGACTAAGCAATCACAATCAATGCTTAAATATAAACCGAATATCAAAGCCACTTTGTGAGAGCGTGTAACCCGGACCACCACATAAATATATATATATATATATATATATATATATGAATCCCACCGAGAAATGGACCCCGCCGTGTGATTTTGCTCCGTAGCTTGTCTTATATGTCTTTCAACATTTTTCGATTTATCGACAATCCGATGATGTCAAAATATAGCCAATCTAATCGATAATCGGTGCCCCCTAGGTTGTGATATCGAAGCCCCCCCCCCTCTCCATCTACCGCTACACATGGAAAATACGTAGACATTAGTGGGTGCATCGGGGGGCGCCACAGGGCGTCGTCGATATCACATTTTGCATGTGGACGAGAGGGCGTTCAGCGGTAAGGGTAGGGACATCACTGTGGCGGTATTTGTGGCGGCGAGCTGTAGGCATATATATATAGAGAAATTCTGTGACGGATGAAGTTACGGTGTGGTGAATAAAAATAGAAGGCTACAAAGTATTTACACGGTTAGGCCATTGGGACGGGTCGGTACAGGTGGGGTTGCAGTTTGTTTTCTTGCGGTGAGAAGTCGGTGAGGTCCAAAGGATAAAAGCAAAGATTGTCATGCATGGTGATGGTGATAGGGTTTCATTGGCGATATAAAGCTACAGCTCAACCTGTATAAGATTCCCTCGCCCTGTTTTCTGAGTAAAAATGCCCATCTGTCAACCCAAGAACCAAAAATCAAGATAAAAGGTGGCGATGAATCAGGAAACACTAGCCTATGCAGTTCCGTTCTTGTCTTATTCTTGCTAACCTCAAAACTACCATATATGCAATCTGCTATCTGTACGCAATCCACAATTCCTCCATAGGGTTCTCAATGTTCCCATCATGCCATCACCCGTTTATTCACCGCCTCTTAACTTCTGAACGAAAAAGAAAAAGAAAACGCCTCGACAAGGTCCTTTTTTTTTTTCAGAAACCTTTGGTAGTCACCACCATCCCCCTGGGGATGAAGGACCGGTCGGAGGGCTGCAGCGAGAGAGGGCGCATTAGAGCTGGCTGCTTATGTGGATATGTGAATATTTCAGACGGGAGGGCTTGTTTTGGGTTGGTGGAAAGGGATGCAGGGGAAGTGTTTGGCGGTGGCGGGGGAGGGATGGGGAATGATATGGATAGCCGGAAGAGCAGTCAAGTCAAGTAGGTGCAAGTTAGCGGGCGGGGTCTTCATGGCGTTGTGGCATTTTTTTTTTCTTTATTGAAGGTGGTAGATTGTGTGCATGTGTGACCTGGGTTGTTCTGATGGTGGTGGAAAGGGCTGAGATGGCAGGCTTTTACAATTTTATAGTAGGTAAACACTGGTTACAGGGCTATGGGACCCTGAGGGGGCGACAACAAGCGGTTCCAGCGCAGTGGCGGCCGTGTTTCTGTTCAACATTTAGCAGGGCAGTGCTTCTATAGAAATTTCCGTCTAATCAGCCAGTCCACAGACACCAACCAGCAACACAGACAGTGGCCAAGGACATCGCTGTTGTATCTTTGTCATTTTTATTTTCTGGGCCGCCTATCTACCCAGTGATATCTGTCAAGTTTCAGCAGGCCTCAAAGTGTATGTGTGGAGTCACTGGCCAAATGACCAACCAGTGCTAGCTGACTAACCATCTATCAATGTCAACGCAAACTGATTCAGCACCTGTCAACCCATTGTCTCCGTTCCTATGAACCACTAACCCATTGGTCCTATGCCCCCCTCCCAATTGCTCCCCGAGATCAACCCATTAGCCCAAACTCATCCCCATTCCGCCATCTGCGATCGACTGCGTCCGCCTGAAAATTTGGTTCCGGTACCAAAGTTCTCCCCGGGCCTTACTTTCTATTTGCGATCGTGCGAAATCGCTGATTCCTTCCCCCAATCACTCACACAAAACCCCCAATCCTAATCTCGACGATCTCCCACGACCGGGAAAAGAAACCCAGTATCGGTGCCAGGTCTTCTCCTCCACTATAATCATCAGCTTCCCATTACGCCGGATCTGCCTTTCGCAAGCCTAAGAAAGATTCCCCTCCCCCTCATAATTTTTCATTTTCCCCATCAGCCAGGACCAACAATCCTCATGGATCAAAACCAACAGGTTGGCCTGTCTCATCTCTACCAAGTGACCCCCTTTCCCTCAATGCCTCTCAATCACACCAATAGAAAATTTACCAAACGATAGTCAAAAGGTTTGATCCTGAGAGAACGGATATCTCCTTTGCAATAGAAAAGTAAAAAGGACCCTGGACCCTTGGGCTGTTTTCTTTCTTTCTTACTTTTTCTAACTCATACACCTCCCAACTGATGACCGACGGGACGGGCCATGGGCCTGATCGACTTGGGGGTGATATCCAATAGGAAAAGAGAACAATACCCAGGAAAAGGACCTTCTGTGTTGGCGGAAGCAGGGGATTGCTTCCGGTGGACATGGGTAGATATTCATTTGGGACTAGTGGGTTTTGGATATGGGTGATGTTTGCTTTCTTTATTTTTTCATTCGGGGTTACTGGGTTTGTTTGAGCATGTGAATAATTGTGAGTGTCAAGGGTTTGATTATTGGTATTTATTCATTTTTCCTGTGTTTGCGATTATCCAATATATGTATATTTGTATATTTCCAGAAATGTGGCTCTCGGGGGGCGGAAGACTAGGGTTGCCTTCAGGGGATGAATTATCGGGACAGCCATATAAGCTTCATGACCTTCTGGGCTGACCCAGAGGCATGGGTACCTAAACAGCTGTGGGTATTGTGGTAATGAAGACGGGAGAGTTTCAAGGAGTCCCGGTTGTCCGGCCGTATAGATAAGTCGAAGGCATCACTGGCGGGTGTATTTATTTCTTGATGTTCTCCATGTTGGCGGACCGGGTATTGAGATCAGCGGGGTGACTTTTGGAATGGAAGGCCGTTAAGGTTACAGAGGATAATGGTGTGTTAATGTGCAGTTTACATCATTATTGTTTTTGTCTGTCGTAAGTGATCAGTGTCATGATGGACATCACGAGAGTGCAGTGCAGTCTACTGTAAATTAGACAATTATGCAGGAATCTTCAACTACCATGTCTAAAAGTACGCACCTTTGTGCTTAGTGCGCTTTTCCCCATTGTCTTCTTTTTCTCATCTGAACTTTTCTTGATATGACTATTGATGATTCTCCATAGCCACCTTGACCTTATAGACAGTTCATTTACATATTGTTTTCTTTTGTTAGTACCTTCACTTGTTAAATTCCCAAAGGCTAAGTCTTTCCCATTTGTCCGTTCGCCCACCTGTCTCAAGACACGAACAGCGACACGAAAGTTGAGCCTCCAACCAAACTTGTAACAATCGATCGCCCCCTTCAGTAAAATAACCCCTACAAGCGAGACCTAGCGAGGGCACCGGAAGACAATCCCGACACCTATTTTCTCTCTTCCTTTCCAAAAAGCCATCGCTGATTCAATACAATTTACCTATATACACCCTTCCCTAGTCTTTCTTCTCATTCTTCCCTTTCTACATATTTCCATCAAATTTAAATGAATAAAAATTAACTTGTCAAAATTAAATGTATCCAAATTCCTTGTTCCTGGGCCCGTACACAATAGCAACAGAATAACAAAGGGTGTATTTCCAAACCCCAAGACCCAAAACTACGATCTCTCTCTCTCTCTCTCTCTCTCTCTCTCCCCCGCCTCGCTGATTCCCAAAACAACAGACCTCCTCCTTTCGCGGTATCAAGGTGACATTCCAGGTGTAGTCTGTCCCTCACTTGTGTGTGTATTGTCCCCATGTTTTTTTTTTTAGTTGCTGCTGTCAAAGCGCATGTGAAATCGTCGTGACAGCATTCGGGACAAAAAAAAGTTTCTCTTTTTCTTTGCATAGGTGTGTAGACAATGGGGGAAACAATAAACAAGAACAAAAGAAAAGAAAAGGTACTTTGTGATGGCAGGACGAGGCACGGGGAATGTGGCCGGTGGGATTGGTATCTTAGTTACTGGTTACAAAGGGTCTCATCAGGGAGTTTGTTTGTGTCTTTGAACCCCCCCAATTCCAAATTCCCATAGAAGTGGCATCTTCCGTAGATGCAGTGTATCATTCCAGTTCAGAGGGGTGTCACTACTATACTAGAACCTCCATAAAACACTACAATGCTTCCTCCCCTCCATCTCATCGGAATTCTCCATATTCCACAAGATCCTTGCAATAGCAAATTTTTTTATTCGCAACATTCCGTCAAAGAATAAAAAAAACTATTATACAGGTGGTCGGCCCCACTGTAACCCCACTGCAAATGGCCTTTTGGCTAGTCGCTTGTCGGTGATCGGCGGTACTTTAGAGAGGAATAGTGGGTGATGTGCAGCCGCGGCAGCGGGAAAAGTCAATGTATAGCTGCAGTTTGTCTATTTCTGTGAACATCAAAAACAGAGATGCCGAGGTACACATATACATACAATCAAAGTCTACACGGCTGTGAGAAGAAATATCAGCAGCGGACTCTTTGTCATATGACTTGTGATCGCGGCTATTGACATGTTGGGAACGAGAGTCTAGATCTAGGCCTAGACCTAAGTGTAAATTTAGTTTGCCATTTCCTTGGATCAAGACATGCGGATGAGGGCTGGTAAGGAAGTAAATAAGTGCCCTTGGGAGATCCGGTCCGCAGATGTCGCCATTTACCATTCATGCAAAGACAAAGATTTCCATAGTACCAAAGACAAGGACAGACGCTTGGTCCCTGGCCCTCCATCTGCATCTGCAAAACATCGTGTCTATCTCCCACGGTCAACAGCACACAAGCAGCGATATCAAATGCAACTGTACGGTTCTTCTGTTATACCCAGACTCTCCCATCTCCGTACCCTGCGATTCCCCGGTGAGAGAATGATCTACCGATTTTTATATATGTATATACCCCACAGCCCGATGCCATCCATCCAATCTATATACATATTATGCATTTCCAACTACCCATCACTCGAGACGCCCTACCACCTCCTTGGATCTAGGGAAATTACCATGTCTTTAATTCACCCCAATATCACAAACAATTATCGCAAATCATTTATACTTTTCAGTCCCCAGACTCATCGTTCCTGTTACATTGCGCCCCTCTGTCCCCGCCGCCGTCCGTCCGTCCGTCCGTTCATCCATCCATCCATCCATCCATCCGTCCATCCCGTCCCAAGAAATCAAAATAACTCTCCCAGTATAACGGTATACTGAGTGTCTGCTTCCAGCCCTAATTTCCCAATTTCCCAAGAATTCGTAAAGCCCCTGTTGTCTTTTCACAGGAACAACTTCCTATTGGATGGAGTTATGGGTAGCCCTTGATTGTTCCCACTAATCTATCCTAAATGGGTCAAAGTGTCACATGAGGTCTTCACGGTAACTTCCAGAAGGCGTGGAAGATGCTGTTAGTAGGGATAAAAGGGTCTTTTGTTGTTGAAATTTAATGTGTCTCGATATTTCATAAATATACATACAGTTTGTTGTGAGTAAAAAAGAAAATGAAGAATGGAAATGAGAGTTTGTGCGGATTTTATTTAGATCCAATTGTTAGGGTTGATGCATCTTAGTAGTGAAGTATTAGTGGCGATTAGATTGATCAGTGCGAAGACAATGACCATAATCGTGAATGGGGAGTATTTGTTTTTTTCTGTTCCATTCCATATTGATACCGAGAGCATTGACTGGCAGATAATTACTCATGCGCTCGGTGACGATAGATTCAGTGGCGGTGTCCTCTAGTGACATTGGCAATGTTTTGTCTCAATGATTTGATCATTTAATTGCGAATGGATAGATACGCTATATAGACCTATACATCCATCGAAATGCAGCGCAAATACCAATGCCACGTCGATGCAAGTCATGGTTGCGTAGCCAATAGTCATGTATATGATGCTTTGGCCATGTGTCAATGAATCGTCGGGACCATTAAGCCTGTGGGTTTGGATCCGGTGCTTTGGGAGGCTGGGCCGGGATATGTATTTATAACAATACAAGAAGGGGAAAAAATGTGATATTGATCCGGAGAAGGCCTTGGTGTCTAAAATAGGCCTTGTGGAGTGGATAGAACAGTGTTTGTAATCCCCTGGTAGACAGATGGCGGACCGAAAAGATGAATTCCGGGATAAGTTGATTTTTTTAAGTTCCCTGTTATTGATTTTCTGGCCGTATGGTTAATTTCTTCAGCACACATCTACTAGCAAATGTGAATGATTGGATACACCTAATTTGGACAAGACGCCAGCTTTGGAAAAATCACTGGCCACCACTGCTCCTTACCCTTACCCTTCTTCCGAATGATAACCTAATCTTATCCACACCCTTTTCAAAAAAAAAAAAAACACCTCAAAAACATCCTTACCCATCTTCATTATTCCTACCATGAACAAAATAGGCGATTCCCTCCGGACCGCTATGTAATGTAACTCACTCGATCGCCATATTGCAATAAGCAGAAGAAGAAAAATAAAAAGACTCCAGCAGTGTGGACGGATATGGGTGGCGGACACGGAAGTGGGCGCTGGTGGGTTCAGCTCTAGGTCGGGTCCGTTGTGTTGGAAAATGAAGGTTAGGGAATAAAAGCAAAACAAGGGGAGGGAAAAATAAGATATTGAGATGATACAGGGGGAAGTGAAGTCTGGAGATGCGGATTTGACAAGTGGTCTGTCTGGAAGCATATCAGACAGCAGACAGTAGGTGAGAGGTATATACATGTGTATCTGTATGTGTGTGTTTCTTCTGCTAATTGGTCTGTGTTATGCGTCCGCCCGGTGAACGCAAAGGCGTAACGCCACAAAAGCCCAGCTCATACTGGAGTCCCTCCGGTCACATCTTGAACAAATCCTCCCTTTCCATTTTGTCCCGTCATATGTATCCTTGGAGATAATCTTAGATATCACCACAATCACACCTACTCCGATCCGATATGTCCCCCTTGTATGCAAGATTATTGTACATTCATCTCACGATAAAAACCACGCCATGATGCCACATAAAGTCGATAAAATCGAGCATGTTTCCTTCTGCGTTGCGTTGCCCCCACTGGCATCAAAAGTCGGGAAAAATCCTCCAGAATGAACATGAAACGACAAAATGTTCAGCCAAGGGATACTCAATGTCATGGGCTGTACTACTTCTTGTAGATATAAGGTACTAAACTTTGAATCCTTTAGCAAATATCCCGCTATTCCGACAACTCTACACACAGACTGTGGCGTCAAGCTGGACAATGCAAGAGCACAATGCGATTGCTTACTGACATTATTTTTTTCTGTATTATTAATTTTTTTTTTATATATAGGAACCAACAGCATTAACCAATGCCAGGCCAACCAACATGCCATCAGAAATGATAAATTCCTAGGGATTTAACCCTTGTCTATGGCAACCCTTGATGGTGACCATAATTGCTTTTCTTCTGTTTTTAATCAGGGGTCGGAGGGCTTCCGCGGGCAGCTGAGGGCGGAGAAGGAAAAGGAAAAGGGGGGTTGTTCAGCGCGGGTTATGGATGATGGATGGGATGGGATTGGATGGTAGCTGAAGGGTGAGATATTTGCATTACATTGCATGCCCAGAAGAAAGCAAAAATGAAAGAGAGAGACGGGCCGGATGGTTGGATGGCCGAGAGTGGAGGAAAATTATGAGGTGTGGGTCGAAGGCTATGGGTTGTGGGGCAAAAATGGAGGAGAAGAGGTGAGGTTGGTATTTGAGTTAGTGATGGTGACGAAGCTAGTCGGTGGGTTTGCGGTAATTTGAATTAATTTTCATATGCACACACGTTCACATTCACATTCACACACAAATGCATACTCTTTGGCGCAAAAGCAACCGAACAATCACACTTCCATTTTCGGATCTCACTGTAAACATATTTTTCCCACTACCAAATTTCCGATAACCACCAACACCAACATTAAACAGCAAAAAAAAACATTAACCCATAGACCCTCGCTCATACGCTCACTCATTCCCAAAATGGTAAACGGGATACGGGATCGTCTTCCGGTGATTTCACATGGCTTTTTGGGGAAGGATCCCGGTCATGAGGTCTAGGGTCTAGGCTTTTAGTCATTAGTCACTTTTTAATATTTTTAATTGTATTGATTTTTTTTCTTGCTTACTTGTGGCGGGTACATAGTGATCAAAGTGAATAAGTGACGGTAATGGTGATGGCTACATATCACAAGAGACCCTTTGGCCCACAAGAACACTCTGCTGTGGCGAGGCGAAGTGAATGATGGCTGGTGAGTGATTGATGTGAATCGCTCAGGGGAGACGATCGCCATTGCATGGAAAAGTGGAGAAGCATACATCAGAGTTTGTCCGAGGCGAAGCTGTAAACGAATAGCGACTAGATGTCTGCAATTCGTTTGTTCATTCGTGCGTAATAGTTTTTTTTATGTATTATTGTCTCTTTTTGTTTGAATTATTTGCCACAAGACCCGAGATAAATGTGATTTGATATCGTACTGGTGATGTTTGTCAACGGTAGCGATAGTTGATTTACAATGGATACACAGTCACTGTCAATCCTTCCGTGCTCCCTCCGTCCCGTGTCGTCTTCTTATTTTTTTTGTATACGATATTCCCAATCCCTTCCCAACCGCCCGTTAATAAACCATACAAATAAGATTATTGGGTATGTATGTGTGCGGGTATGAATTAAATCTTGATTTGCAGCTTACTTTTTTTTCTGATATCTAACCTATCAAGTGTAAGTGTGACCCCAAAGCTGAAAACGACGGTCCAAGTTCCCTGGTGGATCATGATCATCTTTGGTGTGCGGGGTGTAAATATATTAAGCGGTCAGGATAAGAATATTGCTTTTGTGGTTTAGAGTAGCCATGATGAGGGATCCCAGGGACAACTTGGCAAAAATTTCTGGTTTGAATGTGGCCACAAGTTGTCAAGGGCGTGGTCGGGGGTATCCATTCAGCACTAATTGTCAAATTCAATTTACAGGACTTTGCCACAGCAGGTTTTTACTGTAAATCACGGGTACACACAGCGTCCAGAAGTTGCTAAGCACTTTTTTTTTCTGTGCTGTATCCAACTTCCACTATTTCCCGCTTTGTGTTACTGAACAGTTAGACTTTTGCATCCAGCATAAATTTGAACATCTCGTTGGCTGGCTACAAATACAACGTAAAAATATCATCCCGGGCCGTCTTTTGTGACTAATATCACAAATACTTATAAACGGAAATGTGCAATGTACAATGCACAACATACGTGGCATTCCCAAGGGGTAACAAACAACGGCTGTGCTGCTTATGACTATGTCAATGATATGTAATACTCTTGTATCTGTCAATTAAGTTAAGACTGAAAGCAAAACTTGCCATGGACAAGATCGATAGACGGATAGAGACGGCCCTCTGTTTGTATTTGCGTTTTTGTTTGTATATTTCCATTTCACATCAAATACACATTTACATACAAGACACGGCAAGAAGATCCCTCTCCTTGCTTGTTTCGGCATTTTGGTGTGTAAACTGGCCGGTTTCTCCAAGTTTACCGGTACTTTATTTTCTTCCTGTTGCTTATTACATGGTGACTTGGTGTTCTTCCATCAATTTCACATGTGAAAAAAAGATAAATATCCAAAACCACCCCTGTCCTTTTTTCCCTCAAAACCCTGAGATGAATGTAACCCTTTCTGTCAGCCACAATCTATTACAAATCGTACAATAACGAATCACAATCCAGTAAAAATTAATTTCAAGAGAGTTTGCGTACACAAGAAAAAGAGTCTCTGGAAATCCGGACGTAACGGGTTGTAATTTTTTGTTGGATTCGTTTGGCAGAGTTGCAGATTCAGAGTGCAGATTGCAGGGGTACATATCGGTAGATGAAGGGAAAGTGGATATCTTGTTGTCGTCTATGTAGTGATGTGCAGTAGCAATGTAAATATCTATGTGTTTTGTATGTATGTGTGTGTCTTTTTTTTTGTTTACTGGTCGTGATAGGTTGGACTTGGTGGGGATGATGCATGATGGAAGGTCAGTGATTGATTGTCTGCTTGCTTGATTATTCAAGGTAATGATCTTTTTTCTTCCTCTTTTTAATTGGTCGATAATTAACACACTGCTTAAACGGGAAGCTGCAACAGAGCGGATGTTGCTAATTAGAAACTGTCACTTCGGCAGTCAATCATTGTCAGTAGCCCAATCAAGCAAGCCCATTGTCTAAATATTTACAAAGGCTTCTTCTTCTTCGAATCTATGCCCGATATCTCCATTGAACTGCCGACCTGCTATCTCACGCTGTAATATCCCTCGTCTTACAAGCATTCCAAATCCAAATCCGAACCCTTTTTTCTCGATATTCTTGTCCCACAACTCTGGGACCCCCCATGATGGATTTTTTTTTGCTAAGAATGAAGATCTTACTCTCTAGCCTTCCCCTCGCTACTGAAAAAGGGCCGCAACCTCAAATTGGGCTGTAGCGTCCGAGCAGTGTTGGTTTCTAGAAGGTAGCTAATGCGGTGAGAAATTTAAAATGTTTCCCTGATTGGGAAAGGTGGTCGAAACAGGTTCTTGGATTTCCCGGAGTTGTATGGGGTGGATGGATTCTATTATTTCTATAGCTCTCTTATTTATGGAGGTATCCATTAGTCATGGTCGGAGATATACGACGACGACGACGACAACAGCAACAACATTTTCTAGAAGAACAATAATTTTCGTTTGGGTGTTTGAGGCGATGTTAATTGTCGGGGGTTGGTTGATTGACAAATTAGGAAACACCGGACCGTCTTCTTGAATAGGAAGCAACCTCCTCTATCCCATCTGACAAAAACTTCAGCTTCACCCTCATAGCCCCCGTTCGCCACATATCTAACCCATGAAACTTATGTATATACGCAGAAATAGAATAACCTACCCTGTCTCTATTTAACAGGTAGAAAATAACCTCCACATACAAAATCAATTCGCTTGCGTAGCCCATACCAGCTGACATTCACCCCGTTGAGTAAAGTATCAGTATACTGTATTTTGGCCGGGGACTCATGTGGGATTCATAGAGGACAGTGCGGACTGCGTGTGGTCAGTTAACCATCATCTATCGGCGCGACAAACTCGCCCGTGATTTGCAGAAAGGATGGAACATAAAAAGGAAAATGCAAATTATCCGGCTCGGTGAACCCGCAGCATGGAGCAAATTCATGTAAGATGTTAATGCGAAAGCATTTACCTACTCGGAACAGCAACTCGATGCTATTCGAACCCTAGATGGATGAGTCAATCAGACAGACAGGTAGATTCTATGTATATAATAACACTTTTTCTTATCCATCTCATCTTACATATTTGCCCCTTGCCCATACGCACATTCTTGATTCCAAAGATTGGAATATCACTGTCAATGCAAGACAAAAAATGAAAATAATATTCGGCTACACCCTCTCGAAAATGACTAAACTATCATAAAGTACATGTTGTTGCACAATAGGTCATGTCTCTGGAAAATAAAATAATTAAATCCTGACAAAGAACCTTCATCGAATGTGGAGAAACTGTAGGCTTGCGGTGAAGAGTGGGTGGATGGTTTCGTTAGCGCAACCCATTATTGGGTGATAATGCAATTGTTGGCTAATTGTTCAGATAAAGCACTGGGCAACTGTTTGTGGGTTTGTGTAGCTAACAACCCTAATGTTGGTACGATTCTCAAAGAATAGCATTAAAAACAAGTTGTTTGATATTTGCTAGTAATGTACTACTTAGATTTTGAATTGACATCAGACTCAAAATTACACACAACAAAAATGCAGAATGCATGTTACTGAATTGATCCGTGTGGTATTGTTAGAGGCAATGTAAGGTGAAGTGAGACATGCATGAGATCCAAACAGAAGAAGGAAAGGGCCTGTATGGGCTATTTGTCCGAGGAGATGGTAAGTGAGATTGCTGTTGGGTTGGTGGCGTGATGATGTATGTAGGTAGGAACGGGAAAGATGGCGGAGGGAGTGACTCCCCTTGAGGTGTAACGGCCCGGATGGGGTTCTAGGCTGTGGGGGAGAGGGCTGTAGTGGTTGCAGGAAGAGAGAGCAGGCAACATGGATCTGACCTAGACCATACATTCCAAGGTTTGCATATTCATATATCATTAGGGTTGTTAGTTACAGGGCACCTGCGTGGTTTGATTGATTTTATTTTTATCGGTTCTCAAAACCAATAGTAGACTTGACTGCTAACAACCAACAATAAAGAAGCACTGTCCATGTCCCATCTCATCCCCATATAAACCACACGTTGCTTTTTTCTCCAACACAAAATATCAAAACTAGCAAAATCCAACAAAATATCCCACTCACCACACAACGATGATGCACGAAACGTTAAATCTAACGCCCCCACCCCCATTTCATCAACAACCAAATGAATAAACAGATCATCTCCCAATTAAAACTCAACTCGCGAGAATGAACAAAAAGACTGCCAGAGGCATACTGACAAAATAGGGAAGGCTATTCCTGTAAAAAAGATAACCAAAATCAGACAAAAAAAAAGGTGTCAGATTAGGGATTAGGGAGGTGGGGGTTGACCATTGGAAGGAGAGAAGGGATGGATATCTAGATGGGGACAGAAGATTAGATAAATCGATGAATCACCAACAAATCGCGGGGACCTATACTGTGTGCGAAATATAAGAGATGATGTGTAAGGGCATGTAGATACAATGTGCTGGCAAAAATTATGGATGTTGGTAACGGGCATTGTGTTTGTAGACAACAAGGGAGGATAGAACTTCTTTTGACCAATTGCAAACGGAATGATTGATGTTTATGCTGATGTTATCGGGTGTTTTTCACATTACATACCAAGACTAAGTCATCACTGATCGCTAACTTTACACCGTTACCCTCTCGGCAATTCCCGGAGCCCGCAACCCGTAACCCACCATATCGCTACCATCTATGCCGAAGTCCTTTATTCTTCCTTTCGGCCCTTCACTAACTCATAGACCTCCGGTCCCCGATCCTTCAGTCTACCTCATCACCGATTAGCAAACGGAATTTGGCGCAATGTTGTCTATGTTGTCTTTAATGCCAAAAGGTCCTGTCAAAAAAAATTCAGATAAGTGGATGGCGAATCACATTCCCGTTTGTGATCTTAGCGGGGTTGTTTGTGTAGTCATTGTGTCGCGAGGGTGTATCAAAGGACTCGAGGCAAGTCTATTTACAGATGAAAAAGACGAGGAGATCATGGGCGATCGACGATGGACAGTGGTGGTGATGGGTAGAATAAAAAGGGTGATGGCGCTAGTGAGAATGGTATTAAAAGGTGAATCAACACAAATTGAGGCTGTAATCAGTTGCGATGACTGATGAAGCGGTGGGGATTTTCAAGCATGTCTTTAAAAGTCCTGCGAGGCGATATACAACGATCGATCGGGTGGCTCGAGTTTCGAGCTCACAAATTTTCAACAAGATCCAAGACTAAATAAAATGACATCCATTACATAATGTTGGCAATTGACTATGGAAATGTTTATTTAGCTGTAAACGAGGGTCCTTCGTCTATTTTGTGGGCGAATTATCATATAGATTGTGTGACCGTGAGAATGATGGCGACGGATAGGAGATGGATGTTACAATTCATTGGGGAAAATGTCACCGATATTATTGTGATGGTCGAGTTGAGATGGAAAATTGATCATGGCTTATATATTATGGCCCCCATCATACACCTCGTCCCAATAGACCAAAAGTCCAAGATGCATTAATATTCTGGTGACATGCGTCAATAGCATATCTTGCCACCAAAGTTCTCTTTGTCATACATTGCTGCTGTCAACGCAATGCAGGTTTGTAAATCATGTCTTGGGTCCATATATGCATTGCAACTGACATTTGACATTTGTGGCGCCACAAGTAACTAAGTAACTAAGTATGGCTTAAATCCACTTGTCCCGCTAGCTGTTCAGCAAATAACGTGGCGTAATACTGTCGGTAGTTAATTATTTAGTTACATCTGTCAGATTCCTTCACCTAGAAAGTACCCTGGCGCCATCGGCTAAATAACACCACAATTGTAAATAAATATACTTTCGACCTTGATTTGAATATCCAGACCTTTAATCCTATCATATCCGTCTTCCGCAAGCAAGTAAAGTACCATACTATCATGCCGTTAGTATCGTTTTCATATTGCATAAGAGCTTCGCATCTTTTTTCAAGGCTCGTCACTCTCGTTCTCGTTTATTCCTTTTTCTTTAGTTGATCATTGTAGGTACATTTGCGATGAGGACAATGTCACAAAAAAGATAAAAGATGACAGGATTGACCCCGGCCATGAAGATGCAATTGATGCAAAGGCCACCTGCCTTGACTTGTCACGGTACACGATGATCATGATCGTGGACGGAGTATTTACATGATGTCTAAAGGACTACGGTTACTCTCTCTTGATCGCTTGTCTTTACCTTCGCTTGAAATGAGGGCCCTGCATAGCATTTTCATGAACCCCAACCCACCGTTGATGAACTCGAGACCTTTTTCAATATAAATAGAGAACAATATTCAAAAGGCGCACACTGCATGTCGCGAGATATAACTCGATGTTTTGTGAGAAGATGTAATAGTTCTTGTCTCATTGAGGCTTCTATTCTGCCAACAGTGACAATAAAGACTCTTGCCACTCTCGTCACGATCGAAAAGTCTAGGTTCTGGGTCTGAAAGAATATCAACAAAGGCGAATGTGAAGGGGATGTATGAAAAAAAAAAAAAAACAGGAGCAAGTAACACGGAACGATAATAATCGCTCTCAACCCTGTAACGCCACTCGCCTCTAGCGTCGTTCTTTGATCATTGTTCTACAATGGCCACGCGGGTAATCTCTTTGACATCAAAACCGGTCTAAAACTATATCACTACAATGATAAAGGAAAAAAGTTACAGAGGATGTGGTGATTTTTTTCAAGGGTTAATAGGGTTGTGCGTGTATATAAGCAACTTGACGGGGACAAAATATGGTGGATATGTTTGGAGAGAGAACAAGATAAAAAGAAAGGTATTTCAGATTGGAGGAGGGGCTATATTTAGAAAAAGGGACACTAACTTATTCGTTGGTGAAGAAGGACTTGTTGTTTTTGGATATTGGTTTAGGAAAATAATTTGTAGGGCAATTGGAGAGAGAATTGAAAACTCATGATGTGAATCAGCGGGTGGGAATTAGCTAGGTGGATCCTGAGATCGGAGGGATGCATTTTTTTTTTCTATTTTGAATTTTTAGTCACTGTTGTTGGAGTAAGAGGATTTTCTGTGTTTTTTTTTGCGGGTACCCTCGCCGTTTGTCCGGTTGGTTGGGTTGATTTACTGGTTGGTTGATCACCACTGATGTGTTGGGTTTGAGTTGGTCCTGTGTGGGAGTAAAAGTGTCTCTTTCTCATGTTCGTCTGTGTATATCTATCTGTGTATGTATATGTGTGTGCCTTGTAATATCTTTGGGCCTTGGGTGGGGAAAAGCGCAGATACTTGGTAACGATGCACTGCACAGATGGACATGTACGAACCGGAAAATCAGATTAGTGTTGTTTTGGGGAAGTCCAGGCTGGATGTATGGATGGAGGATGAGGGAGGGGTATGACTTGTTTGTACTTTGGGATGGATATTGGTTGGTTGTGGGGATATGTGATTTTATTTTTATTTTTATTTTCTCTGGTAAACCTCTCAATTATGAGACGAAGGAGGGGAGGGCGTATGACGTTTATTGTCATTGTCATTGTCGTCGTTGATATCAAGTTGGTTCTGTGGTTTTGGGTGTAGGGAAGGGGCAAAAAAAAAAAGTTGACTGAGCGTGCAGATTCTCTAACAGGTGCAAACAGGCGTGGTACCTTGGATATGTATGGCGTTGCCTGTGTGTTATCATTGTTGCGGTGGGTGATGTACGAACTGATGGGCAATGATTCACCACTGATGATGGCGATTACTGCGGTGCGTATGTGTGTGCGTGGGGATAGTGGTTCCGGAGGGGTAGGGCTTGAGCAAGAAGAGGTATGTACATATGTGTTTGACACGTGGATGGGAGACAGGAGGCAATGTTTGAAACATATGTGAGTATGTGAGTATGTGAACTATCATGAGCGCCGTGCCGCCCGGTGCAATGTTTGGAGTTTCAAAACATGGGTTGGTGTGTGTGTGTGTGTATAAAGGAATTTTATGTTTACTAGAGATATTCATGATGGAAAGTTGAGAAGAGCAAGGTGGATATCAAAGCAATTACAGCCGATGATGTCCTTTTGTTCTATATTTGGCCACTTGCGATAATAAGATAGAAGATAGCCCCCACTAAAACCCGATGCCGAACATGATTCGAAGCTTCTGTGCATACACTCTATTTTCTTCTTTCCTACACCCAAAACCTTGTCAGCCTCACCCATTACTCACCCACAAGCGGTGTATACAGATGACACCGCAAAACCTAAAGTAAAAAAAAACAGACAACACAACAACCTGCATTTCTGCGCTCTGCACTCCGTGCCGTGCCGACTAGTGCTTGCAGAAGTAACCAGGCGCTGATTGGCTGGCTAGGGGTGCTATAGTTTCCAGATTTGGCAGGCGTGGGATTTTTTTTTCTTGGAATTCTTTATTTTGTGTGTGTGTGTGTGTGTGTGTGTGACTGGCTAGGTTGGGAAGGGAAGGTACGGTGGGATAAAGTCGGTGGGGAAAAGGAAGGGAACAAAAATTCAAGTTGACCGCTTTTTGGGCGGGGGAAAGGGGAA
Organism: Ambrosiella xylebori; assembly: GCA_002778035.1. NCBI lineage: Eukaryota > Fungi > Ascomycota > Sordariomycetes > Microascales > Ceratocystidaceae > Ambrosiella > Ambrosiella xylebori. The sequence goes on from PCDO01000004.1 coordinate 1,462,452, forward strand.
ATACTACATATAATGGAGAAAGAGAGAAAATGAAGAAGTGAAGGTATAAAAAATACAATGTATATTGGCTGTTGTAAATGAATGACTACGAGCTGACTTGTTGGAGTTGATGATTACTCAAGAGGATCTTTGTTTTTGTATCATCTTAAGGTATTATATCACAAGCATCAAGTCCCGAGCTGGACATCAGGAAGATATTATTTAGGGTTACTGATAGTGATATGATGATCGATAATCCATGCACCTGCAACATCGACAGCTGCATTCATCATCGAGCACCAAACTAATGCAATGACGACAAGAAGCAGAATGCAGAGTGTTAGCCCTATGTTTTATGTATCAAGAACAGAAAAAAAAATAACAAGCATGATAGAGAAGGGGGGAGGGGAGGATTTCGTTGATGACGCAAGAAGTGCATAGAATTGGGGGACACGACCGCTGCTATGGAGGTCGTCGGTGAATGGATTGTAGTTGGAATTAGTCATCCATACATGACCGATTCCGTGTAGACAGATATAAGCCTTTGTCTACTATCGACTGTACTGATTGATGTCATGTAGCATTTTCAACATAAACTACACCTTCTGTCCTTGTTACTTGGGACTGAGCTATGATATATTGAGAGAAGGAAACAAAGAAAGAAAAAAACACTCGCGCGCGCGCGTGTAGATAGGTAGATAGGACGGGGCCTCAGAAACCACTGGGGGCACTTGGTGCTCGAGGCAAAGTCATAGCTTATGGGCACAGAGACTCACAGAGACACTGGTGTATAGAGACGGTGGGGATTGCAATGTCTGTGAGTGTGGGGGTTGTGTGTGTGTGAGGGTTTATAGTTTCAGAAAACCAAGTGGGTGAGTGAAGTGGGAATACGACTTTTTTTTCTCATAAATGTTGGGATTCCTGTGTGTATTGTGTATTGTTATGCTCGAATGTGTCTGTATGTCCGGGGTACTGCTGGAATTTTGCACACAACGAAGACAGCGCCAGCTGTCATTCCAGCGGGGTGTTGTATGTATGCCATTTTGGAAGGTTAGAGAGATAGACATGCATGCTGTTCAGTTTGGCTGTGGCTGGTATGCTTAAAGTCTTTCCTTATTCATATCCATTTATCCGCGACCTTTTGTTTCCATATTTTCATTCGGAGCGAGGGAGAGTGATCATTCCTGTTGTTGATGCTTCTTGTTGCTGTGCTGTGCTTATTCAACGGCGGGTTGTTGTGCCTTGCTATGGCTGGGCTACAGGACTGCCAGCCAGTCAGCCAGCCAATTTCTAGCGGAGGCGTGTATCCTTTTCCCTAAATGGGGGTGTGAAAATCGTGATCAAGGGCGTGTCCCCCCCAAAGGGGCGTCTATTCTGAAGTCCATACACACACAGCCTAAAGGGGAGTGCGATTTCAATACACCGACTGGACAAATATACCCCCATGCAAGGGATAACCGGTGAAAGGGGGGGGGGGTGGTGATAGGAAAAGAAGAGATAGTGAGAACAGAGAGAGAGGGGGGGGGGCATGGATTGGGATTTTGGGTTTCCCGTGTGCCGTTGGTGGAAGAGTATATATCATGACGGGTCGCCCTCATGTTGTGTCAGGATTCTTCTTCTTTATTGTCATTATCAAGCAAAACAACATTCAGAATCGGAATCAAAAGTTTATTCTTTCTTCTTTCAACGATCAACACACACACATATACCAACAATTACATATAATCTGAGTCTTGACTCTTCTATTACTGTCTACTCTACTAAATCTCATCTACACACACAATGTACGGCTCGTACGGCTCATACTCCGTCATGTCCACCGCCTGGGACGACCTCGATCTCACTCCCACAAACACCATCGAAGACTCTTCCTGCGCCTTCCCCTCCTGGCCCCGCCGTCAAACTCTTTCCTCTCCCGCAATGACTACTACTACTTTCTCTGGCCTACCCACCTCCTACCTCTCCGACGACGACCTCTCCCTCTCACCTCTCTCTACCACTTCCACTTCTCCGTCTCCTTTCTCCAGCAGTGACAACGGTGCAGCAGTATCTTTCGGCTCGTCAGCCGTCAGCAGTCCGATTTCCTGCTCGCCGAGCACTACGCGTTTCCTGCAGTGCGAGCGTGAGAGACACATTCGCGAGGAGGAGATGGCGATTTTGCGGGTGAAGAAGGCGGCCGAGCAGCGGGAGATGGTCAAGATGCTGAAGGAGGAGAAAGAGAAGCGGAAGATTGCGGCGGCAAAGAAGGCGAGAGCTAAGAAGGCGGCGAAGTTGGCCTCTATCTCTGAGTAAATAAGGATCAGGTTGAACTATTTTACAGCCTGCAAAATACAAAAATGCTCGAGAAGTGGTGATAGCTTCTGGGACAACGACACAAAGACCCGGCCTTCGATCACGATCCGGACGGCCCTTCGCCTCACGGCATTCTTTTCTTGATTTCCCACGAAACAAGAGAAACACCAAAACAAAAGCGTCGAGACTACTCCGCACCACTTTCACTCTTTTCTTTTAATCATTTACACATGGTATCAGGCCATAACTACTGATATAATCATCACGGCGTTCTTCCCTTTGTATCAATTTTGTTTATTACATTAATTGGGATCACTTTGGATGTCATTTTCTTTCTGTCAGCGATGGGATTTAATTTGGGAATTTTGGGCAGTCATTTTTTATTGTATATTTGGGTCTGTTTTTTGGGCGAAATAAAAAAAGAACTTGGTGGTTCTTTGGGATATATCTTTTATGGATGGGGAGTTTTTTTTTTGATTTCAAGAGCGAATAATACCCCGGATTGTTTATTGTTGATCTTCTTTGGATAGATCGGATACCCTTTAGTTAGTTTTCTTTTTGATCTTTTTTGTCGGAATTTTATCAATTTTCGTCTGCATTTTTTTGGCTCCTATTGCAATATTGTGATGTGTGAAACTTTCAGATGAAAAAACTTGTGATTAATTCTGAGAGTTCAAGTAAGAGGAATGACCCGCCGCTCACTTTTGCTTTCATTCAGCATGCTATAAAATGGCTCAGCCACTGTAAATCTCACGCTCATTCCCTGAACAGTCTTTGTCTCGCTGTAATTCCCAGCCAGCCATATCTTTCCACCACATAGGAATCACACATTTTTTTTATCACGGAGTCACAAGTTAAAATTAGAGAATCATTGTAGAAAATTCAACGAAAAAGCCAACACTTAATTTTTCCTCAGTTCGACTGTGTAATAAGCGAGGAGGACGAGACACTGAGGCGGTGGTGGTGGATGTGATAATGGGTAAAGAAAGCAAGATGATTGGCTGGAGGGTTGAGTGTCACAAGGAAAAGTGTGAGCCATTATTTCTGTCTAGAGTTGCAAGATATCTTTTTTTCTTTTACTGCATGCGAATCCCACACACAAGATAAATATGGAGATCGAACATCGTGATTGTGATGAGATCTATATTTATCAGCTATATATATATACATGTCTACTTGACTATTTCCACACTGATTGGGCAGCTATATTTTTCCCACAGAGCATAGCCCATGACATCACATCGTATTACCGGCAGCAAGTGGCATTGTCTCCGTCAAATACGATATTGATTGATTGCGCACGCCTGGCTTACGCAGTCAGATTCCCTCCACCCCGGCCTTGATAATTTTCCAAGCAATCAGAATGAGAATGTGTTAAGAGATTAAACAATGTGTATCTTGTGATGATGATCGATTGATATCCAGATGTTGCTGGTGACTCGTTGGAATTGGCGAGGGGATTGTGAAGAGAGGGGTTAATGTTTTTTTTTTCTGGCCAACCAGAGCGACTGTGTATGCGCAGAGGAACAAGCGAAAGGAGGGGGATCGTCCCGGGGTTGGTCCAGTGTGAGTGTGTGGATCTATACAATACATACAAAAAGACATCAACAACGACATATGTGTTTAGCTCTAGAAAATGTCAAAAATAGCTCCATGGCGATGACGTAGACAGTTGATGGTTTTGTCCTAGGCGTTGTGATTATGAGCACAAGGAGGCCTAGAGCGCTCCGTGGCACCGTGCCGTATCTCGTTGCCGCCAGATTAGTGATTTTGTTGATGAATTAACGTGAAATAACACAAAGATCTCATGTACAAGTATGTGTGTATATATTGTGTCCGAGAGAATCACAGAAAATAATTGATGACGTCATTTAGTCGGGAGTACTTGCACTGGTAGTTGATGGCGGTGGTCTGTGTTTCGCTTGTTATTTTGGGCGATATATATAAATATCAACTCGAGATAACATGGTAATGCATGGCCATGCCCTAGCGTTTTCTTCTCTTTGATGGTATTGCCGCTCATGATAAGATTGAATTGATGGCACTACTTTTGTTAAACGCCGGTTCCAACTGTAACGAGATCGGAAATCGAGAATCGAAATCGGGATCCCGGGCTGATGACGTCACGGCAGCGGCGGCGCATTGAAATCGAGAGAGAGAGAAACAAGAGAGGAGTACAGTTTATTGTTTGGATGCCGGGGCTAACTACATGACTTGACTGGTTATGTATCATGATATCGCATGGCTTAAACGTCTAATTTTTTTTTTGACTTGACTCGCCCTGTGGCTTCTTCTACGGTGAGGCAGCCTGGCGCTTCTTCACAGAACCTCCTAGAAGCAATTAACATCTACAAACATGAGATGACAAATTCTCTATTTTTGATTACTTAATTATTCAATAACTCTGTGGATCCCAAGGCCTCCTTAGTCATATCCATCTTTTATTTTGAGAAAACCTGATTATTTTTTTGCTTTTAACTCTGTGCTTCTGCCCTCTTTGATGTAGGACAACGATAAATCTCCGGGGATCTACACTATTTCACGTCGCGGTAAGTTCGTGTGTCGTAGCTCGCAGCCAAACATATGTGACTAGCTCTTTTTATTCTTTTTCTTATTGTCTCGTGTCCTGTAACGGCGTGAGGATGCAATCATGACTGGAATTTCCGGATTGAAAAGGACGGGGGGAATCTGAGAGCCCGGCGGTGATGGTGATGGTAATGCTAGATGGTGGGACAAAGGTATATAAATATGTTTCTATGTGATTATATAGTATGTGTATGTATAAGAAGAAGCTAACTGAATATTGTGGATGTATATATACATTTGTGTATGGGATACAGTATTACAAAACTATAGATAATCATCACTGACTGATACTCTGATACTCTCGTATACCAAATCCTCAGTTTCCCTCACGCCCTCTCCAACTGACCCAGTCATCCATCTCACGTAACACACTCTCACCATCCCGCCATGTTCCACACCGTAAAACCAACACCACAACCACCGATTTCCTTCCCTACTGCATTACCCTGTCACCAAACGGGAATACGGACAAGATGATGTGTTACACCGGAGACTTTGCAGTTGTTTGTGGACAGTTGATCAGTATGGTGATATTGATAATGACGGTGATGGTGGTGATGGCGGAGAAATAACGATTTAGCCTAGCCAATACACGTGTCTGCGTTATGCTAAATGATGTAGAGGATCACCCCATCGGAGTTGATTGGAGTGGTGGAGATGTTGATGTTAAGAGTGGATCTACATAGTGCGGGATTATGTAAACGAAAAACAATAGAGAACTCTGAATGACGATCTCGATCGTTCCCAAAAATCTGGGAGAAATCCAAAAACAAAAAAGATCAAAATTACTCATTACTCAATCTTACACTATATAACTAACCGCTGGCCCATCGGAATGCTATATATGTACTGTTACCGTTGCCCCTTTACTCTGTCTATGTTTCCCTTATAGGCATTTGTCTCTTTCAATCTTTCAATCTACGCACATTCCTGTGGTTACCGGCAGCTTCTTCGGTCGCTGGTGATTCAAAAAGTCTGTTTACATAGCTGGAAGTGATTCTTATAGAGCGGTGATGGGTTGAATGCGGGGAAGGGGCGGGAGGAGGGTGGATACGAAGGAAGTGGTATGGATATATGGACATATACATATATATATATATATAAATATATAGATAGACTGGGGAAATTTGATCGTCTTGAGAAGGAAGGGAGGGTGAGAATGGATATTACTGGATTAGGAAAGGCGGATATACGTCTGTGTATGGATATAAAGTGAAGGAAGACACAATAAGATTCAAAGTCAAGATATTTATTATCATGACTTGTATCACATTTGGTGTGAAACTCCTCTTTAAACCTTCAACTAAGTTTGTGGTGATCATCAAATGGCTGTTCCACTTTCTTGTCTGGGACCTGTGACCCATGTTAGACATGACGCTATATTAAGTTTCACTCAAGCTATTCTCATGGATATGTTAATGGTAGATGTATCTATCCGATACTTCCATTGGCGGAGATGATGAAGGGTGCCTGGACAGGAAAATAGGATGAAATATGCCAGGAACTGAGGAGAGACACAGGTCATTGATTGGGTGGGAAAGAAGGGGACCCGCAAAGATAAGGAGATGAAGGGGTATCTGACTCAGTTTTTGCATACATGACTGTGACTATATCACATGTAACCTTTTCTCAAACAGTGGACTAGAAGGCATGATATATATCCAAGCCTCTCAGGCCTCTCGGTGTCATCCATCCACTGTACAGAAATAAGAAACAAGACCATGTAACTGCGCCTAGATTCCCAGTTTCTGCTACCCGATCACGTGGTGAAATACAGGTACATATGTATGCATGTCCATCCACCCACACATCCGCCCAGCTAGCCAGCCTGTTGACAGCACCCGTCCGTGAGTACCTTGGATGGAGGGGGCGTGTGCATCATCTCTGTCTATCTACCGAGCTGCATAGTGGCCTCGGTAGCATCGGTGATACCGGGGAGGGAGCCATGTCTGTACATACATATGTATATTTACTGGGGCCGAGGCAGCCGAAGATGTAGATGTCCGATGGGGGTGGTGGATGTTTCGGTTTGGGTGTGGATGGTCAATAGGTGCTGCAGTCTGTATGTCTGTGTGTAAGCAAGGATGGATACCATTTAGCGGGATATATATATATATATATATATATACAAAATCACTGGATAACTCAAGATCACTTGGCTGGTTGGCTCGGGAAGGGCTCCGGCGAGATGATATCACCAGCTGTTTTTGTTTAATTCTGGATCCCGGGCATCAAAACAGGTGATTAATGTATTAGTTACCCCTTTAAGCAACCAATGAGCTGGGAAGATCTCTGGGTTCTTCGCCTATGCAGAAACGTAAAGGATCAGGCAGTTGGGGGGGCGGTTGTTGTTGTGTTAGCGGGTATGTGGATTGGAGGTAGCGTATCAAGAGTGGCCAGTATAGGGGAGACCATGTGGGAAGATGGGATGAAAAGGATGGGGAGGAAGAGGGAGGGGAGATGAAGGTAGGTGTGAAATGGAGGGGTAGAAGAGAGGGTTGTCACTGGAAGATATTGCAATATCTGATGACTCTTTATCAATGACATCATCGTTGTCTCTTTGAAATTATCCCCTTTTATTGATTAGCAACTTGTACGCTATATTAATACTCAAAGCCCATCTTTTTTCATCATATCCATATCCCGCCCTTTACTCACAACACCAACATTTCATATGTGCTGGCATGCACTGACAGCCCAGGCTGCATATGCACCCCAAGAACCCCCAGCCCATCATCCATTGAGCCTAGATGTTTATGTGTATCTGGATAGAAGATTCCTGCTGTGTTGGCCGGATTAAGCTTGCAGCCTAGGTTGACAGATGGTGTGTATGGTTGGGGGGATGGAAGGTCTAGGTGTTTGAAGTTTTATTGGAGATGCAGAGAATGTAGTAGGAAGATGATGATAGGTGATATGGGTGTAGAAACTACGGATACGATTAAGAATCACTCGATCACATGGTTTTGTTGCTATGCTCATTGGGCACCAATGTCTTTTACTAGGGCTTACTGACAAAGACTGCTTCTACAACTCTCGTCTCTTTCTTCTAAAAACATTGTTCTCGCCACCTCTCTTATACTCTAAAATTACCTATAATTCAAATAATCTCACTACACTAGTATCTAACAATAAATAAATAGATAGATGATTCCACGATCTCAACCCCCCTCCATCTCCATCCCAACCCAACCCAACCCAACCCAACCTAACCCAATAACTAGCAAGCCCTGCAGGATCACATAACCGAATGCACATTTCCGGCAAGCCTCCCGCCAACGCACAACGCACATGATTTCCCAAGCCCTCTTTTCATCTTGCCAAAGTTTAGCAAATGTTAATTCTAGTAGGTTAATCTTATTTTAACAATGTATCAAAAGATTCTATGATTTTGTAGAGTGATATCACTGGGTTTGGATGTTATGGAATCATCGTGTGGCCAGGCCACAGCTAGCCTTGGGTAAAAATAAAGCCTGCATATGACATGTAACAGCGTTGAAATTGCTTTTTTTTCTTTTCTGGCTGGTTTAAGCATAGTTGAGATGGGGTTGATACGTAGCTATGAGATCTCGGCTGATTCGGGAGTGTCTCGATCTCATCATGATTCCGATTTCGGGCTCGTCACGGGCCCGAGGATGCGCAGCATTAGTGATTTGGCGGAGTCATGCATAGTCTACGTGGCTTTATTCTGTTAATTAGAATAGTAAAAAAAGCAAAGAGAAGAAAAGAAAAGAGTAGAACTCTCATACATTCAGAAGTTATAACCTCACTCCTCGCCCCCCTGGTTGGACTCCACCCCGGCCCGGCTCATGTATCCCGGAAATCCCCAAATTTTCATCTATTCCCATCAAGGTACGGAATGCAGGCCGCGTGGTCAGCCCTCTTTTTGAGGGGGCGTGATGGTTATTTTGACTCTTTTATGCTTTTTTTTTTTTGATTCTTTGGGAAAGGATGGAAAAGATCTGGTTCACGATGGTAACGTTGAGGTGTTGTGGAAAGGGAAATATCCGGTAGTGGTAGGCTGGTAATAGCTAGAAGATTGGACATTGCGAATTGCCTAGAGTACTTGGTTGCTTGATGCCATGGTGAACCTCTGGTTAACTAACTCGAAATTGAGAACAAACAACAGATGCACCCATATCTTACTTTGAGTAGAAGATCAAAACCCTCTCTGATTGTATCTAGCAAGAGCTCTCACCGGCAAAGCGACACTAAGAGCTTCCTTGAACTAGACAGAGTAGGGCAGTATCACTTCTATGTGAAGAACTTGCTATTAGAAAAAGTATTTTTAATATATGCTTAGAAGTAGATAGGATGTATAGATTTATGAGACTAGCCAATTCTTCAAAATGTCATGTTAATAATATCATTACCGGAACCTGGGCTCAACCATAATGTCGCCCTCTGATACACTCCGGTATGTAACTGACTTCTTTCAATAAGTTAATGTTCTCTAAACATTTAGAAAGTAATTATCTAGTTTGTATATATCATCTTAGCCTTGTTTTCTATCTTCTATTTGATAATTCTAAATCTAGTCTTCGTCTTTTGGAACGTCCTTACTGTTGACTATTGTGTACATCTTACCCAAGTATTCCATGCCAGGCCATATCATGCATCGAGTCTTCGAGATGACAACCCAATAACTTACTATTGGCTAGTTTGTACGACACTTCTTTAGATTTTGCATCAGTGTCTGTCGTAATTCTGATAAGATACAACCACTATCGTACTTGAGAGTTAGCTTGATAGCTTGATGAGACGATCTCTGCCAGCGGCAGTAACGACTAGGTCCCAGTAGGCATGATAAACACCATCATTACAAGCTGATTATTCCATAAGAGATTTCGTCAACTTTAAAGAAACTTGACAAGTTGCTCTATAACAGTAAACATCTCATGAAGTGAAGTGCAGACAATATACACTCATGGATCCAAAGTCTAGCGGGAAGAGTTTTGGGGAATATGGGCACGGTTTTGTTTGAGATGATGGATAATTATATGAAGGATATGTATCATGTCATACTCAAAAGCATATATTTAAAGTGTTTATCTGTATGATTCATATGTGAGTATCTGTTCCTGAATAGTTGACATTATCCCTGCAGTTGGATCACCGTGTAAGTCCTACACTAACCTTAACAGGGATTCTGTGCCAAATGCTTTTGTTTTTGGCAAGTACCCGATGCCCGAAAATCAAAGAGACAAGAAAATCATAACAGTTAAAAACGAAAGCAGCCAAAAAATAAATGCCTTCAAGCGGATTTGAACCGCTGACCTCGACATTACTAGTGTCGCGCTCTGCCAACTGAGCTATGAAGGCCAGATCGTCACTTGGGGGCTGGAAGGTATTTGGGAACTTAAGAATTCTTTCTACTTTGTGCTCGGACTCTACTGTACTTGGCTATGGCTGCAGAGAACGAGTTGCGTTGTTAATGATGGGAGGCATTTACAGTGTATGAGACAGGGAATCCCGTGATAGTCATGGCCAGTGATAACGGAGTGGATATTGGCTAACCTGTTGGACGCGAGGGCGACATCGCTAGAAACTTTGAGCTGATTACATGATAGCTTATTCGGCTTGTATATTTATTTTTATATAAATATATTGGATAATAACAACCATCTTGTCTTGTAAAAAAGCCAAAAAAAAACAGAAAGAGTGTCTCGACCCAAGACATCATCGTTGATGTTACTAGCCATCCCGTCCCCTCTCAAATCCTTCTCTGTGTCACGATTTCCCCTTCCTATCCATATCAAATTCTGTATATCTCTTTCCCCCCATCTGTTCACACAATACCCGAAATTCCAAACCCATCTCTCCCACATTAACTTTATCAAAAAAAAAACTCTACAAATATAAATTCCCTCGCTCGCATCAAAGACCCTCCCCCCCTCCCCCCAATACACTCGTGGCGGTCCCACAATTCCCTTGTCCGGCGCTTCGTTGACACCTCTGCTTGGCTACCTATGGATAAAAGTGGGACACCAACCAGGGGTTCGTTGATGGTGGGCGGTTGTAGGTTTGTGGAGGGGGAAATTTAAACTTCTGATTGGTTGGGGGATTTAGTGGGAGGAAGAAGAGAGATGATGGTGAAGTTGAAGAGGAGAGATGAAGACGGAGATGGGATTGATTGGTTTGAGAGACGTTGAGAGAGGAAGGAAAGGAAGAGAGGTAAAAGTTTGAGAGTTAGCGGGTTGGTTTTAAATACGTTTAGGGAAAAGAAAGAATGGCTAGAATTATCAACTCGAAGTTCATGTTAATGTTGTGGTATCACGGCCATGTTTCTGACTTGCCTTTTGTTGTGTATATATGTATATAATTTTTAATTTTAATTTGATTAATATTTATCTGTAGACATTCGCGAAGAAAAATGGATGTAGGCATCTTGAAATAGAGTCACTATGCAGATATAAATGTTGGATATCATTTAGACGCCTATATTCACCTCCAATCCTCAATATCTTCTCTTCTCTTTCTCTTTCTCTGTCTCTTCCATCCACAACTTCACATCATCACTCAAATCACCGTCGACAACCCAACATTCTCCAATTTCTTCTTGATATCTATCTACCCACTCACTCTGTCACCATTCCATCGTCCCACAACCACCCATCATCCATGCCCATAAATCCAAAATCTCATTAAGCGCCCTCCCCTGTCTCATCACACTTCACACATCTTTTCTTCCTCGCCCCCCGCCGCCTACTACAACCTCCGCTGCCCACTAGCTAATGGCGGTGTCCCATTGGCCAGTAACGGTGTACCAGAGGCTGGGTCTGGATTCTTTTGTATATTTAAGTTGATTATATATCTATAGCTATATATCTCTGCTTGGATATTCAGATGGGAGGTTCTGGACTGACTGTACATGGATAGATGTATATACTTATAGATATATACTTACAGTACACTACGGATGGAAGTATCCGAAGGACATGCCAGAAGGTCGTATTGTAAAGACGAGATCTGAGGTTGTCTTTTTTCAATTTTTTTTTTCTTGTTTCACGTCTGCCTTGATTTTTGACGACGACGACGGCGACGACGATGTAAATTATCAACACATTTAGACATCCATTTACCTCAATATACTGTCAGAAACCCAAGGTAAATACGTGAATGATAATACTCACACCATCATCACACCTTTAACAATCGCCATTTCGTCTCCATAATCCCGTCACAAACCACTGCACCCCAAAGTACCGCTCGCTCAGCCCACCCCCGGTGGTTGGTTGGTTGGACCTCTCCCACCAATCCTATGTCATCCAAATCCCAATCCAATCTTGAATCCGCCTGCCAGTCGATCTTGTCGACAGACGATGTCTGATTCCTTTTTCTTTTTTTTTGTTGTTGTTATTGTATCATTTTTGATCTTTGATTTCTGACAGACTGTCTTCCAGCTTCTAGACAAAGAAGAGAGACACATACCCTCTATAATCGGGTATCTCCAGACAACGGACAATGACGACCACGAAGACGACAACAGACACAGAAAAGAAATAAGAGCTGTTCAATCCGACACATCCATGGACTCGAGACAAAGGCTCTATAAATGACGCCTAGACTTCACGTTCGTCAGCCAAAGAAAATCTCAATGTCTTGATATAAGCAAATATTAATTGACACCTTTGTAGATCCACCGCAATAACAACACTACCAACTATAAATAACAACCCACGAACCACGAACATAGACACTCACTCGACACCTGTCCTCGCCCCACTGATACGCCACCGCTTACGGCGGCTTTAATACAGCATCCACTCACCACCCACATCACAACACACTGCAATGTCCGCCTCCCGACTACAGCCCCACTCCCGCGGCCGCACTGCCGACCTCTCCGACTTTGCCACGCCACCCCTCCCCCGTCTTGTCCGCGACTTCGCCCCTTGCGCCGCTACCTCTACCGCCTTCCTCTATGGCAGCGGCTCCCAAGTAATAATCTGCCGCCACGGCACCCTCGAGATCGAACGCCGTTTCTCCTCTCACACTGAGGCCGTCCAGCTTTTGACTGTCGACAACGGTACCGGGAGATACGTGGCCAGCTATGATGCTGGGCAGACTGCCATCGTCTGGGATATGGGGACGGGAGAGGAGACTGCGAGATTCACCTGCTATGATCACCTAACGGCGGCAACATGGATGAAGAATGGTTGTATTGCCTTTGGAAATGTAGCGGGCCATGTCATCCAGTTTGACCCAAGGCACAGTGAAGAGAAGTCGACCATGACGTTGGCGACATTGCCGATTAGTGCGCTGGCGGTTGCTAATGATAACGTCACACATGCGATTGGGTGAGTAGCCCCCTCCGAAAGAATTAGAGGTCCACTTACCCAGATGTCAACTAACACTCTGCCTCTCCCCGACAGCTATCTCAGCGGAACCCTCATGGTTGCCAACATTCAAAACGGCCGCTTCACCCCACTATACACTCTCAACAATAACCGGCCGCCATCACCCATCGTCACCCTGCAATGGCACTCGTCCACCCCGCAGCAAAAGTCCACCATGCTCGCTGCTCAAACACGCGGCGGCGACCTCCGTGTCTGGAGCGTCCCGAAAGTCCAGGGATCTTCCCAACCAATAACTGTACGACACCTCACCCGCACCAACAAAGGCGAGGGAGACCGTCCCGGTCCCAACTGGATGGCCTGGTCTAAAAACGGCCGTATCATCCAGTACTCTGAAAAGTAAGCTAGCCTAAGAGTCTCAAACCACACTGCTACCGATACTTAGCAAACATCAACAAATACATAACAAATACTTATCTGTTTCTATAGTGAAACCCTCTCGTGGGACGTCCGCACTCGCCATGTCACCCAAGACGTCATCCCTACCATCGGTTCTATCAAAGGTCTCGCCATCCACGGACCATCGGCAACTCTTTTCACACTCGGTCCCAACAACACCGTCCAACAATTCGACCTCAACGCTCCCTCCGTTCTCGTCAAAAATGTCCAGCACCCAGCACACGTCCTCCCGCCGTCACCACCCGTATCCATTGAAGAGATCGAACGGAATATAGCGACAACCTCCGAGTCCGACATCCCCTTTGATCCCAGTGACGTCACCGAGTCAGAAGGAGAAAACAGCTATGTGTCAGGCAATGCTAGTATGGAGAGAGGATATAGTGAATATAAAGCGACGAGCTTCGCATCGACAAGTGGCGTCGGCGACGATGGCAAACGAACACCCATGGGCCGTGGCGGAAGAAGTAAGACGGGCTTGTCAGATCACACTTATATCTCCACCGGCACCCGCACGACTGGCTTGAACTCCGCCCGCAACACGCCCCAACAACAAAACTACACCTCGCGCATCCACGACTTCCAGTCACAAAGCTCCCTCAACACAGCTTCCACCCATCCGCGCATGCGCTCATCCTCAAAGCAGTCCCACCGCTCCGACAAAAATGAAGACGCCAGCAAGATTGACCTCTTCAAATTCACCCGGAGCCGCCTGGCCGATGTCCCATACAAACACCACCCAGTAGTCGACGGCATGCACCTGACAAACGAAGATCTCCGCCAACAGATGCTAGGCACCATCTTTGGCTGGAACGGCTCTGTCCGCGATCTCATTCTTGATGAGATGGCTCGACATCCCCGGGGTTCTTCGGTGCGCATCATGCTTTCAAAGTGGATTGACATGCCAATATCCGATGACGAAATCATGGCTTCCACCGACCTCCGCTCTTCTTCCGACTGGATGCTCCTCGCCCTTGGTGGAATCGGCACACAGCCGTCTCAACAAAAGCTCGGCCGATTGTATATTACCAAGCTCCTCGAACAAGGCGAGCTGCACGCTGCGGTAACCATCATGCTCGGCATGGGTGACTACAATGACGCTATCGAAGTCTATTACTCCCACAAACACTATCTCGAAGCTCTCATTCTAACCTGTCTCTTCAACCCCACCGTCTGGGAACGACAGTCTGCCATTGTCAAGAAATGGGGAGAATGGGCTGTTCAACACGGCGAACAGCAACTCGCCATCCGCTGCTTCGCCTGCGACCGGGAGTCATCCGAGACCTGGAAATCACCTAGTGCCCAACAACTCACTTTTCAGCCCCTCGGCCCTGATATGTTCTCACCTCCGATGAGTCCTCCCGCTGCTCATGGTCCCCAACGCGGCATTGTCAAAAGCTCCGCCCTGAAACTCATCACTTCCTTCGGTGGTGAAGCGCCCGTCGGCAAGGAAAAGTTCTTCAGCGAGGACTATGAAGGCAAGACTCCGGTACCCGCCGACCTGAATACTAGCGGCTTACACGTGGCCCTTGACGCCGAGGCAGATCCAACCACTGCAATTCTCCGTCCCTCCAACCGTTCTGCCTTCAACACACCCACTAGCGTCCGCTCGCATGCTTCCGGAACCAGCTCCTACTCTCGTAAACGTCTCGAGTCCATCGGTGAGATGCCCTCTGACGCTAAGGGCAAACGTGAGCCCGTCAACCGCACCGCCACCCGCACGCAAGGTCCTCCGGAGCCCGATATGTCTTCCAATTACTCTTCCGGCATGGCCATGTCTCGTGCGGCTACCGCTAGTCCAATGATGATGCGTGACAACTTCCGCCGCTTAACCGCAGAACAAACTCTCCCTGGTCCAGGTCCCAATGTTTCACAGAAACTCGAGCAACTGCACACCAGACAAAACTCCCTAAATGCCTCCCGCGATCGGATCAATAAACTTGGTCTTAATATTGACACTAACCGTGCCCAGAGCACCGAGGATACCCAGCCCGCGGTAACTAGTGCTCGCTACCACTGGCCCCGTCGCCGCGGGCCATCGTCCGTCAGCTCCATCACTTCCGGATCGACATCTCGGAGCATGCGCCCCCATAAACTCAGTATCGACAGTCACGTGAACAGTATTGATGCTGCTACCGATTACCGCCGGAATCAACGGGCCGCTTCTAAAGAACGCGACCGGAATGTTTCCCAGGAACGTGGCGCGAGAGAAAAGTCCGCAGATCGTGGGCGGTCGACGTTGAGAATCTACCCTGCTAAGCGCTCACCAACATCACCGGTCCCGATGAGTCCTGAGGATATTGTCAATCTGAAGGCCAAGACTGCTGCCTCTATTGATGCGCAAGCCATGCGTGCGAATAATTCCTCTCGAGCCTCTAACCGTAGTGCTCGGTCTCGTTCCCATAACCGCGGCATGTCTATGGCTGAGCGTGGCCTTCCTTTAACCATTAACACTATGCAAACACTTTCCCGTTTGAACACTGGTGGCTTCAAGTCTCCGACATCTCCGACTCTTCTGAGTGCTTTTATCCCCAACCTTTCCGGGTCTGAAGATGAAAAGGACTATCAATTAGCCTTGGCTGACAAGGAGCAATTCCGCCAAGCCCGCAGTGCCTCTCGGGGCGCCAGGGGTAAGACTCCAGAAATTCCCAAGACCGCCAGCATCGCTCCTGGGGACTCTGTCAGTCAGATTTCCAAGCGTATTGGGAGCCCTGAGAGCACCCGCGGTGGCCCTGCCTCTAGACACGGCTCCCGTGATATCGGTAGTCGCGAGCACGCCGGTGACTTAAGAAAGCACAAGGAGGATCGTCAACGCAAGAAGGAGATTGCCGCCCGGGAACTAGAAGAGCGCCGCCGGGAATTGGTCAACAACACTCAGGCTGGCCCCATCGTCCATCCTAGCGATCTGCCCTCCGAGCCTGTCGCTCGGCCAGCGACTGCCACAGGCATGCGCATGGCTGCCCACGAGATCGGCCGCAGCAATACTGCCGATCCCTACACGCCCCGGAACCACGGAATGGGTCACAGGCAAAACCTTAGCGTCGGCCTCCCCGCGACACCAAAGGCTATGAGGTTGGTGCACGACAACGCCGAGCTAAAGGAGTCTATGTCTATGTCTATCCCCCAGTTCCTCCCTTCTACTTCTTTTGCCGACCGTGAACGGGGACCCTCCGTCTCCGAACAACAGCAGAAGCCTGAAGCAAAGGAAGAGCCGCCGCTATTTCTAAGCCCGATGACTTTCAACGAAAAATCAAAGTCTTTGGATATCGACCGTGATGCTAAAGTTGCACCAGAAACAACATTACCAGAAACTAATGGCGGTGACGGTGGTGGGTTGACGCTTTTGCCGTCAACCGTCTACCAACCACCAGGGAAGAGCATCCCCAGGTGTCAGAGTGCACCGATTCCAGAGGAACCTAGTTTTCAACGGGGACAAGCGCGGGTGCAGACAAGACGTAAGTAGCCATCTTATCCCCAAATTGCCATTAATTTGTGTGAACATACCAGCTAATAATTGATTAGCCCGTCAGGATTCACAAAGCAGTCGGTACAACCGTGACCAGTCACCCGCTCCTGCTAGATTGAAGGAACTTCAACACCTAGTGTCTTCCTCAGTCCCTCAATCAAAGCCCAACTCCCAAGCTGTTCCTCCTCCCCCTCCCCCACCACCTCCGATGGGCTCTCAAATCCCCATGCCACCTAACAACGCCCTGGCCTCCGGCCTTATTGAGATTGTCCCCTCTCCCTCCACTACCGCCCCAAAACCCTCCTCTTCCCCTCTCCCCGTTCCTCCATCTGACATGATGGTGCCCGTCCTGGCAGCCCCTCAACCTCCATTGAAGGGACACTCCCGTGGCCGGTCTGCTGGTGAGCATTCATTCGCCGGAAGAATCTCGAAGGCCACCGAGAGATTGAGGAGTGCCAGTCGGACCAGAAAGGATAATCCGACAAGGGCGGGGGCGAGACCAGATGGAGATATGGTTCCGGCGCCTTATGAGAGCGTTGTCCCGGGGGTTGTGGGATTGAGAGGCGTCGATTTGGATAGGCTGCCGACAGGCCTGAAGCAGGAGGAGTTCATCTAAGAATTTTGGTTGTAGTTTGTTAGTTTTCTCGTTATCATTCCCAGATTCCCTTGTAAGGGATTGTATGGCTTTTCTTTCACTTGGATAATGTAATGTATGTTAATCGTAGATTGATGGCGTTTGAATGTCATTGGTATATCTCTTCGTTAATTGATGATTTGTAACTCTAAGTATAGTAATAAAGAGCTGTGAGTGATAGAAGTGGTTGAATGATGGTCGTCATTTTGGGCTGAAAGTGAAAAGTCGAATTCGGGCATCACAAAGAACAAAGGAGTGAGGAAACAAAGCCATTCTCATTAGCCAGTGAGATTCTGTTTTGTACCTTCCACATTTGTTTTCCCGTAATTGTCCATCATCAACTTCCAACGTACGCTTAATACAAAAAAAATCCAACTTTGTCTCTACCCAGACTCGAACCCTGCTTACACCAAAAGGTTACAGAACTTTGCCTCTGAAACCAACTGAAAGCAGTCCCGTTTCGTACAGCTGTCACAGAAAATGAAAAACGAAGCAAAAAAATAGCTGTCGAGATCCCCATCTCAATCCACCTCACCAAACCTCCCACGATCGTCTTCCAACCCGCCACACGACGGCGGAGAACTCTCTGCGAAGTGAAACCTTCCTGAAGTGTTTTCCCCAATGCTTAGGGCCGAACAGCATCGCTGGTTTCCCAAGCGAGTGTTACAGACTCCGCAGTGTTCGGGCTGGGCGCCAGCGGGAGGGAGCTTACGGATTTGGCGAGGCCAGACTGGGAAAATTGTGGGATGCCTTCAGCTGATATGACCATTACAGTCAAAAGTCTGGGGACATAACCTTGCTTAAGTAGGGTATTGAACGGTATTCGAACGGGTGGTGGCAAGTGGCGGACAAGGATTAACTTGGTTAAGAAGCGACTGGCAGGTAGAGACAGGGCTTAGGGTTGTTCAATATGGGTTTACACATGTCATGATCAACTTCATAAAAGTCCCCCCGTCGTTATCACCACCCCAAACTCATCAGGGCTTGCGGGTCCTTCATACTTTTCACTCTATACGCTCATTCTCACTCTCCAAAATGCTTTCTACAACTCCTTATCTCATAACTCGCCGTCCCTCGTCAACTACGGTGGAATACACCGTATCCAATAAACCCTACCCTTCCCTTTCTCATCATCTAACTTCCCTTCTCCTCTTCCTTTTGCGCGCTACTGCCATCATCGCTGCCACTAGCACCTTTTATGCTAAATGGAACCAACCGCCTTGTTCAACTGGACTTTTCCCCAGACCGCCATCTTTTAAGGCCCCGGAGGTTGCAACCACGGGATACGCCGAAGAGGAGGACGTGGTTGAAGTTAACATTGGAGAAGTTTTAATCCCAGATTCTCGAGAGGTGTATCAAGTTTTTCCTAGTTCAGGAGTTGTCGTTAGAGAAACCGAAAGTGAAAGGGATTCTACAACGATAGAAGAGACGAGTGATCACGGGGAGGTCAACCTACCGCTATGTAGCACTCTACCGATCCTGGCCAACAGTCCCGTTGTCCAAAGCCTCCTGCATTATCTGCCATGGGGTCTTCAGATTTATGGCGTGCTATCCAGTATGCCTTTTATTTTTGTCTTATTAGAAACTTTAATCGTTGTCTACGTTTCACTTCTGCGTGTTCACGCCACCGAGTCCGTTCTTATCATGCGTGGCCTCGGCATTCAGACATCGTCATTTGCTGCTGGATCTCTTATTTGTGCCCCAGCATCTACGAGATTCATCAGGACTGAAAAGATCAGAGATGTGTTGGTAAATGAAGCTTTTAGGGGTAGTGAAGTTAGACATTATCTGTTGATCGTCGTAGAAGAAGAAGAGAATGTTGTTGTGTTATTCCCGAGGTTACTTCCTAGGAAAGACATTGTCACAGAAGTGTGGCGAGGTGTTAAGGGCTGTCTCTATGAGAAGCCCGCAGACGGTCTCAAGATCCGGGAAGATGTCACGACGAAGAGAAATTGATTGTTTTAGAACCCACAATAGATATTGTTGTACATATTATCGCTACTGGTCACTTTTAAGCGCACCTCTATGTACATTTTGTCTCTCATTCATGACTATATGCTACCCCTACTCCGCACTCTCCCGGTATCCCTTTTTTAGTCTCATCTCCTTGGCATCCGCAAATCCATTCTTCCGTGAGTATGCATCATGCGCCTCATCAGGCGGAACACCCTTCTTCAACTTGGCCAACGGAATATAAGACTTCGGACCAAAAAACCCGGTGTTCCCACCGTCAAATATTCTCGGTGCCAACGCCTTCTCTCCCAGAATTTCCTTAGCCTTCTCCTTCCCACTCAGAATCTCTGGCGTCTGTCCCTGGCTAGCAGCAAGTAGAAACAATTGTGCAGCTAACAACTCGTCCATCTTCTTTGCCCGCCACTCCGTCCACAACGCCTCAATGTTACCATTACGAGAAAATCCCAAAGCAAGTCGATCATCGGCATCAGCCCAGACCCATGGAATAGCGTCGGTCCTGGACTCGTCGCCCTCTTTGGGGAAGATACAATCCCAGAGAACCAACGGTACATCATCAGCCATAGGATATGCCGGGCGCGCAGGATTCCTTTGGATATCGAGAAGGTCATCGATGACGGAAGGTTCCTCAATACCCTGGCCGATAAGGAAAAGGATATACACCATGCAGCGGATCTGATGCCATAAAAAGGCACTACCCTTCACAGAGAAATAGTATACTTTAGCACCACCAGTGGGGTGAATATCGAGGGTGTTATTTTTCTGTGAAAGAGGGCCAACAGTTGGTCTTAAGACGTCGGAACCAAGGAATGCAAGCTCAGCAGCACCTTCGGGGACTTCAACAACATCAACCTCAAACATGTGGCGCTCAAAATTTGTCCGCAGCTTGCTAGGGTCCAGTTTGCTAAAGTTTCTGAAATCATGCAGGCCTTCGAACTTCTTGGCAGCTTCACGCATCTTCTCAATGTTAAGCCATCCATTACTTGATTGATTGTTCTGCAGAGGTCCGGGAATTGGCGCATATGCTGGTTGAGTAAAGAAATAGCGGTATTGTCTTTCCCGGCAGGAGAATCGGGCCGTAAATGAGGTTGGAGGGTCCGGGTACCAGGCCAACATGCGGATATCAGAAGGAAGAACCCTATTCAAGACATTGCAGTATTTGATTTCGTCGCGAATGGGGTCCCATTCTTTCGTGGGCTTCTTAGGTTCTGTGGGTTGGCCATTGGTGGTGTCATCGACATCCATAGCATCTGACAGTGTTGGAGAGAGAGGCCGGGCACTTCTGACCCGGAGAGTGATAACCTGACCGAAAGCACTCACACCACGATCCGTGCGTCCGCATTTACTGTATTCACAGCAAGAGAAATCCACAACATTAGGGTCTTTAGGGTAAATTAATCTCGTTCTCGCCAACGCTTTCCAGAGTTCGTCCTCGATCGTTGGTAGTTCTTGTGATTCCTGATATTCAAAACCGCCATATTTACTTCCCTGATACGCAAACTTTAGCGCAATATATCTCGACGAGTACTTGCTCGGATCAATCTCCCTTGGCATCTTCACCTTCTTTACCGGCTTCTCCTCTCCCTTCTTTTCACCAGCGGCCACCGCAGCCGCTTCTTTCACCGCCTCTTTGGCCTCTTTTTTCTTTTGCATTTTAGACTGCCCTCCGGGCTGTGCTAAACTCGGCAGCGGGGGCAAAGTGATATTGTTTTTCTTTAATTTGGCCTCCAGTGACGAGATATGGGCCAACAGAGACTCCCGAGTCCACTTTGCATACGGCGATGCGCTGAGATTCTCCTTGGCATCCATGGTTGTGGCTGCCGAGAAGCGCCGTTTGAGGGTATTAGAATTTGGTGGAGACAGTTTGACGGGACGATGGGGCGTGCCAGGAAGTGATTTGAGGGTCCAGATCAGACGGAAGAAAGACATTAACGGGAAGGATAATTTGCTTCACCTAGTTTTGGGATTCCAATGAGTTTTGTGGGTATCTGGATAGGGTAGTGAGAGTTTTGAGGCGTTGGGTTAGATGCAAAGTGGAGTTGACGTTGGCGGATCAAAGTTTGTATGTCGTACAAGATTTTGACTAGTGAAGGTTCCAAAAAAAGTAAGGCCCACTGGACAGTGCGGAACTGTTTTGATACCGTATGAAGTTTTGTTCAACTTCTGCAATTGCTGAGCAGATAAAGCGAAACTATTGGTAATGTTTTGATGATGAAAAACTATGTGGATACAATATCCAATGGATGGCACGCTCACAAAGTCTATAGATTATATATAAATGGAAAACTCCTCGTGCTAGTCCTGTATACCCAGCATGACCCCTCACATGATACCCTCGCGATCCCCTTTATCATTAGTTTCCTATGCAATCTTAGGAGCCTCCTTCGTTGGACCCATAACCTTCTCTATAATTGCTAACATCTCCTCACCCTGCTCAGGTGTGAATCGGCTCTCCATGTCCTCCACCACCGCACTAAGCAAAGGAAGCGTTGCAGGTTTCAAATTAATGATTATGACAACTTCGGCCTTGGTGAGGTCATAGGGGCGTAGACCCTCAAGAAGCTCACGGATGGTTTCATCGGTGTAGGTGACGGGAGCTTGAAGAGGGTTGGGATGGGTGTTCAGATAGGTCATAAGCTGAGATGTGTTAGTTGAATCTCATTGTTAAGTTTGGCAGTGGACATAAAGATATGGGTTTAAAGAGAATATTCTCCACAACGTAATTTTGTAAGCGTCGCTAATTGTTGCTTTACTTACCTCACGGACAACCGTTTCGAGATTGGGAGGGCCGCGGCGGCTCTTCTCAGAGAGGTGCTGCCAAACCTCGAAGTTGCTAATAACAGCAGACTGGGCTTCAAGAACCTTCATCCTAGGGTAGTTAGGTGAGTTTTGGGAATAGATCTAAATTTTAGAAGTATATCCGCAATGATTGATTGTCGTCAATAGCATTGAAGACTGTCGAAAAGAATAGATTTTATCCATGATTTACCCGAATAGTTAAACAAGGGTTTATATGTGAGAGTATAACCCTAGTGGTTTGTCGTAACTTGCATCAACATCATTCAAGAACTTCCTGACTTTGTTTAATCTTAAGCTTAGCAGCTGAACCTCGATTTCTTATTGATTTATCAACGATGTTAGGAATGTTATGAGCCGATCCCCGCTGAAGAAGACACTATCATCCAACCCACATAACATGAAAGAGTTACCTCAAAAAGATTAAAACAGGAATGAACAAAAGTAAAAAATAAAATAAAAAGATTTCTAAAACAGAAAGACGTACCTGGGCAAACCCAGGCGTATGTATTGGGAATCGAGCCCAATGCGGGGGTCGAACCCGCAATTTTGAGATTAAGAGCCTCATGCTCTACCGATTGAGCTGACCGGGCTGTTGTAAAACACTTCTGGAAGGAGATGTGCTACTTCCAAACATATGTCTATCTATATAGTACCTCTGATGTTGCGAACTCGCCTTCTAGGACCTTGACTACGATGTCGCGGATTCAAATAGCTTCTGCAAGATGACATAAATATATCTTTGTTTAAGGTATGACTATTTCCAAATTCGTTACAACCCAAGGAGGCACAGTCATGTATATATGATTATGACTGGACTTTTAAAAAAGAGCTTGAACAAGAACTATCATAAGACAGCGCCCCGTCACTGAAGACATACTCATACAAAGATTACCCATATCCGGATATCCGTTTCAACCACAGATTCTGTATATGAAATCTTAAAAGTAAAAATCATAATCGGTAACTAAAGGTTGATATATATGTGTTTATAGATAGGCAGCTAAAAATTCAGGAACTAGCAAAAAGATGATCTGAGGCGGACTTGAACCGCCGACCTTTTGTGCGCAAGCAACAAAGTTATTGTTAGACAAACGTGATAACCAACTACACCATCAGACCATTTATTATTGTAGAGGTGCGCCCGTATTATAGACTATGTGTTGTAAGAAAGTCACCATAAAATCACCAAGAGTGTATTAATCGAGCCTATGTTTTGAACAACTTACCAAGAAAATTATCTTGTGTATTGTTAGTCTGGGGATGTTTAGAAAGTGGGCATAATATAGATGTTGTTAGTCATACAACCACTTAAATTACCGCATACGTAACAAACCATAAACTTAGGTGTCATAAGCCATCAACTTAACAGTGTAACCAAGACCTCAAATTTTGAACCAAGTACATAAACCAGAGCAATGAATATCTCAAACACCCAGTAATTCCTCTATGAGTATACACATAGCAGATCTCTTTCAACTTCCCACCCTTTACTCCTTCCGCGCAAACCTCGCCAACGCCGGCCCCAACTCCTCCTGCGCAACCTCCTTTCTCTTCTGATTCTGCGCCTTCTGCCTCTCCCACATCTCCTCCACTTTCATCCTCTTGTCATCAATAATCCCCTGCTTTGCCACTTTCCGCAGATATCTTTTCATCGCACCATTCCGCCCTCTCATTCTCTTCTTCAAATCTTCTTCTTGTGCCTCCATCCCCGTCTTCCTGTCCAGATCCTTCTCTGCCCTCCTCTGCGCATCCGACCGTCTGTCCAGCTTTCCGATAAACGTAGGATCCAGTGAGATCATTTCAGGCTGGAGCTTGTTGAGCAGGTTCTTTACCTCGGTTTCCTGGCGTTGCTTGACGGTCTCGTAAGGGTTGGCTTCCAGGGCGTCAAAGTTGGGCTCGCCAGCACCGGGGACCAAGATGGAAGAAACCCCGCAGGAGTGACCAATGCCGAGAACATCTTCGTAGGGGCAGAAACGGACACGTTCAGCCTTTTGGCCGGCACTACCCCAAGACATGTAAGGAGCTTGCGCCTTCTCCGTCTTCCAAAGGCCCTTCCAGATAGAAGCAGAAGTACCCCAGGAAACAGCAGTGAGACCAGTATCAGAGATTGAAAGTGAGGAACCAGGTCGATGAGTGGTGTAACTGTGAACCTCCTTGTACATACGGATATCCCAGACATTCATCTTCATGTCTTGGCCAGCGGAGACCATGTAGTGTCCAGAGCGATCGACAGCGATGGCGCAGACAGGACCTTGATGAGCAAGTAGCTTGATGTGAGGTTCTTGTTGGTTGGGTGACCACAGAGTGACAGTGCCGTTTTGGTGGCCAACGTGAAGGATAGCATTCCATGGGTTTTGGCGCAGTGCAGTAAGAGCACCAAGACGAGTGGGGATTTCAGCGACGATGTTACCGGTGGAGACATCTTGGTATTTGAGGAAACCATTTGAAGACTACAGTGAATGATACAAATTAGTGTATGTTTTATTGATTCCAGTTGTTTGATTGTAACTTACAGCAGTTGCTAACAAGAAATGGTAGGGTAGGAACTCAAGATTCGTGACGTCTTGGTGTTTTCTCAGGCAGTGAATCTCAACACCGTTGTGATCGTAGATATAAGTATACTTCTTCTGCGCAACAGCAAAGTATTGGTTGTTATGAAGCCATTTCACATCCCGTACCGTCTCCCCCAATTGAATTTCACAGCCTAACTTGCCCGCTCTCCAATCGAACGTTGCAATGTGGCCTTTACGCCCCCCAATCAACAACTCCCTACCATTCCGGGTATAGTCCATCTGGTAAGGCCCCAGCTGATCCAACCTCAAGTCAAACTTCTTCGACGCCGTCGCCACGCCGGAAGCTGCCGCGATCTCTTCCTGTCGGACATTGTAGGTGTGTTCCAAGTCATTTTCAATCTCGAGGAAGCCACCAGAGTTCTCGTGCAGAATCTCTGCATCCTTAGCCTTGATGGCAGCGGTCTTGTACTTTTGTTCAAAGGCACCGAGGTTGCGCTTGAGCTTCTTGTCTTTAATGTTTTTGACATTTACTTGCTTGCCGGACCCGTAAGTGCGCTTAGCTTCGAGGAGACGTTGCTTTCGTAATCTGGCAGCCTTGGATTGGATAATCTGGTTGTTTGTAGGTTGGTGGGTAATGACATTCCCATGGGCGTGTGTCTTGATGGTCGGAACATCGACCTCGGTTGTGGTGTCGGCCATGATGAGATGTGTTGGCGTTCGAGATCTTCGAAACTGAGAACCGGGGAATTGATGCGATTGTTGAAGATTAAAACAAGTAGCATGAAATGAAACAAAATCAACAAACTTTTGGTATATGGAATTATGAGCAAACAAATGATGGTATGCGACAATGCGACTCGATTAAACAATCACCCACAGCTCCGTTTGCAGCAGCCTCTACTTCTCGATGCTGCGAAAAAAAGTTTAATTGCTACTAACCCAATTTCCAAAAATTTACAGCCCCTGTCACTTCAATGTTCCACTTATCTTATCGTCAAACTTATCGATAACAAGTAAAAAAAAGTTTAACACTCAGTAACCCCGCCAGAAATTCAATGAAAATCGCTGCTAAAACTCCACTTTGCGCTGCAGGTGCCTTCCACTTAAACATTAGCATGCCACTGTGAATCCACCGGTATCCATATAAAAATTGGAAGCAGCACTTAGAACCACCTGCAAGTATCGGGTTTACATCATCGCCGTCCCTGTTTTTCCTCAAATCCAGAATTCCATATTTGAGATTTTACAGGTAAAGATACAATAGAGAGAGAGGGTCTATGGTTCCTTTGCATGCATATCGTTTGTGTAAATCTTTTTTGAGTCTTTCCTCCAAAATTGTCCAAAGTGGCGTCCATTCCGATCAGAAACAAAAGCTCTGGCCGTTCAAACGACGCCATGAGCCACTCTCACCGTCCTACCACCAAGTCCCAGCCTAAGCCCTTCAAGTCCAAGAAGGCCACGAAGGGATCTCTTCGTGAGGCTGCCAAGGGTAAATTTTTGGTCATTGAAGCTCCCGTTCCTGGGTTTCGGCGCCGGAGTGCCGATCCGGCTTACCGGGACCCACACCACGGCCCAGTTACAGCTTCCATGCTAACATCTCGTCTTCTACCATCGTATAGGTCGTATGGCCACCGAGTTTGCCCGCAAAACTCCCCGCCAGCATGTCATGTCTAAACTTGACCGCAAGAACCAAGCCCGTCAGCGTCAGCAAACCAAGCGCAAGGAGCACCTTCAAGAGACCCACGTTTTCAGCGGTCTTGCTGGCGCCCCTCGCATCGTTGCCGTTGTTCCTCTTTGTGTTGATACCGATTCCCGTCTCGCCGTCCAGAAGCTGAACGAAAGCTTGGATATCACCACCAACTTTATCGATGGCCCCATCTACACTCCCGTCGACCGCTTCAAGCAGAGACTCGAGTACATTCCGGTTCCCCGTAATTTGGATGCCTGTTTAAATGCTACTCGTGCTGCCGACTTTGTAGTTGTTCTTCTGTCAGCTAGTGAGGAGGTTGATCACCTAGGTGAGCTCATACTCCGTTCCATTGAGAGCCAGGGTATGTCTACGCTCTTTACCGCCGTTGAGGGCCTCGAGAATATCGAGCCTGCCAAGCAGCGCACTAGTGTCCTTACGTCTCTCAAGTCTTACATCACACACTTCCATCCTGAGCAGGAGAAAATCTTCAGTATCGATAGCCGTGTCGACTGCCCCAACCTTATGCGCTCTTTGTGCAACACTACCCCCAAGGGTATCAAATGGCGTGATGAGCACAGCTGGATGCTTCTTGAAGACGTCCAACTTCCTTCTTCCTCCAACGGCTTGACTGCCGTGACCGGTGTTATTCGTGGCAAAGGTCTACAGGCGGACCGTCTAGTCCAAGTTGGCGATTGGGGTACTTTCCAGATTGAAAAGATTGTCCGTTCACCCCGCCCTGAGCAGAAGCGCAAGAACGAAGATGCAGAAGAAGGCGAGGAGCTTCTCCAAATTGCCTCTGCTGAGCGAGATACTCTCGATCAACTCGCTCCTGAGGAGGTTATTATGGAAGATGATGAGGAAGTGGAGGGCCAGCCCCAGCAAAAGAAGGGTGTCCTTCTCGATGACCACCACTACTTCTCCGAGGAGGAGTACGAAGCCTACACCATCAAGAAACGTGTCCCTAAGGGCACCTCCAAGTATCAGTCCGCCTGGTTCCTTGAAGATGCCGAAGATGACTCCGCTTCAGATCTTGAAGACATGGAAATTGACGAAAACGACTCGAGCGACAGCGAATCCGTCGCTGCCCCAGAAGACGGCCTAGAAGGCCGTGCTGAAGCTCCCATGACCGAAGGTGTTCCTACCGAATATGGGGGCGACGAAGAAACGGAAGAGCCCTCCGAAGAGCAAGATGCCGCCGAGCTTGTCGCCTACCGCAAGCTCAAAAGAGCCGAGGTTGAGGACGATAAGCAATTCCCCGATGAGATCGAGCTATCCCCTAACGTCTCCGCCCGCGAACGTCTTGCTCGTTACCGTGGTCTTAAGTCCCTTCGTACCTCAGAGTGGGTTGAGGACGAAGATAAGGCCTACGAACCCGCCGAGTGGCGCAGACTGCTCCGTGTGTCCGACTACCAAGGCACCCGCGCCCGCGTCGCTCGCGAAATGCTCGTCGGCGGTGTTGCTCCTGGCACCCGCGTCACCGTCTACCTCCGCGGGTCCATCCCCACCCACATACAATCAGCTACCCCCGCTTCCCTCCACCCCATCACTCTCGTTTCCCTCCTCCGCCACGAGCACAAGCAAACCGTCGTCAACGTGATGATCAACCTCAGCTCCGACTATCCCGGATCCATCAAAGCCAAGGACGAACTCATCTGCCAAATCGGCGCCCGCCGCTTCGTTATCAAGCCCCTCTTCTCACAACCAGGCAACACCCCTAACAACGTCCACAAATACTGCCGCTACCTCCACCCGGGGCAAAGCGCCGTCGCCACCTTCATGGGCCCCGTTACCTGGGGACCCGTGCCCGCTCTCTTCTTTAAGCGCACCGACGGCACCGTCGCCGAGTCCGCCGCCATGGTTGAATCCCCCTTTTCCGCCGGCCTCACCCTCATCGCTACCGGCACTACCCTTCCCCCTTCGACCACCCGTGTCATCGCCAAGCGGGTCATCCTCACTGGGCACCCTTACCACATTCACAAGCGGATCGTCACCATCCGGTACATGTTCTTCAGCAAAGAAGATGTCGAATGGTTCAAAGCTCTCCCCTTGTGGACCAAGCGGGGCCGCACTGGGTTTATCAAGGAGACGCTGGGTACGCATGGATACTTTAAGGCGACGTTTGATACCAAGATTAATCCGCAGGATGCCGTGGGTGTCAGTCTGTACAAGCGGGTGTTCCCGCGAGCGGCAATTCCATTAGCGGGTCCGCTGTCAGGGGAGCAAAAAGCGGAGGAGGATGGCGATGCTATGGAGATGTAAGGCGGAATAAAGTTCTGGATGAATGTTGCAAAAGTGGATACCAGGTGGTGATTTTTTCTTTGGATTGGAAGACTAGAAGTTTATGGGAGTCTTTTTGAGTGATTTCTCGGGTTATGATTTTGTTTACTTTAAATTGCATGATTAATTAATTACTGGATGTATCTTATTATATTTTAGAATACGTGTTGTTTATACTATGATAATTCTTTGCCAGTCTCCCTAAGTCCCTGAAACTAAAAGGCGATGATGTCTTTATTTTTGTATTTCTTAGTGTCATGTGCGTCATTACTGAATCTGTAATCTGTAAAACTCTGACCCCACCTACTTCGAGGCAGTCAGAGTCGGACCACCCGCCTTCCGCACCGCATCCTCAGCACCACTAGACTTCCAAGCACTAAGAATCAAATTGATAATGTCGTCAACGCCGACATCCTTCTTCACCTGAGCAAATATTGTCGGACCACCCTCTCTCATCAACCGGGAATCCCTCTCCATAATGTCCAGATCCGCCCCGACAATCTCAGCCAAGTCTGTCTTGTTAATAATCAACAAATCACTCTGCGTAATCCCGGGCCCTCCCTTCCTCGGAATCTTATCACCCCCTGACACATCAATGACATAAATAATGAAATCCGCCAACTCCCTCGAATAATTGGCCGCCAAGTTGTCCCCACCTGACTCGATCAGCAGCAAATCGGTGCCAAATTGTCCATGGAGATCCTCGAGGGCGCCGAGGTTGAGCGAGATGTCCTCGCGCACAGCGGCGTGGGGGCAGCCGCCGGTTTCGATGGCACGGATGCGCGAGGCGGGGAGAGCGCCATGGCGGGTGAGGAATTCGGCGTCTTCACGAGTGAATATGTCGTTGGTGACGGCGGCGATGTTGTATTTGGTGCGGAGCTTTTTGCAGAGAGCGAGCATCAGGGCGGTCTTTCCAGAGCCGACGGGGCTGTGGGTGGGCGTGTGGGTGGATTTGTCAGCTGGTGCTTCTTTTTGTAGTCTTTATGGTTCGTTGGGATGAATGGTGAAGGGTTTTACTTACCCGCCGATGCCAACTGTGAAGGCACGGTCATTCCAGTTGCGGCCTTCGGTGATGGGCATTTCGCGGCCGAGGTAGCTGCCGGGGCCGCCGAGGATCTCGTGGGAGTGGCCATGTTCTTGGGCATTGAAGCCACCTTCGTGCGAGTGGGAGTGGCCGGCAGTAGCGTGATCGTGCGAGTGTGAATGTGACATGATTTTGATTATGTCTGCAAGTGCAAGTGTGGAGAGGTATCAAATTAAGGATCAGCAAAGGTATGATAATGTAATGATTAACTTAAAAGGAACCAAGTCTACAAAATTACAATTATCTCCATAAAGACACAAAGAGCATCATCGCCCTCCCTCCCAGGAACAATTATTATCAGCAGCCTTCCTTTTTACTAGCTCCATCCTCCCACAAGGAAAGGGCTCCCGAAAATGACTGCTATCGATTACTGATAATAGTAGGGATAATGGAGCTATCAATAACATATGCAGAAGTTTGTAAACCCTTGTCTTTCTGTGGTATTTTCTGCAGTTGTTAAGTGGGTGCATTCATTTGATGGACACATGTAATTGACCGGCTGTTATCTACTCATTTTGGCCGACGGCAAATTCACCAAGAAAAGTCATTTGTATGGTTTTAAAACTACTAGGTTACCACGAAGAAAATAACATACTCTTAGGAGGTATTTAGAGCCATATCCTCAATAATTAGCCAGCTGATTGGGTGGATGGCCGAGTGGTTAAGGCGTTGTGTTCAAGTCCCACTTGAATGACTTATTCCCGCGAAGGGTTCCACAATTCCGCAAGGATCGCGCGTTCGAATCGCGCTCCACTCAATTCTTTTTTGGTACTTTTGTGGATTTTTTTTCTTTCCATATTCAGGTTGTGAAGTATCTCTTTTTTGCTTGCTAACTAGCAAACTTCAAGAGCTCAACCCATGAACTGGAACCCCACAGCTCGCCAAACTGTCAGACAAACACTGTGCTTGCCATCTGCGTTTAGTCCATCTCTTATTCTTCCTTTCGTCTAATGTCTCTGTGCAACCTGAGTTTAGACAATCACGATGGCTAATATTAGGCTTTGTCATAGTGGCGTAGTATGAAGCAAAGATCAAAAAGGAAAACAAATAGAGTTTGTATTCCTTTCGCTTTTGAGGGGTTGAAGACAAACAGGGCGTGATAGTGGGCTAGAGAAGATAACGGACGGTGGAAGAGTATATAGGGAAATGAAGTTCGGCATAGTCGGTTGTTATGAACATCAAACTGTTTTATCTAGTCACTCAAGATTCATCACTCAGTCCAAGCCCATAATTTGATCTCACACTCAACACTGTCACAATGACTTCTGGCTGGGAACGCTACTGCCATACTAACAACACCCACTCCTATCAACACCGATACCCTTCTTACCCCTACTGGTCCTACACCCCCGGATACCATGCCAACTACTACACTTATCCTTATGTCCAAGCATACTACGCTGCCAACACGATACCTACTTGGTATTCACCCTGGAGTGCACCTGATCATGACTATCGATATGGTAGTTGGCCACATGTGAATCTTTACCATACATCGAGAACTTCACTAGGGGCAGATGGGACTGCAGCAGCGGCGACAGGATCTGCATCTACCTTGGCTGCTTCAAACGGAGCTACAGCCTCAACTGCTGCCTCAGATTCCGCATCGACAACCCAGAACACAGAGTCCTCCAACTGTCCCGTCTGCAACCCACCCTGCCCCTGCACATCCCCTTCCTCATCCCCATGCACCTGCAACACAACCTCCACCCCCAGCACCCGCTCCTGTTCCAACTTTTGCTCCTCCATATCTACCGAAGAATCCAACTATCCTTCTTTCCGCCACCATCGCCACCGCCGCTTTTCCTACCCCTCCCCTCCAACCCCCGGCCTCCTCAACTACAACCCCCACCTCGTCACCATTCTAATCCGGCAAACCCCCTACCTCATCCTCCGCCCCCACCTCCACACCCACCTCCCCCGCCTCCGCCACGACTATCCCAACACCCACCTCCTCCACTCCCGCCAAATCGCACCCGAAACCCTCATTCGTCTCCTCCCCTACCACCTCCGCAAGACCACCCCTGGCCGTGGCGCCGACCTCCTCGATGCATCCCTCGGCTTCCTCGCCCGTTACCTCGAAGGGACCAGCGGTCGTGGCAACCCCCAGAGTCTCTTATTGGTCCTGGGCTGGCGGGTTGTTGAGGGCCCGCGGATCACGGTGGTTGCCAACGGGATGTTGGAAATCGTGGTGGCGATGGCATTGATTTTGGATCCGTTTAGGGGGGTCGGATGCTCGGTGGAGCTGGCAGAGGATTTTATGGAGGTGATTTGCTGGGTAGGGAAGGTGGTGCGGAGGGTGTCGGGGGCGGAGCATCAGATGATGTTGGAGTTGATGGTGGCGTTGGCGAGGGTGTATCGGGGGACGAAGACGGGGAGAAGGATACTGAAGAATTTGTGGGGGTTGTTGGAGGATAGGGAGATGAGGGAGGTGTGGGATGTTGTTGAGAAGTTAATTGTTAATAGACGGGTGGTGAGGGAAGGGGAAAAGGACTCGATGCTTGTGTTTAGAGATGCTATTGCGCCAATAGTACCAGAGAGTGTGTATCGTCGGAGACCTGGACTCTAGGGTTGTTTGTGTAAATGTTAGGGTTATAACGATCCTTACTGGTGAATGGGCAAAAGGAATAGTAAGCAGACTATTAGCAATAAAAACACAAATATTTAACAAATAATCAGCTGTAACCATAAACACGGAAAAAAATATGCATAATCAGTGGCTCCCTGACTCAACCAAGCTTTCAGGAAGCAATATTAAAACATTCACGGGCTGTGTATAAGTGGAACGAATTTGACCTTTCCCGCTGTAGAGCGTAGGACAGGCCCGTTGGCAGTGGGGCGGGTTTGGAATATATTGGGAAGACAAGATGGGACTGGTGATGGTGGTCGAGTATAGTATATGTAATTATGTATGCGTGAAATAGTGAAAGTATAATACAGGTGGAAGAATCTTTGCTGGTGATGAAATCGATCGTGGTGGGACGAAATTGAGGGCAAGGTTAGATGTATTTACTTTGTAGAACCCGGTAAATGCTGTGATCACTGAGACCGAGTATCTCAGGCCAAGTACCATCAGGCCATGGAACAAATGCAACAATAGACAATGTATAAAGCCAACACCAATAGTTGCCTTGAATCAATTCTGCATCCTGAACGATTCAATAATCTTCACCCTCCTCGATCCTCCCGTCTCATGACCGGCTAATTCAATATTCTCCAGATTCCCGCTGATTGGCTGTTGACAACCTCTATAAATCCCTTTGTCACTTTCTGCAATCCCATTGGGCAATAAGGGCTTATTTACAAGGTCGTTGGGCAATACGAGCTAGGCTGATCAGAAGGGTATGCCCTGACGATTCATTTAATGGAACCACAAAAGTGAATACGAGATATTAAGGGTTATTACAACCCTAATTTGACGTCGCAAAGATGGCATTGCATGTCCCAGAATCAAGAAGACATTCAAAATCCTCCCTCCACGACCCTAAAGTCTACGACGACCTCTCCAAATACTTCTCCGATAAACCTTCCATCTTCCTCATCCCGCCATCCCGCTCTGACTTGGCCACCGATGAAACGGACCCCCGCGACCGTGGCCGTGGCCGCTCTCGCTCTCGAAGTATTGTGTCGTGATGGAAGCGGGAGGACGATGAGTGGTTGGCCGTAGGGACTCCGGGGGGACGACGACGGTCGACGGTGTCGACTGTGGAGCCGGAGGGGACAGGAAGAGGAGGTAGTAGTAGGGCGTGAGTATGGAGAAGAGTAATGGGGGAGGGTCGGTTGTAAGAGGAGGAAGCCAGTTGAGGTTGGTGAGAGATGTAGAGGAGAATGGTGGTGATGAAGGTCAAAATCGGATTATAGGGGTTGTTAGGGGTGGGAATTCGAGAGCGGGCAGTCGTTTGGGCAGCATTTCAGGCTCTGTAGCCCTCGAAAGCACCGCTAAAAAATCTTCTCGCCCCCGCCTTTCTTCCTGCCGTCTATTCCAAATCCCCAGCCTCCAGCCTTCTTCGATAGCCTCATATTTAACAACTCCAGCTGCACCAGGAAAGACAAGGGTGGCGAATGATGGAGAAGGAAACGACACAGACGCAGATGCAGACGCCCAGAGCCAAAGCCAAAGTCAAGGCCCCCCAGCTCGAGAAATCCCAGAAATCCCTTCTTCCACAATAACGACGGCAACAGAAACAGAAATAGAAGCAAAAACAGAAGCAACAATAGACAGGGATGCATCGCCTTTTATTTTTGCTCCCTCGGTCGCATCCATTCCTGCGTCGCCTTCTTCGTTGACCTCGCATGCTCAGCAGCAACAGCAAGAGCTTTCGTCACCACAGGCTTCTTTTGCACTTTCCGAGCATCTTGCACCCGACAACTACGACGAGGCTTCTTCCTTGATATCGAAAAAGTCATCAGCAAAGAGGAAATCGCGCAGTGGGAAAAATATACAGAATCTCTGCTGTTGATTTCGATTTATTGCCGCCGAAAACTTTGTGCATTGGGGATTCAGAACGAAGTTTGAGTTATTCTTTTTCGACGAAGACAATAACATCATTACGGTCGTCCACGCCCTCCCAACGCACCGCCGGGACCATCAGCCAGAGACATACTCAGTCGCCATTGTCTCCACCGTGCACCCATTGTTGTTCCGTCGTCTCCATCGTCGAACCAACTGAACTCATCACCCACGACCACCAAACCCCTTCTCCCAAACCCCTCCGGCCTCCCTCCCGCTATTCCAGTACCACCACTCCAAAAATGTCCAACTACAACCCCCAAACCGGCATCCCCTCTCCCGACTCCCTCCCCCTCCGTCATCAGTCTCCCAAACCCGAGTCCCCCTCTCTCTACGCTGCCTCCACTGACAACAACAACGCAGTACCTCGCCACCTCGACTCCCGCTCACCGCCCTTTACCCCCGCTGAGCCCATGACCGCCGGCACCGTCACGGATCCCGCCTACACCGCGTCAGCCGCTGACATGCGGTCGCCAGCAATGGGCAAGCAGGAATATGTTCCGCCTCGGGTCGAAGCCCACGATGAGAGTCTGGCGGCGGCAATTGCGGCGGGGACTGCCGCGGCGGCTGAGGATGCTAGGGTTCTCCACAGTCGGCAGGCATCCCCTGCGCAGCGGAGTGCGAGGCCAGACACGCAGGGTTCGTCGGGGGCTGCCCAGCAGCAGCAGCAGCAGTCGTTGTCGTATCCGGAGTTGCCAAAGGAGAAGAAGAATTTGCATGAACAGCAGCAACAACAACAGGAGGAAGCGGCGAGAAGTTTTCCAGGACAGCAGTACCCGGGGCCTCAGGGACCGCCGTATCCTGGGGCGTACGCTGGTGGCTACTACCCGCCGTATGGCCAGCCAGGTCCCCAGGGCCAGTATACCCCTTCACAGAACACATATTATCCTCCAGGACAATGGCCGTCATATGCCCCGGGACAACAGCCTCAGTACCCGCAGGTTGTTCCCGCTCCCGCTCCTTCTCCGTACCCCGGGCACCAACAACAACTGAAAACAGTGGAGAAGAAGGGCTCACGCATGTACTTTACTGACGACCACTACAACATTACGGAGCTCCGCCAACAAACGCGCTACGACCTCTCCTCATACATGTCGACAGTAACGAAAGCGGCGCGCATGTCGGCGTCCCCGTCACTATACGACCCCGGGCTCCTGTTTCGACTCTCACAGAAGCAATCGACTGTGCTCGCCAATCTCGCGGTGCTCAAACAACACCTCACTGACGTCATGGTCTCGTCTGAAAAATGCCGGTGGCGCTCATGGATCACCGGCCTTGTCGTGTGGGTTCCCCGGATCTTCCCTTTAGTCTTGACCCTTGTTTTGCAGTTGGTGCTAACGATGCCGATCCCGTATCTTACGGGAGGGGTGTGGAGTAGAGGCTCGATTATTCCGATTATCAAGGGGATCTTTAAACGGCTGGCGCGGGGGAACCCGGACAAATACGGGATCCAGGCGGCGAACAGCACCGAGTATGCGTTTAAGCGGAGCAAGAACCTGACGGACTATCTGAAGCAGAGTGTGCTTGGGCGGCGGGGATTGGCGGGGTTGGCCATGTTTGTGTTTGCGGTGTTGTATGTGTTTCAAAATGAGGTTTTGATCCGCGTGGCCAAGACGATGCACAAGCGGGTGGAGAAGGTTATGGCGCGAGTCAACCGGCGGGGCACACTCAAGGAGGAGGATCTCGATGTGTTGGATGGGTGGAGGTGGCGGATTATTTCGTGGGTTGCCTGAGGGGGAGCTCCGTTGTGTCTTTCTTTTGACGATCTTTGCGATTTACGAGTCACGAGAATATTTTTTTTTTGTTTTTGGTATATTGAAAATCTTGTCTCTATTTCTTTTTATATATTTACATCAATACATGTTGTTTCCGGAGGTTGTTATAGACGGGATAGAGATAGATGGTTGAAAGGGATTGTTTTGATCCTTCCCGATCGAGGTTGGACGGCACGTGATTTGGATTGTGCGACGTTGGAGAACGATAGTAGGGTTGATGAAATGCATAGAGTAACAGTCATATATAATACAAAGCCATCAATGGATTTGGGAAAATATACGACCTGTTATTTTATCGTTGTTTTTTGACTTTTTGTGATCGGCCATTGGGCAGCAATTTCATGGGTGTGGAGTTGATGCGTTGGCAGCGGCGGGGGCGCCCGGGTGCCGGGGTTTTGCCGAAGTCCTGAGAACCTGCACCTACCTGATGGTGGTAACTAATCACTTGAACAGAGCAGTACATAGAACACAGAACACGGAACACGGCCAAAAATGCCAACGCCGACGAAACGCAAGTTTGAGGATGATGTCTCGCAGTCGAAAACTGGGGGCGACAGAGACTCGGAGGTCTCGTTGCCGGACCCGGAGGTGGTAGGGGCGGACCATCGGTTTGCGAATTTGTATGAGAATGGGGTGAATTTTGTGGAGTTGGCGGTGACTGATGCTGATTTTGCCAGGCAGTGAGTTTCTTCTTTGCTGTTTTCTTTGCTGTTTTTTTTTCTGTTGAAATGATAAAGTATCTGACATTTTGTTCGTTAGCTGCAAGAATGGCTTGGTGGACTTTTCGGATGCGGAGGCTGTGGTTAGTTTGACAAGGGGATTGTTGAGGAGGGACTTTGACCTGGATTTGGAGATTCCGGGGGATCGCCTGTGCCCGATGGTGCACAATCGGCACAATTATATCCTGTGGGTGAAAGGGCTGTTGGATACGTCGTTGCCGACAAAGTTTCCACAAAGCGCTGTTGTCGGCCTGGATATTGGCACGGGCGCCTCGTGTATTTATCCCTTGTTAGCTTGTCGGCAGCGGCCATGGAAAATGGTCGGCAGCGACATTGACGACAGGAACATCCAAGTTGCCAAGAGGAACGTCAAACGGAATGGTCTAGAAGACAGGGTATCGATCATCAAGCGGGAGGCCGAGGGGTCCTTGGTTGACTTGGAGACTGTGGGGTATCCCGATGGGCTGACATTCTGCATGACAAACCCGCCATTTTACGAGTCGAGAGAGGAACTGGAGGCTTGTGCAAAGGGGAAAGAGCGGCCAGCGCCAACGATATGTACGGGAGATCCCATTGAGATGGTGACAGTGGGCGGCGAAGTGGGGTTTGCCGAGAGAATATTGAAGGACTCGCTGAGATTGAAAGACAAAGTCCGTTGGTACACGACCATGTTTGGAAAACTGTTGAGCGTGGAAAAGTTCGTTGGTAAACTCTGGTACGAAAAAATTACAAACTACGCCATCGGCGAATTCCGCCAGGGCACTAAGACAAAACGATGGGCTGTTGCGTGGTCTTTTTGCCTCGGGCGGCCCGCCATGTCGATTGCCCGCGGGGCCACGGCGGCATCTCTGCGCCGCTTCCTGCCGCCGGTGTGCGAGTTTCTTGTTGCAGAGTTCCCAGCGACGGAGACGGCACGGTTGCGCGCAACGGTGGCGGGGATTCGGGAGACGATTGAGCGGTTGGATCTTGAGGCATATAAATGGGACGTCGAGGGTCTCCGGTGGCGGGGGACGGTGGCGGGGAATGTGTGGGGGAGGGCGTATCGGCGGAGGAAGGAGAGGGAGGAGAAGGGGGGACAGCAGGAGATGGTGATAATGTCAAAGGGGGGGGAGCAGGTGTTGGGATTTGAGGTGAGGGTGGAGGTGGGGGTGGAGAGGGTGGAGGTTAACGTGGGGTGGAGGGAAGGGGGGGATGAGAGGGTTTGGGAGAGTTTTGTGGGGTTGGTGAGGGGGGTAGTGGTGAGGGCAGAGAGAGAGGGGGGGGAGGGAGTAGAAGTGAGAGATGATCTGATTAAATGAAGATTGTGGAATTACATACAACCAAGTACTTTCTAGAATCATAGTTTCTATTTCAGAAATCCTTAAAGCATGCAGCTATGACACCGATGATACCCACGACTAAGCCCATCGCGATGACTCCCTTCTCGGGCCTTTGTCCTCAGCTAGTCTGCGAGCCAACTATCGTCATTGCTACCGTTGTATCCGAAGAGGTCGTCGTTGTCGTAGCCTCGGTCAATGAGTCGTTATCCCTAAAAGTGAATGAGCCCGTCGTTATTCCACTGGGATTCTCAACTGAGGTAACCGTTAGGGTATCGAAAGACTGGGTACCCGAGACCCCGCCACCAACGAATACGTTACTGTTGCCCCCATCCCCCCCCCCTCCTCCCTACTCCACATACTCAACACACAACCCCCAACCTCCCCGCCACCGTATCCTCGGGCTTCAGGTAGCAGTTGTTGTTGCACGGACAGTACTCGCGGTCGTCGCGGGTGGGGCCACAGCAGAGTTCGCTAGAGGGGCGGTACTCACAGGGGCTGCCAGGGCGACATTGGGTGAGGTCTTTTCGTGTTATTGGATTGATTAGCCTTGATGTGTGCTTGTGTGTTTATGCAAGGAATTATAACATATAATGTCAACCGTTGTAGATTCAATAGCGAGTGGTCTCGCAGACGTACTGGCGTTTGTCAAAGACTTGTACTTCGGTGATGAGGTTGAGTTTACTGGGGGCCGTGTTGTCGGATCTATCGTGGCTTTTGATACCCCGTAGCGGGTCTAGGGCAGAGATCTCGGGGGCGGCGATGGTAGAGAGGGCAAAACTGGCAAGGGCAAAGAGGATACGGGAGTATCTTGGAGTAAGAGAGGTAAGCTGGAGTTCCATGATGGGGATATGGGGCTCTTTATAGATGATTCAGTGAAGCTATTAAGTGGTCTTCTTTGTATCTCAAATCGATTGACCATTTCCATTATTCATTGCCCGGCTCTCTGCCCGAGTGACCAGTCAGTGACTACCCCCACATTGCCAACTACCCTTAATACCACACATCTTCAAATTCCTTTCAAGTGATCTTAGCACGCAGGATACCCTCAGCTCCTGATATCCTCTTCAATGAGTCACCCAAACCAAAAACTGCCACCGTAATATTGGCACTGGCACTGCCATTGCCATTGCCCATTCTTGGATATACTGACAGTTGCCCGACGTCAACCACTCAGGAACCCGGATTTATATATACATACATAGTTCCTTTTCCAGACATAACTGCCCCCACTTACACCCTCTCGCCTCATAGTCCCCCATTCAACACCCAGGTGAACCCCCCGCCCGACCAAGACCATCCCGTCTCTCTTTGTACTCTTTCCATTAAAATCACCCCATCACACATCCTCCTCTCTCCCCATCAAACTCTATCAAAATAAAACGTTACGGCCAATAAACTGCAATTTTACAAACTCTGAATCCCCACTTAGCAATCGGAGGTCCGAAAAAGATCCACTATCTGTGTGCACGGATTGTGATTGTGATACGCGGCAGGTGAAGATAGCAGCGGGATGTGTAGGCCGCTTAGAGCAATTACCTAATTGGGTGAGATTGAAGGCACGGGGGAAAAACATGATATAAAAATGAGGAGTAATTGAACTTTACCGCGAGATCAACAACCACTTTAGTTGCTATCATTCTTTTTACGGATTGGAACTATTACATTTGAACCTTGTAAAGAACGCCTGATATGCTTGTTGTTGCTGATGAAGAGCCCGGACGGGTGCTCTTGACTGGTATGTCCGATTACAAGGTACGGCTTGTTCTACATACTAAATGACCTACAGGTGCCTCCGGTTGG
Organism: Ambrosiella xylebori; assembly: GCA_002778035.1. Taxonomy (NCBI): domain Eukaryota; kingdom Fungi; phylum Ascomycota; class Sordariomycetes; order Microascales; family Ceratocystidaceae; genus Ambrosiella; species Ambrosiella xylebori. The sequence continues at coordinate 1,502,616 of PCDO01000004.1, forward strand.
ATCGCCTCCCACATCCTCGACCAACTGCTCGAACTCGGGTGAGTCCTGCCCCCATATCCTAACCCCACCCAATCCCCACTCACTAACCTGCTTACTCCTCCCACCTCACAGCCACCCCGTCACCATGACCGTTCGCTCCGAATCCAAAGCTCAATTCATTTACTCCACCCTCCCACCCTTCCACCTCCCCCTTGTTGACCATGTCATTCTCCCCGACATCGCTGCCCCCTCCGCCTTCAACCACGCCGTCCGCCGTCACCCCTTTACCGCCGTCATCCACACCGCCATGCCGTATAAACTCGGCTGTATCGATCCGATCACCGACTTTATCGACCCGGCGGTCAAGGGGACAGTCGGGGTGCTGAGGGCAGTGAAGGAGGGGGCGCCGATGGTGCGGAGGGTGGTGGTGACGAGTAGTACGGCGGCGGTGTTGTCGATTAGGGAGCATCAGAAGAAAAAGTTTCATTATACGGAGGAGAGTAGGAGTTCGCTAGAGCTGGCGGATGCCGAGGAGAATCCGCATTATGCGTATAGTGTAGCCAAGGTGAGCTTTGTTCTGTTGTCGTGTTTCCGGATCAAAATGTGCTGACATAAAGAGAAGACCTATAGTGAACGGGCTGCCTGGAAATTCATGCAAGAGGAAAATCCCACCTTTTCCCTCACCACTATCCACCCTACCTACGTCTTCGGCCCTATCCAACGCTTCCTATCCGCCCCCTCCGAAATCAACACCTCAAACCTCCGTATCTATAACTATGCTCTTGGTAACGAATCCAAGGCTTCTCGCACCATAATCACCTTTGTTGACGTCCGCAACGTCGCCATGGCACATGTCCGAGCCTTGCATGTTCCGGAAACTGCAGGGCAGAGACTGGTGTTGATAGCAGATTACTTTACCGATGGGCAGATTGTCGAGGCAATCAAGGAGAGGGTTCCGAAGATCAGGGAGCAGGTTACCAAGGTGGAGGATGAGATGTACAAGGTGCCGGACTGGGCATATGCTTGGGATATCAGTAAGACAAAGGAGATGCTGGAGATGGAGTTTATCGGGCTAGACAAGTCGGTCGGCGACACTGTCGAGTCCATGATTGAAAGATTTCCTTCTATTCTGCGCAAGACATAGCTTAGGGTTTAGAAATATATGACAAGGATTCTTTTCCCTTTTCGTCAGTACAGTTACACATAACTTACCTGACTGCCCCCGACACAACCTAGACAGCCGCCCACTTGCCAAAGATTCATGACATTGCCGTGACATTTTGACGCGTAAGATGGTTTGGGTGAGTGTTTAGCCGCAGGTATTCTCGAGACTTGTAGCCGGGGAAGCACGGGGAGGAGTTGGGAGATGAGTGGAGAAGCACGGGAGAAAGATAGGGAATCTCAGGTCATTGTGTGTCCTTGACTAGCTGGTCGGAACTCGCTTCGTCGTAATTAGGCATCGAAATAAGCAGGTTAGCCACAGGATGAGAGAATTAGGGAGTTGATTTATCGAATGACTTGTCGTGCTTGATTCTGTGATTGTTTTAGTTGTTAGTGTTTAGTTGAGACTGTGTAGTTTTTAAATTTTTGTGCCTCACGGCAATGTCGTTTGGGAGTAGATGTGTCGGATTTCGTGACAGTCTCCGACTGAGGCAGTGATGAGGATTCCATTAGTAGATTGTATGTTTATGGGCTATACAGTTGAGAAAATTTCTTTGGGGATAACAAGAGAAAATATGTCGGCAGTTAGTTTTGAGTGCAATTGTAAGTTTCCTAGTCATTTGAAAGATTTTTTGTTTCATTTCCAGTATAGTTATCGGAGGAAGGAACTCACGATATCATGTACGTGACTGTTAGTTTAACCTAGTTTAGACCATTATCCACCCAGTAACCCTAACTAGTCTTAGTCTTAGTGATGATGTATTTATCATATCTCCTTCAGCCCTTCATCTATTGCTGCCTCCCCTAAACCCCATATCCCCAAAATATCCTCTCCTCATCCCCATCCCCGCCCCCGCCGACTCCCCCCTCTTCCAAAACCTCCAACCCCTCGATCCCCAACACCCTCAAATCCAACGCTTCCAATCCCTGAAACCCCAACTCGCTCGCCCCCCCTCTGGCCCCACTACTTCCCACCATCGCCTCCGCCGTCGCCGACACGCTCGCCGTCAAATCGTCCAAATTGGCCATCTGCATACGGGTCTGTCCTGTCCTGGACATTTCGGGGATTCTCGGTAGCCCTGGCGTTGCTACTGCTGCTGCTGCTGATGATGATGAGCAGCTGGTTGTCGAGGGGATTTCATCGCCGGAGGTGGACCGGGTTGTGGACATGGTGGTTGAAGCTGGAGCTGGAGCAACGATGGTGGAGGGACAGGAGGATGGACATGGCGGGGAGGGCGTCCGTTTGCGTTTGGGGGCTAGCGGGGTTATAGCCGGCTGTACAAAGAGGGTGTCGAGTTGCTCAAGCAGATCATGATGTGGCGCGAGGGCGAACCTAACGGCGTGGAGATTGTTGGCGAACTGAGGTGTTGATGATAGCCTTGGGATCGCTGTTGCCCGGAATGTAGTAAAAGCAGTCTGAAAGCGTGTGTAGGCCTCGGGTGTAAGTCGTTGCTGCGAAACAATGTCAGAATATTTGAAACACTATCAATAAAGTATAGCACGGTGCAATAGAAAACACACTTTGACTTCCATGATAAAGCCGAGAAAATTGAGATATGCTACCGGCGTATATGAACTCAACGGTAACTCCCTACTTGCTGCCACCTGCTGTTTTTCTAGTCGGAGATCACCGTGCGACTTTGGGATCCTCCGGACTCCCGAACCGGAAGGCCCCGGTTGTTCTTGCAGTTGTGAAGGCTGATCGAACGAGGAATCCGGCGTTTGTTGTGAGTGGTTGGTTGGGGGTAGTTGTGGCGTGGTATGCGACGAGGCGATCATGGACGGGTACAGCGGCGGGAGTGAGTAGGATGAGGACGTCCTTTGGTTATAAATGTTTGTGGGGTCTCGGTCATTGCTGTTGGCGGTATTTAAGGATGGCATGAGATAGTATGGCGTTTGGTGATGTTGGTGTGAAATGCCGTGTTGTTGATATGATGGTTGCTGAGAAAGATCATCGTGATTTCCCTGCAGATCACTACCAAACGACATTGGAATCTTTTGATAATCATAAATCATATTTTTATCTCTTCTCCTCGATCTGCTTCCTAAAATCTCAAAAACCTAAACAAAACAAAAAAGAAAAGGCAACACAGTTCCACCATAACCATGAACACCCCTCCCTTCTCTCTCTATATATATATATATCCATCGCTGTCAGATTTTACCCAACATCAAAACCCAAGCAGTCACAGCCCCTTCAGATCCCATTAGAGAGTCATAGATCCTGTAGAGACAGTAGCGGCAACCCGACGCATCACTTTATGGCTACAAAGCTCCTGAAAACATGCCCTCTTCGTTTAGTCGCACAAAAGCGCTAGACTGTCTCCCAGTATCCGATGTTAACTTCATCTTTCTCTTTTCATCTTCAAACAACAACACCATATTCCCATCTTCAATTATCAAAAACTGTCTCTACTCATTCCGTTAAACCTTCTATTACACCTATATCACTGCCCAATTCATACATACATCACCTCCTCGAAACCCTCCATCCCATATCCCTCCCTTCCTCCCACGCTCACTCCGGCTATCTATCTACTTAATCCTCCTTATTGTTATTCACCAGCCAAACTTAATCGTATTAATCCCAATAATCACGAATAATCCATTTACACCAATCTCTCGACCCTGTTCCCCGTTTTAGCCACCACATCCCTCTCACTAGCGCTATCTTCACGAAGAAAAAAATGAAAAAACAGCGCTCCATCAACTCATCCTCGAAACAAATTCTCAAACTTCTTCTCTATCCCGTATATATCCCGTAAACCAGCTCACATTTTCTCAATATCCACATCAGAAACCACCCCTTGTCCCTCGACCACCGAAAACTGCTGCCTACACCACATAAATCCCGCCTCATCCCCCTCCGCGCTTAATCATTCATGGCTACCAATACACCCGTCCCTCTCACCGTTAACATGTGGATATCCTCCGTGGCGCAATTGGCTAGCGCGTCTGACTGTTATGGTAGCTTTGCTGACCCCACAATCAGGAGGTTGACAGTTCAAGCCTGTCCGGGGGAGTTTCTTTTTAGCCTTTTTTTCTTTCTCTTATTTTTCTTTCTATTTTTATTTTTTGAGACAACCCGGATCGCTCAATTAAATCCGTATATAAGCACGCAGTCCTGTACAACATCAACACCAATATCCAAGCTCACGATACACTTCACAGTAACCAAGGTACAGATAAAACAAAAATCATTGATTGCATGGGTATGATATGATACATGATTACATATTTGCTCAGTTGTTGAAAGCCCATTGTTATTACAACAACTTCTAAGTACTTTTATCATCTTCCCACAAGTTGGGTAGATCACTCCAGTACAACGTCATTCTTCCTTCTCCTTCATCTTCTTTCCTCCTCATAGTCTATATCCAAATAGATGTAAAGAAAAAAACACAGCCCTAGATCAGTCGCCTTAAACTTACAGCAGCAGCTCCAGAGGGTTCTCGATAACCTTCTTCAGGGCCTTGACCCACTCGGCACCAACGGCGCCGTCGACAACCTTGTGGTCGAAGGTGGCAGTAACCTTGATCTGCTCATCCCATTCAAAGCCAGTGGTCCCGTCCTCGTTCTCGATGGGGATAGCGACCTTCTTGGTGGTACCTATGGCTAGAATAGCAGCCTGGGGAGGGTTGATGATGGAGGTGAACTGGTCGATAGCGGAGTTCATACCCAAGTTCGAAACACAGATGGTACCGCCCTGGTACTCCTCAGGCTTGAGCTTTCCATCACGAGCGCGCTTGGCCATGTCCTTGACAGTGGCAGAGATAGACTCCAGACCACGGGACTCGACGTTCTTAACAATGGGGGTGATCAGACCAGTAGGAGTAGAGACGGCGACGGAGACGTCAACGTTGGAGTACTCGCGGATGGAGTCACCCAACCAAGCAGAGTTGGCGGCGGGGACCTTCTTGGAAGCGACAGCGACGGCTTTGACGATGAAGTCGTTGACGGATAGCTTGTACTTGCCCTCAGAAGAAGCGTTAAGAGCGGCACGGAGCTTTCCCAGCTTGGTGACAGAGATCGAAGAGGTGATGTAGAAAGCGGGGTTGGTGTTGGTAGACTCGAGCAGGCGAGAAGCAATGGCCTTGCGCATGGAGCTGATAGGGGTGTCCTTGAAGGCAGCGGCAGTGGGAGCAGTGGAACCGAAACTATTCTGGGCCTTCTTGACGTCCTCAACGGTGATGAGGCCACCGGGACCGGTACCCTTCAGCTTGGAGACATTAACACCCTTCTCAACGGCGAGACGCTTGGCGGCGAAGTTGATAGGAGGCTCGCGGTCCAGAGCATTCTCAAGGCGGCCGGGGGTGGAGACGGGCTCGGCACCACCGGAGCCAGAAGAACCAGAGCCGGAGGCGGGGGCGGCGTCAGCGGCGGGGGCGGCAGCAGGAGCAGCACCAGCATCACCGGCGTCAGCAGCGGTGAAGTCCTTGAAGGCAGCGACGTCGGCAGCATCTTGAACCATAACGGCGATGGGCTGTAGGTGACCACATGTTAGTTTGGACATGTACACAGTTAGACGGGTCGAAGAACTCCCGTGGTTTTCGGGTCCACATGTTGTCTAGCGTTAAACTTGATGTCTTCCTGCCCTCCTAGGAAATCGTAGAAATCCTCATCAATTTCCAACGCGTGTCACAACTTTTTTTTTAACTAATTAGTGAAGTGGGGGTTCTACAGTGGCCAATTGGCCAATATCCGTTTCGGACAAATAGGAAATCGGCAGCGCTAATCAAGATATTGGAGCCACCAATCGCCTGCAACAAATACAACACGTAGATAAACATGACACTTCATAATTCTAATAGAGTATTACGCACCTTGCCGACCGCGATATCCTTGGCGCCAGTATCGAGGAGAATCTTGGCGATAACACCCTCCTCCTGGAACTCAAAGTCCATCTGGGCCTTATCGGTCTCAATCTCGACCAGAACCTCACCGGGCTCAATAGAGTCACCAGGCTTCTTGTTCCAGGCACCGATACCACCCTGGGTCATGGTGGGAGAAAGGGCCGGCATCTTGATGACCTGGTGGGGAGGGAAAGAAGCATAGGTGCGGATGAAAGCCCGACGGAGAACCGACGGCTGGGCAAGCTGCCTTCGGATGATGTGAGAAAGCATTGTTATGTGTTGTATGGAAAGAAATTAAAGGCGATAAAAAAAGGTATCGAAGAGAAATGACAGCGCGGATGGGTATGTGCGGCGTCGGTGGAAACGGTCAGAAGACTGGAAGTCAAGGTTAGAACAGAGCCACGGGGTGCGAAACCAGACCTGCGATAAAGGGGGAAATGGTCGATAAAGAGATAGAGGCTTACGAAACAACGGGACCAACCAGGGGAGGCAAAAAAGAAAAAAATAAGGTATGTACGATATCGTGAAAGGGAGGGGAGAAGGGGGAAGAAGAAACGAGAGGCAAAGATTGATAGCGAGAGCAACACTAGGCGAGGCCAATCGGAGCCACTGGCAGCAGGCCAAGCCCAGGCCAACAGACACTCTAGCGCCACACTTGAAACATAGCTAGAATAGGGCAACAACTACAGAAAAAAAATCCCGTTATTTCACAATGCAATACCTGATCTGGGAGCCCAGGGCGCCTATGAGAATGGCTGGGATAGACATGAGCTATATTAAGCGCAGCAGTGTGTAGTAGGACCAATTGCCAAGTGTAGACAAGAACAACACAGTACTTACAGGCGGTAGACTCTGAATGAAACAACAAAGTAGAAAACACCAAAAAATTTGAAATTTGAGAATTTGAAAATTGCAACCGCAAATTTCTAATATTATGTATGTACCAAGACTCTATACGCAGAGAAAAAAGGCGGTCTCCCCTTGCCGCATTGAAGAAAAAAAGGCGGGAGTAGTTACCTCGACTTACGCAAAACAAGCTAGTCAACGCCTGATTTCCCAGGTCTCCAACCACCAAGAAAAATAAGCGTTGACCTTGGCCGTCCAAACGAACCGTTCCCGCGTCCTCCTTCAACAGCCGGCCGTCACAGCACCTGAAATTGACAATTATACTGATACTGAAAGACTCCGAGGCACCCGCCTAAAGGAGAAATGGAGGGGGGGGGAAATCAATTGGTTATTATGGCCTTTTGGTCTCTCAGGCACTTAGGAGCGCCCATTAGCGACGAGAAAGGAAAGGCGAGGCGGGGCTGCTGCTGCTCACGGTGGATTGATGGACATTTTGGGTGGGTGGAATTTTTTTTTTTTCCGAGCTAGGCGGGGAGGGGGTTATAGAAGGTTAGAGCGCTAGAATACAGAAAGGAAGCGGAGGCGCCACATGGGACGCCACATAAGCACGGTCCTCTGCCTTTTTTTTTCGTTGGTGTTTTATGGACAGGGAAGGAGGAGCCGCAGTTCGGGATCGGGATGATTTTGCGGTGTGGTGAAGGGGACTTGAGGTTATAGTCCCGATAATTTTAAAGAAAAATTTACAAATGAAGATGTCCTAGTGTTACTATGTATATATCTATCACTAATTGGTGTCTTTCTTCTACCTAATTGACACACCCAACCGCCATGTATCACCAACCTGATATGCAAAAATCCAAACCTCGAAATCCCCCGCCGGTGAAAACCGGAATCCCCCGCCCCACCAATTAAGCCAACCAAAAAGGCCCGACCGCGTCGCCCCAGCAAAAAAAATCCCAATTCCACCCTACATAATAAAACACTAAAACTAAGCCCCCATCTTGCAAGCAACTCTCAAGTCAATGCGGAAAGCGTAAGCACCACTGCAGCGCACGCAAGAGCGAATTACCAAAGATAAGGATTATGTGTTATCTGATGGGTTAATTGGTATGGATCTCGTATGCAGGCTGGCTGTATTCAGTTAATTCGGGGTTAATAGGATGGCGCTTCGAACTTCCATACTGGATTAAGGCCATGATGGTGATAAGTGGGTCATTACGAATTGAAGTCAGGGTTTATACCTACGAATTATGTCAATTAATCGATACCATCTATATTTGGTTGTGGCCATTGCAAATTTCTTTTCGCTGGGTTTGTCAGCCAACCATAGTAACCCTAATACCATTCAATCTGATAATATCCAACTTCGATGCATTACAATTATTTCAAAAAGTAGAATTAATGAATAGACTAACCCCAATCCAACACTTAGAAATGCCCTAAAAATGCAATTATAAAAACTCCGACTAAATCCTTCTTATCATCAACTTGCTTCCCAGAGGCAGAACGTGACTTCGAGGTATTAATATCGATAGTATTAGTAATCTCTTTACCTGTATCCTTGCCAGTAGTGCCAGACAAATGTTAAGGAACACTTGTCTCAGGTAATGGCTCCGGGATTATGCCATCATGTGGAATCTCTGGATGTTTTTGACTTTCGAGGAAATCAACGGGTACATCTTCTAACGTATTCGCAATCTCAGTATCATTTTGTTGCGCTGAGGTTTGGCATGTTCCAGAACTAGCACTGCCAACTGAACTTTTTATTATCTTCTGGTCCTTACCTTGCCCTTCTAAAGACACTGGGATCTGCCGACAGAGTTGAGTTGACTTCTTTCCTTTTAAGACTACTCTTACGTTCTAGAGATAGCTTATGGTCCACATTACCAGCCTTTTCCGCCGTAGAGTCAATATCAGACACGCCTGTAGTTTATTCTGATGCTTCTGGAATCATAGAACGGCAGCGAGGTTGGTGGGCATTTTGAGAAAAGCCAACAGAGTATGAAGAGGCAGTACCGTGTCGCGCCAATGGAATACTGCCAATCCTGTTGAACCCAGAGATTGGTATACCACGACATTCCCTAGCTTGCACATACTCCTGCCGCGCCCGATGTAAGATTCTTGAATGTGGAGATACAGAATATTGACTTTTGGGATTCGGTTGAGTTAGTGGTATGCCATCTTAAGACTCCTTATCCAACTCTTCAAAGGTCTGGGTTTCGACTGCGTCATCATCGGTGCGCGGAGCCCGCTTAGGAGTGTCGACAAAAGCATCCGCCTCCGATTCCAAGACGTAGCAAAGGTAGTAAGGCTCACTGCCTTTGTTTAGTTCGTCTAGAATGTTGTTGGTTTGTTCCTCAACACGAGTGTCATTGAACTTGCGCCAGATATTGCGTTTGAAGTCACGGATCCATACCCAGTAATGGCCACCGGATTGTCTACCACTATGGCAGAAGATAGCATGTAGCTTGTACTTGAAACGATACATGTCTTTGAATAATTCGTTGTTCCTTTCTGAGACTTGCTTAAGCTCTTGGTCGTATTCCAACTTGATGCGGTCGGCATCTGCTCGGTCCAATGTAGAAATTTGCTGGTTAAGAATCTCCGGAGGTTCAGCTGAATAAATGTTTCGTTCCTGGGCTTCAAGGCCCTCCAAATTGAGCTCGCTGCCTTCTTGCTGGAGTGCTAAACGGGCAAGGTCGGTAAAGTCATCGTCAACATTGGTGTTGGTCTCCATGTCAATATCGTTGTCGCGAAGTACCAGAGTAGGAACCTCTACTGGAGTCGGTTCGAACTTTCCGTAAGATGACTCTATCATTCTCAAACGTTTACGAAGAGCCCAGCTGGCTTTACGAAGCTTCATGAGCTCGGAGCCTTCTGGAACATCCATGTAACGATCAAGGGAGAGTTCATCCTCGAGAATGACAGAGTTCAAGTTCTTGCCACCATTATCCTGGGTTCTCTGGATGAGGATATGCAAGATTGGGGGTGGCTGATCACATATAGCAGTGTAGCGGGCCATATCCGGAGGGCCTTCGATTTCCTCACGATCGAATGTCCGATCAAGAGCATCGTACAATGTACATGATCCAGTTTGCGCAGGGAAAGCTGTGATGTAGCGGTAAAACTCGGGTGTATCGCGTTTTACTGGCAACTCCTTGCCGTTTTCATCCTTCTTGTATGTGTAAGTAACCATGCGGAAAAACAGGGTTTGCATGACGAAATCGTTTTGTATATCGTCGTAGACACTACCAGAGCTGGCAATCCCGGCTTGGATACGATCAATGATGCGGCCAAAGATTTCCTCCACGTCTTGCTGCTGCATCGAAAACTCATGCTTAGCTTGTAAAGACTTAAAAAGCTCGTCTCTATACAACGAAGATTCACCGATGCCTTCAGTGAGAGGAGCTGAAGGTTGGACAGGCTTATCGTCTTCTTCAATGGATTTCATGATATCAATAGGAGTAGAGTCAACAAGCGTTTCGGTACTCAAATGACTTGTAGTTCTGGGGGCTGTGGTAGATTGTGACTGGACCTGAGACATGTGAACAGTTTGGGGTAGGTCTTCGGTCGGTTCTTCAAGTGGCAGAGGAGCATCATCCATAAAGATATCATGACTGAAAGCTTCGTTAGTGAGATCAATAGGATCAGCTGCTGTGGTCCCGGTATTGGGAGCATGGAGTAATTGGGAATCGGAGAGAACAATAGTGTTGGCCAGGGCTTGAGTGGGTTGAGTAGGGCCAACGGGGACAGTTTGGAGTTCGTGGAATAGCTTTTTCAGTTCCTTGACGACTAGACACAGCTGTTAGCATGTGCTCACGAAAATGAAGACTAGGCGGTGATTGACTTACATTGCTGAGATACCAACAAGTCCAAAAGACTAACTTTAGTTTTGCTGGCTCCGATAAGACGACCATCAACAGCACTTTCATCAAGAGCTAAACTTTGATAACTATTGACAAGTTGTTGAATTGGGATCAACGTATAAAGGTATTGAAGGATACTGTTGAGATAACAAGTGTTGCCGATATTCTCCAATCCGACAGGACGGCTCGGTGGCGGCATGCCCATTTTGATACGTTTGGCTTCTATCAGGAGCGGTACGCTGCGAAATACTCTAGCAGCGGAACGGACAGCACGAGCAATAGTCTCTGCCTTGACTGGCCCGATTCTAGAATGCGCCTTGGCTATTATCTCCTCAGTATCAGAAGAATCAATTGCCAGAATATTTGAGGCTATAGTGTAAGGCATGTCGTAAGCCAGGAGGTTGTTGAGACGGGCACTCTTCCGCGATTGTTTGACAAAAGTACGAAGCAGTTCGAAGCAAGTATCAACTTGTTCGGGCTTCTCTCGCAATGCGCACTGGAAAGCCATAATAATCTCATCATCTGATGCGAGATCGCCTAAATCCCAGGTTGCCAGCAAGTAATCATACTTGTCATCAATCATGCCCTTGACCTTTTCGTAGAAAGCGGAACCATGACCACCGTGTTTAGTGACAGGACTCATGGTGATCACATGCAAGGCATCGACATAGCATGCTTTATTGAGAGGATCAAATGAAACATGTCGATTGAAAGTGTCTTCCAGAAGAGTAGTCGAGAAGTTGGGCATAGCACCAATGAAACGATAGGGCCAGCTGAGGGGAATTTTGTTTTCAATGAAGGTGAAACCATCACAATGTAGCATGTCTTCCAGATTGCGGATAGCCAATCTCCCCGAAAGGCCAGTGAAGTCATTTCTCCTCATTCTGTCATGCCGCATGAGACATTCTAGTTCATTCTGGACATCTTCGATGAAGGCTCTATAAGTGCCGAGCTTGGTAGTTGGAGTCGCAGGTTCTGGAGTGCGAGGGATGAAATATTCCTCCACCATCCCATCAATATCTTGAGTTCCGTCTTCGTATCCCATCCAGCGGAAGAAGTCGTACATTTCGGGCCCCATCACGACAGCAAACCTTTTATTGCGTTTCGTCAGACGTTTGACCTCTGCCTTAGAAACCAGATCTTTTGCGTATGTGAAGACCTGAGCAACACCGAAGTCAAGCCAGGTTTTGTTGGCCTCTTTGAAGCGCTCTGAGTCCTCTTTCTTTGCTTTCTGGAGATTTGCATTGATACGTTCTCTGTCTCTGAGAATAGATATCCACTTCCAATCAATCCGAGGCCGTGAAACCTCGAGCTCTATCATCACACCACAGGCATCCGAGGTACAACGGAATCGAGCTCCGGTAACAATTTGATAAGTGTCCGAATACCTCTCTTGGACTTCAGCTGGCGTGAATTGCTCTATAAAAACAAACTGATGGAAGCCTTCCACCAGAGACTTCCCGGAACATTTGCAAGGAGACTGCTCGCCATGTGAACGACTAACGGTGAAGCGGAAATGATGGCAGCAATGCAGGCAGCAGGATGAGATGTACGCCGTGTTCTGCTCATGTTGACCATACTGCGCACCAGTCTGGAGCAGAATGTGCTTGGTCTGATATCTTTTTCGGCCGCCCGGAGCTATAAGATAGTCGGTCAGGTCGGACTTGGTGAATGTTTGCGCCCATGGTGTCGCATCTAGTTTGAGGTTGGCGTAGTCGGGCCATTCGTGGTAGATGCTTTGGTCGAGGATATCATGGAGGAGTAGAGGGGCAGAACGAACTATTGAAAGGTAAGTCAAGATGAGCGCATATTTGTAAGACAATCAAGAGAGATATACCATATGGGGATGGCAGATCACCAACGGGAGTGGCTAAAACCTGTCCAAATGGCTCCTCGGTATCCAGCATCATGGCGTCATTTCCAGAGTACATTTTGAGTACACTTGGATAAATTCCGCAGCTTTGCAAGATGGGGATGCGTCGAATATCTTTGAGCTTTCAAAGTGTCGTAGCCTGTGTGATCTGATGAGCTTGGTGGGGTCGCAAAGCAATGGATGCGCTATCAGATGTGGCCAACAGAGGCTTTGGGCGATCTCGAGCTAGGCCGATCGAGTCGAAAGTCGTGGTCTTGAATCAGTCACTCGAAAAAGATTGTTAAGTTCCGCTCAATCGTGATTGGAAAATGAAAAGCCAATGACAACGAGGCCTCATTCAGTCGTATTCGAGGCTGCGCGCCTTTGAACGATATCCCCGCTATGATGTCAAGACCAATTCCACAACCCCAACAAGGGTTCGTGCAGGATGAACGAGGGTCAACGAATCGACTACAACAAGTGAAAGAATATGAATATCCAAAAATTATGAAAGTCGGCGTGCAACAAGATACCCAATCTCCGGGACAATTGGGGGTAGAATTGCCTTGATAAGATTTGAGGTGTGCTTTGTTCTTTGTCTTGGACGTGGAGCAAGATGTGGGTAGCTGATTGACTAATGCTATTTAGGGAAAATGGGCATACAAAACAGCGGAAACGTCCTCCATAGATATTTCGAGTTTCGAGATAACCAAAAGGTATATTATCTTCTTACTTCATATATAAATAGTATCGCTAGTTACTAGCTCTGAGGTGAACTCTGCTTACAAACATCAAATTATGGATGTCATCCTTCAATAGGCAACGACGAACATTTGCTCATGACATCATATATTAGGCCAACACAAATCACTGGTGTGTATATATTTAGACAGGCGTTAGTTGAACTATCTTTTGTGCTGGTAGCCTGCCTCTAGCCCTGAATAATCATCTCTAGAAGTTCTGTCTGCTTCAAATACTTAGTGAAACTTTCAAATAGATGTTGATACACCAGAGAGCTCATCCCTGTCGTTTACAACAAAGCTTTGTGTGGCCACAATGTGGCGCTAGTGTTGGTCTTTTTTAGATAAATACATAGAATAATTGCGGGGCACAAGGTTGGGATCTCAAGTGGAACCAGCCCCACTTGAATACCAATATAGCGCCGTTGATTCGTCAATTGGAAGCAAGGTTCACGTGATGGAGTCTTATTCAAAGCTCAATGCAGATTTTAACTCAGGAACCCGAAGCTTCATGAATGATAGCTGGAGCCTTTGAGAATTTTCCATATTCAACGGACAGATTCGCGACAGCTATAAATTCTAGCGCATTCCCGCAGCATCTTCATTTTTCTTCCTCTTCCATTCGAGGAAATTTTGTTTCACAGCCTGCCTGTGACCAAGACTGTCTCCCACGACGGTGGCCACCCCTCCGGTTCCTGCACTTCGCTCCACTATCCAGTCCTCTCTTTACCATGGCCAGCTCACGACAGACCGCTTCTGATATTCAGAAGGAGGTGGATGCTCATCCTGTCTGGAAACCCTTTGATATTATAGAACGGTCCATGAAACTCACGCTCCTTGGTGCTGCTCTAGGCTTGGTTGTTGCTTCTCACAAGAACACATCTAACATTAGAAGAGCTACTTTCATGACACTAGTCACTAAGCATGGTCACTATATTCCCTGGTTGGCAACTTGTTTTGGTGGTGCTGGCGCCGTGCAAGGTTTAGTAGCCAACCTGCGCCAAGGAGAGGACTGGGTAGCAAACGCTGCTGGTACTGCAGTCGGTGGTGCTGTCATGGGCTTGCCGAGTAAGCATTACTCTTCGTCAGCGGCTTGACTTCCTCCGTCCCTTTCCACTAACTCAGACGGCTCTCCAGGCAAAAGGCCCAGCGTTGTTATCGGTACCGGCCTCGCTTGCGCTTTCGGCTCTGCTGTGTTCACGTACACAGGCGGCCGCCTCACTGGCTACCCTAACTTCAATGTTCAGGAGGAATTTGACCGCAAGGAGCGGATGCGTGCCAACCGGCGCAGACCTATCGAAGAAACGATTGCTGAGATTGGTGAGGGGCGGGGGATCAAGCCTCCTGGATATGAGGAGCGGAGACGCCAGAGACTCAAGGAGAAGTATGGCATTATTATCGATCCGGTGCGGGCTGATGTCGATTAATTTGTCATGGATTTTGGATGCAACTCCACAGCCGGATAGCATATTGTTCGAGCATCTTCAACAGCCCCTTCGGTTAGTCATGGCTTGGTAAGTTCCAACTTTAACGGTCACTATACAACCAACGCCTTCACTCTCTGAGTGTATCTGATGAACTGAGCAGAGGCTGTTTATGATTTCTGTGATTAAACGCTCTACCTTTTATTCTATCTACGTTTTTGTAGCTGATCCAATACTCAAACCCCACCTTATTTCAATAACTGCTCGGCTTACGAGAACTACTGCTAACTAATGATTTTTCAGATCTCAAACATTCCTCATTGGTGTCACCACCAAACCGTCATCATCAGTCACCTATAGTGTACTTGATGACTACCATCAACATTTGTCTTCCGTATGAACAGTAGTAAGGAGTTAGCAGAGCTGTCGAGTAATTTTCGGTGGCTTGAGGCTAGACTCGTCTTTTGGTTTCCACAGTACCTTTGATCTTGATTGCAGAGAAGTCGTTTACGACTGATTATAGCCCCAGATGATTCCAGTCAACAGAAGTAAATGAAAACAGTCATTCAACATAACCATTATCTCTTTCTTTTCTTCAATTTGAGTGCCTATTGTGAGATATTGTCAACACCAGTAAATTCAAGTCACCATAATTATGTATCTAGGCACTATCATTATACTCTGTATCATCGGTCTCATACTCGTTTCACAAAGCTTTAACAGCCTGGAAGAACGGATTCGCCAGCAACTTCTCATCTGCCATAACCAACTCCTTCATCTTCTCCACCATCTGCTCCTTACTTAACCCCTCTTTCTCCACTTCCTGCTTCCACCGCAACAGCACCTTCTTCAACATCGCGCTCCCTTCCGCAACATCATCATTCGAATATTCCACCGCCAACATCTCATGCTTAGTCGAAAAGTCCTCCAACTCATCCGCCTTCCTCTTCGCCATCCGCACAACCTTCTCGGGAAATCTCACCAGCTCCGCAACATGGATACCAAAACTCTGGTCACAGACACCCTCTTCGACCTTGTACAATAACGTCACCTCACGCTTTGCATCAGTGCCGTTGCCAATGTGGGCGGTCACATGGAGGTTGCGGACTTGTGGGTACTTTTCGGCGAGGGCGGTGAGTTCATGGAAATGAGTCGCGAACATGGCGAAGCAGCCGATCTCGCGCACAATATGTTCGGAGATGGCCCAGGCGAGACCGAAGCCGTCGTAGGTGGAAGTACCGCGACCGAGTTCATCAATGATTATGAGGGACTCTCTGGTGGCGGACTTGAGGATGTTGGCTGTTTCGAGCATCTCAGCCATAAAGGTGGAAACACCCTTGAGTTGGGAATCGGAGGCACCGACACGAGCAAGGATGGAGTCACAGATGCTAACCTCTGCCTCGGAACAAGGGACGAAAGAGCCAATCTGAGCCATGAGGGTAATGACTCCGATCTGACGGATATAAGTCGATTTACCACCCATGTTGGGACCGGTGATGATAAGGAAGGCGGACTTGTCACGAGTGAGCTCGATGTCGTTGGTGATGAACTGGACATCATCCTGCATCTCAAGACACGGGTGACGAGATTCCTTGAGAACTGTAGAACCAGTGCCACGTTCGTGAACAATAGGGCGAACGTAAGCAGTGGGAGCGTGGACAGCAGTGTGGGCCAAGGAAACAATGACATCAAGGTGAGCCAGGACACTGCCCAGACGTTCCAGAACAGGGCAGTAAGAAGCAGCAACCTTGACAACTTCAGAAGCAAGTCCGTTTTGCTGCTCATTGTAGGAACGAGTGAGCTGGTCATGTTCACGGCGAAGTCTTTGGAGCTCCTTAGTTGTGAAGTAAACGCCGTTCTTCTGAGTTGAACACTCTTGGTACTGACTGTTGTTACGAATGCAACCTGCCTCTTGGCGAGTCAGACGCATGCACCAACCATGGACCTTGTGGTTTTCCATAAAAATCTTCTTGTCACGTTCCTGGCCGAGATCCCGGGCAGACTCCCGGAACTCAACATCCATATCTCTGCGGGTCTTGTCAAGCTTTTGTCTCATGGCTTTGAGCTTATCATCAAAGTCGGCCTTGATGATAAATTCGTGATTGTCAAGAGCATCCAAATCGATGGTGGTCTCGACCAGATCCTGGAGTTTAGACAGACCATTGGAAAGCTCGCGAAGTGCAGTAGTGTAGGCAGCATCAAGCGGATCACGATGAGCTTCATCCATTACACCCTCAAGGGTGCCAATGAATCCAGGCAGCCGAATAACAATCTGGTAGGCACGAATAACATCCTCCAAATTCGCACGTCCTTTTTGGAAGCGTTTCGTCAGACGAGAAATATCAGGTACAGAACGCAAGTGCTCTTCCTGCATGGTCTGTCTGAGTTCAGTATCACTGTAGAAAGCTTCAACAAGCTGCTGGCGCTCCTCAATCTTTGACTTGTCCATGAGCGGTTGTTTCAACCATTGTGACAGTAATCTACTACCAGCGGTAGTCTTGCAATTGTTTAGCAGTCCGAAAACGCTCATGGTCCTAGCACCATCGCGAGCACCAGGCATCAAGTTCAGAGCTCTCAGTGCTGCAGCATCCAACTTCATGTAATGCGCCAGGTCATGCTGGTACAGATTGAACTGGCCAAAGTTGTCAACATCTTGCAAGACGCCAAGGTACTTGATAAGAGCTGATGCTGAGCCCATGGCCAACTTGAGGTCAGACTGTGGAAGTGTGGAGACGGCCCGCTCATCTTTCAAAAGACGGGCTAAATCTTGCTCGATATCCCGGACACCGAAATCGCCTGCAGGGCGTTCTGAGACTGCGGCACCGCATGCATCAACAATTTGCCGGATCTTCTTGAGTTCGGGATCTTTGTTTTCAGCCTTTTCGGCCTGCACCAAGCACTCTTTGATGCCTAGTTGGATGATCAGAGACTCCAGATTTGAGTAGAGATCATTATCCAAGAATTCACTAACACCCAATTCCCGGGTTGTTGCATCCGCGAAGCAAACGCCCACTGATCTCTCATCAGACTTGACTGAAATCTTAACGGCCATCAGCATTGGTGCTGACTCGAACTGTCCCTGAATTTCATCTTCAATATCTTGCAAATTGCCGGGCGACGCCTGCTTGACAACCTCCCAGTTCATGCGCCCACCTTTTGACGCCCAAATCTCAACACGCTTCCCCAGCTTGAAAAGGGCCTCCCGGAGGAAACTCCTAAAGACTGTTTGTGACAAAGTCACTGATGGTAATCCACTGTCATCGGAGCGACCGAGTTGTCTAATGACGGAGGTAGATTTGTAAACGGTCTTGGCAATGAATATGGCCGCTTCGCCATGGGCGGTGTAGTAATCACTCCGGTCAAAAATGCGGATAGTTTCGCCATCAGTATCGGGGAGAGATTTAAAGAATCTGATAAAGCCGTGCTCATCATCGACCTAGTGGATGAAAGGTTAGTTTGTAGACCGGTAGGTAAACATAGCCAGTGGTGCAACTTTGGTGGGCGGGGTTGTCTCACCTTAAGCTCTGGCCTAGAAGACATTTTGGCTGTAGTACGTGATATAGATTAGGTTGTGTAAGTAGCGAATATGTCAATTTTTGAGTCACAACAAACTGGTATTTTATAGAATGTTGGTTATAAACTTTTTAGAAACAAATGAGATGACTTAGAAGTTCTATTACCCAACCTTAGTCAGCTTGACGACGCTCTTTCATTTTCCAGATCTTCACATATTCCCTCTGACGCGTTCTGGGACAGACCAGACGCGTGGCACACACGCTATTCCAAAAAAGGACAAATGATTTAGACCGCCCGGGCATTTCTGCCAGCCCGGCCTTCACACCGCCTTCAAAAATTCGTCGAATCTCAGATCTAGCGACTTTATTTCACAATGCACCTGCAGTGACAGCGCCTCAGGTTGCTGTTTATTTGCTATATCCCTTATTTTATATTATACTTCAACTATGACTGAATCCATACAAGGTCAACCAGCCACCTCCGCAGCTCCCGCACCCGTTTCCGCCCCTTCGGAAGCCCCCACGGCCCCCGCTACCTCCGACCCCGCCACGCACATCCCTTCCGAACCCCTCATGTCCAAAAATCAGATGAAAAAACTCAAACGCAAACTAGCCTGGGAAGCCGGTGCCGAAGACCGCAAACGGCAACGCCGTGAGAAAATGAAGGCTCGCAAGGAGCGCCGCAAGACGGAGAATACACAGAAGACTGTGGTAGCCATTGCAGCTGGGATTAATTTGGCGACACTGTTCTCAAAGACAAAGAGGAAGAACCCAGTCAAGGTTCCGGTTTCATTGATTATAGATTGCGACTTTGAGCAGTATATGTCAGAGAAGGAGTTGATTTCGCTGTCGAGTCAGATTACAAGGTCATATTCTGAGAACAAGCGGGCGAATTTCCGGACACATCTGGTCATGAGTTCATGGAAGGGGAAATTAAAGGAGAGATACGAGACTGTCTTCGCAGAGCAGTTCAAGCACTGGAAGGACGTCACGTTTATCGAAGACGACTTTGTCGGCGCTGCGAAACAAATGAAGGACATCATGTCCGGAACCAATTGTGGCAAGGTCATCGATACCCTTCAAACCCCTTCCGACAACTCGCCCGCCCGCCATCCCGAGACCGACGGGCCCATCCCTGCCGAATACGAAGAGTCTGGTTGCGTAGAGGATATTGTCTATCTCTCCTCGGACTCCCCCTACGTCATTGAGAGACTAGAGCCTGGCGTTTCTTATGTCATTGGTGGTATTGTGGACAAGAACCGAGAAAAAGGCCTTTGTTACAAGATTGCGAGGGAGCGAAAGGTGCGCACAGCCAAGTTACCGATTGGAGAGTACATGGTGATGCAAAGTCGGCAGGTCCTGACAACGAATCAAGTTGTTGAGATTATGTTAAAGTGGTTGGAGGTTGGTAATTGGGGTCAAGCTTTTCTGTCGGTTATTCCCAAGAGAAAGGGTGGCAGATTGCGGGAGGATGCCGAGGTGGAGGGATCCAAGACTACTGAGAGTGTAGAGGTACAGGAAGAGGACGAGCATGATGATGGTGATGAAAAGGCTGAGAAGAAGGCGCTGCAAGATGCTGCAGATGTGGACGCCGAAGAAGCTACTGGCCTTCCGGCAGCTGATTCGCAAGATTGATGTTTTGGATCTATGTTGTCTCCGAACAGTTTATATATAAAATGTGAGAACAAGATCGTTATTCTCCTATCGAATTGTTCTGTATTATTAGCATATCTTTGTCTCGCGTCATAACATAGCGTCAAAGCCTCCTAATTGAAGTCCAATCAAAATTCATACCCCATCTATGCCGGTCTATATACAGTCCTAAAACTCCATTGAACCACCTACATCCCTTTCTCTCTTGATTGTCCTTGTCTCATCTTGGATAATCCCATTCACAAATGATCTAAAGTATTCAACATAGGGCTTCAAATCCGTCTTCTCCCAATCAGCCAGTGACTTCTGTCCCTCTGATCCTTCCTCCGGCTTCCAATCATTCAACTGCTGCAAAAGATGCTGCACAGTCGGGACCTCTAGAGGCAGAAATTCCTCTAATTTTGACGTGTCAACCGGTACACAGACTCTGCCAGTCCCCGGGTGCACGACAAAAGGACTCTTCAGCAAGTGGTTAAGTTTCTTGGAAACTTCAATATCCAGGCGAGGATAAGTGTACTCCAGGACGATATCCTGCTTAGCGTCTCGTAACGCGCGGGCGTCGAAAGACTTGCTGGCACTCCGCTTGGCAATAGCATCGATACTAGTCCATTTAGAGACTGAATCACCGCTGCTGCTTTCCCACTTTGTCGCGACAGTCTCCTGGAGGGTCTTATCTGGTAAAAGGCCAATCATGTACCTTTCCTTGTCCGGTACTGACAATGGATCTTGTGCCTCTAGAACATCGTGCTGGAAGTGTGACTTCAAGATGTCCAAGCTCCGTGACAGGTGAGGGTGAAGCGGCCGCCGTAGATTAACCTTCTTAGACGCCTTGTCACCACCTCGTACAACATCAAAGTACCCTGCAATGGCCCTCCGCTGCTGATCGTTCATATTCCGTGCCTCCTTATCGCAAACCCAGCAATGGATACCACGACGACCAGAGTAAACCCACATGATATGCCTGAAGCCAAAATCCTCCCTCAATGCTGTATCTAAAACCTTGACCGACATTGTCATAAACGCCCAGCACTTTTGACAGATATTTGCCTTGTCACAACATGTACGAATTTCATCATAATCCGTCAAATCGATATCGAAACACAATTCTTTTGCCATAGGCTTGAACGCCGCAGGGTTCGGCAAAGACTTGCGATCTCGTGGGTCGGTGGTGTATATAGGGCCGATTTCGAAACGGGTCGGGATGTACTGACAGACTTCCTTCCGAAGGTGCTCTGCCGAAGTGTAAGAAAGGTACCGCTTGTAGAATTCCTCGCCGCCAGGACCAGAAAGAGTCATAGCAAGTTCGCGGTGCTTCATGTTGTTGGAAGGTTTGGGGCTGTGATTGAGCCAGTTGTAGAGGTATTTAAAGGGGAAGAGGTGTTCGTAGAATGAACGCATGATGAAGGGGTCGGAAGCTTGGGATTCGGCACTATAGTGGGTTAGCTAATGTGTATAGTAGAAGATCCGGGGAGTTGCATACAAAGAGGTCTGAAGTGGGGCCGGAGCGGGTTGCATTGGGACAGAACTAGGGTATTCTTGGTCTGACTCGTCTTCCAGGAATAGATCCTCCGCTTTTATGTCAGTAATACCAGCCGCTTTCAGAGCTGCATCCGCCTGGCTAGATTGAGGTTCGGCTTTAGGCTTCTGAGGGGTCTTCCCGGTCTCGATGGCAGTCACCTCTTCCATATCGATATCCAGATTATCGTCCATCAGATCCTCTTCGGGAAGGTCTGCCATAACGGCTTCGGTGGGTTCCTCCTTTATGGTCGTCATTCTAGGCTTTAGCTATTGATTGTGCTGTATTAAGTACCTAGTCGTAGGTATCGAGTGGGCAATTCAGATGGCTGGCTAGTTAAGGACTGTGGGGTTATGCAATGACGACTGTGTTGGCTAGATATCAGGTCCCCTAGACAATGGTAGTTAGTGGACCCTGGAAGCTTAACGCGTATAAAACACGCTTAGATCGCGTAGCGCCACAATCAATTAAAGTTAAGCGCTAACCTTCTCTAAGTGAAGTAATATATATAACCCTAATGTAGTCATTCATTCCAAACTTATTACAATAGAATACAAAATGCAAGTAACTGATGTGGATAGTCCTAAAATTGAATTACCGACATTTCCATTTGTCTCACCTCAAATATAGCTACACAGAAATACTCATCACAACAAGTGCCATAATTGTTTTCAACTCCCTACATGATCTCGTCTCAAGCTAAGCACATCTTCACAAGACCTGCCCCAGATTTTCAGATTTTTCCCTCTGCGGTGGCAAATGTGTCACTCGGGGCCGCGAATCTGCTATTTACAAGGACAGCGGGTGCGGGAACATGGGATTGAAAGCATTGATCATGAGCATGTTAAAGTGATGACGGCTTAGATAGTGGAGGCTTTTGCACCGCAGTGTTCAGACGAATGTGATAGATAAATAACAAAGTGTTGGGGGGTGACTTTCTGGAGCTCGAGTGCACGGTCATGAGTGTGGAGGTGGGCTAGAGGCAGGGTAGATGAAGAGAAAGGCCAGGTTTGGCCGCTGACGTAGCGATGGGCGATGTTGAGATGAAGCTTAATATGTTGTTAGTTATATCGACAATATGAGTTTCAGAAACAGAATAAGAGTTGGTTGATTGGGATATTAGAGATACATGGCCGGTTTATATATAGCTTCTGAGAACAAGTCATGATTACATATGGCTCGAGTGTAAATCACTTTGCCAGTTCCTCGACCAAAATGACACAGACAAGTCAAGTCACCCTTATATAATTGTTTATTTGGCGGAGGTTCCGTACACTGTAACATAGCTTTCAATGTCTGGTCATTGTCCTCCTAAGGCGCTTGTAAGTAAGGAATGATATTCAAATGCTCAGATAGGAGTTTATCATAGCTGGAGGGTCTTGTTGATATCTTCCTGAGCACGGGTAATAGTCACAATTAATGTTCAGACATCTACTATGGTAATGGAGAAAGGATGTGACATTCCAAATGCAGATATGTGCTTGGTATATATCACTTGATAATGTCTACATAATTTGCAATGGGTGTCTTGCATATATTGTAGATATCCCAAAACAATAATTCTCCGCCAGGTACTATATAAATGCCCCATTCAAGTCGAATGAGAGAAGAGAGCTCCCACTTTCACATCTCACAATCCCGCCATCCACTCCAGGAATCTGCCCTCGCCAAACGGGCAAAGAAAAGACACGAGACGAGAGAGAAGAAGGATGAGCTGAATAATCTTCAAAGGCACAATCTGTAATGACGTGCATGCAGACTGCTCCAATCCTGAAATTACTGGTTTAGAATGTGTGATTTGACATAGAGACAAGAGGGGAGAAGAGATGTTGTCAACGCCAAAGAGAGAACAAAGATGACGATTTGGTGGATTGGAGGGTGTTCTAGACGAGTCTATAAAGATTGGGATCAGGGGTATATGTGTGCAAGCATGATCGTGAGGACAATAAGATGGTTTGTGAATGGAAAGAATCGATCTGGTAGAGGGATACTACATAAGGTTTAGTACTTTGAGAGATATGAGAGATCCTTCTTACAGTGCTTGTTAGCTAGTAAGCTCTGCGGAATATCCCGAAGATCAAGGTTAAGGTGCCAACCGCGCAAACAAATAATCTTAAAGCCAAAAGACAAACAGGCCAAAAAGGTTCAAAATAGGCCACTTCAAGTTCTAGACCTGGCGATTTCCTCTTCACCGCAGCATCTTATACTTCCAGCCCGTGTGTCCCCCCCCCCCGCTATCCGAAGGACGCAGTCCAGACCAGTCCAAATCAAACTCCATGACAAGCTAATCCATGGCTAGACCAGACCAAAAGCTCAACCGCGCGAGGACTACACAAGACTACATGTGCCCCGCTTGTCACGGCGGAGGGAAGGAGCTCTGCGATTTGACGGTAAGCGGGCAAGATGTTAAATATCTCGGGAGAGGTTCCGGAAGGATTGGCGCGGCGTTTGTAGAGTGTGGTGTTGGCGACAGGGCGGGGGGATTACCAGATGTGGTTATATAGGGAGAGGATTGGAGCGACAATATGTTATGGAGACGATGGAATTTGGTCATGGGTGGACTAGTGTTATTGCAGGTTGTTGGTAAGTGATTGACTTAGCTTCAATGGTATTTGTAACTGAAAGTAGATATGAATATTGGTGTGATATAATCGATATAACCAAACTCTCCGAAGTTCATATCCTCTGATTGAGATGATTTTGTTGTGGAAGTGGGGTATCGGTATTCGTGATGCGTACTAATATTTTTGAACCAAACCACAAACCCTATATTTGAATACAAGCAGTCAAGAAACTTGGCGCGAAACAGATATCAATAAATGGATGGTAAAATTTTAGTTTTGGCACATGACTCAGAAGACAAACTGGGCTTTTGTAGATGCTTCTTGTGTTTACAGCCGGCATTCTCCGATACTCATCTCCAAAAAAAAACATCCCGTCTCTGTCAAGCCCTGTCCTACTCTTCCCATGCCCGGTACCAAGGCACAAAAATATCCTTTATCACACAGAAACAAAAATTCTATTTTTACCCCAAGTGACCAACCCGCCCTGACCCATCCAAGACCTTGGTCATCGTTTTCCATGAACAGCCGGGGAACATGACTTGGACCTAACCTGTCAATTAACCACCAACTGCCCCGACCACACGTTGGATATTCTTTTCTTATTCCTTCTTTTTTTTCTGTTTTCTCTGTTATCCGCGCGTTGCTTGGGCTGCGTCGGTCACGAGAGACAGAGGAAGAAAAAAAAACAGGCTTGGTCGACAGGGGAGGGTTCTTGTCCGGCCGAGAAAGAAGAAGAAAAGAAAATGCACGCGGTGGGACATGGACCTTGGTCGTGATAAACTGGCAAATGTTCATGGTGGATTATCTACTATTGGATTCCTGTCGATATGATTGGTGTAGTGAAATGCTTCGTTGTTTATCTCCATTAGTCCAATCGAACCCTTACGACGCTCTCATGTATCATACGGGGTGAGTCCTACCATTTTCTGCTTCGCTTGGTGCAAAAAAGGACCCACAAGCAAACCGCCAACACCCCACTAGCTGGTTCTATGACGTGACCATTCGCCTCCCGCCAATACCATACATACCACTTTTCCTTCTCAAGAGCAAGTTGGTGCTGCATGTTGCATGTGTTGTTATGTTTTTGCCCGTAGAGCAAAAGAAAGTCATGACTTTAGGTGTATATCTGGGACTACATGTGACATGCCCCTTCCTCCACCCCACCAGTGTAGCCTAGATAAAAGTACTGTAGTACTTTTTTCTTATTTTTTTGTGTAGTTGTAACTATGATGATTGATGGTGGCCATCCATTTCATATGCCCAACGAGCGGGGTTTATTTAGATTTCCCATTCGTCCAGCAGCTAGCAGCCCGCCACACCATCAGGCTCCGGGCGTTGGATGTGCAGGGAGAGGAACAAGGCGGCAAGAAAACACCGTAAATGGCTCACTACGGACCTTTCTTGTTCATTCTTTCGTTGAAGTGTCATTCCCCCCCCCTTTCTTGTCTGCTGGTTCATAGACTGTATATAGCCCCGGCATGTCGCATTGCAGGACCTTGCAGGCCCGGATCATCTCTTCAAAGGTTCCGCCATCAAAGGTAAGAGCCAGGAGGTGGACATTCGCATGTAATGTACAATGATGCACCGAAGACGATAACTCTAGCAAGATTTACTTACGAGTGAGAAAGAAGCCCTGGAGCAGGGGGGAGAGGGGGGAAGAGGTTCCAGAGTTTTCTCTTTGAGGAGACATTGCCGAGTGTGTCGTCATATGCGAATCCCGTTAGACTCTGATCCGTATATACTTTGGCCTGATAGAACTGGTTGTGAGACGATACTTGAATAGTTGTTTGCCACCGGAGACCATTCGAGGAGGACATGAATACTCTGATGCTAACCTGGGAGCTGCAAGACGCTGACGCTGAGGCTGGGAAGTATGACATTTCCAGCTGGAATATTCCGGTTATTATCTGACTGCAAACGATTTAAATGTTTATGTCAAAGTAACTACATGATTATCTAGCCATACAAGAAACACAGCTTGAGGTCCATGCTTCCAATATATGACACACGGGCAACCAAACATTAATTTTCTTTCAAATAATTTTCACATTTTAATTGGATATGAAGTCTCAGCTTCTTCGAATAAAATTTAAATAAACAAAAAAATAGCAAGTTCTTGCTTAGGCCGCATCACTTGGCTTATATTACCTTGGACCTAGATATAGCAGATATATGCAACAAGATAACGAAACTGTAGGACCGGAAGGCTATGTACGTTGCATTAGGAAGATATGACTGCTGCAACAGGCCCCCGACTAGGGGCTCGCCGGTGTAAAATAGAGGAAGGCTATGCGGAAGACAATGATCAACGCCGGTGAAGGGGAGGATTTTGGTTTGGGATCGGGGGAGGTTGGTTGCTGTATCCAAGTTGTGGGGCCTATCTGGAGAGGTGGAGGTTAACAATGAAGCTAAGGAAGGAGGTATTGGGAAATTGCTTAGTAGACGACACCAATAAAAAAAAATAAAGACGAGCTAGATGTTGCTATAATTTAGATTACGGCTGATATCTCCAAAGTGAAATGGAGCAAGACGATATGAGAATGGCTTAACCACATTCGTATTTTGTTGTCACGATGACTGCTGATGGGTTCTTGTGCCTTGTGGGGTGAATGTCTCTAGCTGTCCGAAAATGGATGGCGGTACATGGCGCGGTAAGATTTGCCCAGTGTCATCACTTTGCGATGTTGAGAGGAAGAAGTGTAAATTGCGAGAGAATTCGATGGCAATATTTTAGACTTTTTATTTTTTATTTTTCTTTCCTTTCGAGAAGACTAGAGGTGACAAGGGAAGGCACGACCCTCTGGTTTCTTTCCTTTGACGGGAACTCGGTTATGGCGTTTCTTTGGCATCCAGGGAGCTGAAGACAAGCAAGAGACAAACCCACTTGTATGTAGATGCGCCGACATGATGATCAGTGGCAGGCCGAAATCGATTTGGTTATGAAGATGGCTATGAAGACGATGTTATGGATTAAAGATTCGCTCGAGTATATAGCAAAATTGCGAACCCAATAATCTCAGGAGACTATCTTTTCTTTTGTTAATTATTGTTGTTAGATGCCGTCCATCATCCTCGACAACCCGTGTATCAATACTTTTAACCCTACTCATTATTGAGATTCGATTATTACTTTTTATTTTATTGTTCCCAGAAGCGGCCTCACACTTGACTCCCTAATTCTGATATGAATTGGGTAAATGACGCTTGGATTCCCACTAAAATTTGAGCCGATCAGGGCCTCTACGTAAAGTCTTACAGAAGCCCCCCCCCTCCGTTAGCGCTAAGCTTTGGAACCGCGGAAATTGATCTCAATGATTCCGTTCTGGGTAAGAAAAAGACAGCTTTTGGGAAACCGGAGATGCATGTCTGCGTCTTAAATTGACGACAATCCATCGATGCCCGTTTTATAAACTTATATGTTGACTACTTTTCCGTCAGGTCGACTTGACACTTTGGTTCTTCTGTTTCTACGGAATTGATGCTAAATACTTTATGATACCCTGGGGATCATTCGACTATTGAGCAATAACCATATATAATCGACTATCATTAGACGTTATTTCTTCCAACTACTCAGCCTCTGCAATTTGAATTTTGACAGCCGCGACCGAAAAAAACAAACAAACCTTACCAGCGATCAAATTGTCGACCATCTTTTCTCATTCCTGTATATGACCTGACGACTTCAAACATCACGATTCTTGCATCATCATTTCATACACTGTGGCGCATATATACTAGACGACTTGGCAATTTTGGGAAAGTAGTGCAACATTGTAGCATCTATATCTACAGAAACCCCCAATCGCCCTCATCTCGAGCTTCTGACTTGCGACTACAAAGAGTCTTTGACGCCTTTTACGATTATTCCGACATCTTTCACGACCTTGCGACCGACAAACTATATTGTGTACTCTATCTCGATCTCAACACTTTTACGATTTTTTGGTCTTCGTAATATTGACATCGGCGACACACTATTTATAAATCTGCTGCTTTTCTAATCTGAAAGCTCAATACTCAGCTGCAAACCACTCTCTTGCCGCAAACGGAAGCTAGACTAGATTCCTGCCACACGGCTCTATAAAATAGACTTGCAACATTTACATCACGGAGCCCTCGAACACAGAGACTCAACAATGCCGGAAGAAAACGGGGTGGCCAGCAATGGCGGTGGCGGTGGCGGCGGTGGCGGTGGAGGAGGAGGAGGAGGAGGAGGAGGAGGAGGAGGAAACAATTCCAGTGATTTCGTAAGGCTACCCACATCCACTGGATCATGCACAATAGAAAGTAAAGCTAACCTCTTTATGCCAGGTCCGCAAACTGTTCAAGTATGTGTAGCTGTCAAACAATGACTCGATAGCGGCTAGCTGCTTTAGTTTGCTATCGTGAAACGTGCGCCATTCCGAGAACGGCCTTACTAACCTCAAATCCAGTATGCTAAAAGATCCCGAGAATCAAGAAATAGTGAGGTGGTCTGACGATGGATTATCATTCATTGTGTTGGAGGTAAGGCAGAACTCGATTTCAAATTCCGGCCATCATTTACTAACACAATCACAGGGAGGACGGTTCAACAAAGAAATTCTTCCCAAACATTTTAAGCACAACAATTTTAGCAGTTTTGTTCGGCAATTGAACAAATATGATTTCCACAAAGTCAGAAGGACAGAGGAGAATAACGAGGACCAACAGCCGCGTGCGGATGTAAGTTTATCATTCCCCAGTCTTGGCCACAGCAAGAGTATCAACTGACAATACCAAGAGTTGGGAATTCAGACATGAGCGGTTCACTCGAGATGGGAAAAATAACTTAGACGACATAAGACGTAAAGCCCCTGCAGCTAGAAAACCCCAAGCCGTCGATGAGACCATAGCTTCTATGGCCAATCAAGTTGGTCTTCTGGCTGAAGCTCTGAACGCTACACAACAACAGATCCAGGCACTACAGATGCAGTTCCAAGCCTTGACCGACAACTTCAAGTCTACAGCCAATGAATGCATGTTGTTACACCGTATCAACTATCACCAACGTACCGTTCTCAGCGATGTGGTTATCTTCCTCGAAAATCGTTGCAAGGCGTCTCCTGGTATTAACGCTAACCAGGAGCAAGCTGAGATTCGACGTATCTATGATGTCCTGAATTCCAACCCTGTTGAGACGGAGAAGCGACACAGCATCTTCACTCCTAGTACCACAGACCAGTTAGCTACTCTCTACAATGACAACCATAGCATGATGCCCATGATACAGGATGATGCTCTTGACATGGGCCGTTATGGTGTTTATCCCGTTGGCGAGACCAATGGTATCGACCCCTTCAGTGCTGATCACATGAAGAACATTCCATATCAGTTCCAGTCTGACACCGCGGTTCCAGCGGCGGCGCCGACACCCACCATCTCAACAAACGCTCAGATTACTGCCAATAATCTTCAACAGCAACAACAATTAGAATCCACCGAGTCGTCACCTATGGCAGACGAGGAAGACCCCGACTGGGGCAATCACCAACCGCGCATCTTCCTTATTGAGGATGATAAGATTTGCTCTCGCATTGGATCAAAGTTCCTCACTAGTCTTGGCTGCACAGTGGAGACTGCTCATGATGGATTGCATGCTGTCGATTACATCAACAAACGCAATCAAGAAATACTACTACTCTCACGGCATGTCGGATGTTTTGGCCAAGCCCTTTACTCGCTATGGCATGCGCGCTATGCTCCGCAAACATCTCTCTAGCTTCCTGAAGACTAAGAATACTCCGGATAATAATTTGATTTCTGTGAGCATGAGCGCTAGCATGAGTGCCAACATGACTGCTAGCCCATCTAACGGCATGAACAACGGCATGAACTCAAGCAACCTGTCCGCCAATGCCTTGACTCCCCAAAATGCTATGACTCCGGCCACCCCCGGCATGAACATGGGCAACGGAAACATGAATGGTGAGATGTCCAACAGCATGAATGCCGCTCTCACCCCTACAAATATGATGCAGTCCCAGCAAAACCTTCCGACCCTTCAACAAGTGCGCCAACAGGTCCAGCACCAAGTTCAAGCCCACCAGTCTCAAAAACAAGCGCAAAACCAAGCTGCACAACAAGCGCAAAGCCAACTACCGCAAGTCCCCAACCAATTCAACATGGCCAACATCAAATACGAACACACCTCAACTCCAACGAATGGTCAATGGAACTCCTCGCGCCCTCCGCTCAACAGCCACGCCTCGCCGTCCACCAGCAATAACATGGACCCCAATTCTATCAATGCCATGATGCTGCAACAGCGCATGATAGCGATGCAAACGGGGAACATGCCGAATGGGAATATGCATAATAATGGCAATCGGATGGCGACGGATATGATTACCGATCGGCCGGATAAGAGGCAGCGGATATTTGGACCTGATGGGGGGCATCCGGGGTTTTAGTTTGGTCTTAGGTCGCCACAGGTTCACCGCGCTTAATGCTCGGACGTTATTGGTTTTTTGGATTTTTTTTTCATGTCATTGCATTTATGTTTCTATATTATACTCCCTGGGGTTAAAGACGAGCTATTGTTTTGTTTTTGTTTTGTTTTTTCTTGACGAGGTGAGGGTTCTGGTCTATCTGGTTTGGGCTTTTGTTCTTGCCGTTGAATGAGAATTATAGAATTGATGTTTTTTTGTTGTGCGGACTAGACTTGGACCATGTTTATCATGTATGGATCGAGAGGTTTCTTCTTGTTCTTTTTGCTCTTTTGATTTGTTTACAAGTTGCAAATTTTTGCTTGGGTGGTAGCCGATTGTGTATCTTATAAAAGCCATTTGGTATTGGGATTTCCAAAACAATATCATTGTTTTGTTTCTTAAAGGCCAGCTCTAGATGTGCGCGAGTCAGTGAATGATGGCCATAAAGACATTCAATCTTTTATTGAATCATTGTCTTGATCATCTCTAAACCTCGCGGATGCCGCGTTGTACTGTTTCCACCCAACAACCATTTTTGAAAAATAAGAAAAAAAAAGCTTTTGATATTCTACACACACGTAACCCGCTTACTCCTCATCACTCTCTTCCTCTTCCTCACTATCCTCCTCATCCGCCGTCTGCAACCACTCCACAAACACCTTCACCTTCTCCCTCATCCCCGCCACATCCTCCGCCTGCCCCCGCTCATCCCCCCACCAAGCCAACACCGCATCCTCCTCAATAACATCCAAGTCATACAACTGCTGCAAGAAAGCCAACAGCAGGACACCCCCCTTAGAAGTCTCCAGGTTCTTCAAAGAAGCAATCGCCTTCTGCAATGACAGTGTAAATTCTTTTTGATCCTTCTCGCCGCCGGCTCCCACGCCGACGTCCACCAGGAATTTGAGGGCACCGGGGCGTCCTGCGAGGGTATTTTGTACAGCTTTGGTTGCGTCGAGGTTTTGCGATTCCATGACTTCGGAGGCTCGACTGGCGAAGGCGGTGGCGATGGCGCGGCGCACAGCGACGTCGGAGGCATTCTGGGACAGACGGAGACCCATAAATTCAAGTTTGGCGGCGTCAAAGTCGCCTCCTTCACCCCGCATAGTATCAAGCAGACCCTGGACGGCATCACCATGGAACGCGGCGTCCGCATGGTTGTCGTCATCGGGACTGTCGGCGTCATCATTATCAAAAACACCATCGTCTTCGTCGGAATCATAGTCGGAAAAGTCGTGAGAGTTAATGGTAGAGATTGAAGCGATGGATATGGATCTAGGGCGGTAAACAAGAGTTTTGAGGAGGAGGGCGGGGTCGCATTCGTCGAGGTCTTCGTCTTCGGAATCCTGGTATAGCGCGGCGTTGGAGTTGGCGCCGAGAATGTTGGGATCGCTAGCAATATTGCAATATTTTCTGATGGCGATGAGACTATCTTTGGGAACGTTGCCATTGGGGCCAATGGAGACACCGAACGACACAACGGAGCCTTCGTTGATAACAGCGCCAGCGCTAATCTTGACGCCCTGACCGGCGACTAGAGACCGAATTACGACGGCGCCATCTTCAATGATGCTGTTGTCCCAGATGTGAGAGTTCTCAATGATAGCACCCCTGCCAATTATACAGTTGCGTCCAACAATCGAGTTAGAAACCTTGGAGTCAGAACCAACAATAGTGTTGTCAGCAAGTACTGAACGGATGACCTTGGCTGTAGCGTTGATCTGAGCACCATCTTTTCCGCCCTGGACAATGTTACCACTAGAGAAGTCAGCCTCGTATTTCTGTCCGGGGAAGAGATTACAGTCGGGGACGAAGGGAAAGGTCCACCGGCCCATGATATCATCACTAATGGCATTGTACATAGGCAGATTCCGCGCGCGAGCAGCATAGCCGTGCTCGAGAATCTCAGCGTAAATTGCCTTGCCGTTCAGCTCCCAGTCTTTCAAAACACCTTGTAGGAAATTCTTGCGTGGCAACTCGTAGTCAAAAGATTCACTCCACAGAGCAAGTACGTCGGGTGTGCAGATGTCAATTTCGGGGTCGATGAGATCAGAACGGACTTCATAGTCGGAAGAAAGCTCGCCGAGTAGGTCATAGTCCATGAGAAGTTTACTCTCGTCCATGCTGTCGGTTAGTTCGTCGTAGGTAAGACAGCGACTGGTCTTGGAGTCGATTGTGAAAACGGGTGTCAGACCAGGGGCCTGGGTGCGGTGGCGAACGGGGCCGGTGGCGCGGAGGACAATGGTCATGATGTTGGCAGAGTTCTCAGTGCGGCGGGTTTTATGACGAGCAAGGACCTTGGCGAGTGAGAAGTTGGAGACGACATCGCCATGTACTAAGATGAAGTCGCCGTCGATGTATCCGCGTTTGTCGAGATCTCGGAGGATATCACCGGTGGACCGCGCATCAGGAAAAGGGACGAAAGTGAAAGTGGTGAATGGGGAGGCGATGGCATTCGGTGACCACCGGGACTTGGCGATGTACTCTTCAACTTGGTCGATATGGTTACCGCAATAAATATAAACTTCTTGGACGCCGTTCATAGCGAGGAACTCGAGGGTGTAATCGATCAGAGGAGTGTTAGCAAGGGGGAGCAAACACTGGTAGTTTCATCATGTTAGTCACTAATGGATCTTAGGTTAAATGGATTAGATTATCTAGATCAACTTGCTCTTGGTCGGTCCAACGTCAATGGCTTGAAACGGCTCTGAAAAGAATCGGCTAGGATCTGCAAGTTATGATGTCAGTGTATGTCCCCATTGGTATCTCAAAAAGCCAAACATACAACAGCTTGGAGAACATCTTCGCCTTTAGTCTCGCCCTTGCTTTTCTTTGCCTTGCCGGCGTTCTTGACCTTGCTTGACATGACTACGCACGAGCGTGGTGTTTAATATGGCGTGTCTGTGAGTTGTGTCGTCACAGATTGATGACGTGCAATTTGATGTATCGGATGAAGCTAAAAGTTGTTACTGCCGCGGTAATGCTGGATTGGTTTTTGATATTTGCAATATGGACTAAAAAATGATGGATTTTGGAAAAGATGCAAAATATCAGTTTTGCGATACAATCGTTGGCGATGGTAAAAATAATAAATATCTTCACAATCAATAGCAACAATCATCACATTAGAGTAACCTTCAGTTATTTTTGTTCATTTGCTGCTTCGCTGATGACTCAAAGGCGGGGCCATGTACCGACGACCATAGGGTCCACAGTTATGGCTTACAGGGCTTATAGAATTTTACTTTCCAAACTGCGCTAAAGAGGTTCCCCACCTACCGCATTCGATGCTTTAGATGGCCTGCCCACCAACTCTGCCCGTGCAGCCGCACGCAGCTGATAGATGTTTATGGAGGCATCTATGCAACTACATATCTTTTATTTTATTCGAGACCTGGAATGACGGGCATCAGCCATCATGTTTACTTATCTTGTTTTCCATGAATATATATATTTTTTGCCATGTTTACTTAGCAGAAGAACGTAGTCAAACGCTTGCTGAGTTGGCTCGGCTCCACTCATAGACCCCCAGTTCATGCATGCAAGCTGCAACTTCATCGGCATTTATTAGATTTTACATATGGTATATGCGGGAGTGTGCCAACGCATGTGCCTTCCGTCTACACCGAAAACATCGCCGTATTCCTTCCCGATTTACACAACGCCAACACAACTTCCCACCATGTACAACTACCACCTTGTCAGTACCATGATTGCTGCTATGCCGCAAAAACAAGGCTGAATTCTATGATATTCTGAACTCCGTAGTTACTTGTAGTCTCGAACCATGGAAACCCATGGGCTAGCACTGTTTTTTCTGTTTTTTTTTTGAGGCTGGCTCTCTTGACCATGATCGCAACCTACGATGACTGCGGATAAATGATCAGAGAAGATCACGACAACATTGCTTTCATCGTCTCTTTGTCTCGACCCATCGTCATCCCATCGCTTTGTTTCTTCTTCGATCTCCCGAATCTTATCGATTATTTGGTAACAGCTTTTTTGTCCCCTTGTCTTTTATTTTCGTAGGCGTATTGTGTGTATTCCACATTCATCTTGTGCATTGTCACATCAAAGATTCCATTTTCTCCCACACCCACTGTTTACTTTTGGCGGTTATTTGGCTCCCACTTGAGCTGTGCGCTTATCAGAGGGATCGATGTGCTACCAAAAATATGCCACCATTACCGCTCAAAAACACCCACTTACACGCACATGTTAGAGATTGATCTTGGCTAGAACAGACTTGAATTATGCGCCGATTCAATATTTCCCTCCCGGAGTTTGACGTTTTGCAGCAGAAACCACTCCTCAGGACTCACGCCTCCCCAACGGTAGGCCTATCTTCTACGCATGCCGAAGTAGATGTTGTCAGCTTCTCGCATCTACAGGAGCTAGTAAAAATGGGAAGCCTTTGGATCTCCCGCACAGGCCCTTGCTATTTCGACATGTCAATCCTAGTTGATGATAAGCCATATCTTTGTTCTCAGCAAGGATTGAACGAGATCTCCTTGGCGGTCGAGCGGTTTCCGGTACGTTCCCTTAGCCTAGCTTTATCACGCCTCTTTTGTGTTTGTTCTTTGGTCACCATCAACAATAGCGTCGACATTTCGTCAGCACGCAAGGAATCTTAATAGCATCCATAGTTTGCTTGGCACTCGTCAACATGACCGTTCGTATGACTACTCTCTAGTTGCTTCAGATACCTGGATGGTCAACCGTAGGGGTTCAACTCAGGATTGTGTAAATTAAACACTTAGTGAGGTGACTCAGAATTCCAAAGGAGGGTAGCATAGGGGCTTGACGGATGCTTACCCGTTGCTTGGCTAGCCGGGGTATGGCTATTAACTTTTGTAAAAAAGGCGCTTGGTTATCATGGCTAACATCAATCGTCATAGCTATGGTGCGATCTCGGAATACACTTAAAGAGTTGTCCGGCCCCTTGTGATTCAGATGCAAGTTCTGCGGTTCTTCGATTTTCATTGTTTTCTTCGGATATAGCAGCATCACAGGTTTGCCCCCAACAAGTTTTGAGCGCTTCTGCAGACACAATCCATCTGCCCCTAAATTTCACTTCACGACCCGTCTTAACATCCACGCCGAGGATTCCACTTCTTTCTCCACAATCAACGACAACCGCTGAAGCCTCAAATCCACCCGACCTCCACTTTCAACCACCATTCATTACAAAATTCAGCAACCGCCCATCTGGTTACACTTTTCGTGACTACGACTGTGCAAACACAGATCTTCCCTTCAAAAGATTCTCCCGTGGTCAAATACCACCTAAGTTTGCAATTGTTGGCACATCTAGACCATTCAAAATCACAAGACAGCATAAGCCTTCCAAGCACCGACCCCGCTCTGTACAGCCAACCAAGACTGAACCTGTCGTTGTCAACACCCAATTACTTATTCCTTTTATAAATACTGCTATTTCTCATTTCTTTACTTCTCGTCGGCCTTTTGGCTCTCATTTGAGAATTTCTAACTCCAGGAATACTGTGCCCCTTATCAGATTACTACCAGCTGCTTTCAATTTTGCATACGTTCAGGTAAGTCGCATCATCGGGTCGTAAGCCTTTTTTTTCTATTATGGCTGATATCCTTTTATATCAACTCAGCAAACATCTTCAATGATTAACTACGATACTAATTATGGTTTTACAGAGAATTTTAGAAAGTGTTGAGAGCATGCACGTCCTTTCGGACGTAACCTCGTACTTTGCAACCTCAGGCTCCCAGAGCTTGAGATTAAGCATGCGGAGCCTACTTGATGCCGACACCGGCTCTCTGAGTACTGCCATTCCCAGAAAGATTTGGTCTGTTCTGCAATCTCAGACCAAAATTCCCTCTGTCTCAGAAATTCCTAAAGTTGTCTCGACCCATGACGATGCACAAATCGACTTTGACTTTGATGTCTGGGACGAGCTGGACGGTGAATTTGAGACCGACATGTCTACTCCTAATGGTCTGCCTCAAATCCACATTCCCTCGTTATCAGACATCGAGGTCGACGATGACGATGCCACATTTGATTTGAGTCCTCTATCTAGCCAGGGTATAGTCTTTCCGTCACAATCAAACAAGGAACCTGGCCAATCTTACACCGACTTGGACGTCAATCTTGCCTTGGGTTTCGGAGGTCGCACACATCGCGATGCGGATCTGAATTTTGATGTCAACTTTGACGATGAGGATAGTTTTGATGACCCTGAATCATACGTTAACTGCACCCGCCCGCAGTCTTTTGAAGATACGTACATTCCCGACATCTGGGAATACGACGGTGATTTTGATCGCTACGATGATGGCCTTTCAGACGCCGGTCTTGATGAGGCTATCTTAGATGAAATGGATTCTGATTATCCAATTGAAGATCATCAATAGTTACATATCCAGTATAACAGCTATAGCAACGCAGACGACGGAGAACTTAACCTCCAGGATATTGAAGTTGCCTTGTATTAGGGTTATCGATTGGTATTACAGGAACCTGACCATGTAAGGAGTATTGCGGCGGATGGACACATCACCACTCGGAGAATCTAGAAAGATCACAGGATTTCTACTCTACATAGTTTGATATCAATAAATAAACATTCTAAACTGTAATCTCAATTTGTTTTTTATGAATATGTGCAATCTGAGGTTCATGTATTTTTAAATTGGGCGGTGTAAGCGCAATTAGTCAGCTATTTCGACGTTATTCCTCATGGTGGGGCCAACCAGAGTTTAGTGCGATAACATTTACTTTTCACATGCGACATCTGAACACTAATTCGCGAACGTTATCAACATATTCAACCCCATTCAGTCATTCTCTTATCTTTATATTTCATACAGGCACCATGACCTCATTGCATGTCAACGACATCGTCGAACGCAAGGCTGGAAAACCTGCGCCAATACCTGATAATGAAATCTTCGATATCCCCAATTGCGGCTTCCCGGCAGCCAAACGGCGTATTCGTGTTTCCAAATTCAAGCAAAACCAGCAACTCGCCAAAGCAAACGGAGGCATCCCCCCAGAAGAAGCGATTGTTGCGTCGTCATCTTCAGCCAAAAAGGTGTCATTCGGCTCTGAACTACCTAAGCAAAAATCCTTTGAACAGGCCGAGAGGGAGCGCATTAGCAGAGAAAATCAGGAACACATTGGAAATATGTCAGAGGCGGAGATTGCGGAGGCTCAAAGAGAGTTGATGGCGGGGTTAAATCCGGATTTGCTGCACAAGTTAATGATAAGGGCAAATTTGGACGAGAAGCACGGGCCGTCGCCATTTAATGAGTCTGCGCCGTCAGTGGCACAGGCGGGGACGTTGGGGGTATCAGGGGCCGAAGATAAGAATTGGCCACCGCCACCGACTGTGGAGGTGGAGGATGTCGATAAATTGAAGGTGGAACAGGTTGTGAAGAGTTCTGGCCATTCGCATGAGACGAAGAAGCCATTGGGGAAGGATAAAGATCCGTCAAGGTTTTTTGATGAAGACTTGCCGCCCAAAGAACTCCCGGCGGATCTCATGGAGATGTCGGATCTACCGGTGAAACCACATTTCCCAGTACCTAGGGTGAAAGATTTGGACCCCAATGATCCCGATTTCTTGGAGACCATGAGACAAAAATATTTCCCCAACACTCCTGCAGATCCGTCAAAGATGGCTTGGATGGCGCCAATTCCGACCGAAGATTCCATCGCCGATAGAGAGTCTCCGTACCATCCGGGTCAGAGTACTATTTCCACAGCTGCCCTGCGCTTCGACTTCAAAGGCAAGCTTCTTCCTCCAAGCCTCAGTCGGCAGATTCCTGTGACTAAGGGTTTGCACCATCATGGGTTGGCGCCTGAAGCTGCTGGATACACGATTGAGGAACTTGCCATCTATGCCCGCAGTGCAGTACCGGCCCAGAGATGTATCTCCTACCAAACACTGGGTAGAATTTTGTATCGGTTGGGTCGTGGTGAATGGGGGACGTCGATTGAAGATGATATTTCTATGGGTATCTGGCATGCGGTCAAGGAGGGGCGTATCATTGAATCATTGACAGACGAGGCGACTAAGACGTCGGGATACCGGAGTAGTCAGGCGTATGCGACGGAGGCTTTATGGTTGTTTGAAAAGGGTGGGTGGAAAGAGAAGACGAGAGGGCGGTAGAGTAGTTCCTTCAAATATTTACCACTCGTTTTGTGCTCTGTATTGTGAATGTGCGTACGTCAGTGTTCCTTCTGTTGTTGTTGAGCATAAGAACCCATGGCTTAAGATGCTGACCCTCACCCCAACTATCTTTACTTTATTTTCAAGTGTTTTTAATAATATCATCGTCATTCGTTTGGTTATATTCGAATTTCATTTCAGTATACCCATTCTCTGTATTATCGGCTTTAGTGATTACATTTGGCCTAGACTTCCTGATTGTTTTCGTATCTTTTAAGTTGTCCACTTTGCTTTTGAGGCTTTGAACACACGAGTCTGTGATCCAACGGTGTCTTTCTTTCAAAACCATCATCCTTCAAGACACTCATTATAATACATTCATTTGACTACATCTATAAGATGGCCCCCTTTGCCCAATCCGCTAGCTTCCAGCTGCCGTTGCTTCGTACCCAAACAGCCAAGAAGGCCAATTCTCATCTCGTTATTCTTGCTGTCAACGTCTCCAGTACCGGCGAATTCATTGACAGCAAGACCGTCTTCACCCTCAAAGTTGAATCCAAAACTTCCTCTCCTGCCCCCTTCAAAAACCCACAAACCCATTACCTGTACCATCGCCGTATCCTAGAAGACTGAGTTTCTAAAACTCTTTGCAAATCGACTCCTGAAAAGGAGACAAGCTCTGAGACTCCCAAAGCCAGTACTCCTGCTACCACTCCTGCTACCTGTGTCTCTCCGAATCAGAAGCTATCTAGCATTGCTCCCGGTCCTTGGTACGGAGGGCAAAACCTCGTTCCGAATAAGCCGTCTCAAGTTCGTTGAATGCAATCCAACACCACCAATCGGTTGACTCAAACGACTCAAATGACTCAGACTGAAGGTTCACTACCTGTACTGAGAGAAGCTGGGACCATTGAAGCCATGACTCAGCTGTCGGGCTTG
Organism: Ambrosiella xylebori; assembly: GCA_002778035.1. Taxonomy (NCBI): domain Eukaryota; kingdom Fungi; phylum Ascomycota; class Sordariomycetes; order Microascales; family Ceratocystidaceae; genus Ambrosiella; species Ambrosiella xylebori. The sequence continues at coordinate 1,542,126 of PCDO01000004.1, forward strand.
AATGGTCCTGACATTTGCGGCAACCGGCATGCTCTACTTGTGTTGGGTGCCACTAGCAGCAACGCCGTTGGTAGGTGACTTTCTATGATTTGTCTCTGTCCGCAGTTACTAAATTTGTCCAAGATGTCGTACACCTTTGAGCCAAGCTGCGAGTAAGCGGCCTCTTGGTTGATTTCGGCACCTCGGATGGGAAAAAAGCCGAGCTGAACACAGGGTTCATGGATAAGTACGCGTTTTACTTTTTGGTAGGTTCATCACTAGTTATTGTTCTGTGAATGTCATGATCGATGTATGCTTACTGTCGTTTGTCATTGTTTTAGCGTCTTCCCTCAATACCTCCCTCGGAATACGACAACATGGTCAATGATATTAAGTGGCAAGCACTCCGGCCTTAGGCTTCCGGCGACTTCTTCAGGATGGAATATGGCCAGTTATTCCTGGCATCACTAAGGCAGGTTTTGAGGGGATGCGTACCTACAAGCATCTACAAACCTCCGTTGCCGAATACTACGCCTTGACTTGTCGGTCCAAAAGGTCAAACTCTCACCGTATCCTTGGTGCCATCGGGTATGATGTACTTGTTGTGAACTTCATGTCGGCCGATGTTCCCGCTGTGAGCTCCGGATATGCCTGGTGGCAAATGCTGCGTCATGGTCAAGCTTCCCAGCGTGACCTACATCTCAATACCAAGATTCCCGTTCTGTATCATACGGCCGTGACCACAGTACCCAAGAAGCTTGAATATACCAAACAAGTCCTGAACGCACTCGGAATAATTGATTTTGATTCTTGATACGAGTGGAAGAAGACGGTTATTAATAAACTTCATGAACATCAACATGAGTCGGCCCATGAGTACCACAGTAACTCGTATTTTCCATTGAGATGAGTGCCCGTTGTCCTAGCAAGAGTAACGAAATGGCCCCGTTTCTAACGCCTAGTTCTCATTGTAGATATTTCTGTGAAGACGACACATTTGCATTCATCAGTGGACGTTTTATGTGGGATGTGGGCCCGGTCGCCAACACAATCATCAAGAATGTTGTGTGCAACAGCTGTCACCAGATCATCTCCCAGGCCAAGGAATGGTATCACATCAATAGATTTGCAGCCAGCACTGAGGACATGCGCAAGGCAGTGGTCCTGGGACCGATGATCTCTGAGAAGCCTCGGAAGGACTCAACACAATAGATTTCGAAGCCCGACAACGACGGTCAGACCAGCAATGCCACTGCAAGCAACCAGAGGAACAGGAGGGGATCGCCTTCAAATTTGAAGAACTGTCAAGTCACATCGTCAAAATCGGAGATGGCTACCACACTCAGTCCTGTCCTTTCACCGGTCATAACTACCCTGCCAGAGACGACGAAGTTGCCGAAGCCCAACAGAGATAGTACGGCTAAGAACACTATTGATCATGTTAGCGGAGTGAAACTTGCCAGTGAGTCATCTACTATTGCCGAATGCCCAGGACAGGGGGAATTCTTGTTCGTTCCCACGGCTACTGATCGTAAGTCAACGTCTGATGGTTCGGAAGAAACCGTCGAGCCAGGTATTTCATCGAAAGATGACTATCCTCCCGCTCTTTCAACTTCTCCTTTAAGTGAATATGGAGAAAAGACAGAAGACGTCCCTGTTGTATCCAGAATTATTGAACCCTTTGCTCCATCTCCGGAAAATCTGACCTCCATCGTCTCGGCTATCAAGGTACCCTCGTCTCTCTCACCAGGAAATCCCGGGCTGGTTGAAGAAAAGATGACTTGGGCCCGGTTTCCAAGCTTGACCAAGGTTTACTCTACGCAAGAGAAGACGGACATTTATAAGGCTGAATCAAGCCATGTGAATTGTAGTAATTCAGTAGCTAGCAGCTTACCTTTGGAAGATGCGACAATAGGCGGCAAATCCTGCAGCTGTTCACTGTGTCATGGTTAGTTATTCAATAGTGCTTTTCGATGAATTAAGAATTTGCTTTTTTTTGTCCTGGTAACTTTTCTGTACATACTTTGTCTGTGGCGTCAGCAGTGGGGTCGGATGAGTGGGTCGGAGATCTCCACTTTCAACGACATGTCGTGAATGGGGCAATGCTACTGAGATTGTGACATTGGGGGCAATGAAGCAGAATCAGGTGACGACGAGATGTGACATGATGGTTTTTTCTGGTAATTGTAGAAGTGTTCTAGATGCTAGGGTAGATTGTTATCGTTTTGCTTGTTCTTTTTTGTGTCATGACAAAAAAATATGTGATGGCCTCGGTTATTTGTTTGCTGGTAACAAACGGATTTGGCAATTGGTGTTGGAGAAAGTTCCCAAAACCCGTGATTATCCATACAAAGAAATGCAAAGAAATGTTTCAATGTTTCCGGAAAAGTAAAGTCAATAAATGTATGGAAAATACACTGCAATTCAAGGGCACATGAGAAATTTTTGTCCAATTATTTTATTTTCATCCTGGCTATTTAATTATTTAATTATTGCTTCACTCGTTTGACATCATAATTAATATCTTCACAATGTCCGGAATGCCAAGACGATGGCAGCTCAAAACCGCCAATAGACTCAATCTTGTCTATCCGCCCCTCCCCGACTTTCCACGACCCTTCCGCGTTTCATCAAACACATCACTCGCAGGCAAAGTCGCCATAATCACTGGTAAACATTCTTCCCATTCTCTCTCAATCTCTAACATATTGACCATCCTGACTAACGGAGCCCTGCCCCTTCCCCAGGCGTCACGGACTCAGTGGGCATCGGGAGGGCCACGGCCATCTTGTTCGCTGAGGGGAACGTCACGGCGGTGTATTTATGTGCGGAGGTGGCGGCAGTGGTGAACGACAAGTGGTTGGAGGTGATTGGGCAGGATTTGCAAAGGCGGTATCCGGAAGTTGCGGTGCATATGCGGGCTCTGGGGCGTGATGGGCATAGGGTGGAGAGGGTGGTGGATGACGTGATGAGAACTTATGGGCATTTGGACGTTGTGGTTGCGCATAAGCCGAATGAGATGATCGGTGGCAATGGCAATGGCAACGAGATATGTGCGGCGGTGGAGTATGCGGGGGAGGCGATGAGAAGAAGCAGAAGTGGAGGCGGGGTCTTTGTGTGGGTCCAGGGGCGCCCGGTGGTGGACGGTATGCCGGGGGTTAGGGAGGTCAAGGGGGAGTTTGGGGGCGTGAGGGTTTGGGAGGTGATGCCGGGAGGGCCAGGGGGGAGTATGGTGGCGATGAAGGTGGCAGAGGCGGTTGTGGGATTGTGTGCGGAAAGGGGGGATTTCATGGTGGGGGAGAAGGTGCCAACATTTACGAGTAAGCTGTGAGGGATGTATGTACATAGACGGCACAAACAAAGAATTGTTATTAGGTCTATATATCAACAATAGAACAGAAAAAAGTAGATTCCGATCCCCAAACTCCGAAACTCCATTCATATCTCCAAGTATTGTATATCAAACTCAAATATCCACCTCCATCACCCCCGTCGCCATCTCCAACTGCGAAATCTTCATCAACATATTCTCCTCCCACCCCCTCTGCTCCCTCCTCTTCTCCTCGCTCAAAAAATCCCATCTCGCCTGCATCATCGTATCACTCCTCTGCACCAGCCCCGACGTCTGCGCCGCCTTCTCCCTTCCACTCCGCACCCTCTCCTGCGCCTCCACCAATCTCTGCACCACCTCACCCACTGACCGCATCCAGTCCGCCTCCATCCACTCGGGATTCTCCGAGACCTTTTCGAGCCCGGCCGCGAGCAATTTGGCCGTCGGGACGCTCCAGCCCTCCCAGTCGGAGCGCTCGGGCAGCGACTCGGCGAGGTCTTGGCGCACGCGGAGACAAAGGTCGACGGCGAGGCGGCGGGTTTTCGGGGATGGCGTTAGGGAAGTGGGGATCTCGTGGATGCCAGGGACGTGTGGGGTGCCGTCGGTGAGGGTGGTTGACGATAAGAGGTAGGCGCCGTGGTCGACGACGAGGACAAAGACGGCCATGACGACGGCGGTGAGGTTGTTCATGACCCAGGGATCTTCTGTCCTCTTGCCCCCGCGTGCAACAATGTGATCCAGGGCGCCAAAGATGCTCGGCGCCATGTACCGGTGGTCAGACTTGACGCACAGATACCGCGCAACGGGGACCATCCACCTAGGAAGCGGTGACGCAGCCTTCCCCTTGTCAGCCGCAGCCTTCTTAATACCACTTAGCAACGCGGGCGTCTGGTTCTTTTGTGGGATGCGCCCGATCATGGGGGCGGTGGCATTGACGCGCTTGACGCCGCGGGGGGGCATCGGTGAGGGTATGGGCGGGGCGGCGGAGGGGCGGGCGCGGGTGGTGGATGTGGATGGGCGCATGAAAGTGGTTTTGGGGAGGGCATTGTCGAGGTGGGTGTAGAGGCGCTTGTAGACTCGAGGGGGGATCGGTGGGCGGGGTTCAATAGGGGGAAGATTAAGGACAATTTTGAGACTGGATTGGAGGGGGAGGAGTGTTAGTTATGGAGGGAACAGAACGGACTGATAGATGGAGGAATAGAAGAAGGGACAAACCGGTCGCAGGCGAGGTGGGCGCAGCAGTAAGTACGGGCGATTTCTTCATCAGGTTTGAGGGCAGAGGCGCGTTGGCGGGATTGGGCGACGAGAGAGGTGGCGAGGTCGGTGAGTTGGCGGGGGACGTTGGGACCATGGCTAGGCATGAGGGCCAGGAGGGTTTGTTCCATAGAGCGGTTCATGGTAGCGATGGGAGGAGGTATGCGGGATACCAGTTGGGTTTGATCGGTGAAGTGAGGTACTGCTCATGGAGAGCACGTGTGAATATGCGGACTGGAAACAGGCTAAGTGGTGACATCAAAAGTGATCTCTTGCTATCAAGTTTCGCAGGGAAACGTGGCGTGTTAGGGTTAACACATGGTTTCCAGGATTTCAAGGGTCTGTGTCTTACCAGGGTTCGGATTGTCAGCCCTTAGGGTCTGTCATCCCGCCCTACTCCAGCCGCTATAACCCAAAACGGAAATCCCATCACCATCTTGTCTCGCCATTCGAAATTTCTCGTCACCGATCTCATCTCACACGGGCTAAAATCGTCTTTGCGACAACAAGAAAAGATCCCGTCTCACCCAGTGTTATTTTGCCCTTTAGAAACACTGGCTCTTTCCGGTTTGAGATTTCTGGGAGATTGACAATAGTACTGTGTATTTAGAATAAGAACGGGTTAACGTTAGCCCGCTGGGCTAGATTGTTTTAGGTCTGGCTTAGAGTGGTTTCACATGTGAAGATGGTGCTATATCAGATGTTTTTATGGCAAGTTTGCCATAATATTTTTTTTATAGGATATGTGCTGATAAGTTCTTTATCATTGCTCGTCATTGCTATCTTGAGAGAGAAATTATTCTATATATGTCTCTGTGATTAGATGTGCCGACTTTTTTGACTGGTATCTCATTTCCTTTCGGGGCGCACATTTTATCTGCTAGCCAAAATTCGCATCCCGCTTGCCCATGGCCACTAAAATACCAAGCCGTCTCACCCTCTCCAATTCTCACCAACACACCAACTACTCCTTCACGTTTCCACATTTTTTAGGAGCCCCCGCCCTCTCTTACGCCTTGAACGGGTTCTTCGCCTTCAGGGTCGCACAAGCTCGTGGGTGGCGGCGATAGGCCATCATCTTGCGGATCCCGTTTGCCCAGTTTAATTTTGGGGTCATTGAGGCTTGTGATATTACGTTTTTTTTTTTGATTTTGGTTTTGGGCAGAGAATGAAAGCGGTGGATATCAGGAGAAGAGAATTTCAGGAGGCCTTTATAAGTGGGTTGCATCTGACACCAATTGACTCTACTAACGAGGATCCATTTTTTTTTTCATACAAGATATCTGCAAACATGAGGTCGTTTATCGTAGCTTTACTGTGCTTCATTACAGTGCCGCTGGCCATCTTGGCCTCGCTGACAACCTTTCTGTCCTTCTCAATCTTGTTCCTCAGAGTCTCGTTGACATATCTTGACGTCTTCCTCAATTGGCTGCCAACAACTCTCCCTCGCAAAAGGCACCCGTCGACTTCTCTCATCTTTCTCTTCCCTTCGTTACTCATCAACCTCTTCTTGCCGTCGTCTTCTGAAACCCCGTCATCACCTGCACCCATTGGCATCACGCCGTCTCCGCGCTCTTCTCGCCGTAGCAGCCACTGTGATAGTTTCTCGTTGACGCTTGAAGCCCCCGAGGAAGTAGAGGAAGAAGAGGAAAAAGAGGAAAAAGAAACAGAGACCGAAGAAGATTACTACTACTATCATTCCCAAGATCCATCCTCTATCCCTCCCCGCCCCCACTTCAACAGCCACATCTTCACCATTGGCTCCTCCAGAGCCTTCGGCCATCCGCCCGCCACTACCACTATCACCACCGTACGCCCTACATCGTAATCATCATCCACGACTTCCGTCAGCCTCAAGGAACGGCTGGCACACCTGGCGAGATCAAGAGGCCAGTCATTTGTGGGGTTTTCCAAAGGGAGGGATCGGGGGATTGTGGGAAGTGGGGACTGTGAGGAATAAGGATTGGACGGCGTCAACGAATTAGCGGCGGGGAAGCCCTGTGGGTGGGGGGTGGAAGAGTGGGTATTTTAATGTGAAGAGGGCTGTTAGTCATGATACGCTGACAACCCTGTGATTTTTTTGTCATTCTTGTTTTCGTTGTACATATAGACTCTGCTTATATAATAGATATTCATCATTTTGTTTCTGTCGAAATTAAAATCATAAAATCGTGAAATATCAAAACTCCGTACCAACTATTGTGATATCATCAAAACAAAGCAACCAATCAAACCATCTCTAACCTGCTGATATCTTGTTGCCCTCCCTTCACATCACTGACCAAAAATAATTCGCATAAAAAAACCGCGAAAATTTCTTATCCAAATTCACCACATGCACATCCCCCTTCCCCTCATTCCTCACCACCGCCTTCGTATATTCCCCCTCCTTCCCATCCCTCTCCAACTCGATCCCTAAACTTCGATAAACCTTCAATCGCAACAATACCTCATCATCCACCAAGTCGCTCTCCCGCGGCTTCCCCTCGGCATCCAGGTCACCGCCATCAACACCTTGCAACTCGAGTTCCTGGAGGCGCGCGGCGAGATCGGCGGCCTGTTGGGCGAGGCGTTCGGTTTCCATTTCGGCGTCTGAGGCGGCTTTGGCGGTGCGGAATTTTTGGGTGTCGAGACGGGCGATGGAGGAGGCGTGGGTGGTGGGGGAGTGGGTAGAGGAGAGTTCTTCGTGTTGGGATTGGAGGGTGTTGAGTTGACGGGAGAGACCTAGGCGATGAAAGTTAGCAGTGGGGGACGGTGAGTCTTGATGGGGATTATGGGGACATACGGCGGAGGGCTTGTTCACATTCTTTGGCGCGGAGGTCGCGGGCTTGGTTGAGGGTAGCGAGAGATTCGTTGATGCGGGCGATTGCGATGCGGTCGGGTTCGATGTTGAAGTTGTTGATTGTTTGGTTTATGAGCTGGGGGTGGTGATTAGTGGGGGCACTTCAGGCAAGGTGGTGTCGCGAGATACACAATACCTTTGCGGGCTCTTCTGATAGAAGCATTTCGACTGTAGTTTGTGGGTTGAAACTTTGGGGAACAATTGCGAGGTATGACGTATGTGTCTTTGCAAATTGAAAAAAAAAAAAAATTACCGCCTTGTCACAAATCTAGTTGTGATAGACTTCATATCGCCATAACCCAATCGGGACAAATCCAAACAATCCCGGTCGTCAGCGCTCTACAGCCACATATGCGCGCCACAACAATATACTTGACATGTGGCGCACGGCTTGCACCTAGCCATTTACGTCACGCCAGATCTCGGACGACAGGGAACATAGCTCTCGCGCAAGGCTTTAGGGTTTGCATAGAACCTTCCTTAGGCCTTTGGAGGAACGTCATTTGGGTGGCCTTGCATCACAAGACGAGACTGGACGTCGCATGATTACAACAACCTTGAACGATTTCTAACTGACTGTTTCGTTTTTGTCTTTTCTTTTCTTTTCTATTTATTTATTTTGTTCGAAAGAGATTCTCTAGACAAATATTCACAATGGGTGTTGAGCTTCCTTGTAAGTTTACAGAATCGGAAGCTGAAAAAGCTCAAGCTGTGAACGGGATGGTTGCATGTGATCTGCTTGTTCTCACAGTTTGTGCAGTTTGCGATGGGCCGTTTGCTGACTCGTTCGTTTCTTGTGTTTAATTAATTAGACGCTCTTGATGTTGAAACGTAAGTCTTGTCGTACAATGCGCAACTTCACAGTCCATCTTTGCAGAAATACCGAAATCCACCCGGTGTGGACACTTCCGATTTACCTAATAGTCCGGCTAACATGGCAACATTCAATATAGCCCCCTGAAGCCGGAAGAGCTTCAGGTTCTCCGTACCCAATACGAAAAAGAAGGCGACCTCGTCGGCGTCCAGACCAAGTTCAACTATGCTTGGGTACGTACATACGATCCATTCCCTCGCCTCTCTCCCCCCTTCAATCTCAACGACCTTCGGCACCGAAGCTAACACACCAATCCCCTATGTCCAGGGCCTCGTAAAATCCAGCAACCGCAACGACCAACAACTCGGCGTCCGCCTCCTCGCCGACATCTTCCGCCAATCCCAAGAACGTCGCCGCGAATGCCTCTACTACCTTGCCCTCGGCAACTACAAGCTAGGCAATTATGAGGAGGCCCGTCGGTACAATGAGCGTCTGCTCGAGAATGAGCCGACGAATATGCAGGCGGCGAATCTGCGGACGCTGATTGACGACCGGGTGGCGAAGGAGGGGTTGGTGGGTATGGCGATTGTTAGTGGGGTGGCATTAGTGGCGGGGGTGGTGGGTGGGTTTATTTTGAGGAATGCGAGGAGGAGATAAGGCGCTTACTTCTTGGCAGGTTCTTACGCTATGAGGGGAATGGGGTTCGGAGGGTAGATGAAATGGATGAGTGTGTGAGTTCGAAAAGACCTGTTTGGACTTGATTATGAGAGGAGCTGTTGTATATATGTAATGAGGAAGGGTTTTCAATTGTTGGGTTGGTTTGCTGTCATGCTACATTCAATGTAGTTTTCAAATGTCTGGAGATCGCCAGGCATCGGTTGAGATGCTGTGAAGTCGGGTAGTTAGGTGCAGTCGAGACATGATAGACTGTGGCAGGTATTCCCGAGTTTGATGCATATATGGAGGATATTGGCATATCGATGTTTTGGGGCCGTGAATGTAGATTTGAGAGCTGAGTGGGTAATCAAGTATCGTCAGGTATTCTGCAGAAGTCCTATTTCGGTGATATTAGCAGTGACTATACAAGGAGTCAACAGTGATTTGATGTGTAAGAACGAGCCATATAATGACTTTGAGTTTGTTGTTGGGTTGAGATGGATAGGTTACTCTTCATGCAGCATGATTAGGCACAATTAACCTGGCTACATACTTGTACATGGCCCAAGTCGACAGACAACTCTTGATATCACTATTATGATGCCTTTTGCTACTGCAAACACTTTGTGCTAATATTTGTTATAATATCCTGTTTTGAGTTACAAGATGAGTCTTTTTAATTCTCAATATGTAGTAAAATCACAACGTAAATCACATGTTCCGATTAGGTTTTCAATCTTACATCTAGCCTATTCAGAGTTGTCTTTGTTTTGCTTAATATTTGGGTTGTGTTGTTCATAACCCTAATGAACTCTCGACGGTCGGTGCTTTAGAACGAGGCGCGGAACAATCCATAAATCAAGGTGTGGAATGTCTGAATGAAAATAGCATGAAACCGTCAACTGCAAAGCTTCAATCAGTTGTTTGCTATGTTTTGGAGTTTTCATTGATGTCAGAGCCTGTCGTCTGATGACGTTATAAGGAGTCGGAATTTGTTCTTTAATAGGGCCAGGCCCCCTATCGAGAAAGTTCTCTCAGGGACGGGTTACCTGTATTTCGGGATTTAGTGTGCATGCGAACAGTGAGTTTCAGGGAAGACTTCCGAGGGTTAAAGAGAATTTTATATGGCAAGGTTAGCGATTGAGGGCATTTGTCATGAAGAGAGATTTTACATGAGAAAGATGACAGGTCAATAGTGCAAATTTTGTAATCAGTTGCTTCGTCTAGAATCATCTTTGCCTCTTTTTTTATTACACTGGAATTTGACTGCCAAGGCTAAATTGTGAGCTCCGAGCTGTCACCATTATCATGCTTTACAAATAAAATACGGAAAGCTAGAGCTTCCCTCCAATAGAACGGCAAACGGATGGTAATAATCCATTTGTGTATTGCATCACAGCAATCAGATGATTCACCCCATGTATTGATCTCAAAAAAAATACCACAAGACAGAACTCCATTTCCAGTGTCAATTTCGCCATTTGGTCCAAGTCATCAAGTACCAAGTTCTCCCGCTTCTTCAACCCCCGCGACTCACACACACACACACTCTTTCTGCCCATCATCATACTGAATGTAAAACTGCCCGCAGGGGTGTGCCGCTCCGCAATCATCGAAACAAGTTTCCTACTTGTGGAATTACAACTTTCTCTGCTATTCTTTTGCATTTCCTCCATCTCCAAACACATCTACCAAATTTACCTCCAAAAATTAAATAACAAACTCCTCATTCTCTGAGTTTCTTTTTTGTTACCTACCTTTGTTGCCTATTTGTTAATTGAGGTAGTTACTCGAGCTAAGAATTAACATTTGTTTGTTGGGTTAGTTTCTTCCTAAGAGTCGATCGAGTTCCTTCCATAATTGATTGATACATATCACACCAACGCCAACGCCATCTGACTAAGCCGGCGCTGCGGGCAATTCAGCTTCGATTTTCCAGACTTGACATTTCTAATCTTGTTATCTTTTTTTTTCTTTATTTTCTTTTTTGCATTGATGTTTTGGCGTTCGTGAACACTTTATAGCATATTTTTGATCGTTCTTCCTTTTTTTTTGTTCAAGATCATTTTTGACAAGTTCATATAACCTACGGAGTCTGACAACAGCGACTGAACTGCTTTGCCATCGATGTTATCCACCAACTGTTAGGACTCCACATCACACATACCCAACCACTTTTTCGAATCTTTGTTGCCGAGAATAGCAAAGAATCTCACTGACTAGACGCTCCGATTTGATTGGCTTACACGATCCGAATTCCGGCACTTGTCTCTAGCAGAGTATTGTTTTCCTCTCGAAATCCTTGGACCAAAACTCATTACATTGCTGTGTACTGTCCACCATACAGTTTTGTTTTCGCCTGTACCTTGAGTGTAGAAGTCGGAATTGGCACGCTGTATACAAGCAGTGCTGTAATTAGGTCTTGCTCGGATTTTCAGGTTCCAACATTCTCGACCTTTGGATAAGATTTTTAATTGGAACTTTTGGTATACTGATCCCGAAGCTGGTTTTGAGACTCTCATTCTCAAAATCCGGGATACCCGTTGACCGATCGGACTCTTTTCTTTCATTCTCTTTTCAACTTCTGGTCGCATACCATAAATATCAGCATCCGCGCCATTATTAATACCACAAACCAAAATTTCGACTCATCTCCGCCTGTCTACACACAATGCCGCGCCGCGATATCCTGCTAGCAGACAGGACTCTGGCTCCATATGCTAATGGAGAGAATCCGTTGACTTTGAGAGCTCCTGGACGTGGTGAATGGCTTGGTAATCGGGAGGGGAGCATAATTGCCTATTGCAATAATTGTAAGGAGGATTATTACGTCAGGGAGAGTGAGATAGTCGGAAATAGCTTGAGCTGCAACAAGTGTAACCGCCCAACTGTGTTGGTAAGTCATTTACTTTTAAAAAGCGTCTAAGTTACGGAAAATGCTGACCTTGTTGCTATAGATTGACGAAGAGAATGACCCCAGGGGGCCAATAGAGCCATACGTTGCCCCGCTGCCACCACCACAACCCCAACGTACATCGAGAGGTTTCAGACGACTCATCTTTCCATTCACCAGTACTGAAGATAGAGATGCCTTTATCCAACGTGCCACATATCGATTGGCTAGCCTTATTCCTGGGACCTCCGTGGTAGAATCAAGAGCCGGAGAGTCCGTGCCCGGGGTGACATTTAGACGTTTCGTTGTGAATACACCTGTGAATGGCGAGAGAACTACTACTACTACATCGAGTGATAGTCAAGGGGCGCCAGCAGTTGACACGGCGAATACCGACACTCACCACACGCATAGTCATACACACACCCATATCCACACGCATACATATAACAATGATAGTACCGGTCGACCATCCGACGCCCCCGAACCCAGCAGCGCGCAATCGAATGAGGGCTCGTCATCAGCTTTGGAGGAGGCGGAGGAACAGGCTGCTGAGGCTCAGGCTCAAAATGGGGCGGAAAGCGACGAGATAAGAGTTGAAATTCTGGCCGAGATTGGAGAAAATAATCAAACTTCACCACCAACTGATCCTAGTACTCGAGAAGAACATCATTCGAATCCGTTATCACAAGTGGAAATCCTCTATGGTTTTGACGGTGGCCCAACCATTGTCAGCATGCACAGGACAGTCAACATACCCATGGAAAGCCCCGATAGATCTCGGCCAGCGCCTACCAATCCGTAAGTCCTGTTAGGGTTTGTTTTTGGAAGATTGAACTGACAGATTTTAGGATCGATGTGTCTCGAATGTTTGCCAACGATCTCCGTAGAGTGATCGAAGAAGAGCGTGACAGACTCAGAGGTCAACAACCTGCTCAGAATGCGACCATTAACGACGAAGAGACAAGACCAGAGGACAACGAAGCTCCGGAAGCCAACACCAATATTCGTCCCGATACTACCACCGAAGGTACCAACACCACCGCTGAGAACAGAACGGCGCAAACTCTGGACCACATTGCGAGTGTTCTTGGATTCTTGCATTGGATGCGTCCTGAGATCCGGAATTCAAATGATCCCGAGTTTCACTTTATCTTAGAGAACTTCCATGGTCGTAACAGAGATGGCAATGTCCCGAGTGCGCCGGATGCTGTTCAGGCACTGGAACGTCACAAGGTTGACGACGACGTATTGAAAAAGTACGAAGGGAACTTGGAATGTATGATTTGCCTGCAGGATATGGAGATTGGAGAGACCATTACCAAGATGCCGTGTAAGCACTGGTATCATGACGAGTGCCTGGGCACTTGGTTGAGCTCTCACAACACGTGCCCTTTGTGTCGGAAGCCAATCGCCGGGGAGAATCCAACTCCAAGATTTGTCCCACTTGCTCGTTTCTTCTCCACGAATCCTGAAAACCCCGAGGAATGGCAATCTCAGGGTGAGGGCATCCAGTTCAACTTTACTCGCCCTGCCCCGACAGAGTTTGGCGGAAATAACCCCTTCAATTTTGGCAACACTGGAGAAGGCCCAGGACAGATTCATCCAGCCATCCCGGCCTTGATTTCGTTGATTCCTGGCCTTGCTGGTTTCGGTGGAGAGTCGCGTCCTGGGCTAAACACGAGCCGTTGGCCTCGTCCGGTCCCGCCGCCTTCTGTGCACATTGAGCAGAGAACGTTCCAGCCCACACCACTGACCCAACCAGTCGCTGATCTGCTCCGGTACCCGGTGTTTACTCCGCAGATGAATGCGCAATCCGCTGCTGCCGCTACGGCGCCGCGGGAGATTCCGGCCGAGACGCCTACTCAGCGTGCGGTGAGACTCCAGCAGGTTTTGCCGCAAACTATGCCACGGAATACGCGGGCTTGGGGGACTGCTTTTGCGGACCCGGAGGCAGCTACGCCACAATGGACTAATCCGGAGGAAGCGGCGTTTTATCAACCGGAACGCACGGCGAGAATGCGAGGTTCTAGTCTGGAGAGGGACCAGAGACAGCAGTCGAACGCTGATAATGCAATGGCTGATGCTTATCGTACTCGGGATGTGAACAGTGCTGAGCAGGCCCCATTGTTCATGAGACCATCTGCTGGCAATTCGCTGCCAACGCCTTTTGGTGGCATCACCCGTCGGGATCCGGGCTTCCAATTTCTATTTGAAACGGCGGAGGCACCGCCGGTGGCTATGGGCAGGTCGATGGACGGGTCGGCGGATGGCCAGCCGAGTGCATATAGTTTGGCGGGCCGTGGCGAAGAGGCGGCAGCGCATAGACAGCGGCGGAGAGACTTGGGGAGAGAGGATAGAGAAGGCGGGGACGAGACCGAGACGAGCGGGCGGGATAGTGATTTTGGGGGGATCTTGGGGATGGTGAGCCGGCGGTTTTTGGGCAGGCGCGACGACAACTAAATGAGAGAAGGGTCCTCAGGGGTAGGGTTTATTTTTTGGTTTTGGGAGTGTATTATGTTTTTATTTAATTATAGCCGGGTTGGGTTTTTTTGGTACTGCATTGAATAGGTATTGATTTGAGCAAGTGTGACGTGAACTTGTGTAATTTGTAACTTGGTGAGTATATATTTAGGATTAGGTTTGAGTGGGCTTGAGCGCTAGCATGATTGGTGATTCAGAACTAGTTGAGGCTTGATGTGATAGCAGACATGACCTTTATCATTCAAGTTATAACTTAGAAGACGTTTTGAGAATATTATGGTGCAAGTGTCAATGTATTTTGTGGGTGTAACCTCAGTTTTGTGGTCCTTTTGTATTACAAACCTATTCCAATCCAAGAAATACCCTAACAACTTACAACCCAAGGCCTACGAATAACACGAAAAACACTCCCACCCACTATCCGAATCACTTAGATACCTCTTCCATCACGGATTCCGAATCCCATCGCATCCCGAGCATTCGCGGCTGCCCAGGTAACACTATTATCAGGCAGAGAGGTCCAAAACGCCATGCTGGAGGTTGAAGAAACCCTGGGGAACATTGAGGGCGAGGCTGAATTTGTGGAGGGGGTCGGCGGTAGTGGTTGTGTAGGTGGTTGTCGTTGCAGCCTTGGAGGATTAGCAGGTTGTGATGGGGCCGGAGGGGCCGGAGGGATTGTTGTTAGCATAGGAAGAGGAAGAGGGAAGCGGAATGTCGAGGAGGGCAAAGGATGTGTTGCGGTGGGTTTGGGGGCCCTTATTGTAGAGGACGATGGTGTGCGTTTGAGCGTTTGGGGTGGACGGGTCAGTGGATAGCTGTAACGGGGGTTCTAATTTTAAGAGGGCCTAGTAATGATCATCGAACTTGAAGGGCCACAGTGTGGAAAAATCAAAGTCATCGGAGGGGGGGGGGAGGTGGTGTCTCCTTGATGTGGGATCTCAGCCACTCTAGGATGATGGGCGAGTCTGTATCTTTATGTTTGTAGATGCGAGACCAAATATCATCAAGATCCTCAAAACATCCCAGCAGCCACTGGACTAGTATATTGTGGCTCCGCGACCATGCGTCCTGGGATTCTCGGTGTAGGAGGTGGCATATGGCATTCGCCGTGTCACGGTCTCTATCCGTGCGGCATATGGAGTCCAACAAGTTTAGTAGCTTGCTGCAACCCTCTATAAACACTCAAAAGCCTAGTGACGGGTCATCTAGCAACATGCCTACATGTTGCGGCAGCACCGACACCCGGGTCAGCCGTCTTCTGATTGCGACGCTGTCGTCAGGTGCAATAGCCGGGACACTGCCCCGTGATAAGAAGTAAGTGTTACAGTACTTCTTGTCAAAATGAGAATGTAGACAGGTCGAAGAGTCCCCTTTGCTTTTGTAGATCAGAGATTCTTGTTAGCTAGTGAGCCCGCGGACATCCCCCATCGACCAGACAGGTCTGATGCCACCGCTAGGAGGTTGACTCAAGTCACTCATTGGGCCGTGGCTGGATGAGGAGCCTAGTCAGGAGCATGGAGGCGTATATATTGTGACTGTCCTAGAACGGGTAGACGGTGCGATCCGCGACTGTGCGTAGGGCGGCGAATCTGTCGGTGGTGGCACGGTCCATCCACAAATAGAGTATCTCGAGGATGCGCTGTTCCGGCAGGAGACAGGGGGTGAAGGAGACTAGGCAGTCGGCACGCTAGGGGGCTAGTGAGAGAGTGGTGGCATGCCTGGGGTGGAAGAGGATGAGAGTGGTATCGCTGAGGGTTAGCTCAGGAAGACCAGGGGCCGGAGTCGAGGGTGGTGGTGAGGAAGGATAGGATGGTTTTTGTGGTGACGGTTAGGTGAAGTCTAGGCCTGAAAAGAGGTAGCCGTGGACAGTGTAAGGATAAATAAGTGGGGTGCCGGGAGTGGCTAGATTCCGGGTGGAGAGAAGGGCGACGGTGGCGAGGGAGGAGGCGTATATGTAGGCTAGTAGCGGCATGGGAAACTGGTAGTTGCTGAGATTATGGGCCGTACAGAACGTGTCTATCCATAGCCATACCACGGGGTCATCTTTTTTTGTTCTCCCTAGGACAAAGAAACGCTTTGGTTAGTGTCTAGATTCCGGGAATCTCCGGATGTGGCTTGGCGGAGGAGCTGTCTTCTTCCTTTTTTAAGCCCGGTGGCCGGATAAACAATTCCTCCTCGTGTATATGGGGTATAATAAAATACGGAGGCTGACGATCCGCGGGGAACTCCTCTGTGTTGAGGATGGATAGGTTAACGAGGCGGAGTGGGGGGATGCCGGGGGCGGGGGAGACGGATCAGCAGTAGCTTTGTGCGACTTGGAGCACGGAGGGATCGAAGAACGCTATGATAGATTTGCGATTGTGGTGGTCAGTTTCGTAGTGCTTCTGTGGGCTAAGATTGGATTGGAGACATGCTTTTAGGAGGCGGGGATCAATGGTTAATTAGGCAATTGTGTCCAATGTACTTTTATGTGACAAGATGGGCAGTTGCCATCAGGCTCTGATTTGAAAAAATTGTGGTCTGACAAATAACCGAAAAAAAAGTCGACAAAGAGGACACAGATGAATAACCCCGCACAGAAACACTTGTCATTATATACATGTTTTTATATACACAAGGCCACCGCCACTATCCCCCCATCCCCACCCCGTTCCGATCCCACCTCCCCGCTGCCAACAGCCCCTCCCGCACCTCGTGAAACCGCCCCTCCACCTCTGCACCACTCCCCTTCTGCACCCTCGCTACCCCCAACTTCAACCCCTCCCCCACCATCCCGACAAACCGCGATGGCACCTGCCCCGCGGTGACCCCCCGGAGCAACGCTGAGTACACGGCCAACGGGTGAGTGAGTGACGCCGGTGGTCCACTGAGCAGGATTAACGCCTCGAAGGCAAAGTATACGGAGAACAGGGGCATCATAGAGAGACTTGGGTCTAGCGAGGATAGATGGAGTAATGAGGAGAATAGTTTTGCAGTATCACCGGAGGCCGCCGGTGAGCGCAGGTGCACGGGGTCTGTCAACATAACCTGCAAAAGCTGCACCATGTGATTCGCATACGCGTGTATTGTCCTCACCATATGCAGTGGTCCCTGTGCCTCCGATACTGACGACGTGTACAACCCATGCAACGACCCATTGTACTCCGCTAAATTCTGCCCAATCTGCTGCACCTGCAACCCCACCTGCGGTGACGCTTGAAGTAACGGGCTCAACTGCGGATGCAACAGCATCTGGTGAAGGTGTAGCAACTCGCCCAGGATCCTCATCAACGGCAGGATGGTCCCAAAAATGGAAGCATCCGTGCACGTGTAGATTCCCCTGTCATTGAACGCCGCGTCAGTCGGCGGGTTACTAGATAACTGGAAGGACGACGATGTCCACTCGGCCTCCGGCACCGGCCGGGACAGCTCCTCACACAAATGATCTGGCAGCATCAGCGGCCGATTCAATAGGAACGCCAAGTGCCGGTCCATAATGTACAGCAGATACCAGACTCGCCGTCTCTCCTCTGCAACCTCGGCTGCCACCGACGGCACCGGCGTGTGTAGCCGTAGTTCCAACCCCAACATAAAGGCTACCGTCCACCGGCGCACCGCTGCTTGCCCGCGCACACAGCTTGCTAAATGGATGTACGCAATCAAATCATCGATCGTCCCAAGCGGTGCCAAGGCCTCTGGGGGCCCCACGGGCACCACAGTCGCCGGCGGTATCGGCTGTAGAAACGACGTGGTCAGCGACAGTAATGACGTTGTAACCTCTTCTTTGCCCGCGGGCGTGCCCAGCTCGGGAGCATCTGATGACTTGGCAGCAATGTACAGTATTGATGCTAACAATGCCAACGAGCAGACGCGCGGGGCCGTCTGGTGTAGCAGGGAGCCTCGACGGAGGACGGGCGTCAATAAATGCGTCTGGCCCATGGCGTAGTGGTTGAGAAGTGCCGAGGCTAAACTTGGCGATATCGAGGATGGAAGATGCGGAAGTAGCTGGTTGAGGACGGGGTAGTGTTGGAGTGGTGGTGGCGGCGGGTTGATTGGATATAGTGCATTTTGGTAGAGCGGGATCGACCCCGAGGCAATCGGTAGCCACTCAGCGGCCGGATTTGTCGACAGATACGACGATATGCTGTCGTTGCGCAGCCCAAAGGTATCCGAGTACGCCGGACTACTCTGCATGTCGTAGGGAAAATCCCCGTAGTTACTTGGCATGCCCGTTGCTGTTGCCTTTGTCTCGCCGCCGGTTGGATACGTGAGTACGTCAGTCATTTCGCCGGTGTATGGGTCTAGGGCGAGCCCGTCGCAGGCTATGGTTAGGGGGAGGCCACTAGAGAGATTTTCGGGGTTGTCGAAGTGGGGGCGGTCGGGTAAGGTCGATGGGCGGCGGCGCCGGGAGGGGCGGCGGGTGGTTTGGTGTGTTGGGGAGACAGGGGAGACAGATTTGTTGGGGGATGTTGGCGATGGATGTGCATTTGTATTGCCGGTTCCCGAGTGTTGAGCCTGGGCGGCGGCCTGGGCGGCTAGGTCTTTCCTAGAGACTTTTCCGCGCTTTTTGCGTTCGCGGATGTATTCGCACGAGAGGCCGAATTCTAGATGTGGTACCGAGCATAGTCAGCTTTGTTAGTATATACATAGAGGTGGTACGTGGTACGAACCGATGCAGTGGGCGCAGGGGTGGTGGCCATCGCATTTGGTGCGGAGTTGGTTGCATTGGTCGCAGGCCCGGCTGATGCGGCGGCGGACAGGCGCAGAGGGTTTTCCGGGTTTTGGCGGTGAGGTTTGGTGGCGGGATGTGGAGTATGTGGCTGAGTGTTGTTGTCTCGATACTTGTTGATGTTGATGTTGTTGTTGTTGTTGTTGGTGGTGGTGGTGGTGGTGGTGGTGGTGGTGATCATTGTGCGGTGGCACCGAGACACCCGAGGATAATGGTTGCGGCTGGTGCTGCAGTTGGTCAAAGGTGTACTGCGCGGGATCCATGCGGGCTGACTGGTCCACGGCGGCGGTGGCGGTGGCAGCGTCGGTGAAGGGGAGGATTGGGCGAGACAGCATGGTATGGGTAAAGGGGTATCAAAATAATAGGCTATATTGGGCGGCTAAAATCGGTGAGCGGGCTGGGGGCGGACCAAAGGTAGAAATTAAGGTTAATGGGAATAGAATATAAATAAGGAATGTGATGATCAGATAAGACATGACATTGGTGTAGCTGGTGGCGGTGGTACAAGCTATATATGTATACACAACGAGCCAGGCCTTGTTACTTCCAGGACGCAAATCATGTTTTTATCTTTAGAATAAGGGAAATCCGAGGTAGAAATGAGCGTGTTTGTGGAACGAGGAAGGGCCTTTCAGATATACAAAAGTCTTCTTTAATAAATAAACTTAGATAATATGTAGCTAAGCATGTGGTAGGGAGGGGACAAAGACGGCACGAGCAGACAGGGGTTGCCCAGGGAAGAATCGGGAGATGGAGGAGGAGAAGATGGGAAATCCGGGAAAGCTTGCTTGGTGTTGCTTGCTGACGCGGTGATGATGGAAACTCTGTCGGATTGAGGGGGGAATATCCTGGGGGGGGTTCCGAGAGGGGATTTAGATTTTCACACAGTCGGTTTCTTTCTGTTTTCTTTATTAAATAGCAGATGTTTGTCTTTGCCTTCACCATCATCCCTACAAACCACTTGAGCCTGGCATATGACTATCTGGCATATGACTATCTACCACCACAAGTCAGACATATCATGCCATTATCACCAGCGACTTATAAATCAATATGTAAATATAATTAAATGAATGTAAATGTGCTCTCCCCTCCTCCCATCGGAAGGACACGGACCTTGGCCTTTAGTGGTGAGACCACCTGGCACATCAATCCTAGTCCTTCCTTCGCTGCTTGGGGAAAATCTGGGGTATCACCCTTTCTCAGCACTGAAAATCTGGGGAAAGATGCCATGTAATGGTGGTGGGGGCTCATCTGTATCTGTTCATCTGTTCGTGCCTTGATCTATCATTGCTTTCTCGCGTGGTAATTTTGCCTAAAGGCGAGTTGCCATTGCCATTTCCAATTTTTATCTTATGCTTGTGCTGTTTCTCAAGTTTCTTTTTCTTGTTGATCATCTTTACAGTCTCACATTTGCCACCATATAAAAACCGCCCGTACTTCATGGTCACCCTTCCTGTATCTTCCTCGTCCATCCATCCTTCAACGCGGGGGAAACCGCCGTCCTCCCCAGTACATGGCCTGACCTCCCCGCCACCCTGAAAAAAAAGAAAAAAAAAATTAGATAAGTTATTTATTGCTGCCCACTTAATTCCCTCCGTAGTTTCCTCTCTTTTCTCGAGCATCGTGTGCTTACTTCCGTGACTTCCAAAAGGGGAATCGCGGGGTTTTCATCATGTAGCTTTTAGTGGTACAAGTGAACTTATATGTTTGTATAACCATATAGATTACCTTGAACAAAATAATGAACAATTCCATGTGATTGAGATTAACAGCTTGTGTATCACCAATGATGCAATCCAATTACAACGCTTCTTTTGCTTCTGTTCCTGAGATCAAAGCTACCTTTCCCCGCTTCCCCAGAGCCAAACGAAAAGGATTGAGGACTCGAGCTAGCGTCTGGGAGGTGGACCCACTTATGCAGCTCCATGCAGCTCCATGCAACTCGCTGTGGGGCCATTTTGTGGGGAAATAGCATAGGGGGGCATTCTAGTGATTTATCATGTGCGACTTCACGCAAAGGTTGGAAGAAAGAAAAAAAAAGAAGATTAATGCTGGCCTGGTCAACAATTTGTAGCGCCAAGTATTTACATAAAAATAAGTAACCTCAGCTAACTATATACGTATTATCCCTAAACCCAAAAGTCCATCTCTAAACGGCACGTTACAGGCGTATGTCTTCGCATATGCGCACCAATCACAGCATTACAACGCATTTCAACGATGCTCACGGAATCCCTTCCCCTTACCGTCTCCGGCATCTAACCATGACTCAGGCTGACAGTCACCTCAACCACCGTGGCACTCGGGGCCAAATGTCTGTGCTCTCGATAAATGTCGTTTGGGTCTGTTCAAGATGTCCCGGCGGTCCACTAGGATTAGGTTCTCTATATCCGAGATCTTATACCCAAAGACCAGTCTATATTGCTATGCACGCACGACATCACGAAGACTAGTGGAAACTATTTGATTAAAACCACCAAACCGGCAAGCTGTACGTCTCAGTCCAGGTACGCAACCGGTGAAAGATCCACCTAACCCCCATTCCCCTCCCTCTCTCCACGATCCCTCGGCTATATCTGTGTAAACGAGACGTTCTCCGGGTAAAATCGGCAGCTGAGTTTGTGCGACGCTCGGAATCTACCGAGGCTAACGACATGCAAGTCACAGAGCACAACGGTTGACAGGTTAATGATTATCAATAGTCTAATTAAATAGTTGCAGGAGCACTTGTACATCTTGTACATATCTAACCTTTCTTTTGGCCCTCCCCTCTACTAAGCCGTCTTCTGGGCCTCAATTCTCCGCCGGAGAGCAGCCTGAACCATGGCATATGTATCTCTAACCTCGCACACAGCATAGTACAGAATATACCCCGGAATAACAATCCACACCGCATTCATCCCAACAAAATACACCCAGTAATAAACAGCCTCTGGACGACTGTAGACAACCCCATAATACCCATCCATGATTAACACAATCCCATAATATAAAACATCGCCATAGATCTGGCCGAGTGAGACAATAATTGTCAGCGGTAGGCGCAGCGGGTGGTCAAACATGATAAAGGGGACCAGAATCAGGCAGATTGGACCCCATAGGAACGCCGTGATCGACTCCATGACGATCAAAAAGGGGTCCACAGTCAAGTACCGAGAATCCGAGCGGGAATACTCTTTCCATAGCTGTGATAACGTAGCCGGGCTCTCCACAATACTCCGGTGATTAACAGCATAGTAGCCTGGAAAATAAATTCATCAGTAACACATTCTTTTGTACAGAAGACATATCTGCTTTTTTACAAAGGAAAAAAAAAAAGGAAACTCACCCTCGAGAAAAAGATGGATACACCCCGACATAGTAAACCACAACACCAAAAACGTTTCCCACCCCGATAACTTGGCCCGCCGGGCAACCAGGAACACCGGCGCCATCACTGCCGCCAGCGTCATGATGAAGTAAGCAAAGATCTCGGAGATGGTCATCGTATTGGTGATGTAGCCGGGAATCTCGACACCGAGGGGGTAGTAAGGATGCGGAAGCGCGTCAGCCATTTTGGGAACAACGAGTGAGGAGTTCGTTCAGTGGTGAGAGATAGGACTGATGAAAACAAAGATGAATAGGTGAAACTCAGTGAAATGCGAATATTTACAGAAAATGTGTTGAATTTCACTATCAGAACGGCACCCCACGATCTATTTATCCCGACAGCTTATCCCACCCGAATACTCCAGCTCAGGTAATCTCCCACTCGCCTCTTTTCCGTTTTCATTTTTTTTCTTCAACTCTCCAATCGTGTTCGTGTTCGCACGCTCTGCCGCAGCCTCCGTCCCTAAAGAATGAAGAAAAAAAGCTCCACCATACTACGCCCACCGGCCTTGGCACCCCCGAGCAACGTCACCAATGATCCACAATCCCCAAAATGCGCAGATGCCCATTACTAGGTCTTTTGACCCCCCCCCCCCCCCTAGAGCGCCTAGCCCATGCCACCAAATACGAACGCGATAGGGCAACGCCGCTGAGGCAGCTATATATGAGAATGTGAATGCTAGCGTGCTGATTGCCGGGTGGACGGGCTCGGGGAGGGATATACACGGTGCGGAAGTGTTATTACCGACGGCAAGTGGGTCTTGCCTAAGGATACGAACACGAGCCGGGGCATAGGGTGTGCAGACCCTAAGTGTTAATCCATGAACCCTATCATTGTATAACTTTATTTATGCCAATGCGCGGATGCGCCTTTGTTGAGTCATCATGTCCTTACCCCACTATCAACAACCAACAAGTTGCTGGTTACCACCCTGAGTCAAGATACTGAGAATGAGGCTTAGATCATCGAGACAGACAGCTGGGGGTCAAGCCTCAAAGTGATATATATCCTTATAACCCATAACATCAACACATACATCTTTCTTATCCTAAATCAAGTCTGATATCATAATCTTCTACTACCGCCACCATGGCCCGCGGCAAATCATTCACGGTCAACGACTACAACCGCTTCATTGACCGCCTCTACCAAACCATGACTCTCCAATACGCCCTCAACGGCCGCAGTGGCCACGACTACTTCCCCCCCCCCTCCCATCCCTCCATCAGCGCCCGCCGCAGCTTCCTCAACCACCTCGCATTCCTCTGCGACAGCAAACGTGGCGGCGATACCGTCACCTCCCTCGCCCTCGAAGACGCCGGTGATAGCTATGTCCTGTGGATCTCCCAGAACAAACCAATCAAGTCAACTGTGGACCATCTCCAGAACATCCTAACCCGACTCAAAGCCGTGACGTTCTGCGAGGGCAAGCCCAAAAGGAGGGATAATATCAAAGACCTGGAACGGTACCTGGCCAACTTTAGTAAAGACCGGATCAAAAAGACGAGGAATCTGTTGAGGTTGTGTCTCGGCGAGGGCATCGAGTATCTGCGACGCAAGAACATCCCCGTCGACGAACTCGTCAAGTTCCACGCCACCCTGTCCGCCGAGGGCACTGATCTGTCCTATCTCTGCCAACACGCCTACACTATCCGCAAAACCCCGGCCGTGCGTGCGCTTAGAAACAACAACAACATATCCCGGTCGCAGAACCCGGCATCTCAAGCCCACCACTTCATCGGCCGGCTTGCTGCGCAGTATAGGGCGGTCCATGATGTGGTCGAGTACTGGCATGAGGTCTCGCAGTATCTAGACCCCATTGAGATCAAGATTGTGCCGACGTTGCAGCCGCATCCGCGCACTTTGGCTGCGAAGATGAGGCCAGAAGAAATTACGATCCGCAAGGTGCTCATAAAGCATTACAACGAAAAGGACATTGAGGCGCCCATCAAGGTCCTCGAAAAGCAGGACGCCGTGCACAAGTACTTTGAAGATTACCGCACTAATTACAAAAAGTACACCGAGGTTGAGAATCTGATGGTCCACTGTGAGGTTAACATGGTCGAGCACTTTTACTGGAACAACCTCAACTTTGTCGCCAAGGACCGCTACATCGCCGTCAGCAAGCCGACATGCCGAATGTGCAACCTGTACTTGAAGCACCACCCTCTCAAAGCCGAGGATCTCCCCTCGCGGAACAATATGTGGCTCAAATGGTCGCCGCCGCTCATCACTGTTGCCAACCAGCCCGGTGACACTGAGGCCGACCGGAAGGCTGTTCTTGAAAAGCGCCTGGGCATCATGCGGCGGATCATTGGGGAAACGTGTCCGTCGCTGCGGGAGGATATCAAGAAGTGGCTGGAGAATCCGCAGCAGAAAGACCGGATGGCAGTAGATAGTTTCACGTTGGTGACAGAGGATACGACGCAGAATGGCGGCAGTAATATTGACAGTGATGACGATTCCGTGGTGGTCATGTCTGACTCTGGTAAGCTTAGATCTCCTTATCAAGTATGTCTATCTACTGACCAGATATCTCAGAGACGGACACGGAGACAAGGAAACAGGGTTTCAATTATAATTATGGCGATAACGATAGTCTGGATGGCTACCTGTCTGATGCCGGGTCTGATGCGTTTAGCTTTGAGGGGTCGGTGCGCGGTCGGTCGGACCAGGAGGATGTTTTCCCGCTTAGGACCCCGTTGAGGTCGCCATCGTCGACGGCTCCGTCGGTGGTATATGTGCGGGAGCCCATTGTTAAGCCGGTGACGCTTCAGGGTGTTGCTTCATTGGTCGAATACGAATCTAGTGACGGTGATGAGTCTGGTGGCTGCAAGCTTTGAAGGCGAAATAACACGTAGAATTTGATCATGGATTCAATTTTGAGATATTAACATGTGTAACAAACAAACAAAAACTGGTATCACATTTCTAAACTACACGAAAAACGAAGAAAAGAATAGTAACAAAGGAAAACAAAAAAACATAGTATTCACAGTATGACCCTATTAATGTACATCAGAGAGTAAACATCCCGTAATTACCACTTTCGGAGAGAAAAATAAAAGGGGGGAGAAGGAAGGAATTAAAACAAACACTAGCAGAATGGAAACAACCCCACGTTAAGCACTTGCTCAACCTCACACCTTCCTTTTTCTTCTTTGTTATCAAAACATAACACAAGAAAAAAGAAGAAAAAAAAACAAAAGCAATCCCAACTTTGAGTCAGACTATCAGATTCTCTTTCACAATTTTCAGAACCGATTTTGATATCCGTTATACGCCACCCCGTTCTGCGGAAGTGGCGGCGCAATCGGAATGGACTCCCGCGGCGGATACACCGAGGAATTATTCCCGTAGAACGACGACGCCCGGGCACCCGGCGGCATCGACAGGCCGGGGTCGATCGGCGACTCACCGCCAACACCACCACCGTAGGCTGAGGGTGCCCCCATGTAGGATTGCCCAGGGGCAAAGCCGGCTTCGGGGGACGGCGCTAGCGAGGCCATGGGGGGTTGCTGGGGTATCGGCGGGGTATCATCTTGGCGGGAGGGCGGCGGCTGCGGGGAACGGGGGAGGACGGTAAAGGTGACGCCTGGAGGTAGCATGATCGGTTTATTCGTGAGCCCAGAGTCTTTAAAGGGGGCAAAGGTCCCCGGGAGGGGCCCGCGTTGGGCGACGGGGAGGGTCGTTATGGAGGAGGCAGACGAAGAGCCGGAGGAGCCAGAGAGGCGTTGGCGTTGGGATTGCTGGAGGCGATATTTACGGGCGAAGAAGAGGACGACGCCGACGACGGCGGCGAGGCCGGAGGCGGCGCCGAGGCCGATGGTTATGTTGGTGTTTGTGTTTTCGGGGACCTCTTCTTTGGGGGGTTTGGTGGAAAAGGTGGCGAGGGCGGATTGAAGGTCGGAGACGGTGGTGAGGGGGGTGAGGGGGGTGATGGAGGGGGTGGAGAGGATGGCGCCGGCTTCGAGGATAGAGGTGATGAGGCTGGAGGGGGCGGAGGTGGTAGCGGTAGCGGTGGAGGAAGAAGAGGTGATTGCGGGAGTGGTGGATATGAGGGATGAGATGATAGAGGAGAGAGTGGAGGAGGAGGACAAGGCTGTTGAAGGGACCTGAGAGACAGACACCGAAGAGGAATTCCCGGGGGCAGCAATGACCGTGGGAAATTCACTAAAAGTAGTAGTCGGCGTCAAGAACGTCGCCGGAATCTCGGAAGCCGAAGCCGCTGCACTTGTCGTCGCAACGCCCGAAGTCACTGCATTACTAGGCGCTACCACCGCCGAAGACGGGGCCGTTGGTGCCACGACTGAGGTTGTCGCAATGCTGGAGCTCACCCTCGTCACCGTTGTCAACGTACTCCCGGGAACCGTGCTCGTCGCTGACGAAATAGTAAACGAAACTAACCCCTTATGGGGCGCTGACGTTGCCGTTGCATTGGCATCTCCAGAGCCACCGCTGCCCACAGTTGTCGTTGCTGTAGCCGTAAAAGTCTTGGTGGCAGTCTTTGTAGCCGTTGCAGCCGGGGCCGTCGTCGACTTTGATTTATTGTCGTTTTCAGAGTCAGAAGCAGACTCATCTTCAGCGGAATCGGGGTCGGAGTCGGAGTCAGATTTGGAGCTGATGAAGGAGGTGGAGTTGCCGTTGCGAGCTTCCAGGCGGCGGAGAGAGCGGACGTGGCGTTTTTTTGGGGTGTTGCGGAGGCGGAGGATGGTCCTTGGGAGAGTGTTAATGTATGGAGACGACATTGTGGGGCATGTGTGTAAGGGTTAGGATAGATAGGGTAGGACAACAGCAGTAAAGTGTTGATGAGTGAATAACAACAAGATGAATCGAGTTATTGTAATGGCAATGGAATCAAAAGAGTGGCTATGTCAAAAAAAAAGACAAAAAGAAAATGGGAAAGAAAAAAAGGCAAAAAGGGTGAGATAAACTTACCACAACGAGCTGGTATCAACAGGAAGCATCATAATGATATAGTTTTGTGTCGTCCTTTGGCAAAGATACCAGAAGTCTCTGAAATGTAAAAAGATCCACCAGCATAAGTGGCCAGCACTTATTTTCCCAGAAAATATAACACCCAAGTTTTTTTTCTCTCTTCCAAAGAAAAGTAAAGCAACCCAATAATAGCAACAAGACAAAACAACGAGAAAAGAAAGAAACAACTTGCCTCCTAGCTTCGACGGTATAGGCTCTTGAAAACGGTATGCGTTAATGCGGGAGTCTTTTTTGAGGGGGATTCGGAAGTCTTGGTATTCGTGCGGGTGGGTCGGTGCACGAGGATGGCTTTGTGTTGAGTGTTTGTTGTGTGTATTGTAGCCAAGAATAACAGTGCCCGTCTGAGCCAAGAAGGGCTAAAGTTTCGAGGTAGTGACAGGCAGCTTGGGGATAGAAATGAATAGGAGGTGAAAGAGGAGATGATAGTGGAGGGCGGAGTGCCTTGCTGAAGATGTCAAAGAGAGAGGTGTCGTATGGTTGACAGTGATGGGTTTGTTGTCTTTTTTTCGTTGGTTTCTTTTTGTATAAGTCGAATATCAAATATATATAAATGTAGACGGAAAAATGAGGGCCAGCCTAAGAATGGAAAGAGAAAAGAAAGAAAAGAAAAAAGAAAAAAGAAAGAATCACTAATCTCGTCGTTCTATCCTTTTTTCCAACCAATGCCCCAAAATCACCCAGTAGAAAAGAACAGAAAAGAGAAAAAGAAGGAAAAGAAAGAGGGAATCCAAGATGTCCCGTGGGAGATGAGATGTGGGCATAGATATTACATTTTTTTCTCCGCTCTTTCAGGATACATGGAGATAAAGATACACACACACACACACACACAGCAACACATGCTTGCGCAAGGCCGCTTAGCGAACAGACGTCGGAGACCCCCCCGCGTCTAATTCCTTAGTGTTTCTCTGTCTCTTTACATGAAAGCATAGTCTAAATATGTTGATCTTTTTTTTTGTGAATTTTACAAAGAAGGACCGGGCGGCCGGATCTATGAGAAGGACAGAAAGAACTTCTCTTATTGGTAAACAAATTGAAACCGTGGACGGAGGGATCAACCTCAACTGGTTGCCAAGAGCCTGGAATTGTTTCTCCTCTAATTCTCTCAACATGCGGATGCAGCCTTTGTTTCTGGCGCTTCGGATTACTGGGTTTTGTGGGCGGGAGGGTCATGTGGATACTGTAGATATTTAAATATCTATGTATATATGAATATGGAGATTTGGGGTTGAATGTGCTTGTCGAGGATTATTAGTAGATGCAGACGGAGGAAGGAGTACGAAAGGATGCATGTGTAAGTAGATGACAGCCTCTGATTGATCGACGCCTATTGGCAGTATACACACATGACATCCACAGACCATACAATGACAATAAATCGAATATTAATCACCCATCACAGACTTTAATTCCTTAGCCAAAAAGAAAATTGACTGTCTCTTACTAGTCTCACCTAAAAAACACCATACTTTCAACAGCATACGTGTATACCTTCAGTCTCAAACACCGCCCATTACTAAAGCCTCGGCACGCTTCAGTGATCGACGCCACATCATCATCTAGGGCCTTACTTTTTTTCTACTTCCCTCATTTACTTACTCACTCATTCATTCATTCATTCATTCATTCATTCAGTGGTTGAATCTCATCATCATCATCCTCTTCTTCCTCCAACCCCAGCTCCCCTCACGCTCCACATGCAACCCCGTGCTCTCCCACGCCTAAGTTTCAGACCTTTCTTTCCATAATCTTGGCACTCGCGGACAAGCCACAAGCGTTCTCATTGGCTGCTAATATACTGTTAACGTGTGTGTTTCTTATTTCTTTGTCTTGATTTCCGAGGAAAAGGTCCCCGAGAGCAAGCGGAGGTGATGGGGATCTTGGTGTTTGCTTTCGGTAATCAGGCGTGTGGAGAGTTGCTAAATTAGGCTAGGCATCAAATGTGAAATGTACAGTGCAGACACAATATCCGAATATAGTTGATGGTTGGTATATATCCAAGTGTCAATGATAGGGTTTATAGCCAGCCATTCCAGTGACTGATATCTACTCTCTGTAATTATTGATTATCAGCAGCATCAAATATTCAATAATGATATAATAGTATATCTCCTTGATATCATGCACTTCTCAAACTTCCTGATAATGATCTCTAACCCTTCGGATTCCCCATCTCCAGCCTATATCTGCACCCATAAACATCAAACATCATCAACCTTAATCCCCACACTCCGGAAATAATCCACCAAACACCCCGACCCGGCATCCGACAACGTCAAGTCTGTACATTGCAATATAAATCTCAAAGCAACCCCCATTATGGCATCTGTCACTCACTATCTGAATACTACCTTCTCGTCAATCCCCCCTTGGCGTCCATTAGATACTGACAGAAAAATAAATAAAAGTCACGATTTCTTAGTCTCCTTCTGTATCCCAAATGTCAACTTGTCCTTGATCACCACCCCTCTCCTCGGCACCAACAACCACCAAACCAAGTTCTTTCCCTCTTGACCAAACCTACCCAACCGCATCCGCGCGCCACCCCGTGCACGCATATCATCTTCTTGGCACCCACTCCCCAATCTCTCCCAGTATTTCCCATTACCCATATAACCCTTTCTGTCTTCCTTTTTCATATTCCTCTTTCTTTTTAAGTCTCCTCTCTTTGTCCTCATTGCCCCCACTGGCCCGTCTCACCTCATCCCCCTCTGAAACATCCCAAACTGCTAAGAAGCCCCTTCCTTTTTCTTCTCTAGAGATATATAGAATACGCACGGCCCAACGACCATAAATATAGCATTGATCGTCACTTGAAATTGATCATACATTGTCCCCAAGGGTTTTTTATCTTCTGTTTGGACCCTTGGGCGAAGATCAGGTTGTCTGGTTGAAGAATTTGGAGCTGGAGACACAGGTTTTTCTGGTGTCGGCCGTTTGTGCTTGTGGATTACAAGCAAATGTTGTTTAGGGTTAGTGATGACCAAAAAAAAGTCCCCTATCTGGAAACTGAACCTAAGTCTAAGTCACTTTCGTGACAAGCACGTACGACCACCACTACATTAGTGATAATTTTTTACTAAATGAAACCCTTGGTTAATCCAAATTATGTGCTCTAGTTACCCTACAAATACATGTAACCCTACCATTCAACAACCTGGAAGGGTTCTTGACTTACACCGACTTTCCATTACATCATTATGAACCGACCTGCCTTTCTTTATTCCCATCACCAGAACAAAAAAAAAACCAACGACATCACCACCGTCACAAAACACTTCCACCCTTTTCCCACAGATCAAAACATTGCCACATTCGCTGTCCCAACATATGCGCATGCAGTATCCCAGCCCACAATCGCATGTACATACATGTCCATGTCCATGTACGTACATACATACAATTGTATTCCCGGCTCTACATAGTATGTATATAAGGAACCTGAAAGTGTGGTTTTTTCCCTTCGTTTTCTCTCTCTTACGGGCTACGCTCCCTGCAGATTACAGTAGGATTTGGCTGGGATGAGGTGAGGCTTTCTCTGTAGATGGATATGCGTAGTGGTAATATTGGTTCTATGGCGAGGTATGTATGTATAAATTGATAGATGTACAATGAGAACAGTGACAAATGTGATGATGTTTGTAAATAAACAGTGACAGCAGCAATAATATCTGATAGAATGCCTGATAGTGGTACAGAATGCCCGCGGCGATAAGAAATTGTGATACCGAAGTCAACAATAATGATGTTGAGGCTTGGAGACTAGCCTACTATGGTCTTTGTTTCTCTTAGTGTATCTATGTATCTTGGTAAATATGCATCTGGGACGAAAAGGAAAGCTGCTCGCTGGTCGGTTGGTCGGGCTGTATGCAGTGTGGATGCAGCATGTGGTTGGCTGCGGCTATGAGGGATGGATCCGCATATATATCGATTTGATTTGACAACTTATACATGAATAGAACAGAAGGGGAAAAAATAGAAAAAAAAAAAAGAATAGAAAAACAAACGGATCGACCCACCACCTCGCCGTTGTCTTTTCATCTCCATTTAAAAATTTCCAATTTGAAATCTCGCGATAATTCTTCCTCATCCCCATTATCATTACCATATATCTCAGTATCTCACACACGACATGTTACAGCACTTCCTCAACATCACCACCAACTAAACCAACAACCCACCACCACAATGCCATTCTACCCCGCTGGCACCCTCCTCGCCACCCTCCGCCAAACAACCTACTTCATCTCCCTCACCACCATCCTCTCCATCGATCCCCCCACCGATACCCTCGCCCATGAAGCTCTCGCCTCCCTCGCCGCCTGGGCCGCCTGCCACTCCGTCGCCTCCACCGGCATCCAGTCCCCTGAGTACCGGTGGCCGGCGTCACAATATGCCGCTGTGAAGCACCACCTGGAGGATCTCGGTGAGGTCTTTAGAAGTAAGTTGTGCCGCTGTTTTCCGCCTTTTAGGGACTTCCTTCCTTTTTTGACAGCATAGTCAGCATCACTATCGTAGTCATATGACCTCATGAGATGACTCTTTCACAAGATTACACACTAACCGTGCCAGATCTATCTCTAGAACTCTCCTATGCCTCGACGTTATCCAACGTCCCCACACCCCCCTCTGCCTCCCGGCCCCCTTATCCCAAACTCCCCGACCCCCCCACCACCACCATCAAAAAAACAACTTCCCACC
Source organism: Ambrosiella xylebori (assembly GCA_002778035.1). Lineage (NCBI taxonomy): Eukaryota > Fungi > Ascomycota > Sordariomycetes > Microascales > Ceratocystidaceae > Ambrosiella > Ambrosiella xylebori. The sequence continues at coordinate 1,574,160 of PCDO01000004.1, forward strand.
CCCACTTACGCCCCACCTATGCCAACCGCCGCACCGCCCCCATCCCCCGCAGCACCCGCTCCCGCACCCCCCGCCCCCACAAACCCCCGACGCCCCCTCCCGAAAGGCCATCACTAGCATCCCCTCCTTCCCCTATCCTGATTCCCGACCCGGACGACTGGGAAGTCCTCGGCGACACCGACGCCATCCGCGCCGCCCGCACCCTCGTCTTTTCCACCGTCGACCGCCTTCTCCTCACCCTCGACTCGCTTGCCGAGAGTCTCCCTGACGAAAAAACTGCCATCACTGCCCTTGAGGAAATCCCCGATGCCCTCGACCCCCTCTGGAAACAAAAAGCCGCCATCCTTGCCGGCCTCCTCGACAACGGCGGCCACTCGCTAACCATCGATGCCCTCGAAAGCGCTCGGGTATCCATCCTTACCGCCGCCTCCCGTGGGTACCGTCCCGTCTTCAAAAACACCCGCAAGCAAGACGCCATCGTTTACCCCAGCGACGTCGAGGCCGTCCACACTGGGACCGGAACGGACACTGAGGAAATCGGATACCTGGTTATCGAGGCCCAGGGACGTCGGGGGACACCCATTGTCAAGGAAGGCAAGGTAGACAAAGAACGGCTACTGGGTGGTATCCCGCAGGACAAGTGGGAAATCGAACGGCACCGCGTGTACGAAAAGGGAGAGCGGGGCTGGCGGCGGATTGATGAGGTACTCAACTTCACGGAGCCCACGACGGAAAACAGTGAAGGCATTTGCCCCCTCTGCAACTGCATCTTTTCTGCCTCCGAGCTCTCCGGCGCCAACTGGAAGTAAGTAAACAAAAAGGCAACCCTTTCTTTCTACAAAACACAAAAGATAACCCTCATACTAACAACCCCAGATCCCACATCCTCCGCGATCTCCTCCCCTTCTTCACCCCCGACCCCCTCTCCTATTACTACTCTCTCACCGATTCCACCGACCCTACCAACCTCCCCTGCCCCTTCTGCGCCGGCCTCCCCGGCGACCTCCCCCGCCACATCTCCTCCCACATCGAAAAAGTTGGCATCATCGCCCTCATGACCACCGAGGAACTCGAAGTGGTCATCGAACATCTGCAACGGCAAAGCGAGGACGATGGATGGGATGGCATCGTGCTCGAGTGCTAAGGGCAAAAAGAGAGGAGAGGCGGAAAGCGGCGATAGCGATGTGATGATATACGATGGGATGGTTCAAGAAGGCGTTGGTGACCTGTTGGTCAAATGTTGGATAGATTGAACGATGCGGTTGGGCATCTCGGTGGTTTGTTAATCAACCAGATTTGTTTTGTTCTTGCTTTGTTTTTGTTTTAGTTTACCTGTGCTTTGCTTGTGCGTACCAGACATGTTCAATAATGATAATATATCAATTTCTTCAACTTAATCTTAATCCTTAATCCTTAATCCCGGAATTAGTCCCACTTATCTAGATCGTTCCTTCTAAGTGCCGCCTACCAAAACAGGAAGTTACGAGTTATATGAATCACGTTGCACAAGATAGTGTTAACCAAACAGATTGAGAACTACATACAAAATAGTAAATAAAAACAAATCAAAACAATAGCAAAGAAAACAAGACAAAATTCGACATAAAGACACAAACAGACAACACAACCCTCATTGACAGCAAACCAACTAACTTAACTCGTCGGTAACCAATCAGCAACCAGACATATACTGTAACCAGAACACAAGACAGATGATAACAAAGATAAAACTAAAGCAAAAGCCAAAACCAAAGACATCAATCAAGTAGTTGGCTACAAACACAAACGATAACACCAACACTACCACCATCCACTCCCCCCACATTCCACCTGGATCTCACCCGTCCCCGCCTCCGCCGGCCAAACCCATTGCGACGGATCAAAAGGGCCACCAAGGGTGACCCCTTTGATCCGTCGCCACGAATTTTGCTTGAAACCGTATAGTAGTCATAATGCCATTAGAAAACCATAAAATTGAGATTTGTTCAATGTCTCCAATATATGATCTAAGACAAAAGAGTGATGGTGTGACATAACCACGCCGGCCAAGGCGGGGACGGGTGAGATCCAGGTGGAAAGTTCCGAGGAGTTTTCCTCTTTCGACATACGAAAGTTCCAGGATATGGTGTATATGTAAAATGAATTATTGTTATGTTTGCTTCGCTTGTCTCGATGACCCGGGCGGGCCATGAGAACTTGACGCCTTCGACTTTTTGGTCTTTTTAGCGCTCGCAGTAGACAGGGACAGTGACTTCCGCTGTTTTTGTTTCCGAGAATTGCGGAATTCTCGGTGTCTCTTCATCACCTCAGTCCCATGCTTATTTTCGATATGTCGGTCAAGATTTCCGATCCTACCCAGGATTGGTTTGTTACAATCAGGACACTCGTAAGTCTTTATGTCAGGGAGGCCCAGCGACTCCTTAATCTTCGGATGGCACATTTTGATATGTTCATAGACGCAGCTCTTCTCCCGAAATCGCCACTTATCGTGACGGTATTTGCCGGAATTGGGATCTAAAGTGGGAATGAGCGGATCGACAAACTCGTTCACCAAACGACCGCAACATTCTTCATAACATTTTCGACAGACCCATGAATGGATGTCTCGTTGGCGTCTTTTCCTGATCTCGGAACGGCTCTTCATCTGAATCTTATTCTTATAGAGGTCGATATAGAAGTGGTTTCCGTCGTGTTCGACGTACCATTCGTCCTCCGGACCGACGTCCCGGTCAACTATTGGTGACACAGTTTCATAGACAAAAGGAACCATCAAAAGGGTCATCGACGGGGTCTGCGAGTCTCGAGGCTCCGGATAGTCCAGGGAGGTAGACAACTGCTCCGTGAGTACTGAAAAGTACCTACTAGCATTGGAAGGATAGACAACAAAATCTCCCGTTGATGGGTCGGTTGTTGAATCTTCATATTTATCTGGCCCAAGCCCCATACCCGCAAACGGATCATCTCCCAAAGCCAAATTAACGTCCCCAAAGTCACCACCGCCATCAAAACCTAAGCTCGACTTTACCTCCTCTAGCTCCTCGTCAAAATGACGAGGAACCCCGCTACCCAAAACCCCTCCGTCCACAAGGGCCATTTCCAGACCCCCAGACTGCATCTCCCGGCAGACATCACCATGTCCATCGCTGACGCATAAAGGAGAATGAGTAGTATTTTCCGGAAGGAAGTCTCTCGCGACGTTCCGACTCTACAGGTCGGACTCGCAATGAGAGGGGGGGGGAGAAGGCATGGTGGCAGTAGGGCGGGTAAGGGCGGAAGAGGAAGAGGAAGAGGAAGAGGAAGAGGAAGAGGAAGAGGAAGAGGAAGAGGAAGAGGAAGAGGAAAAAGGGAGAGAAGTGAATAAAGGGCAAAAAGCAGCCGAAGGGGAGGATGGGATGTCGAGAGGGATATCCTCCAACTCGTAGAAGGGGATCTCGGCAGAAGACTGACTAAAGGACTCGAACATGTCCAAAGGATCAGTCGCCATGTCCAAAAGAAAACAAGAACAAAAAATAGACGATAATAAGAAGACAAAACAGAAAAAAAGAAAAAAGAAAAAAGCCAATTAGTTTGGTAGAATGCAAAACAAAAGGATGAAAAGCAACGAAAACAAAAGTTATCGGCCTGGAGACAAAAAAAAAACCATCGCCGAACTCCCCTGGCCATGACCCCCTTCTTATATCCCCCCGACCCCATAATACAACACACGGCACGAAAAACGACGCGAACAAAAAAAAACAACGAAAGAACCCACGCTAGTTTTCACCAAAATCACAATCGCCATCCTAATCAGCATCCTCATCCAGGAAGGAATGCCCAAAATCCCCAAGCAAAATAAAAGCATTCCCACACTTCCCCGCCCAATTAACCCCACCCAACTAACCTAACTCAAAAACACACAAGCAACAACCTCTCACCTTCGCATCAGCACCCCCCCCGCGCCTAGGAGCGGGAGCCTGACTATTGGCCCTTTTTTAGCCCTCCCTTCTTTCTCTCATGCAAGAGTCCGACCATGATTCGAACCCAATCGAAATAACCCCGCTCGTCCTCGTCGTCTCCCATCAACTCGCCGTCTCCTTTCGCCCAATGCCCTGACGATCCCAGCCAATAAAGTCCACTAACTTCAACCAAGGATCAAGTTTGCATATGCATAGTTTCTGACTATGCAACCAACAGACCTATGACGGCACGGCTGTTTGGAATTTTGGAAAGTCACAAAAAGTGGAAAAACTTAGTACGCCATCATCATGTCAAACCCTAGTGAAACCTAGATTGAACCTGACAAAAACCAATATGTACATAACCCTAAATTCAACGATATCCAACAGTATCCAGTCCAGTCTAGTCCAATTTGTCTTACCATCACCATCAGTTTCAGCATGTTCCAATTACACCGCTCTTGCTATTTACCTACGGCGTCTCTTCTCTCCCCCTCCTCAACTCTGCCCTTCTAACCGGCAACCTCTCCAACATAACCCCCGTATACCCCAAATGATCTCTCAACCCCTCCACCAACCTCTGCATCTCCCTCTTCAACTCATCGGCTCCACCTCTTCCCTCCATGACACCCCCACTCGGCCCCACCGGCGCAACGCTCCCCTCAAACGGTACAGCCGGCATAAACTCCGCAAAGTTGGCCGGCACCGACGAATCATGCGCCCAGTAATGGTTCAATGAAGTCCCCCGGGGACCCACGGGGTACGACGTTTGCGGAGGAGACGGCGATAAGGGTGAGTTGGCAAGTATGTCTTCGTAAACCCCATTGTAGCCACCCGGAGTCGACTGGCTCTTTGGGGGCTCCCGCGACGTAACATGCTGCTCCATATCTTCTGGAATCAAGAGACTCGGCTGACGATCCGTCCGTGATTCGTCCGGAATAATCATACTCGGGCCTCTCCTCACAGACTCAAAGCTAGGAATGAAGATACCAGATTCCCGGTTACCCCCTTGTTGACTCATAGTTCCCGAGTTAGCCCGTGAATGTTGTCGTGAACTCTGATAACTGTACGGATTATGTTGGTACCCATACTGCCCCGGTTGAGCCGATGAGTTACTGTATCCGCTCATCTGACTTCCCGGACGCTCCTGGCCACCATCCCCAAGATCAATCCGAGCATAAAGACTCGGTTCTCTGTCTGTCCGGACCGACGACGTAACGTAGATAGAAGGTTCCCGATAACTTGAATCATCCCCCAAGTCCGGTATCTCAATCGTGCCATCGTCATCGTCATCATCATCCGCATCATTATCTGTGTGCTGTTCATCGTACGGATTCCCGAGGTTCCCATTCGCCATGCTATTCAACGCCGCCATAGTATTGGCATCTTGAACATATAAACTCGGCTCCCTGGTCCCCCCTATTGTTGAATTAACATAAAGACTCGGTTCCCTTGGAGTCGCCGTAGATCTAACATATAAACTCGGCTCTCTCGGCTGTGCAGTCGACGTCACATACAAACTTGGTTCCCTCGTCGTATGCGGAACTTCAAAACGCCGTGACGTGTGTTTCTCCAGCCCAAATCTCTCCTCGGCGTCACTAATAAAACCTGCATCGCTCTGCGATGTCGACGGCCGCGAATACTCATCCGCCAAACTCTCATCTAAATCAATTAGACTAGCCACTGATGCCCGATTCACCGGCTCCTGTCCCATTTGACTCCCCCCGCCCATACTATGCAAGCTCGTCATCGACCCATTCTGCTGCGGCCGACTGTAAATCTCTGTCTTTCCCTCGAAACTCGGCACAGCCGGCGCATCTTCGTCAACCTGCCCGGAGCCTCCCGCTCTCATGACGGGGAACGTCCATTCCTGTGTCCTTCGGTTATCAACGCCAGGCTGCACACTCGCGCGGATCGTATCCCCCTGAGCATTGACCCCAGTACCTTCAAAGGACATGTCAAGATCAATCAGAGATTCACGGGTATTCGCTGTCTCTTCATCGCGAAGGGGTAAATCGCTGGTCATTGGCGGACTTTCTCCACGACCATACCACTTGCGGGCATTGTCGCGGTAGTTTGTCAACGTATTCGGGTCAAAAACTTTCTCCAAAGGCGCTGTTGGCCCCTTGAGATTCGCCGGGCGCCGGCGACGACGACCGTTCTTTTGCGGGGGCTGAGCACCGGGGAAATCAACGCCGGGACCATAAGCGTCATAGACAGCCGAAACATCTGGATCATTAGTCCCTTCCTCTAAAGTCTGTTGGGAAGCACTATCAGCAATCATGGTGTTGAAGTTCCAGTCATCGATTGGAGGCAATGGCGGGGCATCATCCAGCGCCTGTGCGCCACCGGCGGCAAACAGCGATCGGCGACTTCCACCCTGTGTCTCCCAAAGACGATAAGCCTTGACCAACTTGGACAAACTCGCCGTCGGGAACCGGTCCTCCGTGTTTGCAATATATGGATGTTGCATAATCTCTTCGATCCTCGGCCTCTTGACCGGATCATCCACCAGACAATACGCCACCATGTTCTTCAATCCATCCGAGTACTGGTCGCCCTCAAGTCTCGGGCAGTTATTCTTCAAATAGCGGCCAATGTTGGCCACGTTTTGCAACGTGGTGGCATTCGGCGGAAATCCGGAGGCAACTTCATAGACCATGGAGCCAAAAGCCCAGATGTCAACCTCAGTTCCATAGGCGGCGCTTTCAAACAGCTCAGGAGCCATCCATTGTAGGGTACCGGTGACGGTGGAACGCTTATCGAAGCGGGTGTTCATAATACCGGCAACACCAAAGTCACAAAGCTGGACGCCGCCACCGTCTGTAACCAGGACATTCGCACACTTGATATCCCGATGAATGATACCCTCCTTGTGCACCCAGTATATCGCTTCCGCCGTCTCCCTAAGAATCGGAATAATCCACTTTTCCGGCAAGCCACCCGTCGGCCTCATCAATGTCGCCACACTCCCACCAGCACAATACTCTGTCACCATCCAAATACTCTGATCCACCAGCAACGAATCCACCACCATATTGATATTCTTCGCCCCCGAGTTGTTCAACATCTTCAACGTATTCACCTCCTTCAAAATATCACTAAACGTATCACTCCTTGTTGGGTCAATCGAATCCCCTTCCTCAATCGAGATAATTTTCACCGCAACCAGCGCCCCCGTCTCCACATGCGACGCCTTGTATACGCGGCCAAACGACCCTTTCCCAATAAGTTCCTTGAGTTCGTACAGCGGCAGCTCTTTGCCCTGCGCTGAGAGCTCGCGGATGATGGTCTTTTGCATCTTCTGGGCGTCGAGGATCGCCTTGTGGCGGACTTCGGGAAGTTCCCCGTACGTCGACATGAAGCGGGAGGTCATGGCGGGGCGTGTGGCGGGGTGTTTAAGGAGAAGGGCTGGTTGGAGGTCGGGAATGTGATGAGGAGAAGATGGTGGGGATTCGCAAGAACAGGTGAGTATGTTTATCAGGAGGTCGATCCTGAAATACCAAAGCTGTCGAGATAATCACTAAGAACTCCAATCGCATTCGCTATTAAACCGTCAAAAGGTCGTCGCCGTACCCGTCTTAATCGTAAAAACAAATCGTAACTCGTAAGCGGTCAAGCAACCGCAACAATCGGTCAATCACTCAATCACTCAATCAATTGGCCCAAGTCTATAAATCAACGACAAAGCCGCAGATCCACGTCTGCAAGGAAACCCCAAAACAAATAATAAAATAAAATACAAATTAAAAACAAAAAAAAACAACTTGGTATCAACAAAAGCGTAAAAACAATGACATATACACAAAGTTCATCTACCTTTCCCTTTCAATTATCAAAATTTAAAATTCAAAAAAAAAATTCCCAATTCTCAAACCGCAAACCCTCAATCCTCACGCAGCCCGCTAGACAAGGGGCCCCTCTAGGCCTGGAAGATACAGAAGGGCCTCCCCCCCCCCTCTCCCCTCCCCTCCCCTCCTTCTGGAAACACTCCTTTCACGATGGCCCGTCAGCATCCTGGGACGGCCCTGCTTTAAGGATGTCTCATAATTACAAAACTAACTTCATCCGGCGACAACAGGCGATTCAAAACAATGAGCTGATATCCAAAGATAGCTCACTACAAAGACATAATAAACACAATTGAAAACACAGTGGCGAAAATCATACACAAGAATAAACATGATTTTGTTTCGTCAACGACTAGAGGGATCCAGCCACATTAATTACACACACCTTCTTTCTATAAACTGAAGCCGCGAGGCCAAAAAACCCACCAAGCCAACACTAAGCCAAGCCCATCCTATAAACCAAGTCCAAATAATAAAAGCCAACCGATAAGATTTTGAGACACTAAACATAGTAACGGAGCAAATGTCAAAATGTAAATGAGTGACATGAAAAGGAGATGAGCAACAAAATGGTATATCCCGTAACAAGCTAATAAGAAGCAAACGCCGCAGATGATGAGTAATGATGACAATGATGCAAAGGGGAAACGCCTTCATGATACGAATGAATGAAGATATCATGGCATAACACATAACAAGGAAATGAGAAAATAAAATGCGAAGGGGCATCAGAGGAAAGAAGAGCAAAATATAAGTGAATGAGATGTGGAAGTGACGATAGTGATGGTGTTGAGGGGATATGTTTCTAAGCAGTGGTTTCTTAGTGGTTAGTCTTGCTTTACTTTCTCGTTGATTTCCTCAGTTTGAGATTGTGAACAAAAATCCAATCCCGAGCTAGAATATATGTACATTTCCTATTTTCTGAGTTTTTTTGTGGTTTTGTGTTGTATAATAAGAAAAGAAAAATGAAATATTGTCAAAAGAGCGAATAGTGGTCGGTAGAGGGACTCATAAGGATCACGGTGAATCAGGCGTACACGCTCTGCCCATCTCAGTAGATCCCCAGACCCATAAAAGAATAATTAAGGAAATTGGTAAAGAACGGACAGCTCGAGAGAGGAAACTGTAAACATCAACAGAAAAAAAAGAGAAAAGCAGCAAGGACAATAAAAACCCATCCATATTCACTATTTTTTCCGCGAAAAAAAGAAAACCAGACTTACAAGAAACAGCCCCCAACTTACCATCTTCGAGTCAACTGTCGTCGTTTTTTACTCGACAATGACAGTGCTAGTGCTCCGGCGGTTATCATCAAAAGAAGCTTGTGGTGTGATATCCAGCACCTTGACCTGCTTCGTCGGGGTCCGGGCGTCCTCCATAGACTCGCCCATATCCATCTCCATGTCAGATTCACCAACGGTACGGGTGGTATCCTCCTCGCCGGTCTCCTCGCCATGCTGAGTGTGCGAAGAGTAGCCACAAAGGAAAGGATCCTCATTGGTAGTAGACATGCTCGTGGACAGACCGGCATCAGCAGTCCACACAGAATCGGGGTACTGTCTGCTAGTGGCCTGGGAGATGGGGATCTTGCGGGGAGAAATGCGGCCAGCCAACCAATCACCCTCTGAATCAATGGGGGCCATTGAAATCGACATAGGCTCAGGAGAAGGGTTGGCCTCCTCGACTTGAGCAGGAACGTTAACGGGTGACTGTTCAATCTCCTCATCTTCGCCTTCCTCATGCTCATCCCCAGCGTCGCAGCTAGGAGAAGGGGACACGCAGTTCAAAGCATCGATGGAACGGTGGTGAATGTGCTTAGAAGGGCTAGAGTTGATGCTGTAGAGGATGCTCAAGCGTTCACTAACCGACCTGATCGTGGACAGATCATTCTCTCTTTCAGGGGAAGCTGGTGGCGAAATGGGAAGCTCTGGCAGATCCTCCCGGAAACGAGACCGAGTACGGCGAGGCACGATGCAAGTGGGGTTTGTTAGCATTTGTACCTCATACTCATTGGAGTCACGCATCTGAGGAGTGGAAGCCTGAGTATTGCCGGCAGCAAGCTCGCGGGCCTTGGCAGCCTCAGCGGCTATGATGTCACGGGAAATGTTCGAAAACGAAGAGGCCTGGCGGTTATGCTTCCGTCTGCGAAGGGAGCCCCAACGCAAGAGTGACCGGAGGGAAAGACGCTTAGAAGGGGTCGAAGAGGGTTCAGTTGACATGGCAGATTTCATGGAAGGGGAGACAGTAGGGGTAAAAGATACTGAGCTGGCGTGTGGGCGGCGAGTGTGAGCCACCCGCTCAGGAACAGCGTCGACGACGGGTGCCGGAGATGAAGGCAGCTGAGGCACAATCTCCTGATCCTGAGAGGGTTCAGTAGTTTCGGGAGCTATCGAGTTAGAGCTGCCATTGGTGGCTTCTAGAGCTTGCACTGGCTTAGGTTCACTAGAGGATACGCTATTCTCAATCGGGGAATCGACAATATCAACTCTCATCGCTGAATCGTTGACAGGAGAGGCTTGCTCCACCTGAGCTTCGTAGCTGCAGATGGACTTGGGCGTCATAGGACGAGAAACCTCCATCTCAGCACCATGTCTCACGGTAGGGAAAATCTCGACAGGGTCCATGAGTTCCCGGCCCATCACACCACGATCCATGTTGCGGGGAGCGAGTGTGTCACAGGCAGCAGCCCGTTGAGCCTCAGCCAGTTGCTCAGCCTTCTTGCGAGCGATCCGCTCAGCTGCGCGCTCCTGGTCTCTCACTCTCTTGCGCTCACGTCTCCGGGTGTCACGCTCCATGAGGGTACGGAGATCACTGGAATCAAAATCGTCAGCCAGCTCGTTGATCCGCGTCCGTGACCGAATGTTAGCGGCTACCGGCGGCAAATCAATGTTACGCTGATTCTTAGGAAATCTGTCGGCGCTTGGTGACCAGTTAGGACGAGAAGCATAGCGCAGAGTGGGCCGCGGAGCCAGGCACCCCAGAGCAGTGACACGATAAGCGGCAGCATCAGAACCATCGCTAGACATGCTGGAACGAAGGGAGTCTGCTGAAGGGAACTCATCAGTCTCCTTGTTGTAATCGGGGCCCGAGCGGGTGTGAGAGTTGCGGTTCCGACGGCTACCCTTTCGTGAGCGAGCCGAGTATGTGGATGTGGGTCTTTGGTCGCTCATAGAGCTCATGGCCCGGATCTCAGCCTCGCGGACAGGATCTCGGCGCAATGAATTCTTTTGGAGCTTTCCATTCTTCTTTGACCTGCGAGGGCTCAGAGTAGGAGCTTCCCAGACCATCTGGTCAGCCTGTTGTTGTTGTGTTAAGTTGTTGTGTGATAGTCTACCCGAGAAACGCATTTCATCTGAACGGACCTCGTTAAAACTGTATCTCTGGGGGCAGTTGGCGAATCCTGGGTATTGGTGTTGTTGGGAACCCTGTGATCTTGGGCCCTCCATGCGGCGTTTTTTTAATGTTGCTCCCCGACGTGGTGTGCGGGGAAGTTCTGGTGTTCTGGGAGATGATTCCTCTCTATAGTCGAGAGGAATGACGTTTTGTGGCGATGAAGTTTCTCGATCTGAGATACTGTGGCCACTGCGCGGACGTTTGCGCCCAGTGGACTTTTTCCGGATGTGCCAGATCGCCATGGCTGTGGCTGACGACTGGATACAGCCAATCCGGTTGTTTGTGTAATGTGTATGAGATCACAGATTTGAGCAGCAAGTATATAAGAGGTCTGTTAAGTACTGCAGTTGGTGGGGGGTTCAAGGATGTGAGTCTCGCTACAAGTCATGAGACAACGAGACTCTCGAGGCCAAGTTTGAACCACAATAAAAGGTGTGCGTGTTTATTTTAGGGTATGCAGTCCATAAAAGAATTGTATAATGTTAAGACTGGAATCTTGGACTTGAGTGGGTAATTCAGTGTGGGGAGTTTGAGAAGTGAAAGGGGGGGGAAAAAAATATACACACAGGTAGGGGAGCGTGTGTATTATGTGATGTCTTTCGGTACGAGGGAGAAGATGGTTCAGAAACGGATAGGCTCTTTAGTCGGCGTATGATGACTATGTCTGAGAATCAGAACAGTGTATGTAGAGCGAACATTTAGTATGAGATGTAGAATAGAAAAACGAAAATACCATGAAATGGAGAAAGACAATCGAGAATCCGAGGAGGGGGCTCGTGGCCTATAATAGCAATTAAGCAGACAGTTGATGCTTGATGATGAGTGTGGTTCATGGGTTAAAATCCCAATGTAAAAAGAAAAAAAATTAACACGAAATTAACCAAAAGCAAAAATCCAAAGAGGGCAAAGAAATGAAAGTGACGAGGGGGTCCCCAGGTGGCATGGGGGATTCTTTTTTTTTTTTTTGAGTAATCATTTAAATATGGGTCATTTACCAAGCTCCGCTCCCCAAACAGGTTAAATTCTTTATTTGATGCACAACAGCTCTTCGCAGCGCTTGCCCATTTTCATCCACGCAAAGTAATCCCTCCCCCTCCATGCTGTTGTTCTCATGCTCCCTTTCCTGCTTCCCCCGTGGCTCTCCCCCCCTTCCCCTCAACTCTAGATTTTGCTAACCAAACCAGGATTTAAATTCATGCAGCAGTCACTTTGATGTGGTTCCTTCTCTGACTTGTTAGCCGTGTGACTGACTATATCTTTTTTTTTTTTTTTCGCCAAAGCAAGAAGCAAGCTTTATTATTTGAATGCAGCCCTGGGGATTGCGTTGGTCACTGCCGAATTTGATGATAGTGTCTAGAGCTAGCTGACGATTCCGCATGAATAGACATCAAGTAATTTTGAAGGGGGGGGACCGTAGCTAGTGATGGTGTTGGCGATTGTGTGTATGTATATATTTATGTTGATATGTATTTAGGTTGGAGATGTATACAAATATAATGCATTGTCTATCTATCTGTCTGGAGATAGATGGGTACTACATACGAGGGTTATATGCAAACTACGGGAAATCGAGACGCGCGTGGGAGGTCAGAGGGTGGGAACACGAGATGGTGGTGGGATTGGGAGCTCAAGGTGGTATCTTGAATCTACAGTGGGTACTTGTCTGTATGGTATACGGTGTGGAGAGAGGACAGTGACTGTTCGGGAAGCGCCGCCTTTTTTTCTTCTCTTTCTTCTTTTTCTTCTTCTTCCTTTGGTTGGCGCCCAAAGAGAAGAACAAGGCGAGAAGGTTCAATTGTTGTGGCGAGGTAAAAGAGTAGAGCAGAGTGGGGTCAAGCAAGCCGATAACAAGCAGATGACCTTTCTTGTTTCGCAAGAAATTCAAGGCGAATGATGACAAGATTATGTATCGATTCAAGCATGTGAAGAACTCAATTGAGACATGAATCCCCATAATTAGAGAAAGCAGAGTCAAATTGGGCACAATGTCACAAGCTCCGACAGGAATGTAAAGCAACATGCTGTCCGCACTCCAGGAAAAGAAATACAAGAGGCTTGTCTCTGTGTGACCCGGCGTGTAACTATCGCATCCCCTCTCCCATCGACTCTTTTCTTTTTTATGAATACTATATGCCCGCAAGGCAGACCATCAAACTCTATATCTAATAAATTATCAGCTTACTCTGACCACAAATTCATCGAGATTACTCTATCCGCCGGCCACTCGGGAGCTTCTTTTTGTACCTCCATCACCAATCCCATCAGCCCGTTAGTCTAGAAAACGCCATCCAAACACTGTAAACTACAGGCACACACATCTCCCCTGTCCAGCTACCACCTTGTCTGTGTCATCCACCACATTCAAGAAAGTATCAAGAAAGTTGTAAATTTATCTACATCCACAAACACAACATGCGCATTACCACCAGCATCACCACCATAACCATTACCTGCATGTCCGTCCCTGTCCTCAACCAGCATTCCCTTTTCCATTCATTCTTTGGTAGACATTCAAGGTTATCTTGTTTTTTGTTCTTTTTTTTTTTGTTCTATACCATAGTAGCACGTCGTGACACCCCAGGTGTAGTATGGGTCCTCCTTTCTTGCTTGTCAGATTCCTTTACGGTAACGGATGTCTAGCATAGACCCTGATATCACGACAAAGGTGCCCATCCGTTGTTCAACGTGAGCAGGTTTGCACCTTGATGCCGGACGGATGACAAGATACTTTGGGTTGAGAAAAGCAAGTGTGTACTTGTACAGATGCAATAGTTACCGGTCGACGTGTAAGAATTTTGTCCTGTTTTTTCTTTGTGTAATCAGCATGGCTAAGGCCAGAATCTTTTTTTTTCTCAGACATGCCACTATATTGAGATGTGCATCTAATTCCGGTATCACAATTACGACCATTTTCAAGAAAGGAACTCTAAAGATCAAACTCTTCGCAATCCCATATCCTTTGTTTTCTGTCAGCTTACGCATCACTTCTTTTATTTTTCCTTCGAATAATTCTCCATTTCTAGCGAGGGGAAGGCAACGGAAGCATTCCTTCCCTTTTCAACAACAAAAGACGGATCAAACAATAACGATGTTCCCTCTTACCAAGTTCGGCCTGTCAATAGCTCCATTTAATGCCCAAACTCGGTAAGCACCACCAGGGCCAATCAACAGATATGAACCCGTCGTTGAACCAGGGAAGCAAAGCGAACCGTATTTAGTTTCCTTACTGAAGCTGAGGCCGCGGATAATAGCCCATCCCTTTTTTTTGTCTTGGCGTGTACATTCATTGCATATATACAAAAACGCTTTAAATGCTTACAATTGTGAATGATTTCTTCTTTTTACTTAGTATATTCATTCAGTTACAGTTTATTCTAATGGGGCTACCAGCACGCTGCCCATTCATAAGCCAACTACACCCAGCGTCTTAATTCACATACCCAGGCATGGCCGTCTTTTCCAAGCTGCTTTTAAACAAACGCATGAAAAACTCATTATTTTTACCTTGAAGTCATAGTCCCCCACAGGCCAATAATCATCACGCATCCCAGTCCCATGTCGGGGGAAAACACAGAAGAAAGAGAAAGGGTTCCGCGCCCCATCAGTGATTTATGCTAAAAAAAAAATTGGAAAGAGATGAGTATCAGCAATCAGTATAGAGCCACATGATTTATCAAGATGGCTGGTGTGTAAAGAGAGTAAACATTATACGAGGTGTTCACGTCATCAACTCGTGCATCCGTATATCGATAAACTCGGGCATTGCAAATTTGGATACCCTTTCCGATGTTAACGTCCAAAGTACTCATCATGGTCACTTGACGACAACCGCTGCATTAGTGATATCTCCCAACCAAAACTTGCCCATGTGGAATCAAGCTTGAATGAAACCTGACAATCAATTAGACATAAATATTTCCCCACTAAGTTCGTCGTCATCTTGCGCTCCAGAAAATAGCAACAGACTGTTCCAACTTGCAGGCACCACTCCAACTCACTAGAAATTTCTAAATGGCAACGTAACAAGACTCGATGCCACACTGATTATTTTTTTTTTTTTTCTTTATCTATGTACCCATCCCATTGAATACATATTCCCTCCAACAGAACCCCCCCCCCCCCGCCCCATATCTCAAACCCCCAAAGTCGGAGCCAACACACCATCATTCATCTCCCCGCTCAGTTTATCACTACATATATAAATACATACCTAATGCAGAAGCTCTAATCGCCGCTATATGACGCCTCAACGAGGCTCAGCCATGTCTTTGATTCTTTCTCGCACTCTCTCTTTACTGCATAAACATTCAGGATACTCCGGCCAACAAGTCAAGGTCATTACATAGTATGTACAAAATCCTGTACTTTTTCTGTCCCCCAAGATGACAAAAAAAGGACTCGGCAATCAGCATGACGCAGCCGTCTGTCCAAAATTAAATCTGTAGGGGTCCGTTTGTGGGCAGGAAAATATTTCTAACAGGGTGTGGTAAAGGACGAGACTGGGGTAGCGGTATTTGATGTTGAGCGGACTGGAACCCTGGTTATGCATGTATGGAGTTTTAACCCTACTATTAGAACACGATCCTGGGCTTAAAAGTCAATATCAAATTATCTTAAAATAGACAGAATCTCAAACTTGATGAATATCTTCCTTTATTAAAAGCTATGAGTAGTGTTTGTCTCTTGGTATTTCTATGAATGAGTGAGACTTGAGGTAATTTACTTGTTTGTTAATACGTATTTTTTGACTCCGCAGTAACTTGTCCACATGTGTGCCACTTAACACGCGTAGCTATTTACCGGCATTTTTCTCCCTCTTTTTCGTCATCCTTCCCCTCCGGGCATGAGCGACGGTGATGGCGACGTCTAACGTCCAATCCTTTTTTTTTTAAAAAAAAAAGGAAGGGAAAAGGAAAAGGAAAAAAAGGAAATCACACAGAACCAAGAGCATCGACAACGACCCGTGCTCCATTCATACCTAGTAAAGGAAACTTGCCACTATACCATCCGTGCTCCGAATGGAAGAAAAAGAATAGTCCAGGTTTTTCATTCTTTGTATTTTTTTTTAAATGTTTAAATGCGAACAATGTTGAAATCAAAGACAGAGTTACAGTGGAGATGTCTTCTGCCACATCGACGCAGTTGGGTGGGATTCCCTCGAAGGCTGGGGAAGCTTGTGCGTCGTGGGAACTCTGAAATAACCGAATATCTACATATTTACCTGAATACTTGGATACTTGGAATGCAGAGGGCTGGCATGTGATTGTATTTTAACTAACGAGTGGTTGGAACTTGAATGTATTGGTTTAGGAACTAGTAGTGGAGTGGGTTGATATATGAGGAATATACGAACTTGGTGTTGATGTTGTGGGTATTTTCTTTCTTTCTTTTTTTTTTTTTGTGAATGTCAATTGAAAAAGACTCACATGATTTTGCTTCATTACTAGAAATAAACCAGCCACGCTTTCACCAGTTGTGATGGAGACTTGGTATGGGTCGCTTCATGATGCCGAACAAGTTATGAGCGCCATGCTGATACATTGTTGGCCATTGTCCTGTCTCAATGTATGTGTGTATGTCTGTAGCGAATAACAATTGTTTCGCGCTGGCGCCGGACGACATTCCAGAAGCGGTGGACGAACCGTTACTTGGAACATTCTTGCCGACCTTCGTTTAGCCTGATGAACAGTAACAGTCACATCAAGGGTCCTTATCCGTGACCCATGTATATATGAATGGATGCTTATCTCATTGAAGAATCCATCATCTTGCAGGCCGGCCGCCCACCAGAGTACAGACGAATCTCGTTTCAGAATGTCATGCTTGGATATTTACCACCCTCTCAAAAAGAAAGAATATCCCATATATCCTACAGTTCACCGGCCATCTATACAGCTTCTTGTTATACTTACTCATCCCCCCCCCCCCATGATAACGTCAGCAGGACAGACAGTAAATGACACTAGTTTTCTCTTTGCCTGTTCACTCTGATATTATGGCATTACCGACCTCATTAAGGTTCGTATCGATACCCACCTCGCCGCGTTTAACCTGCATAGATCTCCCATTTCCGCAAAACTTATGCACCCAAATACCTTGGCGACTGGGCTTTCCCTTCCGCTAAACCCTAGGCGATTCCCCCTTCGCTGGCTAGGGCATAAATCCTATACTGTCCCTGTGTACATACTTGGTTGCCTTTTCTCAACCTTAACAAGTATATTTTATTATAGCCAAGGTGTAGTGATATAGATACTTATTATGATTTACAGCGCTTGCAGCGTGCAGGAAAAACCGGCTTGAGTGACACTGTGCTACTTGATATAGAGATGGCCTAGCTTAACAGGTGGATATGGTGGATATGGAAAGATTATATAGACTATTATGAGTAACGGATATTGGTACAGGAATTTTCAATTATTTATAAGGCTTTGTCTGGACTGAATCTTTGCTTTTTCTTTTTGGGTGGGTGAAATATGCTTGAGACTGGATGGCCGGGGGAATGGCCGGAACGATAGGATGGTCAATGTGTGGGCCTTTGGAAACGGCAAACGGTGACGATTTGGAGAGTGATGTCCATCGTTATTTTGGATGATTTTTTTCTTCTTCATTTTTCATGTTCTCAATGAACATGAACATATTTTTGATATTGATCAATGATTTCTTTTATTTTCTTATTGCTCACATCTGCCGATTCTAACACTTAACATGACTCATAGACCCCCTCACTCCTCCCCCATTGGCTCCCCTTCTGAAACCACCCATGTTCCTTTCATTCCATGCCTAACCAATAATCCCTTCCGCAAAACAATGATAGAAAAAAAAGCAATGTCAACTTTATCTCTATATATTTAGATATGTATTTCCCCCAAGACTTGGAAAAACACCAAACAAAGGGTCCAGTCAATGTTTCCCCATGGACCGAAAATCAAACCTGACACTCATGGGGATGAAGTGTGTGGACTGACGGGATTAGGCTTGCAAAACTTGGGATGGTTGAGATATACAGACATGATTCTAAAATGGGGATCGGCGAAAAGAGGGGTTATAGTTGTTTGTTTCTTTGGGCTTGTGAACATTGTTGGCATTTAGTTGGTTATATCGGAGGTGGGATGACAGGAAGAAATTCACTCTGGAGGATGTTGAAGTTTGAGAAGGGGGTTGGTAAGGGTTGATGGTGAGACAATAAGTAGTGGCTGCACAGATTGAGGGAAGGAGAGGGGAGATCTCGGGAGGGCGAGATCGATATTGACAGTGAGACTCCGGGTGGCACGGGTGAGATATGGTGAGTAATATGTAGATTTGTATGTCTATTAATGAAATTGTGTGGATTGGACCGTAACTATAAGTTTGATCTTCCCCCAAAGTTGCAGCGTGCATGATGATGAAATTGGGTATTTTTTTTTTTTTTCCAAATCTTGACAATCATCACCGTATTCCAACAATCAGCTCCTGCAACCACTCTCGCTTCCCGTTGCTCACCGTCTGTACTTTGGGTACCATGACCCAAACATTAATTATTAATTTTTTTTTTTAAAAAAAATCCTTGTCTTTCTGTTTCTGTTTTTGTCCACATGCATATCCTCTTTCACAACCAAAGAAAACAAAAATGTCAAAAAGTCACAATGACATCATACAATCTCAACCCAAGATGATTGCCCAAGGTATATACAGATACAGCACGACCCTGAAACTGGAATCATTATCTCACTTAAGTATATACCTGGTCATTATCAAGTTCGATAGTCGTTTGAATAAAGATTTTTTTGTGGCGATGACGGCTATCTCGGGCCATGATATCTGTGTGTATATAGCTGCGCCGCGATGGGGACGGACAGATGGACAGACAGACTGGTGGGGAAATGTCCTGTGCTCTTAGTGAAACGTGTGATGGGCGTTTATAGACGACTATCAAGGCTGTAGCAAGACGTCATATATAGATATTGTACCGATATCTACATAGTCAATGGCCTTTGGTTGTATATATATACTTTTGGAAACAGATCAACTGACTGGGACTGTATCATAATACCTAACATAACAGAGTCCCGAGCTGAGAGTCTAGTCTGCCTTGAATTTTGGGTATTTATCTGTACGTTGACAACGATGACGATGTTCCTACTTCATCAGCTAAGACGTCGTATCTCGAAATGGCTATGGCGGTCTCTGGCGTTGCGTTGCGTTGCATTACTGGCTGAGGTGATCATGTTGACTTTGACAGGTGAATGTGGAAGTGAATAGGGAAAGCAACTATTTGATCTAGCCTCTTTGAAAAAAAAAAAAAAAATAAGAATAAAAATTTTGGTGATTATTCACTCGGTTTACATTGCGTGACACCCAACCATCACGGATAGACATGCATGTCGATGTTCATTCATCTCACCGCTCTCGTCTTTTGCCTTTTGCTTTGTGCGCGCATATTTCGTCTGGGTACTCCCCCCATATGGAACCCGTGATGATATCCACTTATTTACTTAGTGGTGGAGACAAATCAATAACATTGTTATGTAAATAATTTACACTAAGATAGTGATGATTTTTTTTTTGTGTGTAGGTGGAAAGCCCAGCCACTGTGGAACATTGAGGGAATTTTTCAAGTAAAAATATGTATATACAATAAATAACTAGAAATATTTACGTCGAAACAAGAGTCCATAGAGGTGTATCTCTTGAGGAGAGTTAGACCCTAATTGTGCGTGTCTGAATGCGAGAACCTATTGTCACCAGAACTGTAGTGTACGTGATCTCCGCCACGGTGGGGCTGGCCAGAAACTTTTCTTTTTCTTTTCCTTTTCTCTTCTTTCCAAGAAGAAAAGCCATGTGTCTAGGCCCGCAACAAGAACAATATGTCATCTCTGGCCCTCATCAGATGCTCTCTAAGGCATCTATATCTCCTCCTACCATCTCATGGTCTCAAAGCCATCTGTTTCTGTAAAAAGGTAAAAGAAAAACAGCTATGAGTCATTTCATCAAGTGATGGCATGACTCCTGGATCATACTATTTTAGCCTAAATAGGCTATTCATTCCAAGGGTAGCAATAGTACCTCTCTAGAAAACAACATCCCTAAAAGCCAACATCACATGAATCACCGACCCTAATTTTGTTCATAGTAGTAAGAGTTAAAATATAGCATAACTTGCCCAAAAAATAAAATATAAGATTTCAGAGGGAAGTTGTGAGTTATGCAGGGAATTATAATATTTTTTCAGATAGGGATGGTTATCTTGTTATATATGTTGACCCAAATATCAAGTACCATGACGTCTCTTTACATTGATATCTAATCGGGAACACTGGTTCTTCAAAATATGCAAGAAAACTATAGTTATAATTGACAACTGGACTGGTATATACATATAAAACTTCCGGTTTATAGAATCATCCAGAAATTCAGGGTCCTCTGCCGGAATATCAAAATAACCCAATCATGTGGCTGTGTCTCTGCCCAGAACATGCTGTTTGCCTGCAGGAGTCTGCCCTGGGGCTACAACACACCGGTTTCTTCTTTCATTTTCATCATTAGCAGCGCATCGGTGAGGCCTGGCGGGGAGGGGAGGGGAGGGACAGGCTCGTCAAGATAAGAAGAAGAGACAAGCCAGTGTCTATTGGGGAATTCTATATAGGTAGGTAGATAGATAGATAGATAGATAAATAATATTATGTGGTTGTGGTGATTGTAGCGGAAGCTGAGTATGTTGGTGAAGGGGAAAAGCAAAAAAAATCAAAGAAAAAAATCTTGTTTTTCGTGACTGTGCTGATGTAATTGGTTGACGATGACGAATAATGTCTCCTCAGAGCTATCATGATCACGCCTAGATGGCATCGCTAGCAAAGGATACCTCCAGTCGCATCGTATCTCTGGGTCCCATTGAGGTGCAAGTATCGTCATGTTTCCATTTTTTTTCTTAGCTTGAATCCTGCTTGTTTCATGTGTATATAGGTATCCCCAAGGTGTGTGTGATTGTTGCTGCATGAGTTGTAGAGACACTGTGTGCATTTTGTTGGAGAGAGAGGGAGACAAAGGGAGGGAGGGGGGGGTCCCGATGATACATATGATGGTTTCCGCTCCGCTCCGGGGATAGTGACGGTGAGAATAGATTGTCTAGGTATCAAAACAAGTGAATGTATCTAACTTTCTTTTTATTTTTTATTTTTTACTTTTTTTAATTTTTTTTTTAAAAAAAAGAAACAAGCCTATGGATCCTCCCGACTCATCACACCATTCTCGCCGTGCCACAATCCGACCCCTTCCCCACCACCCGGTGCCACTCGTAGCAAAATCAATACAAACAAGACCCTTCTTCTCGAGCCGTGGCTGGCGATCTGGGCCTGTACCATCGATATCGATACTCTGTACAACTGTTGGACAGGGGCGTCTTTATATATAAGTATACAAGTATATGTCTATCAAAGCAGCAAAAAGGACCTTGAGATAAAGATAGATTGTTGGCTGAGCTTTGTGATTGGGAGAGGATTGGTGTGGTATAAAGGAGGGGGCGACTTGAGATGACAAGTGGTTGGCAAGATGTGATTGGATGGGTGAGGTTGGCTCTCCATTTTTGGGAAATATTGAGTGATGACCTGTCAGTTTATTATAGAACATGTAATTAATTAATGCTTACAAAGCATATCCTTTTTTTGTGGCTTACCGTAACGGTTCAACGCCTCCGGAGACCCTCCGGCCCGACACTCTTCGGCAACAACCGACTAACAAAAAAAAAAAAAGAAACAAAAACACCTCCCCCCACTTAAATTACCGTCCCCTTCACCTGCTTCTTCTTCACCACAATATCCCTCCACAACACTACACACCCAAACGCCCCCCCCAACACCGCCACTGACGCCGTTGCCATCCACTTCTGCATCTCCCCATACGCCGCATCAATACACGCCCGCGTCTCTGTCCCCTTCTTGTACGCCAACTGTGTGTAGATGCTCCCGTAGATAAACTCCACATTGACCCTCGCCGGGCAGTACTTTTCTAGTTTTCCCTTAAACATGCCCGTCCACATCGCCGCGGCCACCGTCGACCCCAGCGCCGTGCCCACCGAGCCAAAGAGGTCGAGAATCGCAATAATGGCCGCCACGTGCCGGTGGTCAAGCGGTGCCATCATGGCCATTTCCCCAGCAATGACAATCGGGCCGCCGGCTACTGCGTTGAAAATTTGCGTCATGACAATGTACCCAACGCTCTGATCGGGCCGCCGGAAATGGATGAGCAATCCCACGGCCAACGTCATAAGCGGCAACCCATAGTACAGCGCGACCCACTTGAAGCGCCGCGACCACCGGATAAACATGCCAATGACCAGCGCCGCAAAGCACGAGCCCGTGCGGTAGATGTTGCTGATGTACGTGGTGTTGCGGACGCTCTGGTTCCATACGACCATGACGGTTGACGAGAAGTAGTTGCCCCAAATCATGTTCTGCATAAAGACAAAGGTGAACATGAGGCCGCCGAAAAAGACGGTGCGGTCGCGCAGCAGCTTGACGGGGACGAAGCGCACAGGGGCCACAAAAACCTCGTAGACGGCAAAAGCGATAAGGACAATGCCGCCGACGACGATGAGCGCGATGATCTTGGTGGATTTCCACGACTGCTCCTGGTATGAGTACAATGAAAAGGGCATAAGGAAGAGCGCCATGCCAGCGGCCAGCAACAGGACACCGAGGAGGTCCATGTTGACGGCGCCGCGGTACAGGGCGGCGGGCCGCCAGTCGACGGGGTGGCCCTCGACGATACCGAGCTGGCGGGCCTTGCGGGCGTTCCAGGCAAACAGGAGAATCAGCGGCGTGACGACGACGGGGGTGACGATAGCCCAGATGCCGAGGCCCCAGCGCCAGCCAATGGACCGGATGATAGAGTCGTTAATCGGCCCACCGATCCACGGTGTGACAATGTACGGGCTCGTGGCAAATGCCAGCATGACGGGCCGGTGCACGAGGCTACTGGTATCCGCGACGAAAATAGTCAAGCAATACGATACGGCCTGACTGCCGACTGCGGAGAAGACTTTAGCCGCAGCATACATTTGCACGTTGGTGCAAGCGGCCATGAGGACGAAGCCGAGGGCCCAGGAGGCAAGGGCGAGAGCGAGCCCATGGGGGCGGCCCCAAGTGTCAATGAGGTTGGCGAGGGGGAGTTTGGTGACGCCGGCGATGATGGAGGACATGACATTGGTGGTGGCGGTGAGGGAGTGGCGGGAGAAGGCGGAGGTGACGAAGGGGTCGAGTTGGCGGACGACGAGCTCTTCGATTGAGGCGATGAAGTAGATAAGCCAGATGCTGGAGGAGAGAAGGCCAGAGTTAGTGGCCGTGGTCTTTTTAGAGAGAAAGATAGAAGAAAGAAGAAAACTCACATGATGTAGGCGGCAACCAGATGCTTGCGCGTCCACACAATCGTTGTTGCCTCGGCCAGCTGCACGCCGTGTTGCGCCGAGGCGTCCGGGGCCGCGTCGGGGGACGGGGGGGTTTTGGTAGGGGCATGGTCGTCAGTGGCAACGCTGGCAGATTCAACAGCGGGGGAGTCTACCGGTTTTTCAGATGATAGGCTCATTTTGTGTGTTTTTTCTCCCCCCTTTTCTTTTCTTTTCTTTTTTGTTGAGAAGGTGGGCCTATGGGACTTGGGGAAATTGAGAGAATGTATGTTTATGTGAAGTCAAGAAAAATCTATTTGATGTCAAAGGATAAGGACAGCCGGCGATGAAGCCCCAAAACAAAGATTGTGAATCCTGAAATGTGTTGATGCAGGAGATACAGTACAGATATATACATATTTATATAGTGTCCATGTATATGTATGTATCTGCTCAATACTCACTACCCGTGGGATCTCGCCAATGTATCATTACAAGACATACATACACATACACATGCGCATACATATATATACAATCCCACCAAATCAGCACGACCAAGAAATCTCTGGCGTCCAGTGGGGATTTTCTCTTTGGATACTTTTTATAGTGATGATACCTGTTTTCTCACTCGGGATTCCAAATCGGGGGTGAGTCTCCGGCCTTTACATAATTGGAGTTATCTGTGATCAAAATGGTGTGTGCCATCTGATGCTGATGGCATGTGACGAGGCGAGGTGAGGCGAGGTGAGACGATCTAATAAGATAATTTAGCTGAAGACGAGAGTATCGTCAACAAGGACAAGTGACAAAAGTGAGATTTTTTATTTCTATTAAAATTCCTTATATTAGGTAGTGATATATAGTTTACATGTGAGCTTCCTATTTGAGAGGCCATGTTGTGATGGGACGACGACGTTGGCAGGAGGCAACGTGAGAGAGAAGAACGAGGCATTGGGCGATGTCGGGGTTTTCAGACAAAGGAGACATGTCAAGGATATTTAGCAGTTCAAGATTGCAAGCATTAAAGAAATGTCTGGTTGAAGATGATATAACATACGGTGACATCATCACAATGAAACTGACTCCAGACATTTGCTTTTCCTCAACCACAGACTTGACACACATATACACGTAAAAGCCTGCATATTCTAACTGTCAATTCCAACTGTAACTGCCATCTACTCAGGCCTTTCATTAGAGAAGGTTTTTCTTTTTCTTCATTCACAGGAAACTCAAAAAGTCCCAGGGTCATCGGCTTGGACCATTCAAGATTCGGCAGAATAATAAACAAGAAAAAAAAAAAAAATTTCTCGATCCTGGACAGGTAGAGAGAGAGAGAGAGAGAGAGAGATAAATTATTATTTTTTTATTTGGCCTTGTGTTTTTTGGCAGGTAAGTTTTGAAGATGGGGTTGTATTGGTAGGGCAGATAGTTGATAAACATATCAAAAAGAAGTCATTTTTTATATACAGCATTATCAAGAACCCCAAGAGTTCTATCTTGTTTTTTCTTAACTAAAAGAAAACCAGAAATTTCACATGCTTGAGCGATTATCAGATTGATATACCCACCCATAATCACAAGGCCCGACAACAAAAGAAAAAAAAAACACAGACCACCATCACCACTGACGCCCAGATAAAGAGAAGAGCACAATATCACAAAAAATAAACCCGAGCGAGACCCTGTGCGGTCACTGGTCATCATTTAGCCGGGAATCCAAGGCGGGCTGTGATCTAGCTTTATCAATAATTTTCCTGACTTTTAGCTTTTAGCTTTAGCTTCCAGCCACGTCATCAATCAATATAATCTTATCTGATAGATAGCCTGGACTGCAAGCAAACAAACTCTATCTTGACGACTGATAGCTGGAACTTGGGAATTCCACACCATGGACAATCCAGTCAAAGGACTGCAAGACTTTGTCTCAAATAACAATAATTAATGATAAATATTCACAACTCAATAATCTCTCTCTTCCCTCTTCTTCTCCTCCCCATCATTGTCACCTTGTCTTACACTTTCCACTTTCTATTATAATCTCGCCAAAGCCCGTGCCAGCCTGACAACCCGCATTTCCGCTCTCATCTCTGATCTCCCCGCTTTCCTTTTTCAATACTTCTTGACCATCCTTCTAGTCCTAAAGAGGCCATAAACCAAAAGATCTGATAAGAGGACTAGTGGGTGAATACGAGGTCGGGGGACAAGGAGAAAACGGAGGGAGATGGTGCTCGGGATGGATAGCAGAGTACAGAGGAGGTGATGGTAGATGGTTAAGAGAGATAAACTCTAGATGACAACACCTTTGAACATCTTTGACCGACGATAAATCGAGGTTCCAACCACTAATTTCAATGACAACACATGCCTCCATCCTAGATACAACTCCACCGTCTAAGCTTCACCACTTATGACAATACACCCTCTTCTACTTATACACCCGGGCACCACTACCTCTCAATAGATACTCCATCTTCTAAAGAACCGAGGGACTTTTTTTTTTTTTTTTTTTTTGCTGGCTGGTCTATATTTTCCAGCCCTAATCGGGCGTTATTTGTCGGGCCCAGCTTCCTCATTCAAGAGTGTCTATAAATCTCTCTTACCTTTTCTAAGAAGAGAGGAGAAGAGAAGGAAGAGAGACAAGAAGACAACTCGGACGTAACATTCTATTCGACAAGCAATACACCCAAGAGGCCCAAGTCCTCACTCGCCGGCCATAAGAAAAAAAAGAAAAGGAATCTCTTCTATATATCTACTGATAACTCTCACCTAACCTCCATTGTTTCCTTCTTCCGGTCCCTATTCATCTCTGTCACCACTTACCCATCCCCAAAATGCACTTCACAACCCTTCTCGTCCTCGCCACCGGTACCGCCGCTACCGTCTCCCTCGGCGACTACTTCCCCTCCTGCTCCATCAGTTGCCTCTCCACCGCCGTCTCCAGCGCCTCCGACTGCTCGCTCAACGACTCCTGGTGTATCTGCGTCCAGGCGACCTACGAAGCCATTGTTGCGTCGGGGACCAACTGTGTTATGACTTCGTGTGGTGCTGATAAAGCCGTTGGTAAGTTTTTCTTTCTTTCTTTCTTTCTTTCTGTATATTTCGTGGTCATCATGGCAACATCCCCGAACAAAAGAGAGAGAAAGAGAGACTCTGTGTAGAAACAGCTAACTAACATCCACTCAGGTGAGGTCCTCCCCGCCGCCATCCCCTACTGTTCCGCCGCCTCCTCTGAGTACTCCGCCACCCACGAAGCCACCGCCGCTTCTTCCGCCACCGGCACCAGCACCGGCACTACTACCAACACCTTAGCCACAACCACGAATTCTGCTTCCTCTGACTCCAACGGGACCACAGCGGCCAGTGGGGCTACTGCGACGGCAACGGCGGATGTCACGGGGGGTGTTGCGGGGGGTGTTGCGGTGGTGGTTGCGGCGGTTGTGGCGGGGGTTGTTGCGGCTTTGTAAGGGGGGAGGGGGGAGGAAACAAAAAGTATGTTAGCGTATGAATATGGAGTGAGGTGAAAAGGAGAGGGGATGACTTAATAACTAATGATACCATGTTTGCTTTGATTATGATTTCTGTGTTTTGGTGCAAGTCCATGTGGTGGTTGTCATGATGCTATAGTACCGGTTGTATGTAGGACTAACACCATGACATATCAATGGCTGTTGCTCTGACCTCCAAAAGCATGACAATAGAAATCGGCATTTCTTCATCGCCCAAAAGAAGAATCTTGCTGTGGATCAAACACAGGCTGTTATATGACCAACCCTAATATGGTAACCACAAGACCAAGGGTTACTGACCATAGAATCAGCTGTAGTTACGACTTCAGTCTAAAAGGGTAAATGATGGTCAGAGTTGTCGGGGAATGACGCAGTCGTCAATATATTCTCACACTCATACATAAGCATTCTGCAATTTCATCGGCCACCTATCACAAACAAAGCTGCATTATATATACATGCCGATAGCCAATACAATCACCATCACTATCACTATCACCACCAACTTCCTCGCAGATCCTATAACCCACTGCCATCAACACCTCTTGATCCCGCCCTGCTCGCCCTTCCCACGCCCTTCATGTCATCCCCAAATATCCCTCATCTCCCCCACAGCATTTCTCATCACGACGTCTCCTAATCACCCGTGAAAAGTTGGCGGTGGTAACTGACCGCCTGCGGAGTATAGGAGGTTGTAAGTAGCCCCCCAAACATAGTAGTCAGGCAATGTCCCAGAGTGGTTAATGGGCGAGACTAGAAATCTCATGGCTTCGGCCGCACAGGTTCAAATCCTGTCGCTGTGGGTCTTTTTTTTTGTAGTCATTTTTTTTTCTCTCTAGTGGAGAGTTGTATATTATAGACCCTACAAAAAGAGACATTCACATGAAATCAAGTTGCTGACATTTATCATATTTTTATTATTGGGAGATATGTGGCACAATCTGCTGTGGGAAGAGGGCCACTGGGAATCTGCATGGCTCGGTGTAACCCAAGACAACCTCAGGTCTTAGGTCTTTCGGGGGGACTCATCCACAACAAGGGACTTGACCCATATTATCACTAATCACCAAAATCAAGATGGGCCAAGCTTTTGTTGCAACTGTCTTTTCTTGTGTCAAAGACAATAACTCAGATAATTCAAAAATTCATCCACATTTGCTGTCTCATCCACCCCTCCCCCGGGTGTGTCAATCCGTATCAGTGACCCGGTCCACTTGCACCGTGACTCCACCCTATCCCATCGGATCGCATCCTATCCCATCACAAAGCAACACCTCTCTCTCTCTCTCTCTGCCAAAACCTGCTTTGTCATTATCCATCAATGACTTGAAGCTGTCATAAGACCGCTCTGGAAGCATTTTTAACCTGGTATATTGAACGATATCAAGATTTAAGATGGGTGTATAGAAGTGTCCGCCTCCCCGTCCGTCCATCCTCTGGAAATTAAGTGAAAGTGAAAGTGGTTGCAGGTTTTGTGGTCCGAGCGTATGGTTACAACCGAGAGAGTGAGGATATACATTATTGAGTCCTGGCATTGCGGTTATCTAGCGGTGAGCCGTCTTGACAAAGACAGAAAGAAAAAAAGCCTTGTATATAGATGCCACTATTTTACTACATAATTAAAAATTTTTTTTTTCATCTCTTTTACTTTCTTTGCAGGCTGATGCCCTTTAGCTATCTGTATATCTATCTTGCCTTAGCCACCACCTGACCGGTCCGGTGTTAGACACCACGGGCTGGCTGGACTTTCTGTATAGAATGCGGATGTGCCAATGTAATCGGCAGTCAACCCCATGCGAAATATGCCATGTTAATGTACATATTTATGTATGTATATAGTGCCATGTAATGTGACGGACGGATGATCAGTTTCAAGTATAAATTCCCTGTGTGTCTGTCTGTATGTATGTATGTAAATAGAAGGCCTAGGCCGGTTCGGGTCGGATGCGCTTATTCTGTAGGCTAAGTAGGGATGCATGGATGTATTATGAGGACACCTATCTACACACATATGTAGCAAGGTGTTGGTCATGTTGGCGGTTAAATCATTGATGTTGTTGGGGTTGCACGTTGTGATGTGATGTGGTGTGTCGTGGTGTGTGTCAATGTGAATGTAAATGTGTGACTTGGAATATTCATTATTCAAGTCAAGACTCATCCGTGGATGGGCTCAAGATGGTTCGTGAGGGGCTTCCGACTTTGTCAATGATGAGACAATCATCATCATCATCACCTCATAAACAAAAAAGAAAAAGAAAAGGTAACAATCGCCATCTCTCTAGCCCATCACTGCACTCTATCTCTCACGTAAAAGGAGCCTTTGACCACTTCCACAAGGAAACCATCCGCGAACACCGCCCAACACACAATTCAATAAAATCCTCCCAGTTTTTTATAGTTTTTATCCCGATTCCCCCACTTTCCGCAGGAGCCCCTGCAGCCAATCACAACACCGCTTTTAACCTCACGCAAACATTATTGAAAACACCAAAGGGAATATCATGAAGTGATGCAGTCAGTAGCAGTCAGCACCAGGACTAGCAACAGCAGCGACGGCGATAGTGAATAACCATGGACAGGATGAAGTGACAGAAAACGGAAAGCAATGTGTTTTTTTTTGTTCTCTTGTTCTCCAAGGAGACAAGATGTCTCTTTGGCGGTGGGTGGGGATATGTGAGAAGTGTTTAGGTTTATTGATGTGCTGATTGACAGACAGTTGGTTCAGTCAACCATAGAGTCAATCTCTACGTGGTATATTGCTTGTCTTCCTGTCTTTTCCTCTTCCTTCCTTGCCAAGGAAGAGTCTGGGATTAACTGATCGTCAGATGTTAGGCAAGTCCGATATCGCCAGATATACAAAGTACGCAATTGGAGACAAGAGAACACGCCTCCATTGACATCACATCGTCACCATAATCGAGCTAGCTTTTCTACTTCGAAATCTAGATTTTGAAGATGGCAATAATAAACTTTGTTAACTATCCCCTTGTAGTTATTCCCACCACGAAAAAGCGCAAGGGATAACGTAAATGATATGCTAGGGTTCCAGGGTTACCAGTCAGTCATCGGCGTGCTAGATGGCATCATATTATCATGAGCTCTGCCATCTGCCTTATACCGCCTTGACACGCGGAAACCACATGATTTTCTCCAGAGAGTCCTGTGGGAGTTGTGTTTTTGCTAGTTGTGAACTCTGTTACTTTTACTAAAAATATCACCATGTCTTAGGAAATGCAGAAAATAGAAAATGCAATGGTATCGCCAAGTTGGAGTCTAGAGAAGAAGTTAAAAGTCTATAAAGTATAACACGAATTTTCTTTCAATTAAAAAAAAGAAAAAAAAAAAACACTTGGCGTGATGATTTCGTGATGTCCGCGGGAAGTTGCGCAGATTTCTTTGGATTTAGTCGGTATTCCAACAAGAAGATTTAGATTTTTTTTTTAATTGAAAAACTGTCCCTTGTCCCTTGGGGGATTTCTTCTCTTTTGGAGCCGTATTGTTGGATGGATGGATGAGCGGAATGCGCAGTTTATTTTTATTAATTTTTTATTTATTAACCAAGAAAGCAAATATCCCGAATAAAAGCAACATCTCGATAACAAAACATTCCCGGTTGGCAATGGGTTGTATCGGATATTGTGAAAAAAATCACCAACAGGATTTCCTCCCATAAAGTCATGGCCACACGGACAAGAGTCATGATTGACTTGCCCATTCCGTCGGTGACCAAACGACAACAATAACACACGGCCTCCAGATATCTCTAAACACTTCCACCCCTCCTCTCTTCCTCAAATCACACTATCACCCATACCCCCCTTCCCTCCCGTCTTCCATCGCCACACCAAATAAATCTCGAACTCCTGGCTCGTTCTCGGCACTGTTTCTGCTTGTTCCCCGTGTCATTAATGGCTTCTATAGATACGAGATTCTCAACTGACAACACCACATGCTTTACATATGTAAAAAGTAAAGACGGTGTATTTCTACGTGTGTAGAGTATGGGGACCGAGGGAATGGATCCTTTAGGTGGAGACGACGACACGGAGAAGGAAGTGAAGGAGAAGGAGGAGGAGGAGGAGAAGAAGGGAGAAGAGAGAAAAAAAATTCCGGTTTTTATTTTTTTTGTTGGAGGGGCAGAGTATAAAGAGGGCCGAAGAGAATCCTTTTTTTTTTTTGAAGATAAAGTTTGACTATCATGTTTATAGACAGTCTTTGTTTTGTTTTATTTTTATTTTTTGTGAGGATTCATTGTTGATTGCGGGACACATTACTAGTGACAGTGGCCATTTGGGTTTATATCACTTTGTTAATATAAAATAGTCTTTTCCTATGCTTTTCATAGTTTTCGACACATAGAGTTCTTTTATACATACATAGCATCAATCACCAAACTCACATATCCCTCCCCCTTCCCTCCCCCTTCCCTTCCCCCACCATGGACACCCGAGACCTCGACCCCATTCACCACGCCAACGGCGACTCCCCCTACCTTACCCCCACTGATCTTGAGAAAACCCTCTCCTTCCACCACAAACCCTCCTTAGGCTCCCCCTCAGACCCTTCCGGCCATTTCCCCCCGGACGACACCCTCTACCAAACCCACACCCTCACCGCCGCCCAATCTGTCCTCTCCGAAATCACCCGCCAGCGCACTGACCCCAGCAACTACCCTGAAGGCGGCCTCAAAGCCTGGTCCGTCGTCTTCGGCTCCTTCTGCGGCGCCACCGCCTGTTTCGGCCTTATGAACACTATCGGCGTCCTGCACACCTACATCGGTGACAATGTCCTAACCGCCTACTCCGACGGCACCGTCGGCTGGATTTTTAGCCTGTACCTTTTCATCTCCATGGCAGGCGGCGTCATCTGTGGGCCCATCTTCGACCGCTACGGCCCCCGCTGGATGATGCTCGTCGGCTCCGTCATCCTCATCCTCGGCATCATGCTGTCCTCTCTGTGTACTCAGTACTACCAGTACATCCTCGGCTTCTCCCTGCTGACGGGCATCGGCACCTCCCTTGTTTTCACACCCTCCTTTGCCGCCCCTGGCCACTGGTTCCTCCGCGGCCGCGGCCTCGCCACCGGCATCGCGGCCACCGGCGGCTCCGTCGGTGGCACCCTGTTCCCTATCATGCTGCAGCACCTGATCCCCTCTATTGGTTTCGCCTGGTCAATCCGCGTCCTCGGCTTCATCGTCCTTGGGCTCTCTATCTTCTCCAACCTGCTCATCCGCTCGCGCCTGCCGCCCCTCCCGGATTCCAACATCTGGCCTGACTTTAAAATCTTCCGGCAGATTCCCTTTTTGCTGCTAACTATTGCCTGTATGTTGATGGAATTGTCCCTCTTTGTGCCTATTACGTATGTCGGCACGTACGCCAAGGATATGGGCATGTCTGTAGCCCTGTCATACCAGCTCATTACTTTTCTGAATGCGGGGTCTTTTTTTGGCAGAGTGCTCGGTGGGTTTGCCGCAGACTCGCTCGGCAGATTCAACACGCTGGCATTTTGTATCTTTATTTGCCTGTTGAGTTGTGCGGCATTGTGGTTGCCAGCAGGTAGCAGTGTAGCCATCATGGTGACGTTTACCGTCATCTTTGGGATTGCGTCTGGGAGTAACATTTCGCTGATCCCTGTGTGCGTGGGGCAGTTGTGCCGGACGGAGGAGTACGGGCGGTACTATTCTACTTTGTACACTTTTGTCAGTCTTGGGTAAGTTAGTTGTCGTATATCTTGTGTAACATGGATACTAACTATCTATTGGACAGTCCTCTTATCGGTGTTCCTATTGGTGGAACTATTCTCCAGTCCAACGGTGGCCATTATTGGGGCCTGATTGTTTTTACAGCTGTCGTCTACGGCGGCTCTATGACTCTGGTGATTACTGCCCGTGGTTTGGCTCGGGACTGGAAACTCACCACGATTTTTTAAAGCCGTGTTTTATTAAGTAGTATATGTTGTTTTCCAGGTTTAGCTATTGCTCTGTTTGCCCTTTTTTCAGTTTAGGTAATTTCCTTAGTTATTTGTGGTTTGGATAGAGAGACAACCATGTTATGGTTCTTCACGAATGCCTCAAGATATAGATGATTTTTTCTTCGCAATTTAATGATAATTTATGATAATCAACTAGTGACAGTGTTTCATTTCATTAGACTTTTGATACCTTTCTACGCAAAGTCTCCACTTTTTTCTATATACACCAATGTTTTGCCTACTCCCTCCACATCAGCCCTCACACCTGACTCCCACTCGACCCCTCAACAGACCCCTTCGTGCTCCCTCCTGACTTCTCTATCACAACACTCCGCTTGTTCCCCTTCTTTCGCCACAACGTAAACGCTACAACACCCGCTAATAGGAAAACCCCAAGCGTAACCATCGCACCCACAACCCCCGCCACAGCATTTGACATCTTCGACTTGCTCCCAGACCTGCTACCACTGGCAGCAGCATCTACCTCCTCCTTATACGCCAGGCAGAACAACGCCTCGCTCTCACACACGTTACACCACTTCTGCGCCGATGAAATCGCCACCCCCTGCATCTTCGCCACCCACTCATCCCATCCCAAACTCTCCTCGCCCGTCCCAAATATCGGAAACACCGTCAGAGCCGCCCCCGTACCATTCCTAAACAAAAACCGTACCTGCAGATCCTCCGTGTCCTCCGGGAACTCCGTAACGCCATCGTCCTCCGTGTACACCTCAAACCCCATGGTCGCCGCGTAATCCGGCAGCCCGTAAAAGTTTCCTGAGGCCTCGGTCAGCCGCGTCAGCCCGGCAAAGGCCAGCATCGTGTTGTAGCTGCCGGTGAAGAGCGAGAACTTGAGCTTGCCCTTGCTGGCGACGGTGCTGTTGAGCTGGGTGAGGAAGGCGGCGGCAAGTGTCTGTGCGTGGATGGCCGAGTTGGCGTTGCTGGCATTGTAGTTGGCGTGGAACTCGGCCGAGTCGGCGAGTGTGCGTAGTTGGAAAAACTGCTCGTCGGTGATGTTGGTGATGGCCGGCGACGACTGGTTGTGGATGCGGGCTACATTCACTAGGTCAAAGATGTCGTAGGCCTTTGCATACGACAGCTGGTCCGCCGATGTATAGTCATACACATCGGCTAGCCCCGGATACAGCCCTTCGAAGAACTCTTTGGTATCTGCCACCCTCTGGGCATACAGCGCACTTTCCGTCCACACGTCGCCCGCCGCATCCAACGCCGGACACTCCTCGTCTCCCTTCAGCCATACCGTCTCCGGTTCGTCGCTCCCCTCAGCGTGTACCGTTACAAATTGTACCCCGTTCGGCGCCTCGACTACTGACCCGTTGGCCAACATCTGCCCTGTTGCCGCTTCCTCGCTCGCTGGGTACAGGCCCTGCAGGAAGTAATTTGCCGTGCCGAGGAGGACGGCGGCATCGGGGGCCGACGCGTAGATTTGCGAGGGGACAGAGACGTTGGGGGAGATGGAGAGGATGCGGTACGGGGAGGACTCGTTGAGGTAGCGGGTGCGGTAGAGGGAGCCGGCGGCCTGCACTTGGGTGGCGCCGAGGGTGGTGAGGTATTGGTTGCCATAGTGCTTGGCGGTGCCTAGGTAGGAGGAGAGTTAGTTGGCGGGGGTGATACTTAATTTTCGGGATAGAGTAGTGGGGTGGCTTACGGTCACCGTGGCGGGAGAATACGGCGACGCCGAGGATAGTTTCGGCGGTGGCTGTGCCAGCTAACAAAAGTGGAGAAATCTTCATTCTTGATGATGCGCCGCTGTGCGCTAATTTAAAAATCCAAGTAGCGATACAGATACAATGAGCAGATGTTGATCTACAAGCTGTCAACGATGGGTTCCTCTCAGATCCTCACTAACAAGCCCGAGACCATGCCTTCCTTTATATAGCCGTCGCAGAAAGCCCTTCCCATCACTTTACTCTACTCTACTTCACTTATTATCAAGCTGGGCCGCTCGCCCCACTCTTCAACCCCATTCCTTCCTACCCTCCTTGAAATCTTTTCTCTCCTAAAGTTCCATCTTCCCCACGCAACTGACTGGAACCAACCATAGTTTAATCTTACAATATAGATACCAACATGACACCCCAATTACCTGATATCATCACCATCAGCATATAACCAATTCTCACGCCCCACCTAGGATACATCCCCACTCACACTCTACCTTCCCAATCACTGTCACCATCACGGCCCATTGCCTGCCGAAATCTCTTTATCCCGATATCTCCCTCCGTCTCCAAATGTTTCCCCCCTCCTTCTTTTTCTCTTCTCATCTCCCCCCCCCCTTCTATCTCTTATTCTTTTTACAAAAAAGCATCTAGTTCTGCCCGTTTTATTTTCCACCGGGTAATGCCAAATTTAAGCTTATCGTTAGACCATTAGACCCCCATGTCAAATTTGCCGCCCCGCCAATCCTTTCCGGGGCCCGTCGGAATTCCTGACTTGGCCCGATTGGAGATTAACAATGGCTAGGTGGGATACTTAAATTAGAGTATGACAGTTGTCCCTCAGCGGTCTGATGGTGTAGTTGGTTATCACGTTTGTCTAACAGTAATTCGCGTTGCTTGGACACAAAAGGTCGGCGGTTCAAGTCCGCCTCAGATCATCCTTTTTCTTTTACCTTTTTGGTTAATCCTTGAGATTCTTTACCCAGGAAAATCATACCCGACTGTAATCCATATCTCATTAATAACAATTCCTATCTACACAAAGATTCCCCCACCCTCTAAGCAAACTCGTCATCCCCACCATCAGGTCCCCCGCCAATATCTGCCACCGGCGCCTCCTTGATCTGGGTTTTCACTCTCAAAAACATCTCCGTCTTCCACTTATCCAACTTGGACACCTGGTCAAAGTAGAACAAACTCTGCGTAAACTCCTGCAGGCTCCCCGCCTCCATGTGTCCCTTCAAATCCACCAACAACCGATACTCCTTCTGCCCTGAAAACGTCGGGTCCAACTGTGGAAACTTATCCAGCGCCCGCTGCGTCAATACCAGATCCCCCGTAGCTAAATAGCAAATCCCCGCTTTGAATAGGTAATCCTTCACCGACCACTTCATCAAATTGTTCGACAGCGACTTCTCCGCCTGCTTCTCAAACAGCTCCGCCGCCCCATAACAATCTCCAGTCAACCCCGCAAGATCTGCCACCTTGAGCCACATTTTATTCCCCATGGCGCCCGCCCCATCATCGTCATACCAACCCGCTGCCGTCTCATATGCCTGCTTTGCCCGCGCCTGGTCACCCAGCTGCTGTTCAAAGAGATCGCCGAGCTTCTCTTGTTGGCCGGCGGCGCGCCGCCAGTTGCCACGGGAACAGTATTGTTTGATGACACGGTCGAGGCAGGTGGCTGCTTTTTCGTAGGTGGTCGGGTCGTTGCAGTACATTTTGAAGGCTTCGGCACGCTGGTTGGCGGCGTCGTCGGGCTCGTTGAGGTAGCGCTCGTGCACGTCGGCTGAGAGCTCAAAGGCTTCGCCAGCTTTCACGACTATAGGGAGAGAATATTTGTGTTAGTATCGGGGATAGTAAAGGGTCAGACTACGGGGATATGACATACATTGTTTCTGGGAGCGGAAAGCGTTGGCAGCTTGACCGAAACCCTCTGCGGCGTTGAGGTACTTGGACTCCTTGTTGCCAAAGATGCCCCAACCCTTGGAGGCACCGTCGAGCTCCTTCTGGGCCTGTGATAAAAAGTATGCGATTAGCT
The DNA here is from genome assembly GCA_002778035.1 of Ambrosiella xylebori. Lineage (NCBI taxonomy): Eukaryota > Fungi > Ascomycota > Sordariomycetes > Microascales > Ceratocystidaceae > Ambrosiella > Ambrosiella xylebori. The sequence goes on from PCDO01000004.1 coordinate 1,610,899, forward strand.
TCAAAGCTATCGTCTGTGGTGATGTGCTGCCCAACAGCGCGGGGTGGCAACATTATGCGCCTTAGGGATAATCCCGAGGCGTACACAGGTGAGGGTATCAAAATCCCAAGATGCGTACCTTGTGGAGGAGAGCTTGAGGATCAGCCATAATGATTACAAGCTATTATTAGAGGAAAAATAAAAAAGTAGATAGATGATATTGTTAATTGGTGATCTGACTAGGTGACTTGCTGTACACGCAAAATCAGACGGCGTTGAATCGTATAGGTAGGTAAAAAGGAAGCTATGAGGTAATCGCTAGGTTCCTATCACAGATATCACCATTCACAAAAATAGCATTCAACAAATTTGCAAGATGAACGAAAAGACAAACTGTAATTATCTTTCCAATTTCATCAAGAAACACAAGTCCTCGTTGTTTCAAGAAGCCAAGATCAAAGAGCCTGTCCCTGTCGACCAGCTTCGATAGCTTCACATTAGTTTCACCCCGTAGACCTGTTGCAGCTCATTGCAGCTCGGACCATCAGCGTCATTCAAAGTGGGGTTCTGCTGACTAAGGCCAAATTCAACCCCAACACAATATACCCCCGAACTATAACCCTGGACTATAGACATAAAAAAAAAGGCGAAAAGGGAGTTTGCTGCAACCTCCGGGAATCGAACCCGGCCCCTTCGCTTGGAAGGCGAAGATCCTAACCACTAGACCAAAGTTGCTTTTTCCGATGATATCCCGAAGGATTCAACTTCATATATACCTATAAATATCAAACCCATATTTAGTCCCATCAATGAATCCACAGGATTGGATTGCCTCGGTTGCACAAATTCGGAATGTCAACGTCACTCATCCACAACCACATCACCACCCACTCCTCATCCCTCATAATGACCACCATCCGCCATCTCCTTTCCAAACCTACCTGGTCCACTACCACCCTCCAATCCCCCACAAACTTCCTCCCCACTCTCCCCCCAACCACCGTCCTCCACCTCCTCCGCCTCTCCGCCCTCCCCACCACAACGCCCTCCCCCACCCACCTCCCCACCCTAACTTCCCACCTCAACTTCGTCTCCGCCATCTCCAAAATCCCCACTGTCTCCGTCCCTCCCTTAACCTCCCTTCGTCACGAGACAACCGCTGCTCTCGCCGGGTCCACCATAACCCTCTCCAAATTGGGCCCTCACCTGGCCGCCGAGAAACCATTTGGATACCTCAAGAGGATGCGGAGGAAGAAGACAGCACATTTTGATGCCGAGGGCAAGGAGATTTTGAAAAAGGAGGAGGATTGGGATAAGTTGGGTATGGCGGAAGAGACCACAGCCGGATACTTTGTCGTCAAGGCAGCTGGTGACGCTGCGGGTTGAATAATTACTTGATGTTTTACATCTCTACCGGCTGAAAATGCTCGCCTTTCAAATAGGGATTCTTATTGAAATCAGGGATTTTTTCTCGTCTTCTTCTTTTGTCATGTTACTTTTACCTCAACCCCATTTTTCCATATAAACAGGATCATAACCCTACTAAAAACAATACACAAAATACAATACATATACTTAATCTTCAATATTTTGTAATATGCAGCCTGACCTATTGCTAATCTATTTACTTCAAATAATATTATTTACATCTTCAACATTACTCGTTAGCTGTAGACTAATATTTCGTAAAATGAATTAAATTAAACAAGTATAAGACCAAAGAACCAAAAGATATCATAGGGCATAAAACAAGATAGCACACGAACCAAGAAAAAAACATCACTGAAAACATCACAAGACCCCAAGTAAAAAATCGAAGACATGAAAAGCAGACCCAGAACACCTTGTCGTCGAAACAATCCGAGACAAAAACCAAAGCAGAAGCCAAAACGCCAACAAAAAACTGGCAAATGAGTCTGTGGTCCTTGTACGCGGAGCAGAAAGTCTGTAATCCAAACCCAGACAAAACCTGAAAACCCAAACCCAAACTCATATTAATTCTTAAGACGGAGCTTTTGAAGCTTACCAAACCTCTGAAAACAATATCTATCGACTTGATATTCCTGGGACGACAAGTTGCCCAAAGTCGAAAATCTGAAAAGCCCGTCTCATTTGACCGTTCTGTCCATATAAATATGCCAATTGATGATGCTTGTAACCATGCAAATTCATAACCCCCATAACACTCATCGTCGTGCGAAGGTGTCAACGCCTAGTATCTTGGGCGGCGAGCATGGAACGAAACTTCGTATCCCTAGTTCTGAGCAGGCACAGGGCGGCTCGTAGCGCCGTTGCCAGGTCTACGTTGACCACGGCGTCCTGAGCGACGCTCCCGTCTGTACTCACCATCGAAGCGCTCGGGTCCATCTCTGCGACTACTCCTGACGTTGACACTACTGTTCACTTCTGTCACGCCGCTGTGCATACGACTGCCAGTGACTCTGCCCCAGCCATAACCGTCATTATCACGGTCGCCAATGGCGCTATAACGGCAACCACCGTTATGACGGTTACCTCGGCTTTTAGTGCCGGAGGTAGTGTAGGTTCCATAAGGCGAGGCTGGTCCGCGAAGAGCGTCCCAGCCTGGATGTGAGGGACGTTCATACTCACGAGGCTCTTGGAACCCCCGTCCATCAGCTCGCGAGCGGCGACCAACACCACCTCGCTTGCCACGGCCGCCATTACCACCGTTCAGATTTTCACCTCCGCTGCTACTCCAAGCACTGCTAGTGCTAGTAGACCCCCCAGAAGAGTCCATGGGCACTGTACTGCTATTCGTCATGTAGCTCATCATGCTGTTGTTGCTAACGCTGCTGTTTGAGCGGTCACGAGAACTACCAATAGTCTCATGAGAACGACGAGGAGTAGGCAGGAGCATGGAGCTGTTCGTGGTAATGGTAATAGGGACGGAAGAGTCGCTACGGCCTTTGGCAGGACTACGACGTTCGTTGAGAGCCGAGGCTCTCACTGGTTTCAGAGGACCTTGATTAGCCACAGCTGCAGCCGTCGCTTGAGTTACAGTAGGTTTCACAGGAGGTTTGGCAGGCAGGGAGGTAGCGGCCAGCTGGCTGGCCCTAAAGGCCGTTGTGTTCGATCGTATACCTCTTCTAGAAGAGGAAGGAGCCGCCTTTACAGTAGTAGTGGTAGGAATAGTCGCAGGAGGTAGCTGCTGTGCGACAATGGAAGCTAATGGAGGCTTGCCTCTAGTCACCACAGCAGCAGCAGGGAGAGCTTGAGTCTTGGCTTTGCTGGTCGTGAGAGATTCAGGCTTGGGGATGTCTTCAGGAGCATACTTGAGATCGAGTTCTCTAAGTTTGACCGCTTCCTTAGCAACGGTTTCGTGATCGACGTCTTCCCACCCAACTTGTTGCATGACCTTTCCTGTCATGAACTGGTATCTCATGAAGCCACATGGAAGCTCACCAACTTCAAAATTTTCAACAAAAGGGCAGTTCTGAACCGGTTGAATGCCGGCCAGGCCGAACTGGGGGTCACATAGACGGTACATGAAAGGCATCATGCAATCGTAGCGAGAGTAAGCGTTGATAAGACGGCCATTGACGACGCTCTTCAGTGTGACCCACACATGTGTTGTTGAAGGAGCAGGGCACCCAATCAACAAGACAGACTCAATGAGACCAAACTGACGACGTTCAGCTAAAGCCATCAGACAGGTGTAGATGCTACGGGCACCGAGACCGTAGCCTACCATACTAATAGGACGGCCACCCTGGACCTTGCGCTGGATAGTATCAGCCAAAACTAGACCAACTTTGTCTGCGCGGACCATACCGACAGTCCACGGGTTGTCAAGAATCTTGCCAAACCGCTCAAGACATGGCGGCCACTTGGACTTGGTGAAGGCATCAAGAACTGTGAAGATAAGATGTTAGTAACCTCAGACAGAAAAACACTACATGTTAGATCAATAAGGACTTACTGTTATGCTTCTTGAAGTACTTCTTGGTATTCAACCAGCCATGGCTGTTGACTACCATTTCAATTGAACTGCCAAGACTGCGCAGTGAGTTGGTCTCCCAGCGAAGGGTGTAAACCTCTGCCTGGTTACCTAAAGACTGCCACGGATCCTGAATCTGATCATCCTCTCCGAGAATGGAGCCGTTGATGCAGATGCACATACGGAGACGGCGATCGTGAGGGTGCAAGTTGCGGGTGTCCATCAGCGGCTCGTTCCTATTCTTTCTGCCATGGATGGGGAGGAGGCCAAAGTCCTGGACATCCTTGGCATAGGCGTCCATAGTCTTGCCCGTAGCCTTGGCGCCGTAGAACGCAAACAGCGAGCCCATCGCGACACCATTATCACCGAGTTGGCCAAGCAGTTCCATGGCGGTGGTGCTTTCGAGCACTGCGCCATCCATACAGCGACCCAGCGTGGACTGGGAAATGGGACCGACCAAAAACTCAGTGTCATTGGCGCGGTTGGGGCCAGTTTGACGGCTGCGGGGCATCTCAGCACCTTCTTCAATCCGGCGAGCCATCTCACCCTCGGCGAAGTCAAGGGAAATCTTGCTGAGGCAACGACCGATGCGAACCTCATCTTCCTGAACACTGCATATTGGTAGGTTTAATGAAGAAGCGAGGTACATGAGGATAATGCGGCCGTAGGCACTGTAGTCCTCAAGAGACAGGATGATGAAGAAGGCAACGTTCTGGAGCAGGCGACGGCGCTCAACTGGGAGGTACCACAATGGGGTGGAGATAGGTTGGAACCGACGAAGGTTGGGATCGGTTTGCTGGATAGAGGGCGGTCTAATGGGCACTACCACAAGAAAGAGGGTTAAGGTTAGCATATTTGCTTGAAGAGTAATTTCTCATGCTTGTGCTCAACGAGGTCGAGGCTCCGACATGTCACTCTAATATGGCTACAACACGATTTGATCTAAGGACAAATGCATTATTTGCTTTGGAAAGAGGATAACTTACTTGACCCAATGTCAACGGTGCGGCTTCCGACAGGCGGTGGTTTGGGAACCGCATTGCGAGCGCCGCGGGCGTTGGTACGGCCGCTGCGGCCTCTGTTTCTACGCGAGGGTTGAGGAGCTTCTTCCTCAGGCTCAGGCAAAGGGTCGACAGTTTCGAGGTCGCGGGAACGGTTCACAAGGGCAACTTGCCACTTGCGAAAAAAAGAGAGCATCTCCTTGCGGAGTTCATTGAGAATCAAGTTCTCATCGTCGTCACCAGAAGGGAAACTTCCGTGGTTCGAGCCAGATTGCCCAGCGGGGGCGACCAATGTCAGCCGTCCGTTAGATATCTGGCGAGGAGGAAGGTTCTCCTTATGGGAGGAGGGCTCGGCTCTAGCACGAGCAGTGGGACGGAGGACGCCATTGACGCTATAGATGGCGTCCATGTTCATAGCGACAACATCGGTGATGGCAGAAAGAAGGGCAGCAAGCTCATCACGCTCCCCACCGGTGAGTACACCAGTCAGACAGACGGGACGACGCCCGCCACCAAAGCCGCCTCTACCACGGGCCATGTTGCTTCGTCGAGAGAATCTGGTTGTTATCTTGTTCGCCTTTCGAAATACAGACCTGGGGGTTGAAAAGAAAAAGTAGGCAGATCAAAGTTGTGCAAAAAGTTCGGCAAAAAGAAAAAAATAATAAGATGATGGGTAAGTAGAAGAAGGATGGTAAACGAGAGCGCTGTGCTGAAAGGCAGTGAAGAAAAGCTAAGCTGAAGGGAGATATCGTCAAGTTCCAAAGAACAATGTTGTTGGAGAGAAGAGAAAGAAATGAAAGCAAAGTAAAGAGCTAACACGAAAGGCTTGCCGTAAAGAAGAGATAGAAAAAGCAAACAGTAAGGTGGGTTGATGACAACAATAGGAAAGAACCGCGATAGATACAAACAACGAGAACTAGAACTAGTGGTCTACACTGAAGGAGAATGCGTCTAGCAGCTTATGAAATCAGCAGGCAGACACACAAAAGCAAGTAGAAACAGGAAGTCAAATAAGATTGCGTTCTGATTGGACAGCAAAAGATCACCCACTCGTAAGTTCCTTCCGTCACTTTAGCGACTGTGAATCAACACCGTTTACTGAGGAAAGCACTGACATGTGCTATTTTCTTTTTGATTTTTTCTGAAACGTTGTGGGTCACCGTGACAAGTGGGTTGAAGGTGAAAGAGAGAAGGTGATTTCCTAAATAGGCAACTGCCTATGGCAGTACCCAAATATTTTAGGATGATTGGTCACAATAGGGGTTGTTTTGCTGGCAAATAAGTGGAGAACGACAGTAACAATCGGCAGTACCAAGAATAACGGCAACTGAGATTTGTGTGAGCGATATATACTGGAAAAAGGTTGAGAAAAGGAACAAGAAGGCTGCCAGTAGCTCTGAATCACTGGCAACTACTCGTCCAAGCTGGTCCGGCAGATGGATGAGATCTGGGGATTGCGGAGGCCTTGTTCCTTTGCTCTAGTTTTTGAAGTGTACACTCAAATGGCGATATCAACCAAAACCCATCTCACTGAGTAATGGCTATGAAAAAGAAAAAGACGATGGTACTGTCAACAGAGGCTGTGTGTAAGTAAGTGACCCTAAAGGTAAGATAACTAGAAGAAAAACAAGAAAAAGACAATAATGCATGGAAGCCAGTTGTTGGCAGTGGAAGAAATAAGAAAACAGAATTTAGAAAAAGGCACAAGGAGACAGCAGGCAGAGTTTAAAGAAACTATGGTTTCTGCAGAGATAAAATGGCACCAGCAGACCAACATGCAAGATGCGGCCAATGTTTCACTTGGGTGTCCCGATAACAATAACGGGTAAATCAAAGTGACAGAGTACTGTTGAACAAGAAGCATCAGGCCAGCAGTGAAAGAAAAGAAAGAAAAAGACAAGAAAACAAAAGAAACCAAGGAAAATTAGCAAGGTCTGATAACTCATTCCGGAGTGCCAACGGGATGCCGCAGCTATTCCACTGAGCGACGGACACCCCAAGCCTCAAGTCCCTAAGCAGCGAGCATATCTGGCGGCTCAGTTGGGTCAATTCGGCGTTTTTTTTCATGTATCTGTAAAGGACTGCGGCCAATCAGCGTACTTTGTCAGAAGCACAAGAAACGCATAAACGAATAGCTAGTTGATATGCGGCAACCATTAAGTACTACTTTGGGCCGATCACCAAACAGCCACCATGCAGTAATTTAGTTACTAACAAGTACGCCTCACTGCAGACGCCGGGACCATGAAAAGTCCAAGGCCTGCATCTTGACTGAGGATCACTCAGAAGATGAGAATGGATTGCATAGAATGAACATGAGAGAGAAGGTGCAACGCTGAGAGGAAAGCGATGAGCGAATGGCAAATTGCAGTTGTTTCATGGGCTGGCGGATTACCGATTGTCCTTGTGTTACGTGAGAATTGTAACGGAGATGGATGGTGGATTTACGGAATACAACGGCCAAAAACAGAAACGAAGTGATGATGGATGCAACATAACAAGATTGGGAAGGTGAGTTTTACGGGTATCTGGAACAAAGTGTATTATTCCATTTCATGTGCAGGAAACTTGTGTCGAGCTGGCGATAAAGAGAGGGGTGCAAGTGGGAGATGCGGGCGGAGATGAAGAGGTGGAATTCGATAATGGGATGACGGGTTTGGCAATGATGGGGAAACAAAAGACTGGATGAAAGTTCTTTTGCCTGGCATGGCCATTGACACGCAATGTGACAAAACCGGATTCTGCCGTTGCGGAACGAGAGATAACCGTCGTGGCAAGAGTTTTGAAAGATAACAAGTCACCCCCGAGGCCACGAGAGCAAAACTAGATATGATGAGCAACACAACTGTACCCAGCTAACAAGATCAATTTCATGTAGTTGATATCATCGATAGGTACATCACCACGGCCGATTCAGAGATTTATCGCACACAATTATCACACACATCTTCTCACCTCAATGCCAACGCCAACACTAACCTCATCCTTATCTGAACTCCCGTCACGCGATGAAAAGCAACAGACGGTGTGCAACACTACGCTACACATGGATGTAGAAAGCCGCCCGATAAAAGCCACGCCTTACCACGCGCGACTTCATGCACTTGCACCTGCTTAGTGTCGCCATACTAACCAACCCACACAGAGCACACTTCCGAAGCCTAGAGGATTATACAATGCCCGCTCAGAAAAGGGTTACAGGCCTATCCCACAGGCACAAAGGTCGTGTTCCAACTTGTGTCTGCAACCGCTAGTCGTCATACTGAGACTTACCCAGATAATTGATAGATCTTTTCTTTTTTTTCTCAGTCTCTTTTAAGAAGCTGAAAAGTTCTTGCGAGATGGGGTCAGAGAATATAGAAGCCATTTAGGGAGGGGGGATTTGGCGATATTAGAGAATCAATCGGTGGCCATGTAACAGCGGGGACTTTCTGCTGTGTGGCGTTTGCTTTCTGTGTTGTCAATGTACAACTGGGTGCGTTTGAGAGATAACCCCTCCTAATAACCGGCCATTGTCTCTTCAGTCTTCTGATTATCAAGAAGCTCGCATTTTTTTATTTGTTGTTGACGCGAGAATCATTATGCGACAAGGCCAGCCTCACCTCATCCTGCCGAACAACTCGTCACTGACAAGTGTGTTCTACAAGCCAATCATAAATAGTATACCGAGCACATTGGTGAACAAACTGATAGTTCCAGCGTCCTATATTCCACAGCCAGTGGCATCGGGGCTTTTTTTTAGGGTCTGGCAAAGGGAAATGCCAATCTGTGTGTACCCGTCACTGCTTCGTGTCTTGCTTCTCGCCACATGCAGTACATCACATGTCTTCAGAGTTCCAGAGTGCCATGCCTTGTGACACCAGTCATTCACCGCCTAAGCGGCCACGCAAATTCCGTCCACTCATCCAGTAATCATCCGCCGCATACCCGATACCACGACAACCAGACTTCCCAATCATCGATATAATAGCAATACCTGCCCTCTCTGCATAATATTGTTCTTCTTGATCTCTACCTTGGGATCCCGACCATCTTTTTTACTCTCCTCTCTTTTCTTCAAACGAAAACAGGAAACCACATCAAAGACAGCCTCTTCCCATCACCCCACCCGGCTGAATTCCTATGCTCCTCTCCAAGAGGCGAAAGCTACCGCCACGTAACACGAGCATCAAACAAGGAAAGCGCAGCCAGGATTATGCAGTGGCAGGCTATCTTTGCTAATCGGCTGGCGACAGCGTGGCGGGCGACCTAGTGGTTGGTGTGCTGGGGATGGAGAAGGAAGTGGGAAGTGGATGAGTGGCGCGGGGGGGGAAGAAATTGGTAGAGGTGGCGCAGGTGGATGTAAGTAATCAGGCACTTGTCATCATTGTGGATGGTGCAGTAAATTATTGACAGAACATAATGATCTTACTTTCCTTATGCTGTTTTTGAACAACGTATGCATACGTCCCCAACCCACCTGCCCCAATCCATTAAGATCAAACAAAGAAGCAATCAAAAGATAAATTACAAAAGAAACAAGACTTACCAATAAATAGTCAGCACCTTGTCAAATTAAAGCATAACAAGACCACTTCACTGCAGAAACTCGACTTCGCCTCGCCTTGCTCAATATCTCAGCAATCAAGACACCAGGAAACAAATCTCGTCTCGGCAACGTCGGTTTCAACCCCTCAATAGCCCTAAGAAGATTTCTCTCCTTTTTTAAATACAATGGCGTTGACTGGGGCGTCCAGACACAACAGACAGACCAACAAAAAGTTAAGCCGGAAAGTCAACAGAAGGTAGTCCAACTTGTTTTGTGACCTTGTTGCGCAGACGCAAAGAACTGAGATAAAAGCTGAAGTTTCCCCTTTGTTATCAAGACAAAATAAAAGACCTTGGGCAAGCTCAATGAAGCAAAATTTTACCAAATCTCTAGACCTCCAGATACGACGTCAAAAAACCTTCCTGAAATGGAAACCTTGGCTAATGACCTTGTTCTATTGACGATATAAATGGAAAGTGTCACCCAGGGTCCGTGGTCTGTGAACCTAGTGCTATATTTTTTCTCTTTTCTAGGGCAAATGGACAAGGTGAGTTGAACGTGGCAACACCCTGTTACTCTAACAAAGAAAGAGAAAAGAAAGTCGGTAAAAGAAAATTATGCCTTGCCGAGACGACAACGGAAACAAAAAAAAGTGGAAGTTGAGTTGTTGGTTGATGGTAATGTCAATGACAATTGGAAGGAAGATTGGGAGGAAGGAAGGAACTGGTGGATCAAATCGGAAGGATCCAGTTGGTTATCAAGTGGTTATGGGATATATTGAAATGAAGTGGAGATTATGGTGATGGAATTGTTGCGTAGAATAGGTGAATAATCAGAGATGAGAAGTGTAAGGTGATAGAAGCAAGATGAATGGATGCAAGGCCGTAGCGTGTATCTGGCTTGTCTGGCACTGCACTGGCTAGATAACAAAGAAAGCGTGTCTCGGTGCTGCTATTGCTTGGTTCAAGTTTTCCGATTTCAAGGAAAGAAAAAGCAAAAGAACTAGCAGTCTTGAACTCAACAGGCAAACACCTGGGCTAAAAAAAGATTCAGGACAAGCCACGAGGAGAAACAAGAACAAGAGAAAAAAGGACCCTTTCCTCCCTCGGATAGTTGACGCACAAACGAAAAGGATCGGCGGCAAGAGGCAATGTTAAAACCTCATGTGAGCGTCCTTGTCGACGACGACGTTGAGCGAAGAGGAAACGCCGGTGGGATATGCGGGAATGGCAGTCTGGAGACTGGCAAGGAAGCCGGCAATGGCGGCGGAGATGGATTGATGGGAAGAAATGACGACGGTCGTTTCTGTTGGCGTTGATGCTGATGTTGATGTTATAGCGGATGGAGAGTTGGTGCTAGTGGAGCGAATGGTAGTAAGAGTGGTAGTAGTGTTGGCGTAGGGAGATGATGTAAGCATTTCTATGTAGGACTTGTCTTATGCGCGGGACTTGCAGGTCCCGAGGCGACGAACAAGTTAGACGAATAGTATGTGTATGGTTTATATATAGGAGAACGAAGAATATAGGCTATATAGCTAAAAGTAAAAAAGGATTAGACTGAGAGATGTACGCTGAATTGGCTGTTAGGGAAAGGTAGTTTCTTTTTGTATTGCGTAGACGTGATACGATGCGGTGCGGGGTCGGCGGACGGGTTGGGAAGCCCGAATAAGAGGTGGGTAAGTGAGTGTTGAGTATTTTTTTAATGTGATGAAGCGTGGATCAGCGGCAGATGCAACCAGGTGAGATGATGGCTATGGATATCACGAGCTGTGATATAAGTCCAAGTAAGGGATAAGATAAAATGGCAACAGCGCGTTGTAGGGAGGAAGCAAGACAGTATGTAGCTCCAGGTGATGGCCAATGTTGAGGTGGGCTGGGGCTAGGCTAGGCTGGACTGGACTTGGTTGGCGAACTAAATAAGTGAGTGTGTGGTAATGCGGGGGGAGAAGGCGTGTGTTTGTACAAATTAATTACTGTTTCGAGGTACCCGAAGCGAACGAACGGCCAGTGGCTAACGAACGGGACTTTGGCTTGCAGAATGCCGGAAATGTAAAAGTAGAGTGGCGAAAAAAGACTACACTGAACTAGACTGAGTGTGTATGTAGTACAGATATCCACGGCCGGCCTGTCAAAAATAGACAATAAAATGATACAAAAAAAAGCAACACAAGAAAGAGGATGATGTCCTGGCAGATGTGAAGCCTTTTGGGTTATGTAAGACAAGAAGGCGGAACAAAGGGAGGAACCAGCCAGGAATGGGAACTGGGGCACGAGGGTTCTAGGATGACTTTTTTTTGGTAGATCTTTGTATGTAATGTTTATTTACCTACAGATTGAAGAAGCAAGTGTTTGCTGTCGATGATGAAGACTCGTGTGGAGAAGATTAATAGAGAAGAGAAATGTGGGTTTGTTTGTCGCAAGATAGAGATGCGAATAGCTAGGAATTTAGATATGCATGTAGCCGACTAAACATTTATATAGCCCGCCGGGGAGGGGGGAAACGAGGCGTGATAATGGTGTATAGAGTGGGCATAAACCAATTTAGGTTGGTTAGTTGGTTGGTTAGCTGGCTGATATGCGGTGCTGGTGGCGGCGCAGATCACGGGACCCGATTGGGTGGGTGTATGTAAATATATCAAAATGTATATCTATATAAACCCCTCTTGTTCCAATCTGCAGCGGAGGTGGATCCCGGTGACTAGCATATGGAGCTGTATATGAAAATACTCCGTCTTGACTTGAGTGGACAGACAAAAAGAGTCCCTCTTCTTTGTCCAGCTGTTTTGTGGGGGGGGAACAACAATGGAATGAGAAAAAAAATCAAACATCAAATATATGTCAACCCAGTGATCAAGGTAAAAATCAGAGAAAAGGAAAAAAGCAACGATCAAGACTGGTAAATTAACCAATATGTACGGACTATTGTGGATTAACAAGCGACAAATGGGGCCAACTGGGACAGGTGGTCGATGTGGAACAGGAGCTTCTAGTCACCAAGGACGGAGGAGACAGAAATGAGAGGATGATGGAGGTTAAGATATCCCTAGATCATCGGATGGATGGTGTTTGGCAAGCAAAGAAATGTATATCCTTATGTTTGGCTTTCTATGTTTAAAAGATATAAACGTGTTTGATCTGCCTGAGTCTCTTTCTTGACAGAGTAAAGAGCCTGTATATTGTTTCTTTTTGCTTTTTCTTTTGCCTTTTTTTATTCTTTTCTTGTTTAGAGATATCACGTTGTGTACATATGTGTAAACAGAGACGGGAGAGCTGATTTGGCTTGATGCGAAGGGGGGAAGAAAGGGAGCGATTTCTAATGGTTGATTTTTCACACTTGCTGACGAAATAATTTAACGGATGTTGCGTGGAAATAAATATCAGCTTTCACTTTTTTTCTTTATGAAATATCCATCTGATTTTTAGATAAATATGAAATAACCAGCCAGACAAAGTGTGAGCCGGCCGGGCCAATAGGAGGAAAGTACGCTTGCTGGTTGGGCGGGTGAAAGTATTCAGTTGGGTTGTGGTTGGTTGGTTGATGCGTGAGCGGACGAGTGTTGATGACGACTGCTATAAACCCAGAGAAAAGCAAAAGGTATATAAAACCAAAAAAAAAAAAAAAATACGCCAATGCCAGCTCAAAATCAGATAAAACACAGAATTCACCATCTATGTACATATATCCGCCGCTATTATGTAAATAAACAGAATCGGCTCGCCAGCTCTCCTAAATCCAAGTCAAGAGTGATCTTTACGTTGACCATTACATCAATTCTTCCTTCTTCTGCTAAATCTGCTGCAGTTTGTTTGGTTTTTTTACTCCTTCAAGGGCGCTTGATTCAAATAAATAAAAAGAAAAAAAATCCCCTTCATCACAGCCCCTTGTACCCTCCCTTTCCTTTGCCTTCCTTTAGATCTCTCATTAAATGGCAAAAACAATAACATATGTAACTTCCTGCCAACTTCCCTCTGCTCTACCTTCCCCCCTCTTTTTTTTTCCTCTCGTTCCTTCTAGTTACGGCCTAATCATCATTCTCGGATGCAATGACCGTTTTAATCCCATGCAGCCAGCGCCGTTCACACACGGCCATCACATCTTGGTTGACATTGTGATACTGTATTCGAATACTGATTCCTGGATAGACATATGTACTTAGTTGCGTTGTTATGTTTTTGATTCATTTATTCCTTTTGTTCTTTTAAAATATCGAATCTAATCCAAATCATATTTCGATATAAAAGGTTTTTATCCATATATAATAAATTCACCTTTTAGCTATTATTCCTCCCTGCTCCGTAATTTCCCGCCCGCCTCCCTTCCCTGCTTCTCCTCCAACCCAAAGTATATATCATAAAAAATAAAAGTAAGCAGTCACATATGTATATATGTACGTCCTATGTACCTGCCAATGTCCCAAAATACCGTATGATAATCTCCGCAGTCGCCAACTGCATGCATGCATGCATCGTCCTCCCCCTCTACCAAAGTTCTTGAGGAGATCGGTTCAGTGGAGGGCCCGCTGAGCATCAAGCGAGATGCTATATGATGTAAAGACAATTTGTTTTTTTCTCTCCTCGGTCAATTATATACATATAAACGATTTCTGAAGAGTTAAATATCTTGGCTTGGATGCTTTTCTCACCTTCATGCGCCCTGCATACATCACATCACACTGCAGACAGGAAGCCCTGAACACGAGTTCAACTAGATTCGAACCGCCGAATCCCCCCTCACACAGCGTGCACCCAGAAAATCCACTTCTCACACCAACTATGTCCTCAGCATTCATCACACCCGAATAGCCAGATATCTAAATGCTGCATCTCTATCTCGCTCATTATTTATCGCTGGTGTCGCCAGAATAACGTTAACAATAACCTTTCTCCCCACCCCACTTTCACCCTACCCATGGAACCCCCATAGAACAAGCTCGGATCCTCTCTTTCCCCTTCCCCCCCCTCCGATAAAACAAACAAACCAGGACCAGCCCTCGTCAACGCACTTAAGCATATTTTTTTATGTATATTTAACAAAACCTCTTTATCTGCTTTGGTTAGCCGAAGACTGCACGGAAAAAGCGGGGAAGCCATGTATATATACACTATATTCGTATTTAGTTATATCAGTATCTTCTGAATATTTACCACCTTGTAACCTAAGCATGCAAATATCAGGCCTATGGTTTTTTATTCACTTGTATATATAGCAACTATGCTAGACTTAACCACATATTACAGACTCTAAAAGGAATAGGCTGTGAGCAGTTTAGCATATACTAAAGATTACAGATTATTTAGCGCAGACACATCACCCTTTAGAGGATTTCACCACAGACTGCATAGCCTCTACCAGGTGCCAAACGATCTTCTCCCACTCAGTGCCCCCAATGGGCTGTGACGTCAATCGCAATCGCCTATATTGATCGGCAAAAGCAAGGGTTCCAATACTTTAACTAACCATCTGCTTGTCTTGTCTGTTTAACACGTTTACAATGAATCCGCGACACCCGACACCCGACAAGCCGTCGCCCCCGTCCAGACGTATTGTGATGGGCAAAGAACCCTTCCTGCCATATTTACTGAAGATGTCACCGCCATCATCTGAGCTTATCAGAATTAATTTAAGTGTAAAAAAAAAGCGTTTAAATATAAATATGTATAGCGCGAGTCGGTTAAAGCAATTTATCCACTAGAATCAATCGTTATTTGAAATAGTCAACGCCCCAGACCTCCAGGAATCGTTACAATAGGAGCCGCCGTCTGTGTCCTGCAGCGAGCGATTCCATGGTCAACTGAATAGATAGTCCGCTTGCCATATCCACGCCCCCCCGCCCCCGCCCCCGCCCACGCCCACATATCTACATCTACATACATCTATATCCAATGCCATAATCCATGTAAACATATATCTATTCATCTTCCTTTCTCTCTGTCTCCAATCTCTCTCTCCTTTCGCAAGATCCAATCACCACTTACACCAAACCATACTAGACCTCTAAACTCCTCATTGGAATTACTTTCTCATCTTCCTAGCCAGGCACCAAAAAAAAGTATTACTTGTTAGGGTTCCATCACCCCGAAAAAAGAAAATCCCAGATCCTTCTATGCACGTGACTTCGACATCCCACCTTGAGCAAGCTTACCAAAGCCAATGAAAGTCATCATTGCCATAATCACCACCAAATTACCCTCATTCAAAAATCCTCGTAGCTCGTACAGAATATCCACTTTTAAGACAAAAAGCACACCAACCTTTTAAATCATAACTATAATTCATTACTACCACCATCAACTCCCACTAATGCCTTCCTCACCCCCAAACGGCCCCCCCGGCGGCCCCTCCACCGGCCCGCAAACCCAAACTCAAACTCAAATCCAAACCGCACACGCACATCCCCCCTCCCACCCCCCCGCTGCCACTGCCATCCTCCGACTCCACGGGACCCCCGCGCCCAGATCCAGTGCTTCGTCACCGTCGGTCCAATGGGCTGAGGACGTCGTCGACAATGAGCATCTAAATCGCAAAAAGTCAAAAGGTACCTATCTACCTATCTTTCTTCCTCCTTTTTTTTTTTATCTCTATATCTCTAGAATTCTTGATTCCTCTCCAAGAGCCCCATCGCTAACATTCGTCTCCCAGTCTGTTGTATCTACCACCGGCCCCGTGCTGTCGGGGAATCCTCCGACGAATCTTCCTCCTCATCGTCATCATCTAGTTCCTCTTCTGATAACGATAATGACGACGATCCTAATGACACCGATCACCGTCGATACCGACAACGACACCGACACTCCGATGACTGTGCACACGGGAATCGAAAAGGCAAAGGGAAAAAGAAGAAGATGCGAAAGCCGAGTCCGAATGCGTATGAGCGTCAGCCGAGGGCGAGGAGGAATGATGAGCCGGGTGGAGGGAGTGGAAGTGCGAGTGAAAGTGGGGGGATCACGGTTTAAGAAAAAAGCAAGATGGCAGATGAACGGATACAAAATGTTGAATGCATAGGGTTTTTTATTACGATTATTGTCACGATGCCAGCCCTTCACATACTGTCTCTCCACTTCACATTACACCTTACAACAAATGAAATCCACAAATGAACAGAGCCCAAAGAAATAGATAAACAATAAACATCGCAAGATTTAAGATAACCATCAGAAAAAAAGACAAAGTGCTCTCAGAAACAAAAAAAAATAAAGCCCAACTCCAAAATAGAATCCTCCTAAGTAGTATGTGTTCTTCCCATGTTCTTCCCAATGGTGGTAGATTTTCCCTTCCGAATATCCTCACCTTAGAATGAGTGTTCTCCTCCTTCCTCCATTCACAACACTCTTGTAAACCTCACTCGGTTATACCTTCCATCCCGCTCACGGTGACGCCAATCCCGCCAGCCCCGACTTCTCCAAATCCGCAGCGCTGATCCCCAACATGCTCGGCACCTGCTTCCTCGACATCTTCTTTTGCTCTTTCCCCTTCACCGGCGCCCCCTGGATTGTCCGCGGCGCATTCATCAACGTCGTATCCAGCTTTGCCGGGATCCGCGACACAACTGAGTGATAGTCACCCGGGAACTTGGCATGTGACGGCAGCACAGTTGCTGTACGCCAGATGTGGTCACCAGTGTCACTCAAAAAGTTCGGAATCCGGGTACCACCCCGCGATGACGCAGCCAGGTTCGCGCCAAGAGATGAGATACCGTGGGAGGCACGAATGACCGAAAGACGGGAAAGACCAGTCGAAAGGCCAGGGCGACCACGGCCCTTCTTGGCCAGGATGATCTCATCAAACAGACGGATCGCCGGATCGCCGGCAGGAATGCGTTCCCGCTCGTGAATAAATTCATTAAAAGCTATCAATCAGATTAATCACACTGCCATCAATCATGTTTCCTCCATCAGAATAGTTCAAACTTACCCTGAGTTCCTCTCAACATGATAGCATACTCCTGCTGCTCAAACGGCAGACTCTTGATGAAGCCGTCCAAGTCAAAGGCAAAGTTCTGTCCCATCTTGCGCTGCTCCTTAGACGGTCTGCCCATATATTTCCGGTATGTGTACAACAACGATGCAAAACAACGAACAAACGCCGCCCGAATCCGATCGGGGTGGAACGCATCAGGGCAAACAAGAGAAACAAATCCAAGACAGCGGCTATGCGCATAAGACTTGCACCCAGAGCACTCAAAAATACCATCACTATCCGCCCGCTCCTCGCAAATCGAGCATATCGACGTCCGATCCGACCCGTTCCAGTTGAAGCAGTGGCCCTCGACCCACATCGTCGTGTCCGTGTTAGTGACAGGATGCACAAGCATGTTAGGCATGATGGTCGAGGCTGCCAACGTAGACTGTGCATAAGTCGAAGGCGCGTACCTACCGCCGCCATATGAGGAATGCGAATCGATTGAGATGGCAGAAACGGACCCGCTAGTCGAATGTCCTAAAAACGGCATGCTGGGCTTATGTGCCAAGCCCTTGTCGACACCAAACGACGAACTACGTCGTCCACGTTCGTCAAAGTGGCCCGACCGTTTCTCGCGCAACTGGTTTTGGAAAGAGTACCCCGAGTCTGTTCGCGATACGGGGGTCAACGGAGCAGCGGGGATGCTGGGGAAGCTCCCGGACACGGGTGAGACCGAAGATGGCGGGCTGCCATGTGACGACTTGCTGGTACCAGGGCGATCTGGTTTGGTAGGGTCCAACTTTGCCCGGCTAAAGGCATTGAAGACCGGTGACCGCGGGGGCTCGCCACCAACGTCGGGCTCGCCAAAGGTAGACGAGTTCTGCGACACCCATTTACCTAGGGTACTGAGCACAGGCTTGGGGTTAAACACGTGCTCAGACTCAGAAGAGAACGCATCATAAGGGAAAGTCTCCACGCCGTACGGCGGTGGGCCAGTAGCCACACCATAACGCAGCTTAGCGGGAGCCGCCAACTGAAGCAGAGACATGAGCTTACGACGGTGTTGTCTCGGCAGACGGATCGGTTGCGACGTAGCATCGATCGTGTCTTTATCCAGATCGACAAGTACATAATCATCCTCTGGGAGCTCAATGCGCTCGTACCGTCTTTCGATGCCGACAATGTACGGACACGGGGCCTCTAGCACCGACAATAACCGGGCAGGCAAGATGGGAATGAAAACGCTGGCCCATTTAAACGGGTACAGCAGGTTCACCAATGCATGGCAAGCCAGATGCAACATGCTGGTATGAGAGGAAAGGAAAATAATACGGCTCTCCGCCAGCGCATATTCAAACAACGCAACAACGTTTTCCAGCGACAAACTCCGGAACAAACTGTAGATGTCAATAGTCCGCGAACCGGGAATCTCGTTCGCCGCTTCATTGCGCGCATACAACCGCAACTCCCGCACGCCCAACTCTACCTGCGTCTTCGACGACAAAGGGCTGACCGCTTCGACACACAAATTGATGACATATCTCTCCAGAGGTTGCCACTTGCCTACCTTTGGCGAGCTGGCAGGGACCCGCAGGATCGCCCCATCTGTCATCGGCACAATAACAGCCTTTAACCATTCCTTCCAGAATGACATACGGGTAACATCACGGCCTAGGATACCGTACGCCCGTGGCGCCCAAAGACCACTTTCGCCAGTAGTAAGGCCATCAATCTTGGAAGCCGCACCATGACGCAGGGGCCGCAACATTTCCGTCATCAACGAAATCTTTTCCTCAACAGCGCTGATCTGGTCCTCTAGGCTGTCACGCTCCTCAGTACCAGACGCTACTGTGGGAAGCTTCGCCAATAATTGCGACAAGTGCGCACGCTCCCCGGCCAAACGCAACCCCAGACTGGCAGCTAACTCCCGCTCCTCATTCGACATGTGACTCTGGCGCCATTTTTCACAGCGCTTCTCAATCTGCTCAGCAACCTCGGTGCTAAGTGCTGTCCATATAATGACTGTGATACCGTAGATCTTGGTGTTGTCATCACCAGTCATGGTAAAGCCGTGCCATGTTGACCGGGGCCGGTCGTCAGACGAAACAATCTGGATATCGTTCGGAAAGGCAAACATAGGCACATAGTCAGGGAATTTGCCTCGGCGTGCGACTTCTTCGGTGGCTTCCCGGGGCGGATATCTATCGAGGAGGACGGGTTCGAATCGTTTCCGGAGGGGGTGCATGTCAGGGTCCTCCGCCAACGGCTCGGGTGGAGGAATGACCGAGTTATACTGACTCAACCGCTTCGTGGTGCGAACAGAAGCTGGAGAAAGGGATTGGTTAGCGCTCTTGATCGTCACATGCTAGCGCAGGATTCACTAGTGGTCTTAGGAATGCTGTGTAATCATGGCTCTCCAGTTTTATGCAATCCATTATCTATTTTTTTGTGCTTCTTTTTTTAAAGTTCTGATGCCGCTTCATAGAAAACGCATCCGACGCATTTCCTTGGCCGTGACTCTTCGTGATACAGCACAATTTCGGCTCTTCTCTTTTCAACACCCCAAGAATCAAAAGCTTACCTGGTCTACTGACTCCTGGCTGCTTCCGCGAGCTGTGAATGTCCCTGAAACTCATCTTACGTCGGATACTACCCTTAATGCTGCGCAGAGGACTTCTTCTCCCAGAAGGATCTAGCTCGTCGGCCTTGATACGCTCCGCACGAGGGGTGATCATTGGCGGGCGGGAGTGCAACTTGGCACCAGCGCTGAAGGTCAAGTCATCGAGGAATACCTCACGCTCCGCGGCAAACTTGACCAAGGCGGAATCAAAGTCGAAACCCGGTTCCTCAGTAGGGTCCCGGAACAGACCGCTGGTACCAATGATGCTAGTTGTGGGTGTGATGCCATTGTTGTTTTCCGCATCACCATTGGCTCCAACTGGAGCACAAGGACGGATAGTAGCACTGCTGCGATTACTTTTGGTACCACTGGCTTCATTTTCTTCAAGTGTATGGATTGAAAATCCAGACATTTTCGAGTTGCGATTCCATGAGTTGTGGCGCGAGCCTCTCATAGAGTTCTTGAAGCTTGCAGAGGATGAATCTACCTCAACATCTTCCTCAATAGTGGACTCGACCGTTTGGTAGTCACTATACGTGATGGACTCGACACCCGCGATCCAAAAGTAGTCCGCAAGAGGCACTGCTGGGTTCTCCATTGTGTAGATCTAGTAAAACCCTCGGTCGACAGGATATGTGCAAAGGGCGAGGGTGTATGTAAGTTTGCCCAAGGGCAGAAAAGATATGTATGGATATACGTATATCTGATGGGTATCTGATATTATGTGCAATGTACGAGGGGGGTGATCTTCTTCCGGACGTAGATAACGATGTCTGCTGATTGCAAAACTTGTAGACAATGTATAAACAAGATCAAATATCGTAATCGTCAGATTCAAGTTGGGATGAGAACTAGATGGTTCACAGATTGCTGTGTAGTAGTTGTTATTTGTAGGTATGTTCGTGATAAAGATAGTACCGATCTTTTTCGTGAATCGTTTTCGTCAGCAACAATATGAAGTCAAAATGAGCGATTCTGATGATGTCAAGTCGAGATATCGAGTAAACTGAGGTTGAGTCGACCTGTCCAAGCAATCCCACGGCACGGGTGGGAGACACAAAGAAGAAGGGTGTTATTTGTTTTATGATGGTTTCTAGGTCTTGTCGATGTGTAATGGCTAACACAATGTCAGGGCTTGGCTTTCCACGAGATTGAGAAAAAAAAAATACACACAACTCCCTCGCAGTTTAGATACAGAATACAAAAAAAAAAAAAGCAAAGTGCAGCCGTCCCGTCAACGTGCATGCAAAAGGAAGACTTGTTCTGGCTATGCAACGGGCGCACATACACACACACACATACACACACAGACAACTCCCAGAAGAGTGCAAAAGCAATAAAAGAAAGAAAATAAATATGCTCTCCAGGAGGGAAGCAGTTTAAAGTGTTCCTTTGCAAGCAACAAACTCACTTCAAAACTCGACTCCTGCGATTCCACTTTCTGCAGGACCAGGAGGATCAGAAGCAACACAGAGTTGAAGGAATGGACTAAGTAAGCAAAGAAACAGAAAATGATGAGATGACAGTTGCTTTCGCTTTGTGAGGTCGGCGAGCGTGTGTGCCTTGCTTGTTGCGTCGTTGTAGTTGGCAAAGCAAAAGCAGAGCTTGACTGGTTAGTTGGACCTTGGAATCTAGGCCAGGCAGTCCTGGTCTGAGTCTAACCTAGAGATAGACAGACTTGACTGGCGGGCCCTAGAAAAGGAATCACAAGGGGTGGAGAAAAAAAAGAGAGGACCAAAGAGGGGGAGGACCAACCAGATATTGAAGGTAGATAGGGTGTGCGGCAATCAGGTACCGGATCCAAAACTAAAACTGAGGGACGAGAGACGCAGGCTGGAATACCCAAAACAACTCAGTACCGACCCGATATGCAGTCTCAGGCTGATAAGGGAGGTATGAAGTAAAAATCAAGAGCATTAAAAGACAGAGAACAGGCATGAGACAACAACTATGGAGAGGTTGTGAGACAGAACCAAATCCTCCAGGTACCGTGCAGTAGGTGGTAAGCTGTGGTCCCTCAAAATTGTTACAACCAAGACAGTACTCTGAACCGTATCAGCCATCAGTTCATCCAAGTCCAGGTATGGGCAATGTTTCTTGATACGGACAGGGCTGGGCCTGCAAGGGGCCTGTGAGCGTAGTCAGTCGTGTAGAGATATCGATATCGGTGTATATATCGTTGACAAGAAAAACTAAATATTTATCGGAAATTAATATTGAGACAAAGAGAGATACAGATAGTTAGTCAACAGCGGCTTACAATTGATCAATCAATGTAATGGTGGATCGGCCGGACATTATGTCTGCTATGATCAGAATATCAAAGTCCACCTCCCGGGCAGACACTTCAACCCCAAGAAATGATACTTTGTAACAATAGATTTACAAACAAAAAGACTCCATTATCCATCATATTTAATCTTTGGCTCATTTGATCATCAGATTTTCAGACCAATACTCAAATTAATTGTCAGTTGTCAAAATAGATCTTTAGCACACTTGTGCTCTGGTCCGTCAATTTAAAAACGGACTATCACGGCTAGAGGCAAGAAACTCTGGCCGTACTATAGGGGCTTGGCCGCAGTCATAACGATGCCATTTCGGTCTACAACTTACATACAATACCGACAACCCTAGAAGCCAATTAATGTAATTTATATATAACTTCATATAATCCCTTTCAGCGTCATCGAGTCATCCGGTAAGCGACAGATGTATCGGTCTTATACAGAGCTTCGTTGGAAGTCAACGATATCGAAAGCACCAATAGTGTAAAATCAGTCCAGTTTTTGACTATTAAAATCTTAGTCTCATTAGGCCAAGTCGAAGCAGACAGCGGAAGCCAGAGTCAAAGTAGCGAGTTTTGATAGAAAGTCAACAATAAATATGTGTAACTCAAGCCTCTAAGCGAAGAATTTTGAATGATTCTAGTACAGTTTCCGCTAATTTCTCTGGATATCTAGAAAATGCTCTTGTCTCAAATAGAGTTCTCATGAGCTTCTGTGACTAAGCTGAAGAGTTCTAATCCAGGTTTTGTAGAATTCTCGCCACCAAATTGTCTACGACAATAAAGCAACTCCGTAGGGTAAGGGGCAGAGGGCGACTGCCACCCAAGAGACAATTTGAAATTAAATATCGGTAACTCTCAAGTGCTGCGGCTACCAATCTCGTACTCGTCTCGCCACCCAACAAATAAAAGCAGTAAAGCAGTCCACGAAATTTGCGGACAATTGGCTATTAATCTCCCAGATGTCCTGCTGTGTTGCGCTTGCAAACGATCACGGCGGGCGATCAGAGTGGCTATGGAAGCTTAAGATATGGGTCTAACCTGATGATTGAGTTCCAGACCCTTGAACGAGGTAACAGTCAATATGGAAAAAGGAACGATAAAGGGTCATGAGCCAAGCGATGGATCTGTAATTGTGAGATATTAAACATCAGCACTTGTGATTTCTTATTCAATCGTGGTAGTAGCAGATGTCTTGACAAGAGATGGGTCTTGATCTTCGAAGTGGAAGTGGAGACACGGAACAGTGGATAGGACAGTGGGTTGTGATAGATGGTTCCATGCAAATGTGAGCGAAGTTGCGAATATCCTAACTGGCATCCCATTCGCTCAATTACAGCACTGATAGCAGCATCCACGGTTAATCGACAGGGTTAACTATATGTGAGGCCTGGTTCACCAACCACTGGAATCTTTTACAGAAACCAAAATACTGCCCGTCATCTCATAACCAGCCAATTTCCAACACCAAAAGTCCACGCCCGCTTGTTGACTACCTTATTGACGTACCTGACTTACTCCCACAAATCAATGTTAATTCCTACAGTATGAATCCGTCTCGTCATCACTTGTCGTTTCGATCCGTATCTGACCTGCAGCAGACTTGAGTCTTGGCTTTCGGGCGGTACTTATCTATTTAGTTCTATCCTAGACCTGCTGGTGAGTTGCATAAAGTCGTCGGCAGACGATCAGAGGTAATGACGGGATATTTTTGTGTTAAAAAAGATTCGCAGTTTTGTAGATATGAAATGGCAGCGGCGGTGGAGGCAGTGGTCAACGGACTAGTGCACGCTTGAGCCCAGCAACATGAGTGTGGCGGCCGGAGGGTCAGTAGCAGTGGCGGAATTTAAGTGGGGCTTTCGTTGACAATAGTCGGATGAAGATTATAGTTATTTATGAAGACAATGTAAACAAATAGTGCTTATAGGGGTATGAAAAAGACCTAGATTGAGACACAATTGGTATAGACCAGCGCGCAAGTAAAGTTTTGGTGAGTTTAGATTCACGATAGATGACGACGATCCAATGAAAAAAAAAGGAATGGTTGCAATTTTTCGATGATCAGAGTTTACGCTTAATATCACATAATTGATGCATCGGAACAGGAAGGAAAGTACGTAGATTGTTTCCCTCAAGGCAAGACTTGTGATGAAGTAAACCAAGGTATGTATTTTGTGGTAATTGCTGTTTTAGGAAATTCTCGCTTGACTACATGGAATCTATAACATAATGTGATATATTATTTATTAACCTGAACTGTTCAAGGACTACTTACATTTGGATTTTGGAGGGGGGGGGGGGGGGGGGGAATGTAGTTTCGGGGCATATATCCAGTCCATGTACTGGATATAAAGATGTGTTGGTGCTACATGTATGTGTGGATTTATGACAATGGGTTGATTGCAGTGGCGTTCATAACTGTTACGCAGATAACTGTGGGTAAATTTCGGCATAGGGATGTGTCTTATATAAGGCCCGGACTGGACAGCCATCTGTTGGCAGACCGGTAACGATCGGAGACGGGCAGGTGATATTTGAGGTGAATTGGTTGTCACGATGTGCAGATTATGGTGGCTTGAAAAAGGACACAGGGCAGTATAGGTATTAGATATTGATAGAATGTTTGATGATGGAAGGTGTGACCGTCCAAATATAGTCATAGTGCTACCACATTAGTGATAATGAAAGTGTCTTTTTAGAATTGGGGTATGTCGTACATACAAATTGTTATAACAATTATCTCATGGCTTTCTGATCAATATTAGTATATTATCATCACGAAATAGGGTTAGGGTCTGGAAATTATCCGTCCACATCCCGGATGGGCATCTCTTCTATCACCAACCCCCGATCAAAACTCACTTGAATCCATTTGTGAAGATTTGTTGTTGCGGGGATTTCGGGCTATAGAGGGAAGAAAAATCTTGCGTAATCAGTGAAGGGCTGAGTTGAAGGAGTCTAGAAATGGGTTGCTTAATTATCTTCTTCCGACCTCTATTTTCATTATTAGTGGAGATGTATAGACATTTTCTTGAATGATATCAAAAAAGGACTGAGATCTTCGAGCTCGACCACCTGGAGATTTATATTTATATCTATACATTTCCATTGTTTAGACCACTACTACTTCCTCCCATCAGTCATCAACGCTAACTACTTCTGTCAACTTCGTACCACCGTAGCCTCTATTGTTTTCTTTCTCACTGTTTATTTACATCTGCTCCCCGCCTAGACAAATAAATAAGAAAACCAAGAAAATCACATCCACTCCTCAATAACCACCACCATAACGCTAACTGTAAGGGACCGTTCAGCTCCCAACCCATCCGCCTCACCCAACTTTCTATTTTAGTTTAAATAAATCCGTGAACATATGTCACCAAATCGTAAACTGCCCATTTCCACACAGACGCACATGTGTTTACTACATGTGCTCTGACACTTTCCCCCCCCGTCCCCGCCCCGCTGCGTAACAGCACAGAGTTCTGCAGCCATCAACACGATGTGCACGGTCACGGCTACTGACACTGCCAATATCACAGTAAGTATACTACCACCTTTCCCAGCACAGACTTCTATTTCCCCCCGCTTTCTCCGTTCCGGCCGAGCCAGTCATATTTTGAACCAACAGTGCTATCTAATTAGGGTTATTCACTAATGATAAACTAATTCCCATGAACTTGAATAGACGACTAGGGTTAAATGAGAAAAGCTCTCGCCTGTAAATGTCTTTAACTTTGTGTATAAGTATGTAAAGAAATTCCTCCCGATACTCACCACATGTCTTGCCCATTTTCATTCTTAGAGGGATAAAATGGAACGAGGGAGAGGGCGGTTATGATATGCACTACGGGTAGGCAGATTGAATAGGGAGGGAAACAAGGACATGGTTGATGAGCCGTGGAATGTAAGTTGGCGATGTCTCTAGCTGTAATTCTTTACATCAAGGGATGTACATATATACATATTTGGCAGGATGAATGTTGTGTTTATTTCTAGAAATGGCAAACCTTATGGGATCATGGGATCGTGTAATCTGGCACATCTCGCCTCAGCCTTAACCCAGGGACAACTCCCCTTAACCTAGAGACATCTGCAAATGAATTGTCCACATATCCTCTCCTATCATCGTCACTGTGCTTGTCTAACAGACACAAGAGTCTTAGCTTCTGGTGACACTTTACATAAAAAGCGCTCGCTTAGCTCAGTTGGTTAGAGCGTCGTACTAATATTCAACCTTGAATATTAAGTAATGCGAAGGTCGCCAGTTCGACCCTGGTAGTGAGCATCACTTGGCTTCGTTAAAGCGTTTCTTTTTTTCTATTTCATATGTATGAACATGAAATTGACGACATGCGTTTATACTATTAAGCTTATAATAGCATCAATTTTGTAAATTGATACACATCAGTGACACCAACTGCCACAACTGCCAAATACAGTTAGTATCATGAACTCGAACTGGACATTAGCAAACTTGACTTGCACCGTATATGTATTGAATCCTATTCATACAAATCGGTAGTAACTCACCGAGTCAGCCTATCACACAAACATCCATTTTACAAAAGTAAACACTAGAAACCAAAAAAAACCAACCGCCCTTTTCCAACCCAATGAAAAGCCTAACCAATCATCTAATCTACAAGCACCACTTCCTCACTGACTCTGACATTGTTTCTCGGTCTCCCTCCTCACCACCTGAATATATTGCTTCTCCCTCTGCCTCTCCTGTCTCTGCAACATCTTCATCATCTTCTTCTCCCCCTTCATACTCTTTCGTGGCCGACCCCTCCTATGCTCATCTTTCACCAATGGCTTATTCAGTAGCCACCCATTCATTGACTTGCGGAATCCAATATACTTGCCCTCGGGCGAGTAAATGTCAATAATTGGCCACTGCGGCTCCGGTAGATCTCCGTAGACATCGTCAAGTTTAACCTCATTGACTTTCGGCATAAGTTCTTGTTCCAGCTCGTCCCAGACCGAGGTGGGCTTCTTGGAAGTCTTGGGAGTCTCGGGCTTTGTGAACTTCGGGAGATCCTCCTTGCTCACGGCTTCGAGGATTGTCCATGGGTCTTCGGACTTCTGTTCGAATGCCTTGTGCCACTTGTTGTTGCCATATGTCTTGGATGGATACGTTTCCTTCTTGTCTCTTTTGATAACAGCACCCTCATCCTCAATCTCCTGTCTGCGTTCCGCAAGTCTCTGTTGCCTTTCTTCGTATATTTCCGCCGGGGCTCCGTTGTACAGATTTCTCGTGCGTACTTGAACAACCACCTCAACCCACCCTACTGACTCAATCAAGATATCTGCCGCCAACACTCTGAACGGCAGATCCCTCGCTTTGAGGCCCACTGCATTCTTCCTCGTCAGGGGACCTGCCCGCTCTTTGGTGACGTCATGGCGAAGCTTGACACTTACGGCATGCCTCATCTGCTCCCCGATTCCCGGCATTGCGATAGTTCCCACCAACAATTGTGATTTTTGCTCTGAGATCTCTACTGCCTTCTCTGTTCTCGTAACATGTTCCTTCATCGGCGTGAAATTATACGCCAGAACGGTCGCATATGGATCCCTCGGCGTGATTCTGAACATTCCGCCAATCAACAGCGATTGCCCCGGCTTGATAGTCACCTGCTTCGGGACAATTCGAGACGTCATGACTAGTTGATTACGGTACTTGGTCATGACTTTGCTAAAGAGAGAACTCCGCGAAATACCGGGCATATCGATGAGCTCGCCGCGGTTGTTACCAAAGGGGATGCGGATGGGAGAAGCGGTAGTGCCGGCGAGGGGAGAGACAATGGGCATGACGGGATATAGTTCGGGCTTGCGGGGAGGCGGAAGCCAGTCACCAATAGAGAGGGGATTGACATCTTCGATCAGAGGAGTACGGGATTTGGGAACTGGAGTAGTTTCGAGTGTCTCGAGGGTTGAGGTAGGAGCAGGGTCAGAAGGAATTTCCGTTACTTGCATAGAGTTGGTGGGAGACTCGACCGGAGGGAGCTCAGCCTTCGGAGGATTTGTAGATGGAGAGACTTCAGTTGTAGCCTTGGTAGTAACGACCGGATCAGTAACTGCTTCTACTGATTCTGACTCTTGTGTCTTGGAAGCGACGTCAGCGGAATCTTCAATATGAGCTGAAGGAGACCCATTCAAAGGAGATTCTGTGGATGAATCCTTGGAAGCAGATTTGGTGATAGCACTTTGATCCACAGCAGCCTCCTGTGGTTCTGTTTCTGATTCTTGAGGAATGGAAACAAAGTCAGTGGATGCTTCCATAGTCTGTGCTGATGTGGACTCGACAGAAGAGGACTCAGCTGAAGCAGACTCAGTTAATGAGGAATTAGTGGCAGTCTCAGTAACAATGGCCTCATCCGCAGGGATTTTAGTGGTATCTGTATTTTGTGTCTGAGGGGTAGAAATGAGGGTAGTTTCATCAGGAACTTCTGCAGCTGAACCTTGAGCCGATTCAAACAGAGTGGATTCAACTTGGACAGAATTAGCCGAAGTAGATTCACCAGGCACTGATTCTGGCGTTAATGTGTCCTCAGCGGCCATACCCGTGGTAGGTTCGGTATCAGTGACCTGATCTGCAGCTGTACTTGTAGAACTAGTCTCTTGAGCTTCAGATGCAGAGGTAGAGTCGGTAGACGCCTCTATTGCTTGAATCAGAGTAGATTCAACTGAAGCAGACTCAACTGTATCAGTCTCAGATGATGAGACCTCAAGGTTGGTCTGAATGGAAGTAACTTGGTCCTCAGCCACTTCTGCTGTCTCTGTCTCTTTAGGTGTAGAAGGGAGAGCAGAAGGTGCTTCCAAGGCTTGAGCCACAGCAGATTCCGCCAATGATGGGCCCTTTGTGACTGTCTCGGTGATAATAGGCTCTTCCACACCGGCTTCCAACAACTCCGCCTCTTGTATCTTGAGACTAGAGTCTAAGAGTGCTTCCGTAGCTTGTGCCACTTCGGTCTCCGCTGCTTTCATTTCCTTTTCTTTCTCCTCCACAGCCTCCGCAATCTCCGCCGGAACCCTCCCCTTGGGATAAACAGTCTCAAACAACTGGCTCTTCCCTACGTTAATTTTCCCCACCAACCAATTAGCACCCCCCCTCTTCCAAACCTCATCCCTCAACTCCTTCACCCACCAACTCCTCTTCGCACTTACGCACCACAGATTCCCCAACCTCACCGACCGCCCACTCTTCCCCAACGCCTCCCGCAAGACCTCCCTCAAATACGGCACTATAGAATCCACCTGCTCCTTCTTCGGCGCCAGCAAGTCCGCCCTCGTAATCACAAACGACATCGTAATCGTCCGGTCTTTCCTGAACAGATGCGTCGTCGACCGGCGGTTCTGACTGCGAATGTAGATGTCGCCAATCAGCTCGTGCAGACGGGGTACCAAGGACATGGGGAAGTCGGCAGCATCAATGACGTGGAGGACGTGGTTGTATTTCCAGGGAGTTTCCTCAATCGTGGCGGCGATGGAATGAATGCTGGGGTGGAAGATGGACTGGCCCATGTGATGGTGGGTGAGAACATGGCAACGGTCACAAAGGGGCGGTTTGCGGGACTGGTCGTGTTGGTCTATGGTTTGTCAGCGTTAGTTATGATGTCATAGATGCCTTTGTGAGATTATCGATCACGTACTTGTTAGCTCTAAGTTTGGATTTTCCTCTAGGATCAAACTCTTGGGGTCAATTCCTAGCTGCTTCAACTTCTCTTCACCAATCTGATTAATCACCGCCAACACCTGATGATTTTCCTTAATCTCCTCCGTCTTCTTCTTCCGTTCCCCTCGCTTCTCCTCCAGCCCCAAATACTCTCTAACCGCCTTCCTCTCCAACCCAAAATACCCTGGGTGCTTCGGCGACTCCATCTGCGTAAACGCCCCACACCCCGAGCATGTCGTTGGTAAACTCCGCTTCAACTCGACGACCGGCGGTAACATGGTAGTGGATGCCGAAGTGGGCCGGACGAGGCGCGAGGGCGCGAGGCCACTGCCGAGGTCCACGGGGATTGAGTTAGGGGCATCGGTATCAGTGCTTTTGTGGCGGAGGAATTGTGTAAAGGTTTGTGGGATTGTCTGTCGGATGGGGATGGTTGTGTGGGTGGGACGGAGGTGGAGGCCCCGGACGGGAAGGGTCCGATACATGCCGAAGGCGGTATATCTATAATGAATTGCTTCAATACAAGCAGATATAAGAAACAAACAAAAAAAGAAAGAGAAAGTCACAATTTTCAAAAGATCCAAAAGAGAAAAGAACCAGTCACCAATATCGTACAAAAAACACCAACTTTCGTCTAATAATACATTCTTTTCTTTAGCTGACATCACTTTTTACTATTTTTTTTCTTATTCACATGCCTATAGAAAATTCCATTAATCTTGATTAAGATCCACAGCCGCTTCAAGCGCGCGTCTAACTCACTGGAAGAACCCCGGAAGAATCCACTACACGCGTCTGTCGCGCCTGGTCAAAATTTCAACCACCACACCTCCCACTATCATAGCCCCTACTGGCCCTTACTGGTCCTCATCGGCCCGGACAAAGGAAAAAATTGCGCAAACAAGATGGTCGGCACATTGACGAGATTTCACAGGTTGAGGAAGGTATGTTTTGGAATTCGATGCAAAATGCATCGTAAATAATTCTTTTTGAAACTTTGAAAAAGTCAAGATTTACTGACGCATACTTCGGTCATTAGAGAGTAAGTCATTCCGCGAGATTCGATCATATAACGCGATAATGGTGGTTTTGCGTATGAGATAGTTGGTAACAAGGATGCTGAATCTGACAACAATAGCTCCTCGACATCAAGTTCGGCCCCGGCGCGGCCGTCTTGCCGCAAACTGTCACCCGCCTCCACTTGGAATTCTCCCTCAAAGCCGACGGCGGTCACATGGGCCCTCGGTATGTCATTTCTCTCCTCCCCCTACTCCCATAATCCTTTCTCTCCCCACCTCCCCAGCTAACACACACTTTTCCTCTCTCAATAGCCACTTCTGGAAAGAAATGCTCCCCCGCCTCAAATACCACAACCCCGCCACCCCCATAACTATCTCACGCCGACGCACCACTGACGGCCCCGCTCTCCTGACCGTCTACCTCCGCCAACCAACGGCCCCCTCTGACCTTACCCTCCCCCCCATCACCCCTTCAGGCGTCTCCGCCACCGGGATTCCCGCGCCCGCGCCCACCAAACACGAACAGGCCGTAACCATCGATATGAAGAATCTCCATTGTGAAAGTATCCTAGCCAAATTTCTGAGTACGACCAAGGCGATGTCGGTGGAACCGACAGAGGAGGAGAAGAAGGAGATGCAGGAGGTCAAGGTTATGGAGGCGCAGGGGGAGATTGATCAGGGGAGAGTGAAGAAGATGGTGGAGGAGGAGAAGCGGGAGAGGGATATGTTAGAGCGGGCGAGGAAGGATTTGGCAGGGATTTAAGAATGAAGAGAAGACGGATGGAGATGTTAAGAAGAAGGAATACTGTCACAGAAGGCAAAGTAGAGGCTGGCCCGGTAGTCTGGCCATTTGTACAATATCATGTAACATACCAATGCAAGCAATCTATAAATATACTAAACCAGCAAACCAAACGCTATGCTTGCTCTATCTAAAAGAAAGGGAAGAAAGAAAATAAAGCTAAAGTAAACAATAGTCTAACTAAAGCCAAATCCCTCACTCCCCCTAACTGCCTGCCAAAGTTTTCTCTCCAGTGTCTCTCTTTTACGATACCTCGGCAAACTCAGCGTATTAAAACACGTCCTCCCCGTCGGTAACCTGTCTTCATCACTCCCTTGACAAACAATCTTCAATCGTAATGCTGTAGCCCCTCCGGCCGGCACTCTGTCACTCCCCGTAACAAATGCTAACAACCTTTTCTGATCCTCCACGCTGGCTTGTCCTAAAGAATCCCAAAACCACCCAATGACCGGCTCTGTATCGGGGCTTGTAGGCAGTGGTGGTGCCTCACCAGGATCCGGTAATCTATCATCACGCCATCCGGCGTATTCGGCGACAGCCTTAAGGGTAGAGACATCAATCGGCTCGGAGGAACCAAGAATAAGAAGCTCAAGCTCTTCAGGGCGACAGAAGGACAGGGCGAGAGAGCCGTCCTGGAAGACGCCGAAGAAGCCGGTCTGGAAGGCCTCAAAAGCGCCGCGGACAGAGTAGTCAAGAGTCCAGCGAACGTAGGCGTCGACATATTCGTGGCGGTTCGACCTTTTTAAAACGCGTGATTCACCACAGGGACAAAGCGGGATACTTCGGATTCTCCTGCCTTCCTGGACATTGACCGAAAAGGTCGTGTCCCCAAACACATCGTCAAAATCATTCCCTTCATACTCCAGTGTCGCCTTCAAACCGTGAGCCAGAATGGGATTCAGCTCCTCAAGATCATCGAGAGTCGCCTGCCATTTCGGCCAGGTCAACGTCGACGCCAGCTGGTCCGAGGCCGCCGAGCCCAACAACTTCCGGAACAAAAACTGCGGAACAGGCAATCCAAGGATACAGCTATTGTAGATAGCCAAAGCCACAACAATACCTAGCATGCGAAACTCGTTAAACTTCTTAGACTTAGGGTTAAAGTATGCTAGGTTCGACCGCTCATCATAGACAAACATATCATGGCGCTTCGAGAAAATCTCATCCGACAGCTTGATGAACCATTCTCTACTGAGACCACCGTAGTCCTGCCCTTCCTCCCCTTGGAACTGGATCTTGAGTTTGCGTTTGAGGAGCCCCGGGTGCAATAGAGGCCCTTTATGCATCTCTCGTAGACTGGACCCGAGGATATCCTTCCGATCGATACTCAGCATGAAGTCCATATTCGTTTCCCGCACCAATAAGGCATCTTCAATGGCACCGGCCAATCTCGTCTGATGTTGTGTGGTCTCTGACTCAAACTTCATAAGTGTCTTCTTCAGCTCAATGCCAAACAAGAACGGATAATTACAAATGTTGAAGGTGTTGGGACTCTTCTTGAGGTTCGTGAACTCAGTCTGAATATCCAGCAAATCCAGATACGAGAGATAAAAGTCACTCGTTGGGATGATCTGACCCCTCACCTTGATACTCTTCTTTCTTCCAGTTATCCTTTCGGCCACTGCCTTTGCTTTCATCCCCGCATTCGCGCTCCACAACATGGCCAACAATTCACAAGAAGCCTTAACTTGCCAATCATCTCTTGTCACACTTGGCGGCGTCGCCGTCGGAACGGCAGAATGCCTCATCGGAAATCCATTATCTGGCCGTCGAATAACGTTCATGGTAGCCGCCATATTCTCAAAGGTTGAGGTCCCGGACATAGCTGGTACCGTTGAGCCGAGCATATCATCAAAGGTAGTAGGTGGTGGCGGCTCAGGCCTGCGGAATGCCCTGCTGACGGTACGTCGGAGCCGGTATATGAGCAGACCGGCAGCCATCTCTTTGATTTCGGAGAAGCGATAGGCATCAAGATGAGAGAACCACTGAATCAACACCTGTTTTGCCTGAGCGTCTGAAGCGTTGACCAGCAAGCCAATGATCCGCTTGATCACGCTTGAGTGGTAACCCTCCAGCGGCTTAATGCTCCCATCTTTATCCGGGCCTGTAGTGAACCTGTTATTCCGGATATCCCTCGAGTCATCTAGAAGGCGCCCTCTAAAAGTCTTGACGCCTGGCTGGAACAAAGGACTATAGAGCATCAACAAAACAAAGCGAAGATCCTGGGCCGTGTGAAACAGGGCCCCTGGTCGTTTAAGAACCTGCTCTGCACTTTTTAGTAAGGTCTTTTGCAAGCGTTCTTGTCCCAGCAAGAGATCAGCCTCGAGCTGGACGGGATTAATGTCATGACTAATCGAGTCGCCGAAGCCATCGTAGACGTCGTTCCAAGTTTCGGCAGCGTTGATGACAATGCGATACCATTCACCAAGGCTGTTCCAGTCGATATTGGCAGATGTAGAGGTTCCCTCGGAGTTTGTGGTCTTGAGCGACGTAAACGATGCTTGTAAACATTTAAAGTTAAATGAATGTGTGATATAGGTAGCCACAGGCTGAAAAATATACTTGGGCTCAATCATGGGGACCATGGGACATCTCCCGGTTGGTCCGTTACACTGCTGAGCAATGTATCTTTCGAGACAAGTCCGGATCATCCCTCGGGTATGTGCCACATCGATGGGGACTACTGGCAGCGTCTTTTCGACTGTTGATTTGTAAGCATCATGTTCATCTACAAAAAAGAAAAAGAAAAAGAACAGAAACTCTA
Source organism: Ambrosiella xylebori (assembly GCA_002778035.1). Taxonomy (NCBI): domain Eukaryota; kingdom Fungi; phylum Ascomycota; class Sordariomycetes; order Microascales; family Ceratocystidaceae; genus Ambrosiella; species Ambrosiella xylebori. The sequence goes on from PCDO01000004.1 coordinate 1,645,431, forward strand.
AACTTACTTGGACCACCCACTGGCTTCCTCTTGATCTTTGATCCGGCCGGCGCGTCCCCCGCAACTTTCGAAACCTTGACCTTCATCTCCACTACCTCCAAATCATTGATCATTGCACACTTCTTGCACGCAAAACTCACACCGTCAGCACCAAACCGCATCATATCTCCACAAGTCAAACATCTTTTGGTCACCTGAGCCTCGCCTCCTAGCCACCCTGCCGGCTGCGTCCCCAACCTGTTTCTCTCCTTCTTTCTCCTTTCTTTCTCCACCTCCGGGCTTTTCACCATCTGCCCCATGACGGGCGCGCTCCTTTGCACCGGCTCGACACTCCGCCTCCTTTCCCTCGCCGCCGAAAAAGCCTGCTGGAAACTCTCTACCAAGCTACTCCGTCTCCTCCTCCTGCTTCCCTGCCGTCTCCCCCTTCCCGTGCCCCAATCGCTATCTTCGTCACTGCCAGCCGCCTCTTTGTCTCTTCTTGCGCTATTCCTGGCTGCACTTGCCACAGCAGCAACAGCAGCTCCGGCCTTGCGAAGAGGCCGTTGGATCGTCTCGGCGGTTTCCAGCGACAATAGCGGCGCCGCGGGATGAGAGGGGCCCGCGGAGGAAAATAAGGAAAACGTATTGGGGGATGTCGATGCTGAGCGGGCGCGTGTATGGCCCGGGTTTCTGTGCGTGTGCGTTTGCGGAGGGTGTGGTTGCCGGTGTTTGAGTGCAGGGTGAAAATCAGAGTCGGATCCGCTGGAATACTCCAAGGGATTGGCAAGTGGGGCCGAATTAATTTCTGATTGGTAATTCAGCGCTGCAATATCAATGGAACGGCGCTGATTTCCGGCCTTGGACGAATTAATATTTGAAGATTTATTTTGCGCAGATGACGATGCTGGTGCTAGATTCGGTGAGCGTTGGGTGTTTATTGGTGTTTTTGAGGCCCTAAATGAGGCTTGTTGTTGCGGTGGTTGTTGATGTTGCTGGTGACGAGGGGGCAATGCTGGCGGCATTGCTTGCCCCGAAACACGAATCGCTCCGTGCGAATTGGCCCGTTGTCTAGTATCTGATCCCCTCTCTAGCACTACAGGCCTTTCTGACCGTTCATGTGTATGCGATAAAGACTTCGTAACGCCTAATGATCTACCAGTTGAACCATTGGTTGAAAAATGTTGTTGACTCTGCCTCCCACCTTGATAATTCGGCGACAGCATCCCAGGACTCAATACAGCCTCGCCGTCACCACCTCTTGCTTTTTTTTCTCGTCTCCCTTTCTCATAATCTCTATTTAACGGCGATGTGGGGCAACTACTTCCTCCGGATCTACTCCTGGTATCCAATCGGGAAGGCACTGGGTAATTCTCAGTGCGTAGATCAGGACGAGAGTAACTGTTGCGGCGGCGGGGACGGGGAGGGAGAATCGGCGATGGGGTTGTCGACGGAGAGCGATGGCGGGGTGGCAGCGTTGGAGGGAGTTGGTCGTCAGTGAGGGTTCGGTAGTGGCGGGGGGTGTTGGGGGGGGAGGAAGATGTGCTGTGGGGTGTTGATGATGAAGATTGGTAGGCAGCGTAACGGCGGTGAGCGGCCTTGCTGGCTTCTTCGGCGGGAGTGCCACGGCGGGACCAGAAGACCATGGTGGGGTAGCTGGTGTGTATGATAGGCTAATGTAATTTGGTTAGTTCAAATAAAAGGGTAATTGTAAATCAGATTGAACTGTGTGAAATTGATTTGGTGATACTGGTATCGCAGAATATATACAAAACATATCAAATCTTTGTATACAACATATCTACCGACAGAATGATGATATATCCCTGTTTCTGAAGAGCCTCAGATTTCGATAATCTGTACGTAAACGTCAAAAAAACAGATCGCCACAACTATATGATAAATGGCAAGGCACAACAGACAGGCTAATTCCCACCCACACCACATCTTAGATTCTTACTCATATATATATTGTCCGTCTGTCCGCCTATACGCTCCAAGCAAGACAATAATAACGTCAACCAGCCCCACGGACTCCTTCACCCGCTCATCCACTCTGTTCGCCAACGATGCCTTAAAAAAAACAAGCATGCAATGCAATGGAATGCAGGCTGGAACAGGGCACAAAGCGGCCCTGTAGAGGACCTACTCCCCGGAATGGTCTCTACTAAGTCCCGGGGAGGTCTACAATTTTTGATGGAGGAAAACTGACCTTTTTTTTGACATGTATACGTATTACCCAATATCTACATTGACCACCAATTTCCAACTGTGAAGCAAGTCTGACGTCAAACACTGAAATCCCAATGAACCCGACGAAACCGACCTTGTGTCTCACAAACTTCTTACTAAAACCCGCACAGATCATAGTCACCCGCCCTCTATCCAAGCATTCCCTGGTAATGTCACCTTGTATCTCTATCCAAAAGAAAGTCTGTATCTTCATATATTCTTCAATACACAATTCATTCCCATCACCTACCCATCACCAGCACATGTACAATCCCCCTGATAGGCGCCCGTCCTCCATCTTTCCATCCATCCATCACTCTTATTGCACCATCATTCCATGCCCCTTAAACCACATGGCATAGCATCGCATGGCCTCCACTCCACCGACACCCCACTCACATTCACACTTGCTCGTTCGCAAAGGGGGGGATAACCAGGATCCATTCACCACTCAACACCGACAAGCAACTAAGCCTTGGCCACACCTCCATTGATGACGTGGTGGTTACCCAAATGATAAGGCTTATGGAGTCAATGGAGAAGAATCCCAACTACTTGATACTGTCTGCCGATGACTAAGGCTTAGACATCGACTATGTATGACCGAGTCATCCATCTTAATAATTACCGAAACCTTGCACAAAACTTTCGCCTAAAACAATGGATCGTCTAACCTCAACCCTAGAAGATCGCCTTACCACATCCCCAAGTCACCACATGTTCATCCATTTTATCTTAATCAAACTTATCTTATCTTATGACATATATGTTTATTCTCTTGATTTAATTAAATTCAATGCATAATAAAAATGCTAAGCTTCACCCGAGTAAATATCTACTCTAATCAAAGATAATAGCTGCTTTCACTGCTGACTTGTTCCGGAGGCTCTCCAACGCCTCACCCCACTGCTCCAATTTGAAAGTCTTGTTAACAACTCCCTCAGTCTTCACCTTTCCGGAATCTAGGTAATCAATCGTAGCCGCTACAAGTTGTCACTTGTTAGTCATCATTGTTACGACGTTCCACAGCTGATCTGGCCATGTACATGGCCCTCGGTAGGTTAAAACGTGGGGGGTTACTTACGGAACATGTATGTCTCAGAGAACGATCCCAGGATGGTAATCTCATTGCCAAAGATCTTGGCTGGGGGCCACGAAACTTTGGCATCGTCCGCGTAGACACCGTAGACAACGAGAGTGCCGCCTCTCCGCACATAGTTGATCGCATCTTCTAAGATCTTGATAGATCCAGTGGCCTCAACGACAATGTCAAAGCCATACGGATTGTCCTCCTTCAGGGCATTGAACTGTCCTTCAGGATCCTGTCTTGATAGCTCAATGTATGTATCCGCCGCATCCAACTTCTTGGCCAAGTCCATCTTGAGACCAGCCGGCGCCGCAATCGTCACCTGGCAGCCACCGTTGTGTCTCAACAGCTGCGCCAACATCAGGCCAGTCGGCCCCGCGCCAAACATCAACACGTGGCTTCCCAACTTGGGCGCAATTCTCTCCAGGCCGTGGCATGCGCAACTCGCAGGCTCCAGTAACGTCGCATCCACATCGCTCAGGTTGTGAATCTTGAACACCTTGGCGGCCGGATACGCACAGTACTCAGCGAAACCACCGTCCATGGTGACACCGTGGGCTTCAAAGTGCTCGCAGAGAAGCGGCTTGCCGCGACGGCAGTAGAAACATTCGGTGCATAGTTCTGAGTTGTCGGCGGCGACACGGTCGCCGATTTGGAAGCCCTTGACTTTAGGGCCGACGGCAGCGACAACACCGACGGTTTCGTGACCAGGGATAAGGGGGAATTTGGCGATGAATTGTCCCTCATGAATGTGCAGGTCTACATTGGAGAAAAAAAAGCAACGGTTAGCTAATCTGTCCAGGAGATTGCACATCTATTACAAATTAGGCCGTGTGTGTAGGATTATGTCATCAACTGATTTTAGACGATATATGGGAATTGTAGTGGGGAACCTCAACCAGGTTAAGAAAAGCCACCCCCATGTTACATGAGTTCCTTCCCAAAATAAATCGGCAATCGCCTTCACGATCAACGATTAACGATACCGATTGGGCGATGAGAGAAGAGAAGATATAATCAACGATAACGACATAAACTGATTAAGTGATAACTGTGGAATTTGTGAAAAAAAACTTACCAGTACCGCAGACACCGCAAGCCTTGACCTTGACGAGGACGTCGTTCTCGCGAAGGGTCGGAAGCGGAACCTGGACGATAGACCACTCCTCGGGCTTCTCGTAGCGGAGAGCCTTCATAGACTTGGGAAGGTCAGACATGACGAAGACAAAGAATTAGAGAAAAAAGTATCAAACGTGATATATCAATGTATATTCGTAGCTAGAGTTATCATTAACTCAAAATATCATAGGCTCTTTATGAAAGAAATGTATATATAACGTTTCAAACGCCTCTTCTACAAAATCTCTCCAAAAACGGCGTTCCCTCCCTTTTTATAATCAGCGACCCGCCGTCCCTTCCGTTTCCAGAAATCATGTTTCTATACTATGTATACACACGCCATAAGCTTCCTTCTTGGGGATGTGGGCCGAGCGCTTTCACCTAGTTTGATGTTGAGAATATTTCTGTCGGCTTCGATCTGTGTGGGCGCCAGTTTAGATGCATAGATATCTAGGCGGGGACCTAGGGGGGTGGGGATAAAGGGATATGGTCGGTGGCGCGGACCGGGATGGTGAGGAGGGGATGTTTAGGGTTGGCTACGCCGCAGTTGTGCTGATGGGGTTGCCGTTTTGCTTTGATGGACGGAGACATGATTCATGAAGCAATCAACTGACATTTTAATTCAGACCACATCGTGTGATGACTACCAGAAATGAAGGTATCTTAATAATTTGATCATGTTCATCTCGCCCAAATTCATTTCTAAACTACACCCCCTCTTACGCTAAATCCATCTCTTGCCTTTCCCTTCAGCTATGATATCTCCATCTCCACCCGGCCTTGCCTCCAGCATACTCCTATTGCTCAAGGGTCTGCCCTGGCTCACTACAAATTAAGACAGCTAAAAAAAAAGAAACAAACATATAATCCAACAGTAACGGATGGTCAGACGCGGCACGGCAAGGCGGGGGATGCGGGTCTTGGGGGGGTGCTTTGATGTTTCTGGGGTTGTGGGGGTGGAGATAGGGCAACGTGAAGCACCAAGTGGAGGAACAAATGGTCAAAGATGAGGACAAAGACAAAGACAAAAATAAAGAGGGCGTCGTTTGATGTTGGACGATGATGGTCCTTCTATCTGTGTAGTTCGTATAACAATCTCCAAGGATATCATGTATTCTCAACTCTACGTCATTTACATTGTCATGTCCAGACTTATCAGAATCTCTTCATCCTCATTCTCTCTCCCGCGTTTGCATCTTGAACATCTTAGGAAATCTCGCATTCGCGTGATTCCTTTCTCCACCCAAAAGAAGCGTCTCGTTTGAATCCCTCTCAACATCACGACAATGGATTTACCTCTCCATATGATCACAAACCAAACCATTCACTTACAGGCCAGTCCCCACTTACGACAGCTCGACCATGAATCGTGCTCCGACTTTCGTAACCTCTCCTCACCCCTCCTGATATCCGAATGAAACTCTATCCCATTCAATACATGTGACATCCGTCTTTCCCCACTCAATGCAAATATCACACTTCCATCGGTCTTTCCAAATCCAGTACCCCGCAACCCCGGGGAACACGCCATCGACCCCCATTCACACAATTGACGACAGAAACCTTTGTTTGTAGTTCGTTGGTGGTTTTCAGTCTGCGGCTTTTCGGTTAGGTGGCGAGCATTTTTTGTTTTGAGCCGCAAGATGGTGTGGTGATGATGTCATTATTCAATTAATGTAAACGAAGCAAGCTGCAAAATAACGTAGGGGGTTAGTCAGTGGAAAAAGGAAGGAAGGGTCTCAATCATCATCATATTTTAAAATCAGTATTTATAAAAGTCCTGCAAGGCCGAAAGCGAGAATATATTATATCAAGCTTTGATACACTGAAGTTATTACCCACACCATTGTACTGTACACCCCGCATTTTCTAACCGAGTTAGGGATTTCGATAACCCCACTAAAACACCATGCAAAAAACAAGATATACATATATTACCGAGTACTGAGAAAAGACTGCTAAGTTATGACTGATTTTTTTATTGATTCATCCTCCTTTTTCAAAAATGGACATCACAATGTGCAAAACGACTCAAAGGCATCTCTCCTAACTCCGCGATTCCGAAGAGTAAATAATCTGATGAGTGCTCAAAGAAATAAAAACCAGCTTTCTTTTCGTGTTAGTTGCTGATAGTGATTCTTGAGGTGAAGCCCTTCTCTAGTAATGTAAAACCAAAAGAAAAAGAAACCCCTGCTGTTCATTTCTTCATTTCTCTCACCCCCTACGCAGCTCGTCACTTAGGGATACTTGATGACTGGTACCCTGTTTAAGACACAAGACCCAGCCCCTTCACTGATGTTCTCCAACATATGAAGCTCGCACGTTATAACTTCTGTCGTGTTTTTCATGATGCTTCATCCAAAGCCGTCGTCAGATCCCGTTTTTTATTAAAGGAATTCTAGATTTACGAAGGGGGAGCGGCACCACGGCCGGCGCCACCACGGCTACGAGAAAATATGTTAGCATCAGAAAACAAGCGGATATAATAGTGTAGGCTGGATGCAAAGAATCATCGACGGCCAGAACTGGCAACAGTTTCAGATACGTCAATGTCATCCATAATTGGACGTTCTGTCACTATGATGTCCTAGCCATATAGAACCCTTTCATCTTTTCTAAACAAACATGGATCAAAACATACAACTGAGGAGCGAAACCACCGGCAGCACCCTCCTTCTCGCCCTCGCCTCTGCGGCGGTAGCCACCCTCACGGTCGCCACGGCCACGGCCACCGAAGCCTCTGCGCTCAGACTCAGGAAGCATCCCCCGGGGAGGAGCATTGGGGCGCTGCTGCTTGATGTGGGTGGTGGGGACAATCTCAGCGGGCAGGTGAAGCCACTCGCGGAGGTAGTCTAGACCCTCAGCAGTGAGGGTATAGTAGTACCACTGCCACGAGAACTGGGTCTTGACGTAGCCCTTGGAGTTCAGGGACTGCATGGCCTTGATAACGAACAGGTTCTTGGTGTCGATATCGGGGTGCTTGGCAAGGTTGAAGTCCTTGGGGGCCACAAGGACACCCTCACGGAAGAGGTACTGTTATCAGGGAACACATGTTAGATTCACAAGTCTACGACTTGAAGCGCCCGCAGAAGCGGCTAATGACTCCAGTGTCACAATAATTCGACAGCAGTTCAAGATCGGTTCGACGTCGGCAGTTTGATAGATTGGCGAGTCATTCGTTTGCTTTATATCGAATCCTTGGCATGTCATTTAAGATTTGCCTTTCCAATATTGGTCCTCCACAATTCGGTCCCCCTTGTCTAATATCCAATTCGCAATCCTATCCCAGACATTTTGAGTCGTCGATTTATCGTTGTGCATCTATCGAATTGTCGACGTCGAAAACGAAGATGAAAACTGATTGCCGCGGTTAAAAAATTGTTGACGAGGAATAACATACCTCGTGGATGAGCTTGCGATCAGCCTTGGGGATAAGCATCGTGGCGGTCTTGACGATTTGACGATCGGTGTACAGTCGAAATATGAGGAGGGGAAAGTCTGAGTAGTCTACTCTGCAGTGTTCAAATTGGATCACTTTTGTGTGGCCTGAAAACCCTACATAGACCGTGGGACAGGGATGGATTTCTCCGCTAAGACTGTGAATTTTGACGCTGAAAATATTGTGGACGTGGCGTTTTAGCTACCACGTGATTATGCCCATATCTAGCGCCACAGACAATGGGAGATGCTTTATCAGTATTATCAGCTTATTGTAAGACTCTTTATAATCCCTGCAGAGGCAAGGTGCTTGGGGTGGCAAACAAGGCTGGTCTGCTTGGGTTTGATTAGTCACGCGCGCAAGAAATTTGACGGCGGTCGCGAACTAGTAAAGAAGATTTAAATTAACCTGAAGTATAGATAGTTGCCTTCACAAAGGATATCCTCCAACATCATATCAATTCTTCTTTTGTTTTATACATGGAACACTTCTTGTTTTACCTCCTAAAGAAGCCAAATACCTGACAACAAATATTATCGACACGAACTACAAATCGTATCTCGCTCATTCGCAGGCCACTTTGCACCACAACCCCCACATTCTACTACCATGGATACACCAAAGATTAATGTTCTTATCTCCAGCATTGCTGGTATGGGCCTAGCCTCTACGGTCGTCCTTCCCATTGATCGTACCGCCACTGCCACCGACCTTTGGACCGCCATCATCCACCGCTTCGCCATCAATTTCCATTCCTGCCGCTATATTCTCTCCACTCACCGTAACGATGTCATCAAACCCACTTGTACCGCCTCCGTCGCCAGCTTCGCAGGCTCCGAGTCTGCTGACATGCTGTCATTGAGGCTATGGGCTCCTCTTTGCGGTGGTAAGGGTGGCTTTGGGTCTCAGCTGCGCGCCGCTGGTGGCCGTATGTCGTCAAGGAAAAAGAGGGATGGCGAGGACAACGGATCCAGCAGAAACCTGAGCGGCCGTAGAATCAGAACTGTTAATGAGGCTAAGGCTTTGGCTGAGTACCTATCCATGAAGCCTGAAATGGACAAAAAGCAAAAGGAGCAGCGCCGGGAACATCTCGAGAAGGTTGTTGAGATGGCCGAGAAGAGGGTTGACGAGATCAAGAACGGAGGAAAGGGGAGATTAGACGAGAAATGGATCGAAGACAAGAAAGGGGCTGCTGAGAGAGCACGACTGGCTGTTATGGAGGCTATGAAGGCTAATGCTGCCGTGCTTGGCACTTCACAGGGCTCCCAGACCAGTGCACCCGCAAATGCTTCCGAGGCAGAGGATGCTGAGAGCTCTGGATCGGATTCATCAGCTGAAGCCTGCAGTTCATCACCCAAGGCGACTGAAAAGCCCAAAGCTTTCTTTGGGTTTGATGATGACGAGTTCATGAGCTCAGATGATGAATGAAGATGGCAAAATGATATTGATACTACGATGGGTTTACGTTGTTTACATTTCAGCGGTAATGACGCTTGGGCTAGCTGCGTTTTCTCAATTTTTGAAGCAATAATATACCACCAATTGTTTTTGTTATGATTTCTGCAAACCCGGCACATACACAGCGACCATCAATTTGCGACCAATGATATGCATGTTCAAATTCAGTCATTCACCTACATCTATCTATATTGTGTACTACCAGAGACTATAATCATGCATTATGCTGAAACGACTAACACAACAACCTTCCACATGCAAGAGGAATTGAAATAGAAAGATTAAGATGAGATTGTCTTCTCCATATAAAGATCTAATGAAATTCAATCAAGCTTGGGAGAGACCATTATTTACGCATCCAGGTTAGCGGGGAAAGTGCCGGCCTCTGTAAAAGTGGTTAGTAGACATTTTTTGATACTGTCACATCTGGATTTACGATATAATTCAGGGTTAGAAGAAAGCAAACATACCGCGCTGCTCATCCCAGCGGCCGTACCAGGAAGAGGGGCACAGGGAGCGGTAGGCCAGGTAGAACTGTGACATATGTTAGAAGCATGGACTGATTGATGGGGAACCTCAAGGTCAATAGCTCGGTTCAACGGAGATCACATTTATGGCATCATCGCCAATAAAAACGCACTCTCAGGACCAGTCCATGGGCCTCTCATAGCGCATCATACCTGACGGCAGGGAGCGAAGTCCTCGCCCTTGGCGTTGATGCACTTGTGATAGTCAACGTAGTTTTGCCAGCAGTGCTTGGTCTGGTTCTGGTTGGGGAAGCGGGCGTCGACACCTATTACAGCGGAAGAGTCGGATGGTTAGGAACAGAGGCCGATGATATATGGGACGTATAATATTCCCAAGTTGTGCATAAAGGATGGAGTATATGCGGGTGGTGAGAGGCAATTGGCGATGATATCGGAAGTCGTGGGGATTACTAGCGGCCGGAAGGATCTCCGTAATGAAAACAGCGGTAACGGGAGTGGCGGGACTCGGTTGGCGGGGCAGTGAACCGAACAGAAGGTAACAACACAGATAACTTGGACATATAACTGTAAGTCATAGTACAATTCAATTTACATACCAGCTATAGTAATTGGATTAGTTTCGAGCCACTTAAACACAATTATACCACCGATACCATGGCTAGCACAACTGTGCCTGCGCCGGCAGCGACCACCTATGGCTTCTAAGATTGGCGGCAACCCACCAGTATTACGGGCACACTACAAGCCATTGGATACCAGGTGATAATAATTGAGAATAGAAAACTTACCGGTGACGAACTTGAAGGGCTTGGTGACTTCCTCGTCGGACATTTTGGCGGTTATCAGTTTTGGTGAAGCGAAAGGTGAAAAGTTGAAGCGACAAGACAAGGCTTTCAATTGAAGAGGTACAAAAAACAGCAGTGCTAGTGAGGAATTGAGATTAGAAGTAGAAGATAACCTAGACCCCGGCAAAAAAAAAGAATGGGAATGCTGCGATTCGAGGCCAAAAGGCTCTTTGCCCTGGCCCAGTCAAATCTGAAGCTAGGCTTTGTTCACTTTGGCCGAATTGTCGAATCAGATGCTAGGCGTTTGAGGGCACTATGGCCCTCTACGCTGCAGGAAGTGGTCGATGACAAGTCAAATACAGAGATCTCCAAGCCTGGAATCTAAGGCGGCAATTTGATTGGCCTGTCTGGTTTCTAGTTTCTCTGTTTCCTGTTGCGTAACCCCGGAATCTTGAGCACAGTAATGACAGACCCGGGCTTGTCAGTAGCTAAATTAGGGACTGAATCATGCCATTTTGACGATTTTGAGTGGGTCATATGCCACCGCAGTGCCTGGTAAGCCTGAAGTTTGCACTTAATTTCACTATAAAGTAAAGTCATAACCCTACAAGCCGCTGGCCCGCTAGCCCGGCACAGAAGGAGACTGTAGCAAATTACCCGCCAATTACAGCCAAAATCTACCAAAACTTCAACCCACCCGTTCAAGGTCATTTCTCGATCCTCGCTCCCTCCATTTCAAAACCTCATCCATCAAAATTCCTTGATCTAAATTGATCTTGATAGACATATCTCCGCTCCAAACAATACATAGGTTACGATGTACGCTACTCTCGGCCTCCGCATGTTGCGCCAGACTCCTCGTCTGATGCGCTCCTCTCCCGTAAGTTTATTCCCAATCAGTCTGATGAGATAAGAGGGTTAGGTTTTTTTTGTCAATGGAATTGCCGGTAGTGGTACACGTTTAATGGTTGGACATTGCTGCCGCCTGAAGTGCTTTCGGGGGTTTTCGCGATTAAGTTTTGCCGGTGCAACATGACGCCCATCCTATGGCGAGATATCACAGATATCTGAACTGATTATGAGCTATGCTTGGTGGCAATTGGTATCCTTGTGAGATGATTGGCGTTACGGTTCCAGCACCCAAATTCCAAGGACGTGTCAAAATACTTGATTTTTACTGTAATCTGCAAGTGTGGTGCTGCATGTTGGGCACATTATTCACATGAGGATGAAATTATAGTTCATGAGCTAATGAAGGTTTCCTGTATAGGTTGAGGACCAGGCTGGTATGTAATTATCTTTTTTTTCACTTTTCCAACCTAGACCGATTGTTCGGACTCGAACTCTGATACCGAAACCGAAAATATCTATCCGGAACTCTAGACTTGACCCCCACTTATCCAATTTCGACCTGACATAAACTCGAGTCTTGAACCGATCATATCGTCACGTTTAGTCAAACTTTAGACTAATCTGTCATTCCATCAGTCCACGGCATCACTGGTCGTCTCGCCAGACTCAAGTCTGTTCCTACTGAGCTGTACCCCCTCGGTACGATATGTCCTTTCTGTCTTTTGGATTATTAATATGTTAAGTTTTAATACTGACTCTCCATAGCTGTCGTCGTTGCCTTTGCTGTCTCTGCTGGTTGCTATTCTCTGTCGCGTCACTTGCTGACTGACAAGACTATCCGTCTGGCCCGTCAAGGTGGCCCCTCTAAGCAGGATCCTCCTGCTCACCACTAAATGCTATGTTGTGGATCTAGTGATGGGGCGTTGTTTGGGGGGTTTAGAGAATGATATTGCGTGCAAAAGATGAGGATAGTTGCTACAGAAAGCCCACCTCCGTCACATTAACTGATGGTATTGTTTACATGGATGAGCTGAATATAATTGCATATTCTAATCGTTTTTTGCATATATCTGTTCCACTTGTTATGATGTGTCGAAATGTTGCTAAATTAGATTGCAAAGAAACATCAAGTATTGTATGGTATTATGCAAACAAATGCAATGCATCGATCCTATAAACTCCAACGCTTTTGTCCTAAGATTTGATGGTCTGTGAGATGACCGAACAAAATTCCAAGCAACTGAACAATTAATGGAAACAACCATCTCAACCTATGAAGTGGCAGGCTTTGGCCCCGCCACATCCAGTCCCTCAAGTCCTTGCATAGGGTCTCCCACCGGTGTCTCACCGATGGCATCATCCGCAGCATTTTGCGCCAACCATCCTTCCTGTGAAATGTGTTAGTTTGGAGCCTAAAGAATGATTTTGATCCACCGATAACTTACCTGTTCCCAAACAGCTTTTTTGCTTCCTAATCCTTCTGTTATAGTCTTTGGTACTTTTGCCAAACTGCACTTTAACACCTTCCCAAACAACTCGGCCCCATCCATATTATCAATTGCCTCCAATGCATCATCTGGATCTTCGAACTCAACATAGGCATACCCCCTATTCATAGCCTCGGCAGCCTCTGCATCTTCTTCATTTCGCTTCGGTGAACGCCTATCATTGGGGACGGAGACCTCAACAATCTCACCAAAGGGGAGGAAGGCGTCGCGGACGTGAGAGGCGACGACCCGGGGGGCGAGGCCGCCAACATGGACAGTGGCTTTCCAGCGAGCTTCAGTCATTGCGAGTTTCGGGGGTGAGAGGCGAGCGGAGGCAGCTGTAGTTGTTGGCGGTGGGTGATGTTGCGGCGCATGGCGGCGAAGTGAGATGAGGTTATGCGATCACGTGGAAGAGCTTCTTGACAGCTGGTATTACTCTGCAACAGCTGGCATATTATATGACAGGGGTTCTAAAGCTGGAAGGTGGGGTGGTGGTGTATGATACCCCTGCAGATTCCTAGTCTGAGCATAAATGCGTTTGTTAGACAGAAGAAGACAGCTTGTTGATAGTGGATTGGCTGTGTTGCTTCAGGGCCAGAAGGGGTCATGATTGCCTTGTTTGGCAGGCAATTGACCAATAGGCGAGCTGATAGCGCTGTGCAATCTGGCTTCTAATAGTAGTTATGGAAACTTGAAGTTGAAGTGAGGCCAGGACACCCAAGCAACGAAGATGAAGCAAGACGAATTGGCGTCGCTATTCTGAGTTACTGTTTAAATCCTATTCCGCTGTCTTGTGTTAGCTTTTCAGTGACATTCTTTCATCTTGATAATTGTATTAATCCTTAATTTTCTGCTGTCAGAACTGCAGCTCTTGTAAGGAGTCCTGTTTACAGCCTCTCCACCCGACATAAAATAGCCGCTACTCTCTAGATCGTGGGTAGCTAGCTACGTCGCCTCATTGCCTGCTTGTATATCTACTGTCTTACAAGCGACCCTGTGAACGCACACAACGACAACCATTTACAAAAATTCCGATATTCCCCATTACTTCCGGAAGCACCATCGACTCTGGATTACACAAACATGGTTCGCCTACGTGAGATCCAGCGCACGGCGGCGTTCGCTTGGTCGCCCGGTGCGACAAAACCACTAATTGTCACGGGTACCCGTGCCGGTGCCGTCAACACGGATTTCTCTTCCGAAACTAAGCTAGAGCTGTTCGATCTAGATCTAGATGGTCCCAGCAACTTGGATCTCCAGCCTATTGCAAGCATTAGCTCTGATCAGAGGTAAGAGGTCTCTGGACGAGAACCATGTGATAGGGTATCTCGGTTCTATGCAACCACTAACAACGAAATGTCTGGCTAGATTCTACGACTTAGCTTGGAGTCAGCCTGATGAGAAGCACCCTCAAGGTATCATTGCCTGTGCTCTCGAAAAGGGCACGTTAGATCTGTACGATGCTGCTAAACTCATTTCCGGTGCCTCGGCCGAAGACTCTCTCCTCTCCCGCACATCCAAGCACTCGGGTGCGATCAAGTCTCTGCAATTCAGCCCGTTAAAACCCAATATTCTTACTACTGCCGGGGCCCAGGGTGAAGTGTTTGTCTATGACGTCAGCGACGTTTCTTCGGCGCAGCGCCTTGGTACTGTCAACGCGCGGCCCGATGAGATTGAGTGTGTTGCGTGGAACCGGACACATGCTCACATTCTGGCGTGGGGAAGCACTGGTGGTTTGGTCACTGTATGGGATCTGAAGAATAAGAAAGAGTCTTTAACTCTGAACAACAACCGCAAGGCTGTCAGTGCTATCGAGTGGGATCCTGTCAACTCTACCAAACTGGTGACGGCGTCACTGGACGACCATACTCCCGTTATTTACAAGTGGGATCTGCGCAATGCGAATGCACCTGAAGTCACGATGCAGGATCATCTCGGTGGTGTCCTGTCTATCAATTGGTGTCCTCAGGACCCTGATTTGCTTGTTTCTTGTGGTAAGGATTCTCGGACTCTTCTCTGGAACCCCCAGACGGGCCAGAAGTACGGCGAGTTTCACGAGAGCACCAATTGGAACTTTTCCGCCAAGTTCCACCCTCACAACCCTTTTTTCGTTGCCTCTGCCAGCTTCGACGGCAAGATTGTTGTTCAGACGCTCCAGAATACCAACCCTGCTCCCCAGGATGCTTCTGTCCAGGGCGGTTTGGATGGTGAGGACTTCTTTGCCTCGGCTCAGGCTCAGCCTAAGGAGTCTTCATTCTCTCTGTCCAAGCCTCCAAGATGGCTCGAGCGTCCCATTGGTGCTTCGTTTGGGTTCGGTGGCAAGCTGATCATCTTCAAGTCTATCGCTGATAAGGCCCGGCCGCCCAAGGTGGTCATCAGCCAGTTCACTTCCAGCTCGGAACTTGCCGAGGCTGCTACTTCTTTCGAGACTAAGCTGTCTGGTGACATTAGAGCTCTATGCGAGGAGAAACTGGAGAAGGTGATTGACGAGAATGAGAAGGCTGACTGGGAGTTGATGAAGACTTTGACGGACAACAGCAATGTAAGCACCCGTGACCGGCTTGTTGAGTTCCTTGGTTTCGACAAGAAGGAGATTATTGGTGTTCCTGCAGCGGAAACGGAAAAGTCGGAGAAGGCGGAGACAGATTCCAAGAAGGACGGCGACGACTTTTTTGGCGGTGATGATGACGGCGAGCTTGATGAGGAAGACTTCATGGCTAGTATCTCGGCTTCCAAGAGTGCCAAGACGGGCACTCCTTTCTCTCTGTACGATGAGTCCGAGACCAACACTGAGCAGGGAATTACCCGTCTGCTTGCCCTTGGTGGCTATGAGAAGGCCGTCGACCTGTGCATCCAAGAGAAGCGCTGGGCTGATGCCTTTATCATTGCTAACTACAGTGGTGCTTTGCTGAAAGACAAGGTCCAGGCCAAGTATCTAGCTCAGGCTGAGGGCAAGCCCAGCTACCTGCGCGTCATGGCTTCTGTGGTCAACAAGAACCTCTGGGATGTCGTACAGAACGCCAACCTCAACGACTGGAAGCAGGCCATGGCCATTCTGTGCACTTATGCCGACAGCGGCGAGTTCTCGGATCTGTGCGAGACTCTTGGTGACCGCGTTCTGGAAACCGGCGACCGCAAGAATGCTGCTTTCTGCTACCTGGTTGGTTCTAAGCTGGAGAAAGTTGTCGACATCTGGATGCAGGACATGGAGCGGTCCCGTGAGGCGTTTACGAAGTTGTATGCTATTGATAGCAGCTTCACTATCCACACTCGGATTCTCCAGGCTTTCATTGAGAAGGTCGAAATCTTCCGGACTGTCACCGGCTTCAAGGACACGGAACTCAGCCAGACTGCCGACTGGAAGCTGTCTGAGCTGTATTCCAAGTACAACGAATACGCTGACATTGTCGCTGAGCAAGGTCAGCTCAACATTGCACAAAAGTATCTCAATCTTTTGCCTGCCGAGTATTCTCCGGCCAAAGTATCCCGCGAGCGCGTTAAGCTAGCTACTGCTTCATCTAAGGCCAAGCCGGCTGCTACTGCCAGCAAGCGTCTGCCCACTCGCAACGCCCCGGTTGTTGTTCCCGGTGGTGCTCCTTACCAGCCCATGTCTCATGGTCCCAACTCTTCCATTGGCGGTATGGGTCTTGGCTTTGCTCCAGCTGCTTCCAACATTGTCGGTACCCCTAGCCCGGTTGGTTCTACTACCATCAAGTCCTTCAATGCCCCTCCTCCGGGTCCCAACTACCGCGCTCCGGTTCCTAGTACTGCCCCAGTTAACCCTTACGCTTCTGTTACTGCTTCCTCTCCTTCCGCTTCTAGTGCCAACCCGTACGCTCCTAGTGCTCCAGCAAATCCCTATGCTGCTGCTGCTGCTGCTCCTCCCGCTCCGTCATATGGCGGCTTTGTTCACCCAGTCCAGAACTTTGGTGCTTCTCCGCGCAGTATTCCTCCTTCCGTGGCCGGCGTTGCTCCTCCTTCAAAGGCCAAGAACATGACGGTGTGGAACGATGTCCCCATGGTCACCAAAGTCCAGCCTCGGAAGTCTACTCCTCAGCCTAAGACCGTTATCAACTCGCCTTTACCCGGTGGGATGACTGCTCCCCCTCCGCAGAGCCCCTATGGTCCTCCCTCTTCTTCTACCCCTCCTCCTCCCCCTCCTCCCAAGGGTCCTGCTCCTGCTGCCCGCATTACTTCCCCTCTGGCTGGGCCCCCGTCCCGGCCACAGTCTCAAGCTACTAACTCCTATGCCCCTGCTCCGCCGCCTCCGGGTCCGACCCCTAACAGGGTGAACTCTCCTGCTACCTACGGTGCTCAGCCTAACCGCTATGCTCCTGCTCCTGTTGCCAGTGGTCCGGCTTCTAGCATTTCTTCTCCTCCGAGCAACCCCTATGCACCGGTTCCTCCTAGCAACCCCTATGCTCCTGTTCCTTCTCCAGCGCAATCTAACCCCTATGCTCAGGGTCCCTATGGTGCTACTCCCCCCCCCCAGGGTTCCCGTCCACCAGTTGGGCCTCCTCCTGTTTCTCGACCTCCTCTTGGTCCCTCGCCCAGGGCTGGTCCTCCTCCAGTTGCTCGTCCTCCTTCGGCTGCCGCTCCTCCTGGCCCTGGCTCGACTGCTCCTTCAGTGGCTCCATCAGTCTCAGGTGACCAGGGCGGTATCCCCGAGAGTGCTCACGAGATGGTTGAAATCATCAGCAAGGAGGTTGCCAAGGTTGCCTCTCTAGCGCCCCAAAACTTTGCCGTCCAGGTCAAGGACACCCAAAAGCGTATCAACCTGCTATTTGACCATCTCAGCAAAGGCGAGCTGGTGCAGCCTGACACTATTGAGCAACTTTCAGAGCTCGCCAGACATCTGGCTGCACGAGAGTACCAGGCGGCGCTGGATATCCAGGCGAATATCCAGAAAAACAAGCCTGATCAGTGCGGCAAGTGGATGGCGGGTGTGAAGCGGTTGATTAGCATGAGCCGGGTGACAAATGCAGCGTAAATGGTGTATAATGAGATATGTATAAACGGGTGTGTTATGAATATGAGTTTCTGCTTTTAGCCTATTTTGTAGTAATTAAGTGTTTTCGATTTCACCAAGGTATTTTTGGTTTTGCAGTACAGAACATCATAGATCATGACAAAGTATATTAGGGTTTTCTGCAAGGGTTAATAAGAGATACCCCTGTAGATAAGATAAGCCAACATGTCATTACTTTAGCTGACTTGTCCATTGACACCATCGTCCAATACAACGCGCAATTCGACCATCATCACACACCCAAAGCCAGTATCGCCAACAGCAACGATATTTAACACAATGGAAAACTCTCCCGAAGCCGCGGCCGCCCGCGCTGCCGAGGCGGCGAGAATCAGGAAGGAAAAGAGAGCGAAGAAGATTTTGGCGGGAGGCTCCAGTCGGCTGGAGAAGATTACGGGGGTTTCCGGTCACCGTAAGTGTTCTTTTTTTTTGTCGTATACTGACTAACGTTGTTGCTATAGCTGCTCCTGATTTGACAAATATCCCGCTTATTCCCTCCGAAACTGTCCCCATAACCAAACCCACAACCGCCACGACCACCACTGATCCCCCCCCTGCTGCGGACCCCACTGAAGTCGACATCTCCGCTCACTTCTACGAACCCACCGCCATCCCCCGTCCCCCTGTCCCCGCCTTCACCGCCACCCCCGCCGGCGCTGCCTCAGGCGACCTGACCGAATCTCAACTCCAAAACCTAATTCTCGGCCTAGACTCCGCCGCCACCGGCACCGCAGCCCCCCCCAACCTCGAAGGTCTCTTCGGTGGACCCGGCCCCGGCAACCCCATGGCCATACTATCGCAACTTCTCAATGGCCAAGCTGGGGGCCCCGGTGGCGCCCCGGGTGTCCTTCCGGGGACACAGCCACCAGTACGGAAATCATCTCCCGTGTTCCCAATCTTGCACACGTTGTTTATCTTGGCATTGTCGCTGTACATTACCTTCCTCACCCCGTTTACAGGAACCTTATCTTCCCGCCTCGACCCCACCGCCGACTACCTCACCTTGTCGCTCGACAACCCGCACATCCAGTCCCCGCGCGATCTCCTCTGGGTCTTCGCCACAGGTGAGGCTCTGCTGTTGTCAGCCGAGTATCTTTCTAATAGGGAACAAGATGGCCAGGTTGGAGGGATCATTGGGATGGTGGTGAGACTTTTGCCGGGGAAGTGGCAGACGAGGGTGCGGGAGGTTGTGAGGTATGGGAGATTTGTAGGAGCGGTGAGGAGGGATGTAATGCTTTGTGTTTTTATTCTGGGGCTTGCGGCGTGGATCAAGGCTTAGTTGAGGGCTTTTTATGTTATGGAATATGGGATTTTATAGTAGTGGTAATTGCAATTTCCATGATATTGGTTGATAAATTTTGTGTATGCCTGTGACTTCCCGTCACGTGACCGAATTGATATAACTACGCACTCATTCACATAAAAATAAAGCCATGTAAATTGTGAGAAAAATCAGATATATGCAACTAAATAACAGAAAAGCCAATAGATATAAATGCCCCAAGCGTGTATTACAAACCAAAGATATGAGAGCAAATGAACAAAAAAGAACAGAAACCTCTTTTTTTAAGCACAAACAGCCGTCACCCTCAAGCGTAGTAGGGCAAGGCAAATGCCCAAGTCAGACAAGAAAAGGGAAGAGAAAAGACAAAAAAGAAAGGAAACTTAGTAATGCAGAGAATACAATGCCGTATGCAGTTACGTCAAAGTCATCATAAGCTTATTCTTACTGCCCCTGTTTAAGTAGTCTCCTCAGTCCGAGCCTTCTTGGCCTCAACGTCGGTGGCATCGTCCGACGACCGCTTTCCGGGGCCGTGGATGACAGTCTGGCGCTCCTCCTCGGTCATGTTATCAAGAACATGGTCAAGAGAGGACATGGTCTTGCCCTCCTTGAGACCCTTGTAATAGGCGTGGATGATGGAGTCGACATCGTCAAGACCGATAGAGCGGATGTCAGCCATCTTCTTGATCATGGCGGTGCACTCCTTGAGGTGGGTGTCAGTCATCTCGATATTGAGCTGAGCAGCACGATCCTTGATGGAGTTCCATCCCGTAAGACGGGAGGCGACGTGGATGTAACGGGTAAGGCCAAAGTCAGCGGGTGAGAGAATCTCGTAGGTGGAAGGGTTGTTGAGGATGGCCTTGGCGTGGATACCGGCCTTGTGGGTGAAGGCGCAGAAACCGGTGATGGGGTTGTTGAAGGGGATATTGACGGAGACAGCATCAGCGACGAGCTCCTCGACTTCCTTAAGTTTCTTAAGGTTGTACTTGGACTTGGTGTACTCAGGCGCAGCGACCACCATGCGGGCGAAGAAGGAACCCAGAGGGGTAATACCGTTACGCTCACCAATACCCAGGACAGAGGTATCGACGTGGGTAGCACCACCCTGCAAGGCAGTGTAAGCGTTGGCAACAGCGCAACCAGTATCGTCGTGGAAGTGAGTCTCAATGTCGCAAGAAACGACACCACGGAGAGTGCGAACAAGATCGTAGACCTCACGGGGACCAGCGCACCCGACAGTGTCAGCGATACCGACACGGTTGACACCGATCTGGTCAACAGTGGAGTAGATGCCGAGAAGGTCGGCAAGGTTGGAGCGGAAGGAGTCTTCGGAAGAGAAGCGGATCTCAATATCCTTGGACTTGACAAAATTGATGACCTCAATAGCGGTGTTCTTAATGTAGGTCATGTCCTTGCCGTGGGAATGCTCCATCAGGTAGGAAGAGGTGCCGATAACGACATCGACACCGTCAACGCCGGTCTCGACAGCAATCTTGGCATCATCCATGTGGCACTAGTTCATGGTCAGTGACTGTTTCAGAGGTTGCTTATCTCACAAATAAAAAACACTTACACGAATGTGAGTTAAGATCTTGGCCTTGAGGCCAAGCTTGCAAATGGCCTCGCAGTCAGCGCGAGACTGAGGAGACGCAGCAGGGCTGGTCAGCTCGATGTAGTCAACACCAACCTCATCGAGAGCCTTGGCTGTATCGTAGAATGTGGTTAGCTCATGCTTACACAAGTTAGGGTTACCAGCATCCTCTGCATCTGCGGCCAACTGCGACTTCGCACTAAAAGTTGTAGGTCGTAACCTTGAATTGCGTTCGCTTGCATGGCAATTTTCCTGCAACAACGGTAGCACCCAGCTGCAGCGCTACTACCAAGTCAAGGAAGTACTTCGGAGTTGGTGGTATTGTCAGAACGATTCCTTATGCAATTGCAACTCAAAGTAAACTGTGATTTGCCAGACAGATGCAGGCGACCAGATAGGACAGGGCAGGGTGAAATGTACCAATCTCAATCTTCTTGGCTGCAGGTGAGAAATTTTGTTAGCCAGGGTTTTCATGTTCCGGTTCTGGAAGCGCATTGGGCTATCCGGGCGCTTGATGCAGGTGAAGAAAAAAATTTACCAGTGTCAAAGTAGGCGTTGGCAAACTGCTCGCCCTCACGGAGAGTAGACTCGATCTAAAATCAGACTAAGGTTAGACGTTATGGCGGACAACGGAATTGCCACAAAGAGTATCAGGTACTTGATCATTTATTGTCATCATGATTTCTTTTGTAATAATCAATGATGTTGCCGTCGGTCGTGGTTGTAGCTCGTCATTGCGCTTGTCATATGCCGGCCATTGTAATGTCTTTGTGTCTCCTTCTATTTTTGGAACAAGAAACGAAAATCGGACTTCAGTTAAAGTTGAATGTAAACGGCGGTTTGTTAGTTGAAAGTAAAGAAAAGATATTGTGGGAGGTATTGCAGGATGTTTTCTCGACGACCGACAACATAACAATCAAGTATCTGTTTTCTCTTGTGAAAAATAGCGGGTTTGCTGATTTATACATACAATCTTGTAGCGGTGGACGTTGGACTAAAGTGACTTTTGTTAGCACCATCACATGTGTCCCGGATTTATGAATCTCGGAACGTCATATCAATGATATCTTGTGATAACTTACCAAGTAGTCAGGGATAGCCTCATAGGGAGAACGCGAGGGCTTGGGGTGAGGATTCTCGCGAGAAGCGACGGCAGTGAAGCCGGGGTGGCCTTCAGTAAGGGCAGACATTGTTAATATCTTTTGTAAGAGAATATCCAATTAGGTTGGTGTTTGCGATTCAAGACAGCAATATGGGTATATAAAACAAAAACAAAACAAGCGTTCGTGACGATGATGATGTTAGGACTAAACAAGAACAAAACAGGAAGCTTTCAACGACTTAGACCAAGATCGGGAAAGTAAAAACGAGAGAAATATTCTGGAATCCAGGGACCCAAGAAACTTTTATGTGGGAAGACCGTCGCAAGAAATCCTCTACGCAGCCGGCTCCAACTGAACTGGAGACTTGCGATGACCAAGAGAAGCTAAGCCTAATTCAATGACAATCTTTTTTTTATGGGAAGGCCGTGACAAGGGAGTGGTAAAAACAAAGAAAAAAAACTTTTTTTTTCTTTTACTGGTTCCTGTACCCAAAATAAGACAGCAACGCAGGCTAGCCGGAAGAGGACCGGAGCCAGCCAAGAAACCAGAGCCTGACAGGAAAGGTGCAGAGTACTGTTTAGAGTCACAGTACAACGGGCTAACTATTTAGAAATCATAGGGTTGTAGAGAAAAAGGAAAAAAAGGTTAGATTTGGGTAATTGGCACGCATATAGCATCCTAGACTTGATAGTCATCGTGGCCAAGTTGTAGTCGGAGTGAAGAGCCACGATCTGGAATGTTTGGCGGTTTGTTTGCGCACAGCTGGTCATTGGTCAAGGTGATGTTTTTCATGGACAT
Source organism: Ambrosiella xylebori (assembly GCA_002778035.1). Lineage (NCBI taxonomy): Eukaryota > Fungi > Ascomycota > Sordariomycetes > Microascales > Ceratocystidaceae > Ambrosiella > Ambrosiella xylebori. The sequence goes on from PCDO01000004.1 coordinate 1,668,157, forward strand.
TGATTGGTCCAACATCATCACGAGGTTGTTCTCAAAAGATGTTGAGTTTATTCCAGGCGGACCAGGCGTGATGGATGTCATCAGCCAGCCTGTCAATGGACACCAGCTTCAGTATTGAAGGTGGTAAAGCCATTGCTGTCAAGAATACAAACAACATATCAAAGTGAATACTTACGCTGGCTCTCTTTGCCGGGAGCGACCGTAACAGGAGTGTTATCTTCGTCGGCACCGCACATTATGGGCGATTTAATCAAAAATAAACAAGCTTAAGAGAATGAAGATGCAAAAAAAAGCTATCGTGATTGGACAGGAGTGGCAACGAATTGGATGCTATAATAGGATGTATGTAAGCAGAAAGAAGATAAAATGTTCCTTAAAAGTAGCTGGAGGCTCAGTGGTTAGGGGATGGAGTGAGAGGGTGGGGGGGGGGAATGTGAAATCCAAGGGAAAAGAGAACACTATGACGATGACAGCGGCGGTGGCAATTTGTGGGCTCACAAGCTTAAGGAATTGACGGTAACAATTTTGGGATGCGTCAGAAACCCGCCGTCGCCTAGGAGCATGCTAGCTACAGCTTGACCGGGTTTACCATTAGGCCTCTTGAATCCTGTGAAAAAAAAGCTATGGCTAGGATCAACTTCAACTTCCGACCAGCCGAGAGCAAGATGGGGTATCCCTCTTTTTGGATCATGACAACGGTTAAGTGGGCAGGTGACCGTTGCGAGCATTGAGGATGATGCCGACGAGCAGGCTAGTCGGAGCTTTAGGAAAAGGCCGGCAAGAAGGCCGGGAATTTGTCTTTAGAGAGATGCGGATACGGGGTAGTGAAGATTATATATCGCGATAAAATTGGCGAGGCGTGGAAACGTGTGGTATGGGATTCACGTACAAATAGATATCCAATAGCTTGAAGCTTAATATGTGATGTTGTGATGACGTTGAAAATTTGCAAGATTTGTTTGAGATAAGGATATGCGAAAAAAAAATTTCTTGAATTGGAATGAAAAGTCGAGTTGATCTTTAAGAAATGATGGCAACTACTTATATTGATGGGTCACCGGCAAGATTGACCAGGATATGTAGTTACTTCCTGTTCCGGTGCACCAACACTCACATATATTGTCTCAACCTCACCGAGTCTTTGACTATGGATTATTGTTATATGCATAATCTGGGTCCGTGGTTATCAATGGACGTTTGTTTGTGTGTACAAAACTGGACCGAGTCCATTTTGTATGTGAAATAAGGAATGAATTAGTGACTACGATATCGTTACATTAGATAATCATTCATCCGGTTTCCAAGATAGTATGTAAATATCTACACACATGAATTTTATAAATATATCACGACCATAAAGCAGCATGAGGACCATCTGTAGGAGCAACAAAACATTATTCCATCTTGTCCTCCTCCCGCGTATACGGGTCCCCGTCTCCTGAGCAATGCTACCCTCCTGCCAACAGCTATGAGTCCTAGCCCCATCCCACCAATTGGGTCACCATCGAATCAACAACCATCTCACGACTCATCATCCACCTCTTTTCTTTTCTTTCCGGCAATCCACCCACACTAGCTTCTAGATCCCATCCTCCTGCACAACCCCAGGCCACCATACCACTCCCATGTCCTCTCATTCCCTTCCCCTCCATGGCGCAGGACTGTCACCCATACTCTCCAAGGCTTCTAGACAGGTGATAGAATAATAGCTGATATATACATATTTACATAGATTCCATGAAAATGGGCATAGAAACAAATGGTAAATCAACTCTACTCTTCCATGAAGACACCAAAGCAGGACCCGCAAATTGACCATGAAGATTTGGGGCCACGCAAGTCAAATTAAGAACTTGCGGTCGAGCATAAGGATATTGCCGATAGTTTCTTAGTATGTGAGTTATACGAATTGCCAGTATTGTTAGTCATATATTATCAGGTACAGTCAGTTTTCTACGTTATGGTGACTTATACGATGCCGTTGTTGGAAGAGTCATAACAATTGTATGCATATAGTGGGTCTGCAGGGCAAATTTTTTATGACTGTCATTTTGCTGATGGTGTGTAGCAATATGCATGATCACAAACGGGTATGACTGAATTCTTTTTTTTGTCAGAAAAACGCGTGTACCAATGTGATATCTGAAAAGAAAAAAAAACTTGAAAATTTTGGTCTAAAACATTGTAGGCAACTCCAGATTGTCTTGGACTTCCTGCGAGTAGGAGAGTCCGCTATTGGTTAGATAGTGAAAGAATACGTCTCCAACCGTGACGGAGATGAGCTTATTTTGATTCTTTCTTTTTTTCTTTGGTTTTGTTTATTGAAGAATAATATAAATACAATATATCAATGTAACGTTGAAGCAAAAGTTTAGATATATATTGTAGCTTGCTCGATACCCATCATGATATCATATAAAGATATTGAACAAATTTAAGCTATAAGTTCTTGCCAGCTGTCTGATCAAGCTCAACAGTTGACAGCCAACATGCCACCCCACGAGTGGAATTCACTCATCATTGGGAGCTTCCATGAACTCCGCCTCTTTGTGAATGACAATATGACGATATGTGTAGATTAGTTGGGTCAATATATATATATTTACAAGATGATATCATCCGGTCTTATAAAGTATCATCTCTCTCTTAGGACTTACTACAGCACAGACTTTGGTTATCGTATCACGACAAAATTGTGGTTATTTCCCTTCATGTCTTGTGCCTTCCATCACAGCAACTGACGATGAAAATTTGGGTGTGGTAACTACTCCCACATACCGTTGACATCTTGTAGATAGCATCGTAGATCTCTGTTTGTATCTAGCATCATCACCACGTCTTCTTATCAACACGCATACTCATCATTCGCACATTTCCATAATCACAACTTTTTTTTCTGCTACCATACAATGGATGCGGATAATTTTAAACCCCGTGAGTCCGACAGGGAAGACCTGCAATCTCCCAGCTATGACGACAACCCAGACCCATTTCCCCAAGTCCGCGCCCTCAATTTTAGGAATTCCTTACCCGCCTACTCCTCCGTCTCTCTCGCCCGCCGTATCTGCACCTTCCTCCCAATCTCTGCTACCTTTTGCATCGCTCCACTCCGCCGCTTTGTTTTGTGGCTGGGATCGCTTCCGCATTTCCTCATCATCTTTGCCCTCTCATTACTCCCGCACAACCATTTCTTCACCATGCCTTTTGGAATTAACTTGTTCGGTGGCGTCTCCTTCGATCCGACCCGCAATATCCCCGATCTTTCGGGCAAGGTTATTCTCGTCACAGGTGGAAACATTGGCCTTGGTAAACAATCCATCCTTATGCTCGCGCAAAAGAATCCCTCTGCCATCTACCTGGCCGCCCGTTCCGAAGAAAAATTCCGCGCTGCCATCCTCGAATTGTCAAGCCAAGTCCCCGATGCCTCCATCATCCATTTCCTTCCCCTCGATCTTGCTTCTTTCGCCTCGGTCCGCGCTGCCGTCAAAACTTTCCTCGCTGCTGAATCCCGCCTTGATATCCTCCTGCTTAACGCTGGCATCATGGCCTCACCACCCGGCCTGACCGCAGACGGCTACGAGCTGCAGTTTGGCACCAACCATATGGGCCATGCTCTGCTCACCAAGCTTCTCCTCCCTGCCCTCACCCGTACTGCGGCTAGACCCGATGCCGATGTCCGCGTCGTGACGCTCTCCTCGGCCGGCCATGTCCTCGCCATCTCGGGCCTCGACTTCTCCTCGTTCAAAACCATGGGTGAATCCATGGGCGCATACCCCTGCTATGGCCAAAGCAAACTCGCCAACATCCTCTTTGCCCGGCAGCTGGCAGTCGAATACCCCGCGATCAAATCTGTCTCGGTGCACCCGGGGATTGTTCGGACGAACTTGATGGCCGGGACAACAGGGACGCCATGGTGGATGCAGAAGGTAAGTGGGGTGGCGAATAACTTTTTTACGCCGGTAGAGAAGGGAGTTTGCAATCAGTTATGGGCGGCAACGGCGAAGGCGGGTGATGTGGTAAACGGTGAGTATTATACGCCGGTGGGTGTTTTGGGTGGGGGGACAGCATACGCGGGGGATCTTGAAACTGCTAAGAAGCTATGGGACTGGACGGAGAAGGAACTTGAGGGATGGTTGGCTGAGAGCAAAGAAGAGTAGACAGTGTAGTTTTTCTTTGATTATGATTATTATGGTTACAGTTATGAGGTGTGAGAATTGGCAACCATGTTTGATCAGGATTAAATATATATAATCGGATTTCAATAAATAAATAAAAATATTTATCCTTCGAGAGCCACTTCAGCGACATTCTTTATAATCATGTGAAGATGACCCACATCAAATTACATCGAGTCATCTTCTTCTCATTTGGTTCTCCGACATGTTCATACTCTTCATCATGGTCAATAGTAGGGTCACAACATTCATACTCTTTTGCTAACTAATTGTTTTTCCATCTTTGGTAAGCGGCTGGCTAGCTTCAAGGAATAGCCTATCAACGTTGGCCGAATTGGATTATGTATTTAGAGAATGATAGTGAGCCGAGATCGGCGCATATTCAAAAAGTCTAGGATTATGGGCCTTAGGGTATACTCACATGAGGGGTTGCTTTTAGTTTACATAAGATTTGATGTGATGCGTAGAAGATACATGCCTTTTACTATATATCTTCAAACCCTATCCAAGTGACTTAAGAAATAACGTGATGGTCATGCGAGTCTAGAATGTGAAAAAATACGGTAACGAAGGGGTGCGGTAGATCTTATCAGGCGGTATATAAGCTGTAGGATGTGATTTGGCGGGGTTTGCTACGGACGTGGTGGGAATTTACTGGGCCACGATAGGTGTGGCGTGCAGGAATGTTAGGGGGAGGGTTTAGTAAGGGCATAAGAAGGGGTGAGCGGCGTGGAAGTGAAAGAGGGGGGGAGGACAAGGTCGTGGTGTATGACTGATGACTTTTATGTTTGGAAATTTCATATTTATATTTTCTTTTTTTGAGATTTCAGTGCGGGTTTCGATATAGCTTGTTTGTACCAACATCATGGCCCCACCACGGCCCCACCCGGACCCCCGCACCGATCCTATCACATCCCACCATTCTCCTAATTCAATACCACACACAATAACACACCCATCCCACAGACCTCAAATCTCAACACATTTCTTCCATCGAACGACAAATACTGACTTTCGTTTTACCAAGGCGGTCACACGACGCTGTACAGTGGGACGATACGCCTGCGCGGTCTAGCGAAGTGAGGCGAGCAGGCAAGACCGGAACAAGGAAGGAACGGAGTATGCTGTGGTTGATGATCCACGAAGGGAAACTACGTACAGAAAACTATAAAGGAAAGAAGGACAAAACAGAAGTTGTGGTGAATTAACGAGGAAGGAAGGAAGGAGGAAGTACATATAAAGAGATGGGAAGTGGTGGGATTATTGATGCAAAGTTGTATGTGATTATTTCTCTTGGTGATATTATTCGATTTCTACTCCCTTTTGATACTATTTGTTTCTGCCTTTCACCTTCCCTCCAAAATGCCCACCCTCGAATCTCTCCCCCCCGAAATCCTCCTCATCCTCCTCCGCCACCTCCCCCCACCGTCCCTTCTCCCTCTAATTCTTTCCTCCCTGCACCTTCACACCCTCTACCTCACCCACCAACGTCCCCTCCTCCAATCCTATCTCCTCACTACATTCGGCCGGCTCCTCCCCGACATGCACGCTGTCTACCAACTCCAGATGCTCAAGCCAGCCCCCTCCTCTCGGAGCTTCCCGGGTCATGCGCCACGGCTTGTAGCCATTCAGGGCATCCTGTATGAGTGGCAGGAGCAGAAGGAGAAGGGGTGGCGGGGTGGCAGACTGGAGGTGTCGGAGAGTCTGTACATGTTGGCATTTTACCGACGGTTCGTTGCGCCATTGCGGAGTCGGTTTGTGGGGTGGTTGGCAGGCCGGATGCCGAGGGTGATCAAGGGGGTCATGTCAGGACACCAGCTGACGGAAATGGAGAATATTCGAGTGACAAGAGCATTATATCGGTTCCATTTACTGTCTCTTTTATCAGCTCCAGACCCGCGGAACCCGGCGAATTTGCGGGCCCCAACATTCTTTCTGGACCTGTTGGAGCCGTGGGAAAAAGCCGAAGTTCTATCTGTTTACATGTTCATCTCTGTCACTTACAGAGACATTCTTTCGTCCATCCGGATGACACCACCCCCCGTCCATCCACAAACGCCCAGCTTCCCCCGACCATCCACCGACTGTGTAACCCGCGATGCCGTCATCTTCCGTGGCCTCGTCCTCCTCCGTACAATCCTCCTCGATATCCCCAACTCCACCCGTCTTTCCGCTCTCCTCTCCACAAACCTCCGCACCCAAAATCCCCCCACCGTTACCGCTATCGCTGAATCCCTCTTCCTTCCCCATCCCTCTGTCCCCCGCCCCGCTATTGTTACCCACCGCGCAACCCTCTCCGCCCTCCGTTCCCCGCTCCCTTTTACTGGCGACATTGAAACAGGCCCCCCGTACGCCTGGACGGTCCTTTGGCGCGAAACATACAGTGATGTATCCCCATGGCACGTACCGTACGTCCTAAAGATATGGGGCTGGGTCTTTTGGGATGGCGAGACGGTGGAGAAAACGGGATTAATGAAGGTTATGGAGGAGGAATGGAGAGGGAGATGGGGAGAGGTCGACCCGAGGGATGCCGAGGAGGTGGAGGGGGCGGCAGAGTGGGGGACGTAATACCGCAGCTGTTAAGTGAGACTTAATTATAGAGAAGAGTGGCGTTGAGGTAGACATTTGTGTTACCAGTCACAGTTGGCAATTTCCTGTTTTGCGTTACTGGTATGAGTCTTTGTTCTGTTTTGGTTATTGCCTGTTTTCATTATTTTAGTCAGAAAGTCACATGATGTGTTTTGATATCATCAGTTAATTTTCCAGCAATTGATTATATGCTTGATCTTATAATTTAGACAAAGTCATTTCCTGACCAATTATAATTAATATATATATATCTCTCACCTATATACGTACACCATACAAACCTTGACACTGTAGTCTATCTACATCTCCATAACCTTGGCTAACACCCTGCCCATCAACCCCCGAACCATACTCTTATCCTCAGCCATCCCCGCAAAAACTACGGCTGCACTCGCCGCAAAGACAACCGCCTCCGCCCATCTTTGCCTACCGACAACGCCCCCTTTCACCAATGTCCCCAAAGCCTTGGGGGCCACAAACAATGAGAGATCCTGCCGTTTGGCCGCTGATTCCAACAGGATACTCCAGCCGCACAGGGCGCACCCGGCGCCAACACAGAGGCCGCCGTCGATTCTGGTGCAGGTTTTGTCGTCGCGGCCGAGGATACGGGGGCCGATGCGCGTCCGCATGAGGCAGACGCCGTAGTAGAAGAGTGCCGTAAAAGTTGCGATGATCGCGCTGGATCTACTTGATGATCTCAGCGCCCTGTAGATGGCATTCTTGATATTAGCCCACGACTTCTTGGCGCGGATAATCCTGATGAGCAAGACAACAGGTCCACACCGCGCCATCATCCATCCCCAGGTCCGTATCCAGCGCCACGCGGCATGGTCTTCGCAGCCGAACCAACTGCCTTTGCCCATATGTACCATCTCACACGGGAACGGCACGGTCAACGCGGGATCCCCCCACTCCATTGGCCACTTATAATCCTTGCACATTTCCTGCAATAATGGTGCTTGTCCTGTTTCCTGCCCGTAAATCAACCAGCCAAATCGGCACCGACGGAGCGCCTCGATCAGCCGGTGGTCCACAGAGGCTGCTGAGGTGATCCATGTGGTGTAGGATTTCGGCAAGCGGGTCGGGTGGTAGAACCAGGACCACATAATGAGGGCGGAGGACACTGAGAAGACAATGGGATCAGCGGAGGCGCCGAGGAACTTTTCGAAACGGGTGAAGCGAGCGGATGTTTCGCGGCGGGCCCGCCAGCGAGTCCAGAGGGTGGCGATGAGGAAATCGAGGGCGTGGGTAGCGGCTAGGAGGGAAAGGTCAAGGGTTTGCAAGGGGAGAGTGGTCAGGGAGGGGTCAGAAGGAGGAGTGGCGGGCAGGGGGCGAAGGAGGGAGATCCCGGTATAGGCGGAGATGAAAGTTGCCAAGAGGCGGGAGAGGCGGAGGGCGGAGACCTTGGATAGCTTCCTGGCTAGGCGGTGGATGGCTTTTAGGAGGGGGCCCTAGAGAGTGTGTTAGCCTAGTAGCTGCTCATGGCTATATGCGTGTGCGAGTGGGTAAGATTCATAAACCGACCTGGAGGATAGTACTTCCACCGGCAACCACGGCACAGAAAACGGGGAACTCGCGGGGCCCAAAGCCGTTGACAAGTGCCACTTTTGCGCCTTCAATCAATTTTCTCACTTCCTCTCTCCGTTCTCTCCTTTCCCGCATCTCTTTAGCAATCCGGGCCTTTTCCTTCATGACGCCCTGCAGTCCCGTTTCCCATTCTCCGGCCTCGACGTCTCCATCGACCCCGTCATCGTCGCCCCCGGCCAAGCCGACAGCAACAGCGGCCTCTCGTTTTAGCGAAGCAAGAGATAGTGACTTCTTAATTGTTGACGATGGAATGGGGATGTTTGTCTTGTGAGTTAGGAGCAGGTATTTGGCGAGGAGGGTTAGAAGAGGGGGTAGAGTGGTTGTTAGGTAGCCAAGGAGGAATGCGCGGATGAGAGGGCGGAGGAGCGAGGGGAGGGCATGGAGAGTAAGGAGATGGGAGATGAGGGACTTTGAGAGATTTGGGGGCGGCGGTTTGAGGGGAGTGGAGGTGGAGTGCATGGTGGGGAGGATGGATGGGAGGAGTGAAGAAGAGTAGTCTTGATGCAACTGAGGTTGACGGGGCCGAGTCTAGTATACCTCGAGGGCCAGGCTTGTGGCAAAGTGAACACAAAGAAGAAAGTAACAAAAGGGAAATAACAGTTTTATACAATAATATCAAATAACAGTTAGGTTTTCTTCTTGTAAATCCGGTCTCTTGTGCCCTTCTTTGCCAACGCGATATCAACGTCTATCTTCCAACATTACGTGAACTCCCAGATCGGGCAGTGGCGCGCGTAATTGCCGCGATGAGACAATTGTAGGTTCAAACCAGGAAATTGTGACAAGCAAGAGCAAGAGTAAAAGAGAAGGCTGACACAAAATAATTTTTGTTATCAGATCTAGGATGAAAGCAGCTTCTGTTTGGCGAGGGAGAAAAGGTAACATGTGGGCTGGCAGAACAAATGGTGAATTGTAATAAGGCGGTCGCGTCTTTGTGCCGAGGTTTGTGATTGATGGGGGTAGGTGCTGTGTCTTTTTGGTGTATAGCCGCGGGTGTTTATATAGTTAAACATTGTGTCAATTAGTGATTTGAAAAGGATATTCACATATATATTATTGGACAGTAGTTTTCATTTGTTTAGTAGTAAATATAAAAGCATATATCTTCTACATCGTAGCATTCATGTTGCTATAAATGGTGATCATATGCAATCACTTGCACCCATCTTCATGTGCCAATTGGAGAAAATTGGTTCTGGGAATAGTGGAAACATCAAAACATCCATCCCGGACGCATCCCGGACGTTTATCGAATGACACTGTCAAAGTGCCCAAAAATATTAAAAGAATATTATATTTAGATGAGATGCTCTTTTCTTAAGATGATTGGATTATAATTCAATTACATATTTACTAATAAGTAGTACCACTGGAGCAGTAAACCCTAATAATCAAAAGCATCACGTGATATATCGATTTTTTTTGACAGCTTAGTGGCTGGTGCTCAAGTTCATGCATATAAATATTATAACGTCCCAATAATTCTCAATAGTTCTATCATAATTCTATACAGTAATATCTACGTCTAGTTCAGTATCTTTCCATAAACTCGCATCCAATCATTATCACTTTCAAAGCAATGTCACGGACCAATGAAGAATCGACTAAACCAGAAGAAATTCAATGTGACTTTGATGTTATATGGTATGATCTAAATCTACTCAACGTCTTCTACAAGCTACATATCTGGTCTTCACTAACAACTGAGATATGGCAATCCCTATTTTCTGGGGAAGAGCCAATGTATCGTGGTGACCGTTGGACGGACTAGCCATCCCCATCTCCATCTCCAGACCATTACTACATAGGTCTGCCAAAGGATAATGCGCTTGCCTGGTTGCCCAAGATAATCAGTCATATATAATAATGTGCAGCTGCCGCGCCTAAGTTTTCCCTCAGACAAAAACTGGCACTACCAAGCATACAACTTATTGGAAAACATCAAGATCACAAGGTTGACCGTACCTTTGTGGATGCTTCCCGGGACGGAAATACAATCGAGCCCTGGTATGACGTCATTTCTTTCATCGAGTTCAGAGATAATAGCTTCGTTGACAACAGATCAACATGGTCAGTGGTAGCCCACTATGCCCAAGCAATATTTTATACTCAGCTACTGCACTGGTTCGTCTTTTCCCGTTTGATCGTAGTGACATGTTTGGATCCCGCTAAATTGATGTTCATGATCAAGTCAAAGTAGTTGTGGGTATTCTAGTTCGGCTTTTAGCCATGGACCAAGCTTCCCTTGAGATCGACCCTGACATTATTTTCGACAGCGAGGAAAAGAATCCTGGCGAGCTGACTTTGAATGAAGATCAAGAGAATCCAGTCATGAAAAACGAGTAAATTCATGGCATGCATTGACAACCAGAATCAATAGGTCATCCTGGACAAACTAATCAGCCACTGCAGTGGCCATCTTGTCGGCCGCAACACATCTTGCTGGTTGGCACATGCTGAAAATTAACCCACACGGCCACTGGTCGTCAAGAATTCCTGGCAGTACGCTTATTCCAAAGAGTGGGATCTTGTCCGCAGAACTATTTGTGTCAAGAATACGAGCACATACTTGGATGGTGGCATTATTACTATTGATAGCCAGCTAAGCGATATCGACTACATCTACCGCGACATGTCTTTCAACACTGGCTAAAAGTGTAAATATCAGAGGCCACCGATTCAATATCATGAGAGCTCTTCATACATGGCTAGTAGTGATTCCCAGATGTCTAAATTAAGTCTCTACGACACCAGCTCTGAGGGCCTAGACGTTTTTGGCTGACGCTGAAACAAGAGCTTAGCTCAACAGAATTCATCATACCAACACTCAAAAATTCCCGAGAATATGATTCATATCAGAATCGTCTACGGGGATGTCGGGGTGCCCATCTCCGCGGTTGCTAAAGAAAATCTCGAGCTCGTACTCCGGGCCTTGGCCCAGTGCATCAGGGGACATCATGACCTTTACAAACATGATATTTTGCATCAAAATATCTTCTGTGGCAATATCTTAGTGAATAATAACCGGAGCTATGGCGAAAAAATTGGTCTCTTGATTGATATTGATCATTCTACTAATTTATTACTAGACAATTCTGCCTTTCATCACCGTCTTATCCGCGCAAGTACTTGACCATTTATGTCAATAAACATCTTGGATTCTACTGAATATGACCCTCACCAACACAGTTTTGTGGATAATTTGAAATCTTTCTTTTGGATTTTTGTGTGGGTTTGTTTGAAGATGCCTAGAAGACTTGAATGGCTATGTATGAGCTATCCTAGAACCCTTTATTTCATAAAAAAGGGATTGGCTAAACATGATGAACTTGAGGACTCATGTGATAGAGACTTTAATCCGACCTATATAGTCTTTTTGCCATGTCTGTATACTCTCCAATCAGCTGTATTTCCTGGTGAACGGGCATGGAGGAAGGAAGATCCAGGTCTATACCAGCAAATGCGGGACATCTTGAATCGCTATGCCGATGAACTTGAAAATAGACGAAATTCGTAGGCTTCGAAGCTTTAGATAGTGGTTGGGTCTAGATACTTGGTCTCTACTTTGATACGGATTTTCGTTGTCCAGGATACAAAGCATTGATTAGTCCTTTGCGTAGTTGTAATTGTTCTTTAGAGATGTGTTAATTGATTCTATTTTGAAGGGGGCAGTTGGGATCACATGTTAATCTGCAAGACAGGTGCAAGTTTCTGTTCTTTTCTACTTGAACTTTCGGGGGGCATTAATACGACTATGGCAAGTATAATCATATATGAAATAAATACACACCAAAGGGTACCTACTGGTAGAACATGATGTCTGAGAATAATTCAAGACTGTGATAATCAAATAATGTGATTGGCAGCTAGATATATAAACCATAACAATCCAACATGCAAAATTATATACCAACTGGCGGCCAACATCAATCAGTAATACAGCGGGTGATGTATTCTCAAGCCCATCACCCCGGTCTGCTGTTCCTTTCCACCCATATCTTGAAAACAGAAAGGAAGCTTCCGTAATCTGTCCTGCGAATTTTGCTTTCCTTTTTTTTATATCCCACAATATATTTTAACAAAAGTCATATTCATGAACTGTGGAATATAAAATCACCTTCGTTTACAAGCTCTTCGTCGTGATTCTTCTTTTACGTCTTTGTTGATTGATAATTTGAGTTTTGAATTTTAGAGGCTACGAAATTTGGGGGTTGCGTGCTTGGCCTGAGACAAGTGGCGACTTAATCAATATACAAACAACTATCCTGACAGCCCTCACCTGACGTCACCTCGATAACAACGACGACGAACATTGCAATCTACTAGACACCAACACGCTCTTTCGCCAGCTGATCTATCCGCTTTTATATATATTCATCTCCATCGGCGTTTAGTCCCACCGGTCACCGCGTAATTGCTCGCTGTCTGATCTAGTCCAAATCCATCCCGTCCGTACCGCTGTCAACCATACTATCCTGTCTGCCATCAAGACACATAGATGCAATCGGTTTCCCGCACAAAGTAATCCTGCGTGCTTAATATCAGTGTAAACCATTCTCTTGGCAGAACTAGAGGCCGGTTCGGCTCGTGGTCAAGAGGGGGTGCATAGTCGGAAACATCTTGAGAAGCCTTAGTACGAGTGTCAGTGAGGTAAGGGGAAGAACGAAAGAAAATCAAGCCAACAACAAAATTAATGATTCATGAGCTACGACTGACGAAACGGTGGGAAGCCAAAACAAATCGAATTGAGCAATCGGTCAGATTATTTCAAGTTATTAGGGAAAATAGGAGGCTTGCACCAGGTCGTACGACTCGGCATCGCTTTCTCCGCATACACAAGTCCTCGACCAGGCAAACACAATCAGCGCCCTAACAAACAAAAATATTGACTCATCTAATCCATCACACACGACCGCTATCAACCCCTTCCAGATGTCACGACCTGGCTCGGCAGTCCCAAATAATATGGCGGCTGCCCAGTTGTTGTCAGCATTTTCCATGAATCAACGACTGTCGTATGATCCACAACAGCAGCGACAAAAACAGAATGAATGGGATGAGCATAGCCTTCAGCAACAGAGACTAGAGTGCAGCGGCCTAAGGACACAGAATTGGGAAAAGACAGATATGCCAGGCCCTCCGCCGACGGGACACCAGCAGGCGCACCAACATCAGCAGATGGGATATCAAGGAGATGGTGATAGACAGGCCGGAATGCATAATATGCAGTTGCCATTTGGATGTAAGTTTGATGTATAATTTCACCACACCTTTAGCTTAGAAACGAGGAGACTCATTAACTAAGAATAGATGCCTTTGATATCCCCGATGAGGAATTATTGAATCAACCACCGCCGCCACCACCAGGAAATGGTGCTTTGCTTTCGGATACAGAGACACGCATGCTTTCTAGTTTCTTCGACTCGGTGCAGACTGGTGATTTGACTGGAAACACCTGGGGTGAAGGTCTGGCCATAAACCCCAATGACTGGTCTCTTGATAACCAACTGCTTGATATCTCGCAATACAACCTTTTTGGCTCGACAGTGATGAATGAAGGCAGCATACTGAATGGGGGACCACACATAGACGACGGAACCAACGGACACGGAGCGAACAGCAATGGGCATGGGGTCACAGTGGACGCAATACAAAGCATGTCAACGGCCAATCATTTGCAGAACTCGCTCTCACAAGCACATGACTTAGCAAGTATGATTGCCCCGGCAAGTTCTCTTGAAGATGCCCATGAGATCTACGAAGCAGCGGCGACTTTGTATCAAAACTCCCAGAATGCGGCATCAATTCCTATTTCGATGGGCCCTCAACAACAACAGCAACGTATTCCGCCCATGTATACACCTTCCAACCACCATGATCACGACCATCAACAACAACATCATCACTCCAGTCTCCCCGGTTCATCATTCCTCGACCGAACTAACCGCCCAGTTTGCCGCAGCTCCTCTGTCTCCCTCGAATGGGGATCTGACTCCGGTTTTGCCAACGGCAATTACGTCGCCCCCGCCAATGATTCATCCCAGTTCCTTCAACAACGACAACAGGCCGTTGTCAGCAGCTGGTTCAGCATCAACACGGCTAGTGGCGCCACCACCAGAGTCCCGTCGCCTACTGCGACAACGGCAACGACGCAAACAGTTGCAGTAACACCGACATCACCCAAGAGAACGAGGACAGGAAATGGAGAAGCAGAAACAAGAGCAACGCCCCCCTTACCAGCTACAAAGAGACGTAAATCAACACATACTCGTGATCATCACCCTCCCACCTCACCGTCTTCTCAGCAGCTTACTACCGCCACTACCACTACCACTACATCGGATGAACTCCAACCCCAACCCCAATCTCAACTTCCTTCCACAACAATTACAACTACTACTACAAAACCCCGTCGCCGACACCCTACTAAGGAACCCCGCCGCAATCTCACCGACGCCCAAAAACGCGAAAACCACATTGTCTCCGAACAACGCCGGCGCACCCAGATCAAAGTCGGCTTCTCCGAACTCTCCGAGATTGTCCCTGGGCTCAAGGGCGGCGGCTTTTCCAAGAGTGCCGTTTTATCCATGACGTGTGAGTTTTTGAAGGCTTTGGAAGAGGGGAATCAGAGGTTGGAGGGGCAGTTGAAGGGATTGGTTTGTGCCGATAGTGAAGAAGAGAAGATAGGGTGAAAGGTGTTTTACATATACAGTACGGCTATTTAGCGCCTCAATCACACAGTGCGCAGATAGGTATAAGTTGGTGGTTTATTACCTGCCACCAGAAGAAGAATAATAACAAAAACATAAAACAAAGCAAAAGAGACAACGACAATAATGACAAGATGGGCGGCCTTAATGATGATTTATGGATCTTTTCTCTTCGTTTATGATATCAACACACCACACTATTTAATGATATGCATATCCACGTTTCCTAAATATTATCGTGGCAAATTCTCCTAATTAGCCCTTCTCCAATAATTTGCCACTGCCCTCGGGCCATATCGGTTACGGTTCATGTGGATCCCTTGCTCCGACAACCAAGGACCGTTTGTTCCGTACTGCCATCGCCCGATATGTAAATGGATTGTTCCCTGACCTTTCAGAACAAAGCATTCCATGTTGACATGATCCGACAAATGCATGTCGTATTGATTGCGTCGAAGCGAATGCAAAGGCATGCAAGTGAAATTTGACATCTGATTATTTACTCAAAAAGTAATATGTACACATGCAAGCCTTCACGTAGACAACCAGAAAATAGGAACAAGTTTTTTTGAACTTTTTTATTATTTCATTATTCATATTTCATTTCAATAATTCCTTATGAGCTGCAACAAAGTCAGACACCCGAACATAGACCTAAACCCAGATCCACAAGACCCACGCCGGCTATGCCCGGGCTACTCAAGACCTAATTCAAGTCACAAGATTTAAGCCTTGGAGGCATCGACCTTGGCAACGTAGGCCAGAAGGTCGAGGACACGGCGGGAGTAACCCCACTCGTTGTCGTACCAGGAGACCAACTTGACGAAGTTGCCGTTCAGAGAGATACCGGCCTTGGCGTCGAAGATGGAGGAATTGTCATTGCCGTTAAGGTCAGAGGAGACAACATCATCCTCAGTGTAACCCAGAACACCCTTGAGGGGACCCTCAGCAGCAGCCTTGACGGTGGCCTTGATCTGGTCATAAGTAGCAGCCTTCTCCAGGCGGACAGTAAGATCGACAACAGAGACATTGGCGGTGGGGACACGCATAGCCATGCCGGTCAGCTTGCCATTAAGGGAAGGAATGACTTTGCCAACAGCCTTGGCGGCACCGGTGCTCGAGGGGATAATGTTCTGAGCAGCGGTACGGCCACCACGCCAGTCCTTGGCGGAGGGACCATCGACGGTTTTCTGGGTGGCGGTGTAGGAGTGGACAGTGGTCATGAGACCCTCAATGATACCGAAGTTGTCGTTGATGACTTTGGCAAGGGGAGCCAGGCAGTTGGTGGTGCAAGAAGCGTTGGAGATGACGGGGGAAGAGCCGTCGTAGGTCTCCTGGTTGACACCCATAACATACATGGGGGCATCAGCAGAAGGGGCAGAGATGATGACGCGCTTGGCACCACCCTTCAGGTGAGCAGAGGCCTTCTCAACGGTGGTGAAGACACCGGTGGACTCGACAATGTATTCAGCACCAGTGGAGCTCCACTGGATGGCAGAAGGATCACGCTCCTGGAAGAACTTGACTTTCTTGCCGTTGACGACAAGGCCATCATCGGCGACCTCGATGGTGCCATCGAAGACACCATGGGTGGTGTCATACTTGAGCATGTAGGCCTATTGTTGTGCAAGAGCACAATTCGTTAGTATGTCTGGCATACCAAATATCTGGGCCAGTGTAATCGGAGCCAACCAGAAGAATCGAGCTCCAACACCCACTGACAACCCTGATATAAATCAAACTAGACACTCCGGCCTTGGTTATCCGGCGGCTCGTTTTTACAATGGTACACAAAAGAGAAGCATTAGGCCGTTCCAGACGAAACATAACCGTCAGTTGCATCAGAAAGATAGCTTAGCTCGGGCCAGGGTCTTATACTCTACCGAATGCAGACATAGTACCCTTGTCTCGACGTGCAAAGGATATAAGAGTGGGACCTCAATTCTATGTTTACACTATGAAGCGCAGCTCCAGTACCAACATTGAACACACAAAGTTCCTTGTTGTGATAGTAGGCCAGTTACCAAGAGTCCAGTTGATATTCATGGCCAGAACACGGGAGTGTATGTTTCGGCTTGGTATCGTTCAAATTGGGAAGTCGAGGGCTACAATATATTTCGGGCAAAGGGGATAGAACTTACAGCGTACTTGGTGTCAATGAAAGGGTCGTTGACAGCGACAACCTCAACATCGGAGTGACCGACAGAGTTGCGGAAGACAATACGACCAATACGACCGAAACCGTTGATACCAACCTTGACAGTCATGGTGAATAAGTTGTTGTGTATAGTTGTAGAAGAAAGAATTAAGATGAATGGATAGAGAAGAAAAGAAGAGAGAAAGAAAGAAGAAGAAGGAGGAAAACGAGATTTAAAAGTAAGAGGAAGGGCTCCGGTTTTAAAGAGCAAATTTGAGGAATATCCACATAATCAATTCCCAATTCCCCCTTCCAGGCTCCCAAGCTCTCCCACGGCTACTACGGGGCCCCCATCAGACAGCTAGCTTCCCTGCACCTGCTTGCTACAGCTTCACAAGTGAGGGGCAACGTGCAGGCATGTCCAGTTGCCACTTGCTATTCACGAAACCCAGATCCACCCGCTCTTTGCCTCATCCAGCCTTGGGACCATCCAATCCAACCATCCATCGAAATCCCTCACCTCACCTTGCCTTTCTTTCACATTTATCTCAGTTGGCCACCGCACTATTATATATTCAGAATATTGTATTGCCATGCTGCCGCACCGTCCCGCCTGGATCTTCTTACCTTGTTCTTTGCCTTGTCTTTCCTTGTATTGCTATCGCAAAACCTCCAGTGACTTCCGTAGATCTCTAATTGTTAGGGAAGGTGTTTTTGTGAACCCCTCTTTCCTATAGTATGGCTTGGCTTGCTTTCTCCGGGGGATGGTGGAATTGTTCTGGTGGAGGGACAAAAGTGGTGCCGGGGTAGATTAATGGGAAGGAGCGGGGGGTCCCATGGAGGGGTATTAGTAGCAATTGATAGAGGGGTCACGGCGAAGTTGATATGTTGGCTTTACTGGCTCGTGGGTGAGTGGGTTGTTGTTGTTTTTTTTTTGCTTTGCAAGGCTCACTTGGCTCTCAGACAGAGTCACGATAGATATGAGTCCGTCCGTCCAGCCATTTGTTGCGTGGGTAATTCGGCCTTTCTTCGTCGCTGATTTGATATTGTATGTCAGTCGATCAGTGTATGCGGTAAATATATAGATATGTATATTCTAGGTTAACGCATTATTGCGACATGGGGCATTTCCGTGGCAGTCTATAGTCAGAATAGTCACGTTGCTGACGGGTTCATGGCACCACGCACACACTGTTCGATATTCGAAGCAATTCTGTTCCATTTCAAAAGAAAACATCAGATTGTCATAAGAAGAAGAAGAAAATAAGCTCACACACTCGCTCTAATTGCGGTCGTTTTCATTGTTTCATCTTCGCCCCCGGCAACCGCACAAAAAATGATAATCCCTTGTCAAGCAACCGCAAACGGCGCTTCGTCTTTCCTTTTTTTTCTTTGGTTTTGCTTTCTTATCTTCGTCGGAGCTCTCGAATCATCGCAAAAAGTAAAAGATAAACATAAATCTCATTTTACATCTTGTTTCTGTCAATCAATGCATTGATATTCCACCCTTTCTAAAACGTCCTCAATTTTGTAGCCCCGCTCCGATTATGTATATAAATATTATTATTATTTAATGTTTTTTTAAGCAAAAAAGACGGATGGCTGGTGAGGGGCACATGAATTCTAAGGTGGGGGTAGTTACGCAAAGCGGACAGCAGGACCAAGTTCAAAATGTGAGGCGCCTCTCTCACACAGATAAGTCCCCTAAGATGTCCACTTTGATGCCGCTTTTTTCTATTCCAAACTAAGAAGCCCGCACCCGAGGCCAAAGCCAACGTTATTTCGAATAGAGAGAGAAAAGTAAAAATAAAAATAAAAATAAAAAGCCACATATTCGGTACATAGGAAATAAGAAAAAGGCCGGGATATCGACAAAACAAGATGGTGTGATGTCAACCCGTGCAAAAGAAAGATCATTGCCAAGCTAGGTTAACCATGTCACAAAAGCTCGACATAACTGCACCAGCACAACAAATTAATCAACATCCTGTACACCAAATTCACTCTATCGGGTTGTCCAAATCATAACTCACTCACTATACTTGCCATCAAGGTATCTGCAGTGTCTTACAGAAGCATGTGCCCCACTTTGTACATTCACTCCTCCAATATCTAAGGGCGCATTTTTTTCTCTCAGTTAGCGGTGCGGCTGCTGATACCCTACCTGTAGCTTGGGGACATTAGTGCCCCCGCCGAAATCAGCCTTGTTGTAATTATCATAGTTGTCATCGTCACTCCGCTAGGACATCCGATTGATATATCTCCATAGTCCCCGTATTAATCATCCCTCGACACATCGCAGAATGAATTAATAACCATAAAACACTAGAGTTCCATCAATGCCAACTGATGAGACTCATTTTTGCTTGCTACAATTGTGATACTTGATGAATCAGCTAACTTATAACATCAACAATGCTCTTCCCCTTGTCTTTCGCTGTAAATAACTATATTCAAACCACAAAAAAATAACTTCTATTCCTCTCATCCCAAGGGCCCCCGCCAGAGCCTCAATCATGATATTTATCTCTCAATTGCACCTGGGGCCAACAACAATCATATCATGTCATTCTCTCTACTCCATTCCACTCCACTCACCCGCATGTATACTTTTTTTCAACGAAAACCAACTAGTATTCCACATGTATAAAATAAAAATCATATGTACAAAAACACACGGAGCCGCACGGGAGACTATCCCGTCATGCATCTCAATGATGTGAACGAGGGGGGCCTAGAAGTGACCTGATAGACATCGTATGTCTCTCTCTTCCACTAGCAACCGGGGGCTCCTCAGGAAATAACATGAGCCCATAATACAGATATATTGACTTGTTTTGAACTAGATATATAAACAAATGTATACATACGCGATACATCACACCAACTTCTAAATTTTCTTATTTCCCTGCAGAAGCGAACGCTTCGTCAATAACGCAGGCGATCTCTGCATACACATTTGTTACTGACATCGTCTAGAACTACTCGCATAACACTATTGTCCACTGACTAGGATTATCATTCCATTTAACTTCACCCTACCACTTATCGCATTAGGGTTTCTCATCCTTTAAACAACCCCCGATCACTTCAGGTTACCACAAATAACTTTACTGCGGCTCTGCCAGCTTGAGCTTCCACCTTCCTGGTTCTCTAATTAGGATTACCGACGCGGCTTTTTGTTTCAATCCCCCCCAGTGCTTCCTCTTCTGTTTTCTGTTCTTTGTTTCCAGTGGCCGGCAATTGGCCTGGAATATAAGGTTTAAGGCTTACAGTTGAAGGGTTTGAACAAAAGTGTAAGCAATGATCCTAACTATCTATATATATCTTGTGACCTAACTAATGGAAAAGTTCCTTTCCTTTTTTTTTTTTAAAAAAAAAGGCTGTGACCCATCGGCCTCATCCCCGGCATGACTCCGGCGGAACACTTAAGGTCACCATAGAGCGCTTGTAATTTCCTTACTTTTCATGTATATACATCCTCTCAAACTTTATCTACGTATCTATAATCTATCAAGTTAAGTAAATGACAAGTACTCGTTATATACATACTCTCTCGCCTATGTAACTAAGCTTCCACTTCCTAAACACCTTACTCTCACTCTCATTCACAATATTCACACATTATATTCATCTTATGTACACTGGGAATGAATGAATGAATGGATGGATAAACTGAACAAATGAGTAAACAAGTGAGTCGACTCTTCACAAACAAGTCACGGTCAGCTATGACGGCCCGAATCCTCAACCCCAATCCCCACCATCACCCTTCCTTCGCCTCAAAAAAAAGAAAATACCAGGTCACGACTCGGCGTTCGTTCATTACCCCCATGACGTCAACTAGCTAGCCAGGTCTAGGTATTTGTTTACTTTCATATTCCCAAGATTTATATACGTCATTTATTCTCTAGCAACATCAAAGCAAAAATCATCAATCAATCGACTTCTATTCATTCATCTCTTGGACTGTAGGACAATAGCAGATATGCATGAGATCAACTCCCATAATAAGTAGACCGAGACCTCTCAAAATAAAACACAGACCTAATCCCTAAAGATGTTGTGCACTGGATATTCAAACCCACGAAAAAAAAAACAAGACGAAAATGGAAAAACTCCAAGATGACCTTTCCCACCATAAATGTAGCAACGACCAATATAACAAAAACAGAACAAAAAGCCCAATGGTATCTATACCACAACGTAAACATACTATTGCAAAGCAACCTCACCATATATTTCCCTACCGTCTATTGCGGTCCCGATCCCTTGCTTTGTCCCCTCCACGCTCTCGATCCCGATGGTTTTCCTTCTCTCTGTCGGTTCTATCAGAGTTGCGCTCTTTTTCCCTCTTCTCCCATTTCTCTATTTCCTCCTTTTCTGGCATCGCAATCGTCCTCTCCGAGACATCCAACTGTTTCTTCCACGGACACGAGATGCTCTTCGCAAAAGATGTCATCAACTCTAGAGTCTTGAACACAACTTCCGGCACAGTAGTCCAGGGGCCAAATGTATACTCAGGCGCAAGATTGGTAGACTTAATCGCTCGATGTGCAGACGCCCAGTAATCAGATCGCTTGCGCATGTATTTCACAATGTCACCAGGAAGCGGCGCTCCACTGCGCTCCACCGCACTAATATACTCCTCATGTGCAACTGCCTGCAATTGCACAAGAAAATGACCAAGAGGCTTCAAGTGATGAGCCCGTTGCACTACCTCGTTATGATACGGCAGAAATGACTTCCAGATATTCGGTTCCGCTGGACGACCGGACTTGGTACGTGCCTCATTCATAATCCAGAACGCCAGAAGATAGGCCAATGAAGACTCAACACCTAGTAGATGACCAACAACAAGCTTGTCAGGCTCATGCGGTCCATGATTAGAGTTTTGGCGGTAAATGGCATCACGTTGATGCTTCAACTCGCGACCCTTAGCATTGAGAGAATCAAAACGGGACGTCATAATGGCATTTGCTGAAGGATGCAAGATCCGTGAAGGCCTAGGATGATCGGCCATAGGACGAGGAGACTCAGCTACCGAATCTCCGCCAAATGAGCCATTGGAAGCAACACGGAGCATAGCCGCGCTGGACTTTGACGGCGTCGAGGGAACATTGAGACGAACGGTGGGACCTGACCCATCAGCTGAGCGAGGCTTCTTGGAGGCCACTTGGTCCGAAGGGGGATCCAAAACAGTTGCCGGTCGTTTCTTTGCCAAAGAGTGTGAATCCTGCGATGCCAATCGTTTCATAGGAGCGGGATCCATTATTTCGGCAAACTTGGACCGAAGATGAGATGGAACGAACAGATGCACGACCCGTTCCATTTTGAGCGGTGGTGCTTCTGGAAGCTTAAATCCATCCAGCATTTCTAACGCCCGCTCAATGGGCGATGGCAACGTAGGCGAGAGAAGTGGCGGAATGTTTAGACGCTGTTTTGGAATTTCAATTTTCTTCGGGGGCTCCACCTTCTTGACTTTGACAAGAGGCTCCTCGCTCTCGAGAAGGCCACCCTTTTTCTTCTTATTACGAAGATCATCATCTTTAAGGCGGAGAGGAGAGAGGAGAGGTGGTATGTGAGCCGTAGATGTCGCTTTTGTGGGTGTTCCCCGGACACTACTGCGAGATGCTGGACGCGCACCATTACTTGCACTATGACCGTTCAACGACCCAGTCCGCGGTCTTTCATTGGGGGACATGGTGCGTGACGACGTCACTGCCGACTTTAACATACCACGACTAGCTGAAGTCTTCAAATCACGAGATTGAGGTGACCGTTCTCGGCCTTTATCGACAGAGTCACGGCACACCCTCTCTTTCTCCCGCTCCGACAACCGACCACGATCCCTATCGTAATCGATATCACGATGTCTGGACCGGTCACGGTCACGGTCCCGTTCTCTGTCCCTTTCTCGATCCCGATCCCGGATAGAGTCACGAGTGCGATCACGTTCTCTGTCCACCTCTCGCTCACGCACATTGTGATTGCGGTCCCGTCCCCGATCATCATGGTCATGGTCCCTTTCTTTTTCACGTTCTCTCTCGCGATCTCTACTTGGCAAGGGTTCCTTGCGCCGCACAGAATCATCACGACCTGGTAACGGTCTGGCCCCATTGGCTTCTGGTCGCGCCTTTTTCACTAATCGCGATGTATCGTCGCCATCCGCTCGTCGGTCATTTGGAGGGGTAGCACCACGTAACCTAGCTGTTGGTGGCGGCTTGGGAGGCAACCTTGCTGGACTCCGACTACTATGTCCAGGTAATGTAGAGAAAGGTTTTGCGGCCGCCGTTGATGAGTGGTTTCTGTCGTCTCTTCGCACTAAAGGCTTCGTTATGTGTGTACGAGTGGCAAGAGTCGTCTTTTCACGCTCTCTTTCGCGCAGAGAATCGCGTTCCCTCTCTCTCGGTGTTGATCGAGAATTTTCGCGACGCATAGAAGAGGAAGAGCCCGGGCGGTCTCCTCGTATGGAGGCAGAACCCAAGCCATTTCGTTCCCTTTCGCGCTCGCGATCTCGAGGAGTGTTGTTGCTCACGCCCCCACTGGTAGAAGGAGCATCCCGCTCCTTTTTTTTGTAATCACTAAGAGATAACTTGGTCCCAGACTTTTTCTTAGCCAGCAGTGATGACGCCGGCAAAGAAGTAGCCGTCTCTTCCCGCATATCGTAGAATGGCCTAGTCAGGAGTATACCGCGGTCGGCGTCTCCAGAAACAAAGGTCATATATTGAAGAGGGGTGTGAAGTTCCTCCTCTGGTTGATCGAGGGTTTTGGGTATGTCAAATTGTAGGTCGGCACTCACGGAGAGAGTATGCGGCAGTTCTGGCAGATAATCCTGTGTTAATTGTTGAATCGTCTTGGCCACAGCTTCCATCTTCTAGATGGTGTCGAACATGAGGTGAAGGGGGAGGGGCACTAAGTACCATAAACTTGCTGCGCCAGTCAGCCCTTCAATATATGTTATGTCGGCAATTAAGTCTGCGTTGGATTATGAGGCGAAGAGGCTGGAGAAGAGTCTTGCCACTAAAGCGACCAATTAATTGCCAGTCCCAAGTCGGCGAATGGGGAGATTATCGTTGGTAGATATTTTGCGCTTCTAGCGGATAAAGCAATGTAGTGAGGATGTATCGGCAGTTAGTGATGTTATAAATGCTGTCTCTATATATTCGACGTCGTAAACTGGATGAGATGGTTATCGTTTGTTTGCGCCGTGTGAGATATCGTTGACAGAGTCCCCGTCTTTCAAAAAGGATAGATGATATGTGTCAGAAAAAGATGCAGGACGTCGCGTCCCAGTATCGGGTATCTATAATAACAGCGTGATCAAGGGCAACAAAGCCAAAGTAGACTGGAAACCAAACCTCGCGATGAGGAAAGAAGTTACGAACGCAAAGTTATGGGACTTGTCGTAGATTGCGTGTGATAGCAGGTTCCAAGAAAATTAACGGAATTCAAGTTGAAGCGGGGCGACCAAGAACTAAAGCACCACTCTTGCCGATAGCAACCCGCAATCGGAAGCAGATAGCAATCAGCCACAAACGATAACCTTAGCCCAGCGCACAATAGTTTTGGTCAGTTCTGGACTGAGCTCTTCTACTAACCAGAATCTGACTCGCGGCGCGGATGTCGGCCACGGTCCGTCGTCGCTAAAGTAGAAAGAGTCCCACGTCACCTGACTTGGCCAATCTACCAAGATGCCAGTAGATTAGAGGTAACAGGTCCGTCCTGAAAACTCCGAGCCGGCAGCGATTTATCAGTCAAGAGGTATAGACTGGCGCAGACTCGAAGTTACTGCGGGTATTAGTCGCGGGCGAGGGGGGGGGGCGAGCCACAAATGGTGATGATGGACGGATATTTAGTCGCGCCTGTCACGTAGCCTCGTGGCAAGGATATGGATGGAGACAAAAATAGGAATTATTGAACAAAGAAGAGCCAAATCGGGAGCTCGAGAAACTGACATGGAGCGGTAGACCGTAGCGGAGATTGTACTAGTGATATTCTATCTTTGCGAGCGCAGTATATGGGTGGATGTTCGATGCAGGCAAAGTGTGGTTGCCGCTCACGGGATCATGGAAGAAAAAAAAACGTAACAATTGTAAGGTTGTGGATTGGCTCGAAGGCGTTGGAAGCTGGGCAGAGGTAGAAAATCGACATGGATGGTAGTGCATTGGATTTGTTGGATTGTGTACGTGCGTTACTACCCTGTTTAAGTTGTTTCTAGAGTCTTGCAGCCGGTGGTAGGTATAAAAGTTGGCGATGGCTTGGTGACTAACAGGCCTAGAACTCTAAGTTTATAGGTGGTAAAACAGCATACACAGACACCTGAAGATCCCATAGATTTTCCGTCAGGTTCATCACGACAAGAGAAAAAAAAGTCAACTCTACAATTGGACGCAGATTCAGAAGGTTTGACATTCACAGGTATCACTAATGGCTAACTTAAGCTAGAAAACATATATTTTATCTTCTTTGCAGCGGATCCACAACAATATAAGTCTTCAAATCTTCAATAAATTATGATCCATAAAATCTCTAAAAGCAACGCCGAGTGGATGGCTGTCGAAGGTTATCCGCGTGTAGGATGTTTCAAATGGAGTTGACAGGCGCTAAATAGAGTGTGTGTTTAGTTTTTTTTGGGAGGAAATTGGGGACCCTGTTTAGATCTTGTCATTGACGGCATAGTTTTTGAAAACAACATACCCTCCCTGCTCCAGTATCAAAAATAAAAAATAAAAAAATAGAAACATATCGCAGGATACCTTTCCCCGCGTAGCACGGGATTGTACGAGCAGACTTTACGAAATTCCTAGAAAGAGGAGGGGTCTCGGTAGACACAAGCCTAGCCAAGTCACTGCTGGAGCATTGAGTGGATTGTCACAATGGTACCCATCCCACCGCATTTTCCAAACTACCGATTTGCCAAGTTTCGAGAAATCAGTTCGCATGTCGGCATGTCATGTGCGTCCAAGACTCGTTTACAGCAGAGACTTCATCGCGAACACCGTACTACACGCTTTATCATCCAAGATAAGACCCGGTCAAATCTAACCCCGTTTCCCCATGGATACAGAATAAATCCAGTCCCTAGAGTTCAGATATCTACGATAGCCTACAATGGACATTGTTGTATTTACCAACATTATCCATCCCACATGATTCCCAAGATCCCAGCTCCAAATCCTCTCGAGATTTCCAAATGAATAAAAGAATACACGCTTCTATCAAAGCTTTTGAGGCCTATACAACTACAGGAGGCACATCAACACTTCTATCTTTTTTATATTCTATCTAATCTGTATTAATTGCCATTATTGATACTCGCCCATGATTTAATCTGTGTGAAGTTCAGTCAGATACATCATAAACTCCACGGTCAAAGCGTTTTTGTTCCTATTCAGGAACTGCGAACTACGGGACTGTTAGCGAGAAATGCCATGCAGGACAATGCTGTGGATCTTAGAATCTGCAAACCAAATATGGGAGCAGTGTCTGCAGCCCAAAGTACACTCCCTCATGTAAACACGTGACTATACCAGCGCACAATTCATGCAACATAACCCTAATGTTCACGATAAAACAAAAATCATGTTTGTGTAATCAATAAAATGTAATGAAGGTATGACATTGCGATGTAGCTATCCAAATGAAATCTAAAAACAAAAAACAGAGGGCTGCAACCAGAACAACAGAAAAAACTATGGATTCCCATAATCACAATTGAAAACAATGAGCAAACACTACAACGCCTGACCGTAATCATAATGACCTGGAATGAAAAATTGGAAAATGAATAATACAAACTTGGCTCATACTCGCTCAACCAACTCATCCAAACGATGGAAGTCGGAGACTGTACAAGTTTCTCTTGGTACTCAAGTTTGGCTTGAAACTCTTCCAGTTGGTTACGCGTGGAATTGGGATGTCAATATTCCAGATGTTCTACAATGGTCTTAAAGATATCGCCAGTCCTTAAATTTTGGCACTGAAGACTCAATGTTCTAAACATTTGCTGAAGCGCATCATATTGTTGCTTCTGTTTATCGCATCTTGTAACTAGCTCATTTGTGGAAGGACGCAAGCTATCAATGTTCTGCTCGTAGCGAAGCAGGTCCTGGGAAATGGTAGGCGGAAGTTGAGTCTTAGTCGCGCTCTGTGCAGATACTACCGAGTTCACTGCCGAGGACACGGCTTGAACAATCTGGTGATTGAACTCTTCCAAATGTTGTACTGTTTTTGTTTCAGTAGCAGTCTCGAATTCAGTAAGCCGCTTCTCTAATATGGGCTTGACCGCCTCCTCGACCATTTGTAAGACAGCAGTAGAGCGGAAGTCGTCAAATTGAACCCCTATGTCCACAGCGCTCAAGTTGGTGAACCGATCCACGTCTTCTACACGTCCAGAAAGCTTCTTGAACTTGCGGTACAGACGGTCCAGAGAAACACCAAGTTCCTCGGTAGTTGTTGACTTCGTCTCTGAACCAGGGTCTTTGTTATTGGGCTGACTCGGTGGTCCCTTGATAACGGGGGGAGTTTGTGCCATCTCTTGGATCGAAGTCTAGAGCTGTTTGATACTCTCGCCAAGCTTTTGGACCCGCGCTCCCCGCGCCTTGCACTTGGAAGCATTCTTATTGAGATTAGTCTTGATGCCGATCCGCCAGGATTTGAACTCCTTAACAGCTTCTTCGACGGTCTTGGAAGTTTCTGAAAGCTTTAACAGTTGTTTCTGATTACTGCAGACCTGGATTGAGGTCTCGGAGCTCGACGAAGAAGATGACTGAATCGACTTCTTGCCCTTGGTAATCGCTTCGAGATCGTTGGTGATATGAAGAATCTTCGTTTGAAGCTCCTTGAAATCATGAGCAGAGACGAGTGAAGACGACGAAGATCCAGATTCAGAACCAGATGAGCTAGATGAGTCCAAACGCTTAGAAAAGTCGGACTTCTTGTGAGGACTAAGGCCGGAATAGGGACGAGACTCTCTGGACGCTATGCTGTCCACACGACGTGTCAGATCATCAACACGGGATACCATCTTCTTAAGCGACTCTTCTTGCGCAGCCTAGAACTTCATCATGTTTGTAACCTTGGTGCTCAATAATGAGACTTGGACTTTTAACGCAGAGTTCTCTTGACACACATTTTCAAGTTCCTGGTGGAGCGAATCTATTTCCTGAATGGAAACACCCTTTTTGTTGTTGCTAGTAATTTGAGCTTTGAATTGATCAAACTCCTCCCTCATACGCTTAACAATATCCTTAACATCATTATCACGTTTCTCGAGGGTCCAATCACGCTTGAGGCAGCGGTCCAAAAGCTGTCCATGATGATCAAGGCGCTCCTTGTGCCTTTTCTTCAACGCATCAACTGTCTCCTTCAATTCAACCAATTCGATAAAGTTATCGGAACCTCACCGGGAAGAGAACTTCCGGGAAACGTTGTTGGCACTTGGTGTAGCTGGATAGTGGTATTACACTCCTCAATTTCTTTTTGCATACGACTGATGCGCTAGAGTAGTACTTCAAGTTGAGCCTGAAGTTCAGGACTGCGTTGACGGCAAACCTTGATCTTACGGTTAAGTTGATTGAGAAATCCTTGAAGGTCTTCTTTACGGAGCATAGACATAAGAATCGTCGTTAAGGGAGTAACCACAGAGGCTAACTCAGACCCGGACGAGCTGAATTCATGGTGAGACATGGGCGAAGATCTGCGCCGGCCGCTCGCGGCCGGCGTAGAAGTCCCGTTCAACGGAGAGTCCAATATTTTGATCGTACCAGATCTCGAGGAAGATTCTGATGCTTCTGGATTCTTCTTGGACAGACAAGATGAACTAATGTCAGAACCGGGGTTTTTGGATTTGGATTTGGATTTGGATTTGGAAACCGTTTCTGACTTGGACTCCTTCAGCTTGCGGGATGAAGAGTGCTCTGATATGTACTCCTTGGATCTGGCGGATGGTGAACCTTCAAGCCTGGATTCTTTGATATTCAGGTCTGCAATGGCTGACGAAGGAGAGTCTTCAGAGCTTGCGCTTCGTTGTACTAGAGCTGGAAGCAAACAAGTTTGAAGGCGAGTCTATGAAAATAGTGGACCAGGATGCAGTTGCGGGGTGTCTGGGTTGGGATTTGGTTTCGGTGGAGGGGCGCAAAAGTTTGAGCTTCACAGGGTCACTGAGTAATGCGAATGAAGGAAAAGCTGCAGTGGATGTGACGGTGGAAGATGATGCAGATGGCAACTCTAGATCCTTAGACACAGTAGGTTCTTTTTCGGCCAAATGTAAGCGATTAGCCCGGCTGACTGGATCAGCCTTGTTCAGATTTTTGACACTTGACAAAACTATCTTGAGGTGAGGTGAATCAGGAAAAAAGGCCAGAAATACGTAAGGAAGTGGGGTCAGTATATAGGTAAAAGCATAATGATTAGATGAAATTTATGATCGAATATCATGGGATTAATATCGCGGTTGATGCACTTACAAATTGCTGCTGGGTAGACTGTGGGCGCTGTGCGTGTCAAGGTCACAGGAGGCCCAATGGGGAATCCCTGCAGGTGGTACGGAACTTGAATCAACAGCAACGTCAATGCCGGAAATGAGAGGTGAGCCACAAGTTTCTATACTTAAGCCTTCCGGTGAACTTTCTCTTGGACATGGCAAAGAACTAGTCTAGTTATTGGTTTTTGACACTGGAGAGAGAGATCGTCTTCTAGGTGCGTGCTGCGGTAGCATGTCGACCACAGAATCGGAACTTGATCGAGAACTAATGGTAAATAAACGAGAGGCTATTGGGGGGTTCCGACTATTGGGGGAGATACAATATAGCGGTGGAGGTTCCGGAGCCGTGATCTCTAGCAAGTTGTCACTGGCTGTTGAAATAATAAATAATAAGCTACTAATGTCTGAAAATAACAGAAGTAACGAAGTACAAAAGACGGGACAACAGAATAAAATTTGAAATTTGGAATGGGAAGTAAGAAAATGGACGAGTAGTTAAGAAGAGCAGGTGGTGTAGCAAGGAAATATTACAAAGAATACAAAAGTATTGGTAATCCAATCTATTATAATTGTGTCTTGGAGACTACAGACAAGTTGCAACTGGCTTAAATTTGCTCCAATCATCATGGTATGATAATTGAAGCAACGTTAGGTATGCAGGTGTCATGACTAAAAAGTCGGTGGTGAGTTTTTGGCCTGACTTCTTTCCTGAAGTGAGCTGCAGGTTCTACGAACCGCAGTCAAGTCTGGGAGGGTTAACATAAGCCGAAATGACAAGATAGTGGAGAGATAAGCTCAAAGATGAGATATTATAACTTAGAGGATCTTTGCGACCTCTGATGTTCGGTCCGTTGAGACGAATAGTTGTTGTGAGGACCGCAAGGTGGGCGATTTGGTGACAATGAGCGACGCCGAGGAGACCGATGCAGAGAACGCTCACGATATGGATGTAGGTTGAAAGAAACATCAGGAGAAGGAGAGAAATGAGGGGAGTTTCCGTGAGGTAAAAGCTTGCGGCAGTCATCCTAGCAGAAATTAGGAGGGCACTTATTGACATCATGCTTGTAACTCTTTTCTGGGTGATTCTTAGGCATTTTCAGGTAGGCAAAGGTGAGGGATGGCTAGTTGATGAAGGTAGACAAAGACATTAAGGTAATTGAGCTATGGAATACCTGATAAAACAAACTAGAAACAGTAAAGATGGCAAAAAAACTCGAAGAAGAGCGATGTAATTGACTATCCAGTGATCAATTTGATGGTGTGATGAAATAGTTGGCAAGCAAAAGTAGAGTGGGCGATGTGGTCACAACATGTGGAAAACCCTGAACTGTACGTCACATAGGAAGAGAATTATTTAAGAAAAAAGAGCGAGAACGATAAATGGAGATCGAGCAGAGGGGGAAGTGAAACAAGAATCTAAGCCACAAACGGGAAGTGACATAGGCTTTAAAATGTGTGTACATAAAGAATATAGATAATGTAAAGCTATCGGATAGTTACAAGAGTAAGTAAGATGTTTATAGTCAACTAAAAAAAAGCTTTCAAGTGATTACGTATAATTTTGTCCATTTCGTTCCGGGAGTTACCGGAGTGGATCCGGAGGTTATATGGGCGCAGGGATAGAGACGGAAGTAAGAGCAAACATATGCGGTACAATTTTCCTAACAAGGTGGGCAGTGGTGGTGGGTTCTATTTTACGGCCATTGGTCGACTTAAACTAGGTGGGAATCATTCATGATGTGTGAATAGGGAGGTTGGGATAAATTTCTTTGTTCTCATTTTCATGCATTTTCTTTGTCAAATCAAGACAGCATGTGAAGATCCTGTAACATGCAGGATAGTGAAATAGTATTTCACATCTGGGGTAGAGGCCCCCAGAGCATGAGAAATGTCTTGTCTTCCATGTTGAGCAAACAATATCGATTGTAATTCTGTTTGTAAAAGATCAGAAAATCAGTCCATGCAGACACCCGAGGGACCTTCGGGCAATAGCAATGAGGAAGTCGATTTATCACGGTTACCGCAAGTTTTGTTGTCACTTCAGAAGCAACTACCCAAATTTTCAGCAGTGGGTACACGTTCTTGTCTATGGACCATCATACATTATGTGATATCTTGTGGAGTGGCACCTATAAACTTCAAAACTTATATCAAACTTACATGCCTTCACAAATCGTTATATCAGGTCAGATAGGTCTAATTACTATTTTGAAACTTGCAGGTGCCTACGAAGACTGCAAACAAGATGTGACAAGCGAGGTCATGTTTGTGTTCAAGGAATAGATTCACAGTTACAGCATTGATGATTAGAAGAATTCCGACGAAGAGCGTGCAAACATTCCAAACTAACAATCGGCAGGACGCCACCCCACCAGAAAGCTCCAATCGGGAATCTGTGGCGCACTCACAAAATCCAAAATCCGCCACAGTGTGATGGACAGGAATTAACAAGGATATTTCTACGTGACAGCTTGATGGTCTATTTTGCAACCATACCAAGAAGTTTGCTTGTATGTAGCTTACGGCTCTCATGGCATGCGACATCAAATTTCATGATACTGGCACATCATCGACTTATTTTCATCCAAGTGCAGATCTATTCGGTTATTTAAGGTTTTTGGAATTCATACATACTAAATTCATCACTACTCACCTATACCCATCACAATGTTTTCACGCCATCCTGGTGCGAAGCCTACTGCTGCCAGCGACATCTACGCTCGCACCCATCAATCAGCGGACTCTACATCTGTTGCCTTTGACCCTCGGAACCCCTCTGCTCTTGCCCGCGCTCCCGATAGTGACGATGAGGCCAATGCATTTTTGGAAGCCGACGTCATTCGTGGCGGCAACTCCACTAAACGGGGCGCCGTCAATATTGATGGCTACAATTCAGATTCAGATAATGACGATTTCAACGCTAAGGCGCAACGAAGGAAAACAGGAGAAGTAGAGTTGGGGGCAAGATTCAGAGAGTATGAAGAGGGAGGTGTGGCGGCGAAGAAGCAAAAGACAGAAGATGAAGATGAGAATGATTTTGACATGTTTGGTGGAAGTGATGACGACGCAGATCAAGACGGCAAAGAAAATGGCGACTTCCATGCTAATGGAAAAAAAAAAAAGGACGTTCGTTTTGTCGATGCTAAGGATATTATTGAAGGAGAAGTCGAAGAAAGTCACGGCGGAGGCCACATTCACCTCAACGATGAATCCAGCGATGATGAAGACGATAAGCAATTAGCCACCACTGAGGAAGACCTCGATCCCGAGGTTGGCGCCGGTGGCTCGAAGCGCAATGCGCCAAAACTAGAAGCTTTCAACCTAAAGCAGGAAGAGGAAGAAGGCCGTTTTGATGAAACCGGGAACTACGTTCGGTCAGCGGCAGAGGCAGGGGCGGAACATGACAAATGGCTGGAGGGTATGAGCAAGAAGGAAATGAAGAAGGCTGCGGAGGCTCATCAGAAGCGAGAAGCGGCGGCGGCACAATTGAGAAAAGAGGAAGATGGACTGTTAACGGAGGAATTACTGGCCAAGTTGATTCGGAGGTTGGATAAGGGGGAGACACCACTGGAGGTGTTAGCAAAACTGGGCAAAGTAACGAAGAAGAATAAAGCCGCTGTGAAAAAGATACCCGCGTGGAAGTTGAAGAAGATGAAAGAAAAATCGGGAGAAATGGAAATTGATTCCTCAAAAGAGCCCATCGACGAAGAAGCTGCAAAAGCAAAAGAAGCTATTAACGACATCACCGAAGCCGCTGACAAACTCTTCTCCCGCGACCACGCCGAAATCTACGAAGAAGAACGAGAACTCCTAGTCCGTAAATGGCAACGAGATACTGGCCGCGAATGGAAAGAGGAGGCTAAGAAGGAAGACGATATCGTCGACAAGCAAGACCGCATGTGGGAATTCCGGTGGTTGGATGGTCGGGATGGCGAAGCAATGCAAGGTCCGTACGACGGGAAAACTATGCAGGCTTGGAAAGATGCCGGGTATTTTGCCGAAGGTGTGGAGTTCCGTTTGCAAGGGCAGAATGAGTGGTCGCTGGTTGGCGATTTCGTATAGAGTGATGCGCTACAAAGAACATATACACCACGACTTCACAGTCACAAGAGCAAACTAATTGTAATACCCAAAGATATTCCACTGTCAAGACACTGAAAATGTGTGTATATGTATTATTTTGAGCTGTTCCCGCCCGGGACTGTCCGAAACGCCATCCAGCAAACATACAAAATTCGCATAAAAAACCAATCAATAATAAAAATATCGCATCCAGTATGAGTATCGTATCTTTCCACGTTAAATGATGCTGACTAAACATCTTCTATACAAAACAAGACAATTCCTTTAGCTGATGTCCATCCGTTCACCGTGACCGTTAGGCACAGTGAAGTCGACGACACCGTTGTCACCAATTAATCGTTTCTCCGACTCAACAACAAACTGAACACTGCGCACCGGATCGTAGAAGAGCTGGAAACTGCGCTGGACATCTTGGATATCGACAGACTTTGCACGGCGTTTGACGGCGATTAACTGGGAAGTTGTGATGAGGTTACTAGCATAGCGGAGGCCAGATTTCTCGCCAATTTTGGTGAGGAGGGCGAGAGCGTCAGGGGTGATCTCAACCTCCTCTTCAATGGCGCGGATGGAGAGGATCTCTTTGATCTCATCTGGGTTGTAGGAATGAGTGTGAATAATGACAACACGGTCAAGGAAATCCAGAGGGAGACCATGAGGGCTGCGGTAGTCCGTACCACGGATCCGGGAATTGCCGCGGTTGGAAGCCATGATGACTACGGGAGCTAGGTCATCCTCCAAAGCACGGTTGATGTAAGAGAAACACTCAATGTCAAGCATGTGGACCTCGTCAATGAACAGAACGCCGGGAACAATCTCGGCCTTACCCTCTTCTCTCCACTCGCTGACTTTGGTGTTGATCTGGTCACGGATCTCGGCACGGATCTCACCAGTGTCACCCGAGAAAAGAGATAAGAAACCCTGGGTCCGAGAGTTTATGCAGTCAATATCGTGGAGAGAAACTGTGTGGACAATCTCTTTGCGCTTCTGCAGCTCACCATCGGGAGTTTGCAGGAATTTAGTGTCAGCGCCCATGGCGTCATAGTCGCGGGAGCGCGCAAAGGAGCGACCCAGTTTGGTAATCTTGCCAGAGGACTTGTCAATAGAAACGATGTCACCGGCGACAACACGCTCCTTAGTCATGGCATCAATCATTTTAGTACCCATATCGTAGACAGCTTCCATGTCGGTGGTCTTGATGGTAAGTTTGCCCTGCTTGGCGGTGCCAGTGACCGAGCGGTCGATCTGGATCTCGACCACCTCACCCTCCATGATTTCATTTTCCTCCTTGATCCGGACACCAATAGACTTGCGGAAAGCCTGGGTCAAAGCCTCGGTTTTGGACATCTCCAGAGAGAAGATTTCAGAAGCAGCAAGCGAAGTGAAGGGGACATCAGGGCCCAGAGACTGGGCAAGACCCATAGCAAGAGCAGTCTTTCCGGTACTAGGGGGACCGGCAATAAGGCAGGCACGACCGGCAATCTTGCCGTCTTGGATCATCTTAAGGACAACAGCGGCGGCTTTGCGGGCCTTCTCTTGGCCAACAAGACCCTGGGACTGCTTTTTCGGTTCGAGAGTAGTGGAGTCGACTCCGAGGCCGCGGATGTGAGAGTGAGAGGCGATGAGGTTCAGGCCTCGGAGGTCCTTGGACTCACCAATGGTCTCAATAGACTAGAGAAAAAGGTAATGTCAGTATAACCTTTTTATATATGTCATCATATACAGCAGCAATTCGGTCGCAGACTTACCGCCGCCATTTGTGAAGTTCTGGTGGGGTTTTTTTTAGGTATTGAGCGTAGGTTATGATCTGAAAATTAGAAGTCGCCCAAAGTCGTAATGCGCAACCTGACAAAAGTATTTGAGGCTTAAAATTGGCGACGGCTACCAAATACACGAAATTCCACAGCCAGCTTCGCGAGGCTGGATTTCAAGCTTCAAATTTCCATTTCTAGAAAATCGCTTGCAAATGGGCGACGCGCCAATTACATGTGGCGTTTCAATTGTGGCGCTAAGACGATAGTGGGGCTGAAAATGTGGAACCCCTGCAAACGAAGGCAGCAGAAACGTCATAAGCTTAGCTTAGCAATGATGTTGGGAGCTTCTTTGGAGCTGGGCCCCGCGGTCATTTGGATAAATGACAATGCTTCTTTCACTGACAAATTCGTAGCAATTGCAACTGACTTTGCCGACAGTTTTTACGACGCATTCCCGTGACGATTTGTCTTGATTTATTTCTCTATCTTTTTCTTATTTTCTGATACTATTGATCTCTTGCCCAAAAATGGTACGGCTCTGAAGTTACAGGAGGAATCAGCGCAAACCACTAACACTCAACAGTACAGCTCCCGTTTCGGCCAGCGCCGTTCCCCGCGTTTCGATGAATACTACCGCTGTTACCCCATGGTAATGGCTCCCAGTCCCGAACGTCCCGAACTTGACCATGGTTCCAAGATCTTCCTTCCTCCCTCCGCCCTCGACAAGATTTCCAAAATGAACGTCCAGTGGCCACTACAGATGGAACTAATCAACGGCGCCAATGATAACCACACGCATGCCGGTGTTTTAGAGTTTGTTGCTGAGGAAGGCCGCGCTTATATCCCGCATTGGATGATGAAGACATTACAGATTGATGTGGGTGATTTGCTACAGGTGCGGACAACTAGCTTGTCGCTGGCAAAATTGGTCAAGCTGCAGCCGCAATCTGTTGACTTTCTTGAGATTTCCGATCCGCGCGCAGTCTTGGAAAAGGCTTTTCGTGCCTTTTCTACACTTACCAAGGGTGATGTTTTTACCTTTGAGTACAACGATGACATCTACTCGATGGAAGTCCTTGAAGTTAAGCCAGAATCGCCCCTCAATGGTGTCAGCATGATTGAAACCGATGTGGAAGTCGACTTTGCCCCGCCCGTCGGTTATGTTGAACCCGAACGCAAACCCGCCTCTGCGTCTGCAACAGGGACCTCTGGGGGCGTCATCCACTCGCACGGTTCCATGGCCAATGCTATTGGGTACGCCGAGCTAGCCCCCGATGCGCCCGCGGCAGTCACACCTGTATTTCACGGCGAGGGCTACAAATTGACCAACAAGAAGGCATCAGCAGCCAAGGTGGCTAAGATTGAGGAGGAAGCCAAGAGTGAGAAGAAAAAGGACGTTGTTAAGAATGGGGCGAAGCCGTTGAGATTACCAGACAATGTTTTGTTCTTTGGGTATCACGTAAAGCCGCTGCAGACACCGGAGGACAAGATCCGCGAGTTGGAGAAGAGCAAGCAACCAAAGTTTGAGGGTCAAGGGCAGTCGCTGCGGGCTAAGAAGAAATAGAGGGGTGTCCTTGAACATTTGTTTACTGTTGCGATTTTTCCTTTTCTTATTAGGTTTGGGTCTGGTATGTTCGTTTTGGAATGACAACGGCGTTTGGGGGTAGATACTCTTGCTTTTGATTCATCATGATAAATGTGAAGTCATGTTTATATTCTTTGGCCATCATGCATTCATCTTTCTAATATTCTCTTTGCCTCTTCCGCGGTATCCTGACATCGTCCTCATCGTAATGCCAACCATCATTCGGTTTCTACTTGATCTTGGCCTTGACATCGCCCTCTTCAATCTTCACAAACCCATCACCGTCTTCTCCACTCTCAAATCATCCGAAGAAACTTCACTCTTCATTATCACACTTCCCTTGTCA
This sequence comes from Ambrosiella xylebori, assembly GCA_002778035.1. Taxonomy (NCBI): domain Eukaryota; kingdom Fungi; phylum Ascomycota; class Sordariomycetes; order Microascales; family Ceratocystidaceae; genus Ambrosiella; species Ambrosiella xylebori. Next base: position 1,705,607 of record PCDO01000004.1, read on the forward strand.
GACTCTGATGCCTTAATCGCTACTTTCGAGCCGGACCCCGCCTTTTCCTTATTCCCCTTGCTTCTCCCACCGCCGCTTTTTCCTGATGCCTCTTCCACTTTGTCCCCACTATCCAATACAGCCTTCGCTGACAGACTAGAGGATCCCGTCCATTCCTTCCAAAGCCTATCCCACCTATGCCTACATCACCACTGCTGTTAGCAATGCTTTTTTTAAAATTTTGTAATAATAATGATAGCAAGGTGGGAGAAGACTTACTAGCATGCTTTCTATAAGAGGCCAGTGTAGCCATTAGCCAGCATCATCTAGTGAATAGTTCTCCAAGAAAAACTGTGCTTCTTTTTGTCCAAATTTTGGGAGAAGGAAATATTCTTGGTGAAGTTGCCTTCCATCTGACTTATCCACAGGATCATGATAGGCAATGATTGTGGTTAATTATGCTGGTAATGGGAATAAAGCGGTCCAGATGATAGACAGAACAACCGTGTTGACAGTTTTTGAGTGTGGATGATGACAAAAATAAAGATGTAGTATTTGACTTCATCATCATCCTATTTCAAGGCATGCCATGTCTGTTTGTCTCAAACAGAAGCTTAGTTGGTATTTTCCAGAATTAACCACCAATGCAAATTAACCTCAAAGATTCCATACATTCCGGCTCCATGTATCAAATTCTAAATATTCCCATAAAGATTCTAACGCGCTGACAAATGATAAGTTGAATAAAAGGTGCATCCTGAACCCCTTAAAACGTCACAAGTCATCGTATGTCAAAGTTATCTTCACTTCTATATCTATAGACCAAACCTGAAGATAATGTTAACTAACTTCTTAGCACATATCACAGACTCAAGACTTACGTGTCAAATTCTGCATTCGATTCAGCCGCAGACTGCAAAGACAAAACGGCCTCGGTATCAAGATCATCTCCTAAAACCCCATTATGAACAGCAGCACCCATGCTAGGGACCTGATGATTTCGCATATGCTCCTGTAACATCATGCTATTCAAAGAATTTACTTGCTGCGGGACCTGATTATGGTGCTGTAAACTTTCCAGATCAGGAACTTGTGAACTGGAAGGCAACTGCGGAGTACCCACCTCCATCGAAGTACCAAAAGATTCGCCTAATTCTGCAGCAGTAACTGGAATATTCACTGAAAGCGAAGGATTTGTAGGAGTTCCGGCCAAATCAGGACCCAACATGTTGTTGGATGAGTCAGTAGTACCAGGGACTCCAGACCCTCTCATAGTGGCGTCAAGACCGAGGTAATCATTGGTGAATGTCTGGTGTTGATGACCTGAGTTATCTGAATTCATCATTGTGACGTGTGAAGATTGAGTCTGAGTCTCAAAGTTCGACATGAGTGAGCCACCATCAATCATGTATTGCTGATAGACATCAACAGAGCTCTTGGATGAGTTTGGTGTGAGATGTTCAATACTAATCTGCTGTTGCGCCGGTTGCGCCGAAACGGTCATCTTGGCTATCAAAGCTTCAGACTCATGGGTCGACTCGGGAAGGGAATTGACATTTTGTGTAGAATCGGATGCTGTGATAGGTTTCTGTGGTATGGATGCAGTAGTAGGGGTCGGGGCTTTCGTGGCCGTTTGCGCCGAGATCGATGCGACAGAGTTTGCTGAATCTGGAGATCTTGATGGAGTCATTGATAGGGCAGAGGTTTTAGCAGCATTGGCCACCCGGGAGGCATTCTTATCGCGGCGACGTCCAGGGCCTGGTCTTCTCAGTATAGGATTGATATGAGGGTCACGAGCCAGGGCTTCAGTCTGCGGAGAAGGAGGATTCTGCCTCTTCTCAAGCACTTCCTTCTTGATTGTTTGATATCGTTGACTACTGCTGTGTCAGCTATATTAATAACTATATGTTAGGAAATATCCAGGCTTACCGACAACCCTCATTGGAAAATCCATGACCAAGCTCACGCATCGACGTTCCAATCTGCTCCCATTCAAAGGTTGTTATGGTACCAATATTCTTGATAGTGCAGATGGCGATGAAAAGATCGCACTTTGCTTTGTCGTTCCATGATCTATTTGGGCCTACCATCTCAATAATTCGATTCTTTAAAATATATCTATTGAGATAAGAATATCAAATTAGACGAAAACTTTGTCGAGGCTAAACGACACAGCAATGTTTGATGCAGAAGCAATTTGTCAACTTGTGAAATGAGATTTTAGAGGGCTGTTCAGATGCTACAGTTCGAGTAGCCTAATTTTTGGGCACTGTACGGGATGAGATGGTCAAAGCCGATAAATGTGGATTTCGGCAGATGACAGATAGTATTGAAATTTCAAAAATGACGTCGGCAGCAGGTCCGATGAAGACCCATATCAATGCAAGAGGCTAACCTAACCTGGTTATAAAGTATACGCCATATAAAAATAAACGCCACTGACGACGCCGGTAAAGTCGGTATTCAAATGGTGGCCACAGAATAGAAGTTTGCCAACCAGCCCGAAGATAAACAACAATACGGGTAACAAGGTCCTTTGTTTTGTTTTGGAGTCGCAGCAAAATCACAGGCCAAAACAATATTGCCCAATTCGGTTATGGATTGATTCAATCGTATAAGTGGTAAAATGTTGATTGATGATTGAATATTGATAGTATATAGGCTGATACGTGCAGTAACAAAGCCGATGGTCAATTTGGTGTGGATACAAGATAAATTTCGAGAAACGCTGTTAACGCAAGTATCAACTTGCTTTGGGGGTTGAATTCATAAGGTTTGTGATAAGCACGTGATTTAACAGTGGTGGGGTTGTAACGTTTGTAACCCTAAAAACACGTAAATCATTAAAAAAAATTGCAGAATGTGCACAATCACGAGAAGTGTTTTTTTTTAGATTTTATAATAACAATGAAAATCTAGTCATAAATAATTTATATTCAAAGATGTTCTTGTTGGTTTCCGCATCTGTTAATATATTGTTTGTCCCACATAAACTTGAAAATGACCTGAGGTTCGAATAATCTTCTATTCACAAACCCAAATTACCTTTTGTCCTTCTTACACTATCTTGTCCAGTTGTCCTTATCACTACTGATCCCGCCTGAAACGCCTCATGCAAGAATTAACCCTGATCTATCCTATCACTATTCTAACATCTACCCCAAACCTGCAGGCTCTTTTGTGGCGCATCCGAGAGTAGGGGTCACCGAAATCACCATCATTATGTATACAGTAATACTACACAATATAAGCCCATAGTGATTCAGACCCTAGGGTTGGTATGCAACCATGTGTAGCAGACTAGGGTTTAAATTGGTCATACAGCGGCGCAGTTAACCTAAATTAACACGTATGTTAATCGCAATACACACCGTTGACTCACGAGACATGTCCCATCAAAAATTCCAATTTCCTCTGCAGTTAAGGGGATTTTAGGATTCAACTATCTAGCTTCTAGACCCATATTGGAATTTTGGCCTAGCTCATGATGGACTGCTTTGTATGAACAAGGGGGTGTGCTGCCTAAGATGTTAGTCAATGCTTGTCACGTGAAGTCGTGGGTGATTGGCGTGTGGGTGAAAAATGGGGTGGAGGTAGGTGCGCGTGGTGCACGTTTGGTAGACATATGTTTCTGGGGTTGGGCAGAACTTGAGTTTAGGAGTTAAGAGGGAGAAGACGGCATATACATAAAATGAAATGTTAACAATGTCTTATTATTTATTCATTTTTTTCTTTAATTGTCACTGGTGTTGATGGCCTGGGCTGTGAATTTTAAGGTCATTTATTCATCATCCAAAAATACTAGACTCGTCTATATTTGTATAGGGGAATACTAGGGTTATTTGTAAAATGTGGGGTTTGTGATTCAAGGGACAGCAATTCATTAACCACATAGAAGATATGTAAAACCGTGTCAAGTACTATTATACCCGGTGTTAATGGAAGTATAAACAATAGGTAACATCCAAGCCATAAATGAGATGTTCAGGCAACGTGGAAACGGAGGATATCCTATAGTTTTGGATCTAGATCGGTCTTAGTGGTTGCCAGGAGGTAAGGCGTTGCTAATGATGATGAAGACACGAGAAATAGATATGACGTGAAGAATTTAGGATAATGGTCATCAAGACTGTATTTTATTTATTATGATATGAATCATCCTTGTTGAAACACTTGGCATGATAACAATATACGTGCATATTGGAGTATACTTCAAGTTGATGGTTCCTGACAGAATTCAAGACTTCATGTGCATCATATGTGTTATACTGACTCTGCTGCTGCTTATTTCTCTAGCACACACAAAGTTCAGAGTTAATACTCAATCGTAATGTATTTTCTCCTTGACGATAGCTATTAGTGACCACTCAATCACCCCCCATATTACAGGTTATACCATTGCCCCTGATTAAATATTACCATCTGAGCCACTTCACAATATAAATGCGACATGATAATCTCGTAATATTCCATTCGTCATTCCCCGCCATCTGATATGTGTCCGTGACTATCACGAGCATCACAAGATGCATGTAAGAGCAAACACAGGCATGATTTCCTCTTCAGGAAACTAACAGACCTCTGAACCCATCCCTGATCAGACAGGGAAGCTACATATGTTTCCGACTTCACGCAATGGCAGGCATCGGTACCTATGGTTTAAATGACGTCGTGATGTCGATGACTTGTCAAGGGATTAAGAAACCATAGATTATTTTTATACATGTATAAATAAGAAGAGACAGATTATACCATCATCGAGAAATTTTTCAATATGTTTTTTCCTTTTTTGTAAGTATGTGCCACTCATTCAAAGCTGGGATGATTCTGAAAATATTGTAGCTCCAGTAAGTTTGCGTGAAACTTTGTGAACCATTGAACAAGGATACTTGTAGGGATTCGAGTATGGTACAAGGTATAAATACTAATTTATACAGGGTAAGACTTCATCCGGGTTTGTGTTTGAGTTGATGTCGACATCACAAAACTACAGTGGTCATAGTTAATGAACTTGATAGCAAATCTTGTTATGAAGGGGGAGGATGCTGTTAACAAGCCCACAGCCTTGTATGTTGTTATTAATTGTTGGATTTGACTTTTTACATTAAAGTAATCCAGTACTAAAATTTCTCGTCCGGTTTTTATGTCTTAAACTTTCGAAGTAGTCTTTTGTCTGGCGGTGAGACATTTATTCCAGTCAGAAGGAGAATTCTTTGATAGCCAGACCACACCATATTCCATAATCCTCCAGGCCCAATTATGGCCTACATATTACATCACAAAGTACGATCGTTTGTGTGTCGTTGTCGGGCTGCTGTTGCTGCTGATTACTGGAATTGGGCGGCATCAGGAAAAGTTGGTCGAGATTGGCTAATATAATGGCTTCTCTGTTACATCTTTCTGGAAAAGCACTCGAACTCGTAGCATATGGCTAAGCCCACAAAAATCGCTCCATCATGCTTTTCAACGAACTGGAAGGCACTTTTATACTCAGAGAAACTGCCAAGAAACAAACTTCTTTGATTGGGCTTTTCTCAACTCTAATCAGAACACCATATCCTTGTCACAATAAGATTCCAGCCAATAACAATTCACAGCCTGCACGATTCTACCGGGATATTAGGTAGGAACAACAATTTTTTTTCTTTTGTAATACTGGCAATGGTGGGGTAGATTTCTTTTCTTTATTTTGGCCAACCCCCCTGCTGCATACTATCTATAAAACCTGGGCTGCAACCCCTCGAGTCCAGACTTCACATCTTTATTTCTTAACGTCCTTCATTTTTTATCATTGACCAGATAACAACAGTGAAAGTCTCTTTTTTTCTTTGTTTAATATCCTCATCTTTTATCGACAGACAAATACTATTATAATCTTCGCAGTTGTGTCTGTGTATTTGTTTACAGTGAGCTAGCACCACCTCCCTTTTCCTTCACGATGTTTCCAGTCGTTCTTTCTGGCGATGGGTGATGGAAGTGGGAGCCAGTCGTTTAATGATATTTGCACCATGCCTCGACAAGCCCCTCGATTCTGACTAGCGTCCGTCGTTCACTCTCCGTCTTATGATCAACCGTAAGATTTCACATTGGCCAAGCCTACCTGGGCATTTTCCCGAGCCTCGATTTTACCATCAGCATGATCTCGCTATATACCAGTTGTGCAAACTGTTGAACCACACATGACATTACTAAAATCACACTCGTCGGTCTATCTGTCTTCTCTATATACGGTGACTTCAGGTTCTGTCGTATTGTCAGTCAATTCCGTTAGGAATCCAAAGACAGAACTGCAGAATCAAAAAAAGGAGAAAAGAAAAGATAAAATCTACATCTCCAAAAAACTAGGGAAGGGAACCAACCAAGAAAAGAAAAGATCGACCACTGTCGTTTTCCTTGCTACTATGGAGGTAACCTTCTAGCGATGAACTCTCAGTTCTGCCTTCGACAAGCAGTGTTCTCGTGGGCATTTGCTACTGAAGCACCTTAAGTTAAGATATAGTTAACGCATTTTGAACGCTCTACGTCTTTGGCTCATTGCACGGAATTCCAAGGTATCTGAATAATGTTACTATCATAACATAGTCTCTGATTAGCCACGACGGCTGGATGAATGATGTCAATGAACTTTTGCTCTCCGTCTACATCCGAGACTTGACCCTTTGGAAGCTGTCCGTTGGTATTTTGAGAGTGAAGTATTCTGTCTGAGAAGCCACTGTCAATAAACATGGATCGGCAGTAATACGCCTCACGTACTCTAGCTCTGGCGTTGTTGGTGAGTAGACGCCGAGACGGAGACGTGAGTGTCTCATGCTGTGGTACAAAAAATGGAGAATGGCCATTTGACTGCATTGCGAAAAGATGGCATCGATTTTGCGCAGACAGCGAGTGAATCGATGGACGGCAGCCAGATTGGGGCCTGTCGTAGCTTACTGAGAAATGACATCAAGTGATTCCTTTGGTTTCTTTTGCCAAGGTGCCCGACTGTTGATGAGAATTCTAGATGGTCCATGGATTTTTTCAAGGTATTTTTCGTTGGAATTTGACACCCCCCTCCTTCATCACCCCCACCTGAGATCCTGGTCGAGTTTGGTTCAAGATTGGCACAGGGCACCGCTTCTGCCTACTATCAACACCAATAAGCCTTGTGGTCCTCTGTCTTATATATATCCCACACTGCGCTGTTGTGTTGTCATGAATGACTTTGCAATTTTACCTTTGGTGGTGTCTGATGTAGAAGGCCATCAACCACAGCAAATTGTGCTACTCACGGGTTCTATAAAAACGGTGACTACGTCTTTAAGACTTCTGTGTGATAATATCGCCCAGTTCCTATAAAGAGCTCTTTCTAGTGTTGTTCGGATTGATATATCTTTTTTCAACATCTTTTTTTTCTTGTTCATTTCTTTTTCATAATTTTTTTTTCATTCTTTTTGTTTCTGCTTACATATTTGACATCCAATCATAATAGCAACTGACCAAAATTCTAGTCATGCCTGGTGACGGAGAACCCGTTATGCTGCTGATGGCTATGGTGGCCCAGTTGGGCCCTCTTAAGTCGGTACGTTTATGTGACTCAATGCAATTCGCCATCGGAATATGTCATGGGCTAACGTTTTGTAGGTTGATTGGGACCTCGTTGCTGCCCAACTCAAGAAGGTTGACAAGCCCGATGGTGAAGTAACAATGAGTGGTCATGCCGCCCGTATGCGGTTCAACAGACTCAGTACCAAGTACCGTTCGTACTGGATTGACTGTCTCGAGAAGGTAGAAGCCGCTGGAAAGAAGCCTGCCTGGCCTGCTCAGCGCTACAAAAACAAGAAGTCCCCAAAGGAAGATCAGGATTTGAACCGTCTTGGTGGCGAAGACATGGAGTTTGTACACTCATCTGAAGACTCTGTTCCGTCTTTTTCTCTACGAAAGCGGAAACAAGACGATGTTGATGTGGTTGACATGGCTGTTTGCAAGAGCCGTCGTATTGATGATACCGATACTCCTATCTCGTCTAGAAGACCTGCTATCAACCATTCTACTGATTGCTCTCAGACCCTCTGTAATAGTAGAAGCTTCTCTGCTCCCTCAACCGTACAACCCTACCATCAGATGGCCGAGTCTTCTAGTCATAGTAGCAAACCTGCCCCTAACTCCTGCACTTCGGCCTCAACGAAGATTGGACAGCGGAACCCTCGGTCCATGATGACCATGCCACATACGAGCGCTAACTTGGGCATCTCTGGAATCAACATGGGCCTACAGAACAAAGTCCCCCGTCACATGTTTGTTGGCATGTCACGTACCGGATCAATGGACTCGACAATCTCTATGGGTGTAGTTAACCTACCTTCGGGGACCATTGATCCTTTGGCCCTTACGATACCCAGTAACATGACTACTGACATGTCTGGATTGGACTTTAATTTTGGTGCAACGCGCACTGACTTCATCAGTTTGAACAACATAACTAACCCCAGTTCTGCGTCGATGACCCCGCTCCACACGCCGAATGAAGGTGGCCTTCTCTTGACACCGCAGTCGGTCATAACTGAGGACTTTGACTCTGCGTACACGATGGAAAGATCTAGCGGCCACGGCTGGGGTGGCTTTGGCGAAGCGACAAACTTTAAGATGGGACATCGGAGATCCAATTTAGACATATCCGGGTTCGATTTCAGTGCTGACTTCCCGCTCTTTACTCCAACTGCCGATTCTCATTGTGGCGCCTCAACCTCTTTAGGTTTGGGATGCTAGGTTTGATAGGGTCACGGAACTAGAGGAGGGAAGTTGCATAGATACCATCATTAGGTCATGTACATAGCCAAGCTGGATTATAGTTGTGCTTCTACTTGTTTCAGTCGTGCTCGTCAGAACTGGTGGAGGGTTCACAATGTACAATCATCGACAGTTCTGTCCATCAAGAATGGGTTTTAAGTTTCCTTTGGGATTCTTGAGTTTGTCTTTTCTTTTTTGGTCATTGGTATGACTTTTGTTACGTTTTGTATATCTTCCATGCAGTAAGTATTGCGTCATGTCATGAACGATTTTCATGGCATAAGTCACTAACATGATGTAGATTATCAAATCATGTTTTTTGGGATGTCGATGACGTTCCACAGGAGCTATGGTACTGCTGTTAGGTCTCCTTGGAAGGAGTTATGGAGTTACGGATTCGGGTCTTTGGCTTTTGAGATATCAGTGTATACCGGTTTTTATTGTGGTCTTTTGTGGGTTACGAGTTTCAAAGATCATCTCTTCTACTTCCTCATCTCATCTCTGTACGAATAGAATATAATTGAGCTGATTTCTGTTCTTATTGTGCTCCCGTGATATTTCGATGCATGTAGGATCATTTTATATTCTCGTAACTCGTTTCAATGTATACGCATTGTCGCTCTCTCAAGCCTGCTTCAACGCCTCTCTCAACTTGGGCACAAACTCGGCCAGGCTCTGATCCCTCTCGTTCACCAAAACATGCTGTCCGTTCTTGAAGTAGGTCACAAGATCCGCCTGGGCCGGCGACACACCAAAGTCAGAAGCGACCTGACGTTGTGAGGGGTCCTCGAGGTCGAGGTAGACAAAGGTGACATTGGGGAAGGCGACAGGGAGGCTGGAGGGTGATGTTAATCAACATGAATGCCAATTGTGATGGAGGCTCAAGATATTGGATTGGAAGGTGAGGAGAGAGAAGAGAGGGCAAACGATGGAATGAGGGGAGGGGCAACTTACTTGGAAGTGTAGTCAGGGTGAACACCGAAGGCGACGACAACAACAACTTGGGCTTTTTCTTTCTTGAGAGTTTCAATGGTGGCGGCGCTGGATATATGTTAGGGTTGGAGCCAAAAGCAGCAGACTTGGTAGTGGGGGTACACGTACTCGCGGACAGTGGCGATGTTGGACATTTTGACTGGGTTGAATGTGGGATGGATGACTGGAGGATTCAAAGGTGAATATGATGGCAGAGGTGGTTGCTTGGGAGAAGGGTTCCTACAATGGATATAGATTATGGAATGGATATCTAGGTGGTTTATATACTACGCTTGGTGGGAACTCAGGGGCAGCAAATCCGGAGTCCTCACACGTACACACACAGACCACCCACGCTTTCTTCTCACCTAACATTTGATGGCCTAGACTGTCTGTTACATTTGGTAACCGAGTCGGCGGATTTCTCGTCTGTCCAATGGTTGCATTTGCCCAAAATGGCCTAAAGGGCATAGATTGATTCATTGGTTAGGCTAGGGTACCAACGAGGCGGAAGGGAGCTCGGGAGGTTGAATCTGACAGGTAGAGAGAGTTGCTTTATTCTGGCTAGTGTTCTGAATGTGGTGGATGGTGAATAGTGGCGATGTGAGGCGTGAGTTCAGCTTAGGAGAGAGGGGCTAGGGGAAAAAGTGAGGGGCAATATGGGGCTGAGGAGGATCTTGGGTAGTGGTGGGGAGGGCTTGGGTGCATATGCAGGTGGGAGGTTAGGTATATATTTATTTACTTGTTTGGGCTAGATGATGAGGTAAATGGTGGTAACAGGGTTACGGTGGAATGTACTTTAGGGTTTGTAACAAAAGAAAGGTGTGGCCATTTTTGGTGGAGGACTGTTTATGGTGAATAGTGATTTAGGTTGGAGACATGATGGTGTGTATGGCTTTACCATAGATTATAAGATGCTTCCCAGACATTTTCTTTCCCAGTAGCCAACACCTTAGCCCTTTCTTTCTCGCCCTTCCCTCTTATCTTTCGAGCAAAACCAAACCTACGTCACCACTATTAACTTGGTAACCAAGAGAGGTAGGAACAAAGAAAAAAAGGTCAAGATACCTCTCTCCATTACAGACCTCCACGCTACCAAGGCCTTCTTCCACAACCTCTCAGAAAATCTCGTTGTTGATTAGGATTAGATAGCCCACAATCTCCAGTTATCTTTGAGTAAAGTCGCTCGCGACCGCTTTCAGCAGGTCTGAAAGAAACATAGATGATTTGACAATGGGAAGGTGGGAATTGGCTTGAGTTACAAAGCAGAATGGAAAGGAGAGAGTGGACATGGGAATGTGAATGGAGGAAGGGGACGGAGAGTGGGTGGAGGAGGACCGGGGAGTAGAAGTGGCACTGGGGTGGCAAGGCAGTCTATGAGATGGAAGAAGGGGCATTTGTGGGGGGAATCGGCGCGGTGGGGGCGTCGTCAATGCTGGCCCGGGAATGTCACAATACCGTCAGTGCTGGTTTCGACTCAAGTCACAAAGAAGGATACGAAACGTACGGGTCTCATTCGACGCCGGCGCCGGAGAATTTGGCTATTCAGGATGTACCGAGGGGAGATGAGGAGGAAGCGGTGAAGATGGAAGTGAAGAAAGAGGCAGAAGGGGATACGTGAGTCCCCAAATGGCATACGGAGGAGGACGGAAGATATGAGAATTAGGAGGGGCGGGTCAAGGTGGAAGTCTTGGATGATTAGAAGAATACGAGACAGAAGTGTTAAAGAAGGAATAGTAATATCATAGATTATAGGAAGGCAGACCAGAAGTACTACAGGATATGGATACAAACAATTCAATTGTGTCTCAAAGGAAATGTCATGATGATTCAGGCAGGTACTCATACATCCAGGAACCTAATTAAAGAAAGACATTAATCTATCTAGTTTTTTCTAGATTATGTGAAGCTAAAGACAAATATCATTATTTCAAACCTAGATTTGAACACTGTTATGAACACTACTACATGCTACATATCTATGACTCAGTAAGCTACCACACTAAAATATCATCACCTTCTAACATGACTAAATCCATAATGTCCACTTCCCTCAGAAAACCCTTTTCTCCCAGCAACATTGACTCTCTCCATGCTCCTTTCTCCAACCTCCACAGCTGCCCTGACGCCAGCTGGGAGAAAATTGCAACAATCCTCAACCCTAAAGAACCGAAAATGGCGCAGAAACGACATACAGATTCCTTGAACAAGTTTGGTTTGAAGACAGTGATGCTGAGGGGGAAAAGAGGGTCGTATAAGAAGGCTTGAATTAAAGAGAAGGAGGCAAATGAAGCAAAGAAAGAAGAAGGGCTAAGTATCATGAAGAAGAGAAAGAGGCCTTTGGGAAAATAAAATGGGAAAGGAAAGAGGAAAGGCAAAATGCCGATTAAAGCTGAAGAAATTCCGGAAGTTGAAAGTAATGAAGACAACTGCGACGATTACGACGGAGGCGTCGAGGTTACACCATCTCCTTAGTTATCCAAATATCCTCCACTTTTTTACTATGGCAACTTCCGACGTCGCGTCCACACACAATTAAACCCCTTCGCCTATCACGTCATCGAGAGAGACGCCTGATCGATGTTGGCCCAACATAAGCACTTACATACATACATGCAGGCCCGGCCGTGAGGGTTCTCAGCTGGAAGTGTTAGATAAAGAATACAACTGAAGATAATGGATGAATGATTATATGACTTTTTGACGTCCCAAAAATGCAATATTGAACTGATGGGGAAGCAGAAGAAATGCCGGTTATCTATTCATCTGGTCTTGGGGGTATACGGTAGCTAGTGACCGGGAGAAAAACATCACAAAACAATACCTAAAATTCGAGACGAAACGTAACATATCTGTGAAATGATGTACGTAGTAGAAAGAAAATGATACATACAAACAAGAAAGGTTTTAGGCGGGGATCATAGGGTTAGCAAGGGAAACAAGGACAACACAAGATTGCTAATGGTGGAGAGGGGAGTGGACAGAAGGGTGTTGGTTGGAATCAGTAAATGTAGTTTACAGGATAGTAATATATGATAATGATATCAGTAGGGGAAAAGGCAAACCTTGGCAACAAGTTATTGTTGGCTGCGACGGGACAAGGGAAAGCAAAAGGAAACACCCGTCGGAGTATATTGAGCCGGGTTTTTCTTCTGATATTATTAGCCTAATCTCTGTAAAATGTTGACGTTGAGTTCGGGGGATTCCGGAATATCGGTTTATTAGTTTCAACATTCTATTTAGTTTATTTGGTTGTAGTTGTAGTCAGAACTATTATTGCATAATGAAGTAAGTATGTACTGTCAGGTCGCTATTGTTCCACAAGATCCACTGCCACTTCCTTCCCGAGTTGTCATGTGCCAAGAATCTAACTTTAATTTCCTTCCTTGCGTTGTAGATATCCTGCCCAGCTTGCATAATCCACCTGCCACATTGATTCCGATCCCAACATCAGCATCCTCCGTCCCTCAACCAATATTCACCAAGTTACTTCATTGCTTTCCTCTTGCGTTCATCAGGGTACATGGAAATAATAATCATTTCTTGTCCTATCTGATGAGGCTTGAGTTTGTTCTACATATTTGGCCCTGTTTCCCCCCATTACCTTGCTTCTCTCCCTGCCCCGCCAGATAAACCTTCGGCCGAAACCGGCCCCTCAACTTCCCCAGTTTACTCAACACTAGATGAATTCCCCGACATTTATCTTTATGAAGAATCTTCCATGGTGCCAATAAAGCCCTCCAATCACCATAACTCGTAACCCATCATGATCTTGTCACTCACGACCCTCGTCATCCCCGTTGTTAGTTTTTCCTTGTTCTTGGAGATACCTGACAAAAGCAAGCCAGGGACAAGTATCAAGGTCTAATCAATCCTGTTGCCACCTTGCGTTTCGAAAGAAAGTTTGGACTGCGTGCTTGCGGAGATTTGCTTTTTGATTCCTACATACAGAGGAGTCTGAATACCTCCATTTTCAGACCCCTTGTTGCATTCTGGAGGTAACGGCACCAGGACGTCTATGGAACCGTGACTTCTTCGAAAAAGTCCATTACCTCGGACTTAAGCACAGGTTTGGACAACACTTGCCTGTCGCAACGTCGCTTTAACGCATATACAACTGGCTGAGTCATCATCACCGATCTCCTGGCTTGGTCACACAGACTTGCTAGACTTCCCTTTTTTATCTGCTCCAACTTCGTCTTGAATTTAATTTTTTTCTTCCCGCCTACATTCTCGTTTTTTATGTTCTTCTTGTTTGTATACCCACCTCCACCATCTCCATTTCAGCTAACGAGCACGAATACTTTGTGTACCCATTTTTACAATGTCCGCGCCAGAAATCAGGTCCCAGGCTTCCGAGATCAATGAAGAGAGGAAAGGTAATGGGACAAAGCGAATCCGAGGCCTGTCATTGATGTTGCCAGACATACCCAGTGGTCAAGATGGACAGAGACGACAACAACAGCAGCAACGGGGAGAATCACAACGTGCCCAGCAATTGCGATCCGCAAGACCCGATGACCACCAAACTTCATTGTCACCTGAGGAATCTCTATCCTCATCACGTATCATCTCATCTACTATTGATGGTTCCGGTGATGAAGAAGTGGAGATTCTCGGTGATTCCACCGCTCATCTTCGGTCCTCGGTGAACCCTCATCTCTTCAAGGCTCCTCCACCGCCAGCACAGCCGGTGTTGCCAAATGAACCGTTTGATGAAGATGCTTTCTGTGAATATTTAAAGGTTAGTTTGCATTACGAGTGAGGACAAGATTAGTACTAATGCGGATGCAGGCTAACATGGGAGAGCCGATGAATGTGAGAGGGGGCCGAGTTACATGTTGGGATAAAATTCATAACACAGACGAGGAGTTTTTGTTGGCAGTGATTGGGGCTTGTGAAGGCGGTGTAAATATATACCCCAGAGTCTGTTGGCTTTACGCAGGACTGACCGGACTTAGATAAATTGGAAGGTCGCGGCTTATTACTTTGGACACACCAAGGGCGCAACGTAAGTCCTTTTTGTTTATTCTCGTAATACTCAGTCCACCTAGAAATTAATCTCTTTGTCCTCTGTGCAGCCAGAAACGATTTGAACGTTTCCTCCAGGCGCGGAAAATGTGGGTCGCCGATTTCTGGGCTATGCGTGAAAAGGTCACCTACATAATCGACTGCTTTAAACGCATCGGCGTTCCCGAACCCGGTACCTACGCTTGCCGTGAATTTCTCGATTACTTTCCCAACATTCCGCCAGTCCGCATGCAGCCGAGAGACCTTGCGTGTCTGGGTATGCCGGTGACAGCTCATCTTGGTAGAGCAGATGGAGATGGAGAAGATGGAGGAATAGGTGGGGGAAGGAGAGGGAGTAATTTAGAAAGACGCGGAGGCCAAGGTGTGAACTCGGAGAAGCACAATCAAATGCTTCAGATGAGATTAATGCAGAAGCATCGGCAGGGAGTCCAGGCGATGTCCCAAATTGCCATGTCCTCCGGGAATTTTTCTAGGACTATCGCCGACGAAGAGTCCCCCCAACACTACGTCGACCGTACCAATCCCGACAACATGTCTTCCCATCAATATTTTCGTATGCATCACGGCTCATCAGCACTTCAGTATCCGCCATCAAGCCCGGCAGCCTTTGCCCGGCAGCAGGAATTGGCGGCAATCTTGGATAATGCGGCCCCGACGCACACGACGGCGGTTGTCGATGCCATGCCAAGGGGAATAAGCATGATGCAGAGAAACCACCAGATGGGGGTCTACGATTTTGTCCCGCAGTATGGCGGAAGAGGATGCGGGTATGCCATGCATGGGGGAGTGTTGATGTCAAGAGCTGTTATGGGGTCAGGGAGGGGAGATAATGGAAATGGACAGAATCTAACTTCAAAGAAGAGGGGGCCACTCGAAGAGTTTGAGAATAGGCCGGAAAAGAAGTCCCGGATGCCGAGGGGGGATAGTAGGGTGGGATCTTTGGAGACAGACAGCCCTGCTTTGATGGCAATGACCATGGCTTTCCAGAATCAATTGGGCTACCAGAGCTTTTTTGATACTCAAGCCTTGGATCCCACTCTGGCAACTGCTAACGACGTTTCTCTCCTTCCAGCGTTTCCTTCTTGCGATGGCAATGTCCCAGTTGACTTTTCCGCCTACAGTGGCCTCGATAATTTATCAGTCCCGTTAGACAAGTGCTTGCTTGGGGTCACTGGAGTGGATAGCCTAACAGATCAGAAGCCTAGACAAATTGTGGATTCAGGAGTGCCAGGTATGGAAGGAGGGATCGGAGGCGAAGAGGCGGATGGAGATGGCGATAGGGATTTGAGAGAGGTCTTAGGAGGGCGTGACGGGGAAGATTGGTTAAGAATTGATATGGGATGTGAAGCAGAGGCACATACGGAAGCTGGAGTGGCATGAGAAGGAGATAGAGAGTGTAGGGTTGACTTGATGATTTGGTTTGATTGTTGGTGATGGATTGAATGGTTGAATTGGGGGGCATCTGTTAGTAGTATACTTATCGGACGGATATCTGAGATAGAAAATGAAGATAATATCATGATTATGATTTTGGATTTAGAGGAACTATGCCGTAGATACTGACTTTTCATAAATAAGCCGAAGCTTGTGAATTGTTTAATACTATGTGATTTCACATAAGTTTTTATTACTGGAAAAAAGTGGGGCCTGTCTATCATTAATTTCCTAAATTGGAAATCGATTGTACTTCATTCTGCTGACAGCATCGAATGTGAAAATTGACAAACGTCAACTTCAACGATGATACATTCTCATCCTGTCAAGTTGTCCTTGGGATTCAAAAAGGCTTTTTGTTTTTATTTTTGTTGTTTGGTAGATTCTCTTTTTTAGTCAACTTATCGTCGCGTTTCTCTCAATGTTCAAGACTGAGCACAAACGACGGAATACTTGTCGTAGGACATGGGCCGTTTCTGTTCACTCGGGGTTACCGAGAAGGTCTTGGAGGCAGCTGCGGTAAATTCCAGTTGCGAAGTATCAATGTATCGATATCAGCCTAAAGATAAAAAGATCGAGAGATTGAATCGCTGTTACAGGCCAAAGTCCGAGTGAGACAATCGGGAAGAGGACAGTTGTAAAAGAGTTGCAGGACAAAGGCCAGAGTCAAGTAGTCTAAAGAGGATGTAAAAGTTGAAAGAGAATGTTAGAAACTGTATGTAATGGAAACGAAGATTTTGGCCTTATGCGCTATGGGCTTTGTATGATGGGGTGTATAATTCCCGCGAATTGTGTATATAGCCTTCAGGACGATGCGTACCCGTCTAAGCCTTGTTCGGACTATCTAGAACATCTCCCATAAACCTTCCTAAAAGGGAGGAGCTTTTCTTTTGTCTATTGGGTCCAACTCTGGATCTTTTTACACCGCAGGAGACTATTGTAAATAATTGTACCGACAAGATCTTCCGTGTTCTTCCTGTGTTAATGGTGAAGTAGGAGATTTCTGTGAAGGGCGATGGCAAAAGTGTTGCTCCATGATTCATCCTTTGTCACTCGACAGAAATATTATATGCAAAGACTTCACCATGTTTGGCCGACGATTTGTAGAATATAAAAGTCACAAGACAGGAATTCTTTCTGTCTGTCACATGTTTTTGCGAGTATCGTGGGATCTCTTGCGCAGAGTGCAAGGCTATTACTATCCCCTAATCGCCATCCCGATGATTATCATCGAAGACTATACATTTGAGTCGCTCATAGTCCCCCATCAACCCTACCATGATATCTCCCAGTCTTCACCGAAGCTGCCGAGGTGAATACTTGCGCAGACAACGATCTCGATCATTCTTGGAATAATTTTACTCAGGTAGAAATCAAGCTGTTCATTGACCCAAGAGTTCTGGGAATGGTAGTGAAGCTGCCGCTTGACTCAGAAACCAGAATGTATTGGGGGCGAGAGCGAAGGATGTACAAATGGACCCCTGCGACCCGGGCTTGATCACCGAAGGTACTAAAGCAGTACTAGTCTCGACTACAGTTGATGATTGTTGCCATAAACTTACTCCTAGACAATCTGCTGTGTGTAGTGCGCTCGGATGGTTCTCACTGCTCGATTATTTTATAAAAAAGGCATATGTTGCCTTCCAACGGGACTTTCATCTGAAATGTAATTATTTGGAAGCATTGAAAAAGGCTTACATGTTCTGGTGATATTGCAGACCATTGAGGTGTGCAGATATTGTGAGGATTTTATCCGACATTGTATGGAAGTAAACATCCAAAAATTCTCACTTCTCCCATGTATTCATCTTTGTCTACAGCTTAATTCGTCTTGTAGTTGACGAAGATTTCATATTGCTGACCAAGATACTTTCTTTGAGATGCAGACAGAAAGCAGCAGAAATTATAGAAGTCCCAATATTACAGCTTAGCTTTTAAGTTGTACCAAGTGCCGCCTTGGAACTAGATTTCTTCTTTTTTGATTCTCGTCCAACAGTTCCACAATTTATGGGGACAATCTAACGTCAAGGTCTTGAGAAATACAAGCACTTTCGGTATTGCTGTAAGAATTTGCTATCTCTCGTCAGTATATCCTCAAGCTTTTAACCCTTTTTAGTGACTTAAGTAAGTTGACCACCATAGCACTGGCTTGGGTTTATCAAACTAATAATTGCCCAGAAGCCAATCGGAAACCAACAATATCACAATCCAAAGTAGGATCTCTGTGTTCCATCGGTGTTTCACAAAGTAGAATTCATACACATACTGCGTTGGCTCCGTCCATCATAAAAAACATCTCGTCATCAGCTATATCATGTCCATATCTCGTCGACCCTCAACCAGCATCATGAACTCAGGTTTCTCCTTTAATCGGCCCCCTACTCGGCAATCCACTAACAGGCTTACAAACATGACCAGCAACAACTTCCCTCTACCCCCCACTTCAGCTTTTACCAGTAGATTTGGGTAACAACAGCAACAGAAGCAGCAACTGACACAGCTTCAGGCCAATACTTTCCAGCCCATTTCTACAAATTCTCCTCTATCCGCCCGCGATACCTTCTACTCCCCCGCCGACCCGGTCAACCTGACTCTATATCCCTCATTTACCATAGGTCTATCCTGTAATGAAGTCATCCGACACGATGGGTTTGCTTACAACACCTCAGAGATTCACTTGATGGCTTCCAAGATTGCTGCCTGTCGAGAGTGCAAAGAGTTACCCTACACGTTTAGCCCGTTGACTGACCCCCGAATCATCATCGAAGAGTAGGGGATTCTCTAGGTTTTGTGGCTGGCTCGTGGTGATCCCACTAAAAAGCCAACCGAAAAGTACGAAAAACTGCGGATGGAGATTACGAAATTGTTCCATGAAAAAGACACTACTAGGTCTAATGAGGCAGCCCGGCAGATTGCGAGGCAACGAATCGACTTTGTTCTTAGGACGGCAGCTAAGGAGAATATGGAACTGGAAGAGGCACTGAAAGCCTCTAGGTTGCCAAAGGAAAATGAGAAGCCTGAAGTGCCTAATGACAAGTGGATGGCGGACGAGATAAAGAAGTATGAGAAACAAGAAGCCATTCGTGCTGCTGTAAAGCGTCGGAGCCAATAGACACAGAAAAACCCGCATCATTCGCGAACAGCTTCGGGAAGTTCTCAAAAGCTCGCACCTAGTCCTATGCCCTACAACCCTGGCATGGAAACCCCTCAGTCGGGGCAGTTCTTCCCGGGGATAATGCAGACCCCGGGGCAATATGGAGGGTTAGCGGGTCTTTCATCGTTCCCGTCAATGATGTCGCTGTCTTCGTCAATGTCGATGCTCCCGGCTAAGCCAGCCATGTCCCATCTGCCAACGATGAATCATATAGGCTTTGGCATGGAATTATTGGGACACTCAATACCACAGATGCCATTTCATAATATCTCGGGTGCCATGCCGGGGCCGCCGGGATCTACCGGTAGAGGATATGCCTCTTTAGGTCTACAGGTTATTTCACCGATTCGGGATACTGTTCAAGAAGCCATTGCACAGGCTGTGGGGCCAATTTTATGTGATATAGATACATTTCTCAAAAATTGGAAGGTTAGAATGGGAGATTTCGGAAAAGGCACATGAGAGTATCCAGGCGTCAGAGGACAAATTGAGGGAGGTAATGAGGGCTTCCAAGAGCTTGATGGGGGGGATTTTGACGGTGGGAATACTGGAAAGAATGCTGACGCTAATGATCAGGTAGAATTTTTTGGGAGAAAGAATGATGAAGAGGATGAAGCGGTTGAGTGAACGGAAGATGCTTTCATAAGGGTTTGGGTATGAATTACATCTGATATTTAATGGGATAGATAACGACATTCATACATCCACATGATACGGAAGAGTAAGCTATATGTTTGGTAATCTGAATATCATAGGATTCTAATTCAAGGCCTCTTTTTTTTCTTTTTCATACAAGTATATTCTAGTGTTCTACAACACATCAGATCAACAAATCCTAATAGATCGCCTTCCGAAACCCTGCCAATGGATTGTTTCCCAGTGAATTTTTATCCACGGGAGTCTCCGATGTTGGAGTTCCGCCTGGGGGGTCGAGAGAATG
This sequence comes from Ambrosiella xylebori, assembly GCA_002778035.1. NCBI lineage: Eukaryota > Fungi > Ascomycota > Sordariomycetes > Microascales > Ceratocystidaceae > Ambrosiella > Ambrosiella xylebori. The sequence continues at coordinate 1,725,883 of PCDO01000004.1, forward strand.
GAAGTCATTTGGGTTGTTGAAGGGACAAATCAGAATGATGGGAAGAGATTGAATGAAATGGAATCTTAAGGAAGAAAGCGGTGGAGAACTTGATTGTCCTTACATTTCCGTTCAGATGCTTCGATTTCTGAAATGGCATTTTTTCAAGACATGCTGACAAAAAAATCATCATTACCATCACATCCGTAACCGACCAAGTCTCCACGGTTATTCATCACCAGAGACCCCGACAGAACCTGCTGGAAGCAGAGACGCAGAGCTATTTAATCTATTTATTTATGACATGATTATTTACGGGCCTGCAGAGTCTTCATGGTTTCCTGGACTAGATACACATAGATGTGGGGCTCGTAGAAGATTCTCCAATTTTCTGGAAGTGACGGCTGGTCGGCTTTGTTTATTGCGTGAAAATAAAGCCATAAAATGTCTAGAATCGCAAGAAATTTGCTGCACTCTATCAGTAAATCAACAAGTAAATGCAGTGCTTAATCATAGAAAACAACAAATTTTAAATATTGATAGGTGAAGAGAACTACATACGTATATAAAGAATAGGTTGGACGTTTTCTGTTTCTGTGAAGATAAACCCGCTACCAGAAACCCTAGCCTTTTTTTTCCTTTTTCCGCTGCCCGTGCATCCTGAACCTTCTCTACCCTTCTGTTTCCTCCCCTCCCTCCAGGCGCCTCCAGGTCTGCTCTGTGTACCACACCACGATATCTACAATTAGCTTCCTTCACTAATTTGAAATTTTTGGTTTTCTTTTCATTTGCTCTTTTCTTCCCTTCCCTTTTTTTATTGGCCAGTGAATACCCCTCTGTTTGTCGTTTTCTTTTTCTCTCTAGCATCACAAAAGTCACAATGCAGCGTGCTTTTTCTGCTCGTACTCGCCAGACGGCGCTGTCTTCAGTTGGTAGATTGTCGACCGTCAACCAGACTCGTTTTATTCACAAGGTAGGTTTGCATCGGTCGGCAGTTTTCTTGGGAAAGGCAGAGAATAATGGGATGGGATTTGTGGTGGTGATTGTGCTGCGGACTGAGTCAGTTGACAGCCGGGTGGTCGATGATCGCATAGAGATATCCTCGGCCGAGGATGTCATGATTTTTAGAAACCCAGAGTTGAGAATATTAACTGACAGATTTCTTTGCGTCAAATAGGAGCTCAAGTTCGGTGTTGAGGGCCGCGCTGCTCTTCTTACCGGTGTCGAGACTCTGGCTAAGGCCGTTGCTACCACTCTCGGCCCGAAGGGTCGCAACGTCTTGATAGAGTCCTCTTTCGGTTCTCCCAAGATCACTAAGGGTATGTCACCCTTTCTCACTCCAAAACCTTACCCTCAAAATCACATTCACTAAAAATTCTTTTCTGAACACAGATGGTGTGACCGTTGCCAAATCTATCACTCTCAAGGACAAGTTCGAGAACCTCGGTGCCAAGCTCCTCCAGGATGTCGCTGGCAAGACCAATGAGACTGCCGGTGATGGTACTACCACTGCCACCGTCCTTGCCCGCGCTATTTTCTCCGAGACTGTCAAGAATGTCGCCGCTGGCTGCAACCCTATGGATCTTCGCCGCGGTATTCAAGCTGCAGTCAACGCCGTCGTCGAGTTCCTCTACAAGAACAGGCGCGATGTTACCACCTCTGCCGAGGTTGCTCAGGTTGCCACCATATCTGCCAATGGTGATACTCACGTCGGTAAGATGATTGCCTCCGCCATGGAAAAGGTCGGCAAGGAGGGTGTCATCACCGTCAAGGAGGGCAAGACCTTAAGCGATGAGCTCGAGGTCACTGAGGGTATGCGCTTCGACCGTGGTTTTGTCTCTCCCTACTTCATCACCGATGCCAAGTCTCAGAAAGTCGAGTTTGAGAAGCCCCTGATCCTGCTCTCCGAGAAGAAGATCTCTGCTGTCCAGGACATCATCCCCGCTCTTGAAGCTTCCACCCAGCAACGCCGTCCCCTAGTCATCATCGCTGAGGACATTGACGGCGAAGCTTTGGCCGTCTGCATTCTGAACAAACTTCGTGGTCAACTCCAGGTTGCCGCTGTCAAGGCTCCTGGCTTTGGTGACAACCGTAAGTCTATCCTGGGCGATCTCGGTGTTCTTACCAACGCCGTTGTCTTCTCTAACGAGCTCGACGTTAAGCTTGAGAAGCTTACTCCTGATATGTTGGGTTCTACTGGCTCTATTACTATCACTAAGGAGGACACTATTCTTTTGAATGGTGAGGGCTCTCGTGAGGCTATCACTGCTCGTTGCGAGCAGATCCGTGGCGTCATGGCTGATGCCACCACCTCTGAATATGAGAAGGAGAAGCTCCAGGAGCGTCTTGCCAAGCTTTCTGGTGGTGTTGCCGTCATCAAGGTCGGTGGTGCCTCTGAGGTCGAGGTTGGTGAAAAGAAGGACCGTTTCGTCGATGCCCTGAACGCTACCCGCGCTGCTGTTGAGGAGGGTATCCTGCCCGGTGGTGGTACCGCCATGATCAAGGCTTCTGCTCTGGCCCTGAATGACATTAAGACTGCCAACTTTGATCAGCAGCTCGGTGTCTCTATCGTCAAGAATGCTATCACCCGCCCCGCCAAGACCATCATCGAGAACGCCGGTCTCGAGGGTTCCGTTGTCGTTGGCAAGATCGCTGATGAGTATGCCAAGGACTTCAACAAGGGCTTTGACTCCTCCAAGGGCGAGTATGTCGATATGATCCAGGCTGGTATCCTTGACCCCTTCAAAGTTGTCCGCACTGGTCTCATTGACGCCTCCGGTGTTGCCTCTCTTCTGGGAACTACCGAGGTCGCCATTGTCGATGCTCCCGAGGAGAAGGGTCCTCCTGCTGGTGGCATGGGCGGCATGGGCGGCATGATGTAAGGAGGCCTATCCAGTAGCCACTATTGTGTGATTTGGAATCTCGAGCGTTTCCCTTGTTTCTTGTCGATTGATTTTGTATCGGAGGGGTTTGATACTAGGACATTTCCATGTTGCTTTGTTTTCCTAGTTTCCTTGTTTGTTTAGCTTTTGCTTTTTGTTCAGCCTTTGCGGCTTGTTAGGGTCCTTTGGACTTGTGTACATTACTTCCATTTGATTTCCTACATCATCACCATATTTCTTTTCACGCCGACATATATCCCCATCCTCTTTTTTCCGCTTTTATGAGGATGAAATATGCCTCTTGTATCATAGAACATAGTATAAAACATCAAAATGAGTTATGGAAATTCAAGAATCTATGGTATGTTGTTGATAATTTGTGATTATGGGGTGTTGTAGGTGTAAGTCCTAGTGCTGTGTTACATGAAGTGCTAGGTATAAATGTGTGTTTGTAGGTCATGTGATTGCATACTTGGTCATAATCTCGAATGTCAGACTTTAGCTGGCCATTGTTACATAGATGACAGTAGTCAATGGACTTTCTTTTCTAGTAGCTATTATGAATCAGGTGGTCTACACTATCGTCAGAGCTGAAGACCGCTTGTTTCTTGGAAGTAGGGCCGTTTCACGGACTGGATGGCATCACGATTCAATTCAATAAAGGTTGTCGTGATTATGGTCATGACGTTGAAAGTTGACTTTTTTTTATCAGGAAGATGCATATGTTGATGCCTAGAGATCCAAGCATCTACTTAGTTATTAAAAGAAGAAGGGTAAAATGATGTATCATGAAAATCAAGATTGTTATTCGTAGAGGTTATATGGATTGCTTTGAATTGCGCCCCAATGTCTAATGGCCAGATAGCTGATGGACTGGTTAGGGGCACATACGGGAGGCGGAGGGGGGGCTTTGCTTTTTGTTATGTGTATATGTGGGTGGAGGGGTTTGGTTGACAGTCGCAGGCGGTTGGTTTGATGGTTTAATGGAGGGGATCGTGATCTGATTTTACTGAGGGGGGAAGTGGGAAGTGGGGTCGCCGGGGGGGGGGGGGGGGGAGGGGGTTAGCTTTGGCTATACGTGCTATTGAGCATCTTTCTATAGACCATTATTTCTAGCGATTCAATGGTACTATTAAACATTTATTTACGTAGAGTTACATGTTTTGTACTAAGTCTTTTGTTATCATCACAACCATCATAATTCGTTTCCTCAGTGAATCCTGTACAAGTCCTTGTATTGCCTGCCCGTCCGCCCCTGAAGATACAGATGACCCCTCTGTAGCAGCCCCCACTCAGCTTCCACAACTCCCTCACCAACCCCTCCTCCCGACTGGCATAGCCCAGAATTGGACGTATGTATGAATGCAGCCAAATATTTATAATATTTATATATGTATGTACTATTACTGTTGAAACTAAATATAGCTGTGAATTTGAAGTATTACCTGCCTTCTAATTCTTTATTTGCATATTTAGTAGTAGTTATAGGTTTAGTGGGTGGATGCATGGCATGTATGGTGGGCTAGGTGTATGTTTAGATTCTCAGCAGTAGTAAATAGCGTAGCGCAGCTAAGATAATTGAGCAACCAAGGTACAACTTTCCTTCTTTCCTTTCTTTTTCTTCTTTTTCTTTTTCTTTTAGATTTCATACCTTTGTTTTCGACGCATTTGCATAAAGCCCTTTCTGTGAGGATTCTTTATATAAAAAAAAAGTCTTTTTGATTTTAATTTTCTTTTTTCCTGTCGGAGATTCCCTTGATTCAGATCTAAAAAAAAAAAATACAATTTCACAATGGTAAGTTGAGTGGTGGGGGTGAAGCTAAGCTGTGGGAAAGGGAGCTCTTTAAGGTGCGGTGTTTTGGTCGGAAGATGGAATCGCGGGATGGCGATGATGACGATGGGTGGGTTATTGTTTCTGTTGGGGAACTGCCTCAATGCTTGTATGCATTGTTGTAATGCTTTTTTTATTTCGAGCTGTTGTCGAACTAGGGCATCAAATGTTGTGTTAGATTGAAACTTCATCATGTAGCGCCTCATCGTCAGACGCCACATTCAATTAGGAGCTTTATGGGGCTCCAGTTCCGGCCCAATGGCTCTCCACAAAGATGCAATATGTGTGATCAAAGCTAACAATGACATTTTATTATCATGGTGTAGTCTCAGTCTGGGTATGTCTGCCATATTCACGTTTCCTTTCGAGTTTTTCTGTCCTTGGTTTCCGCATGATCGGTCGTCAATGTCTACGTTTGCCACTTTAGTTTCATCTTTCCCTCTATGATTCCGTCTGTCTGCACTGGTAATTTTCTTGGTTTCTACCTACGCACCCGAGTATATTCTTCTGATTTCCAAGCCATTGGTCTTGTTGGAGGTTTTGGGGTCGGCTAATTGTCAATCTCTTAAGACGAGGCTACATCGATTGCGCCAGGTTTCAGAGCTTGCGCTATATCTCGTGTGCCTCACATGGACCCCACCTTTCCCGCCAATGACGGTTGCCCGTTTCAAAAGAAAATGCAGTATTGCCGTCAACACAAATTGTCTTTGATCAAGCCTTTGATCATTTACGATGCTATTTTTTTTCTGTCATCCCGTCCGAACGTTTTGAACCCATAAACCTCAACATCTGTTCGTCCCCCGCCATAAAGCCTTCTGCCCCGCTTTTCTCCGCCATGAGAAGGTGGCCCGGGCTACCTTCTCTCAACATACTGCATATATTCAAGACCCCCTTCACACATTTGGTTCCTGATAGACAGACAAAAATGTCTTCTTATTCTGGACCCTCTTTATCATTATCCACTACGAGGAATTGCCAGCAATATCTTGGGACTTGGGCGCAACAGTCCTCAAAGGTTGCGGTCTATCGGCACATCAAGCATGCTTGCATGGTGCAGAACTACCTTTCCTATATCAGCCGTGGCCTCTCTTCATAACCCCTCATGATCTCTATGTGCCAGTTTCTTTTTGCTTGCGCGCAGCGTGATTGATGAGGGGCTGATGGCGAAGGCCTTGCTCTACATCAAGGTTTCAGGGCGCTGGGTTTTTATGGCAGAAATAACTATAGGATCAGTTGAAGGGAAGACCTTTGTCGTAAAGCCGGCTGTCATGCAGCATGCGGACATGGGGCCTGTGCCATGTCATGCAATGCGGGACAAAGGGAGCTGCAGCTCGAGTATACTTGACTCGATGTGTACGCATCAAAATGAATGGCGTTAACAAAATGATACTGGGACAACATGATATCACTCGAACACAACTACCCCACCATCAGCGTAGTAACTGATAGCTAACCCTTGACCTTCTCACAGTGCTTCGGTCGCGCAGGATTGCATTACTGCTTACAATGAACTTAAGCTCAGCAAGAAGTACAAGTTTATCATCTACAAATTGTCTGATGACAACAAGCAGATTGTTATTGATGAGGCTTCTCCTGAGGCTGACTACGATGTTTTCCGTGAGAAGCTGATCAACGCCACCACCAAGTCCAAGAGCGTACGTAAAATTGCAGACGAGCAGTTTTGTCGACATCATGTCCCGGTCACTAACAGTTTTCTTCTTTATGCTACAGGGCGCTGTTGGTAAGGGTCCCCGTTACGCTGTCTACGATTTCCAGTACACTCTGGCCTCTGGTGAGGGTGAGCGCAACAAGCTCGCCTTCATCGCCTGGTCTCCCGATGATGCTGGTGTCATGGTAAGATACATCCTACTTGAAACCAAGACAACGCCGTGACCATGTCTATTTGCTAACACATAATCACGTTTTCTAGGCCAAGATGGTCTACGCCTCCTCTAAGGAGGCCCTTAAGCGTGCCTTGACTGGTATCGCCGTCGAGCTTCAGGCCAACGACTCCGACGACATCGAGTACGACCAGATTATCAAGACTGTCAGCAAGGGCAAGGCCTAAACGGTAATTTCTAGTTGCTACTTTTTCACTATCCTTTTCTTAATATCTTCCCACTTTTTTTTCAACCACTATCTAGTGATGATGAGGAACATGACCTGTATATTCGACCACCGTAGAAAGAGACTATTTGTGTCCTAGATGACAACCCTGATATTGTTCTTGTCGGAGAATGTGATTGATATGATTCCCTAATGAAGATTCCAGAATCATTATGATTATTGTACTAAGTACTTGATAAAATCGTAACATCATGTCTCACTGCTCGGCCTCATATGCTGTTCTGAAGATACCAATAACGTCTTTGCTCACACTCTCACTACCCACCTTCTTTGAAACGAAAACCGCCAACTCCTTCCAAAACTCCTCTGTTCTCAACACCCTCTTCGCTTCCAACTCCCCATCTTTCCCTGCCGGCGGCGCCGCCGTCCCCACAACTGCCGCACCCCCCATGATCATTATTCCGAGCTCAACCTCCGCGACAGCCTCGTCCCCCAATAATTCCTTGAGTATCTTGGAGTCAACCACTGGCTTCTTGTTGTAGAGAATTTTGACTTTGGGAAGGGGTGTTTGCGTTTGCGTGGCGACTAGTGTGCGCAGGGAGCCAATGGAGGTCATAGGATCTTGAGAAGAGGCCATGAGGGTGAGAAGGGGGTTCCGGGGGGATTTAAGGATGACGTTGATGGTGGTAGAGGGGGAATAAGAGGTGGCTGCAGAGGATGCAGAGGGGCCGGCGGGGTTGGGGGATTTTTTGACCATAGGGGTAGACATTTTGGGCAAGGTGAACTAGTGGGGGTTAGTTTGAGGACATCAAGTGAACGAAATAGATGGGGGAAGACTTACGGCGGGACGGGCGGGGAAGCGACGGGGGTCCTCAACGTGGTCGGGTGCGACGGTGATGGGGAGGGTAACGAGGTGGCTCAGAAATTCCTGAGCATAAGCGATTTGAGTAGCCATTGTGAAGAAAGTCTAAATGTATTTGTCAATGAAGAGTAGGTGAAGGTAAACAAACCCGCGATTTTTGAGTGCGATTGAGATTGAGTGTGTATAGCGTTAAATACTGTTGTGCTACTATCGTGGCGTTGTCCCCTCTCTCTTTGCGAACATTATGTCAGGTTCCTGACATTTGTCCCATTTCAGTTAGCCCCCCCGCCCTAGCTCCTAGCTCCTATCCAAGAAGCTTCTGGGCAGGGTTTCTATGTTTAGGGTCTTATCAGCACGTGTGAACAAGGGTTTATGGACTTCAATTGCTTATCGCCATCCTACAGAAAAAAAAAGTTTCGGCGCCTGTCCTAGCAAGTGTTTTTGTAGTAGAAGCCATTTTCCCACCACTGCCAACGCTGCTCAGAAAACCTCGACACTACATCCGTTTTGCTTAAACGGTGTATCCAATTGAGCCCATCATCATATTCATTTTTAATCTTTCGTTTTGGCATTTGGCAAGCGCATTGGCTTCATTCATTTATACTTTCTCTTCTTAGTCTGAAAGTCTTAATACCTCCTCAACCACAACACACACAATAACCACCCCTCAACAACCTCAAAATGGGCGTTGGTCGCCGTATGGGCAAGAAGCAGGGCATTCCCGATGCCCTTCCTGAAGAGCACTTTGCCAAGCTCAAGCGCAAGGCCGGTCTCCCCGTCGATGAGCCCGAAGACGAACCCAAAAAGAAGCGCAGACGAGACGCCAAGCGCGAGAAGGCTGCTGCCGCCGTCAAGAAAGAGGCCGCTACTAAGCAGGAAGAAGCCCGCGAGAGCCGGACAGCCAAGAAGGCCAAGGAATTGAAGGAGAAGAAGAAGGCGCAGCAGAAGATGACTGATGAGGCTTTCCCGACTCCAGTTAAGTCAGTGTTCTCCAAGGATAAGAAGTCTAAGAAGAGCAAAAAGGTCTCGCTTGTTAAATCAGAGTCTGAAGATGAGGAAGATGACGAGGACATTGAGATGAACGATGAGTTTGACGAGGCCGAGCTTGAGGGTTCCGACAATGACGACGAGCCCGCAAAGCTCCGTGATGACTTCCTCAATTCAGACCCTGAAGACGACGTCTACGATTCTCAGGAAGACCAAGAGACCGGCCGCAATCTTGTTTTCTCCGAGGACGAGGACGAGGACGAGGAACTTCTCAACGTCGCCAACCTTGCCGTCGCCTCCCGGAAACTCGACGAGGAACGCGAACGTGAAGAGGAGGAAGCCGAGGCCGAGATGCACGACATGCAGACCAACATTGACGACGACGATCCTCCCAAGATCCTCCAGTCCGCCAATAACGACGATGATGACTTGGAGGATGAGGATCCGCTATACGCCAAGCCCAAAGCACTGCTAGCCCCCGATTTACAGATGCTCCGCACTCGCATGACCGAGACCATCCGCGTTCTGGATAATTTCACCCAGTTGGCCGAGCCCGGTCGCTCGCGGTCCGAGTACACCCAGCAGTTAGTCAAGGACATCTCAGCTTACTACGGATACTCTCAATTCCTTGCTGAGAAGCTCTTCAATCTGTTCCCTCCCCGGGAGGCCTTTGCCTTCTTCGAAGCTAACGAAACGGCCCGCCCCGTCGTTATCCGCACCAATACCCTCCGTACCCATCGCCGCGATCTCGCCCAAGCCCTCATCAACCGCGGTGTCACCCTCGAGCCCGTCGGCAAATGGAGCAAAGTTGGCCTGCAAATCTTCGAGTCCAACGTCCCCCTCGGTGCCACTCCCGAGTACCTCGCTGGCCATTACATCCTGCAGGCCGCCTCCTCTTTCCTTCCCTGTGTCGCCCTAGACCCCCAGGAGAACGAGCGCGTCCTCGATATGGCCGCTGCCCCCGGTGGTAAAACAACATATCTGGCTGCTCTCATGCGCAACACCGGCTTTGTCCTTGCTAATGATCCTAATAAGGCCCGTGCCAAGGCGCTGATTGGTAACGTTCACCGCCTCGGCTGCAAGAACGTTGTTGTCTGTAACCACGATGCCCGTGACTTCCCTAAGCCCCTCGGTGGCTTTGACCGCATCCTTCTTGATGCCCCGTGCTCCGGTACCGGTGTCATTGCCAAAGATCCCTCCATCAAGACCAACAAGACGGAACGTGATTTCCAGACGCTCCCGCACACGCAAAAACAGCTGTTGCTTGCCGCCATCGACTCCGTCAATCACGCTTCCAAGACGGGCGGATACATTGTGTATTCTACCTGTTCCGTGACGGTCGAAGAAAATGAACAAGTTGTCCAATACGCCCTCTCCCGGCGACCCAATGTACGCCTGGTTGAGACGGGCCTGGCCTTTGGCCGCGAGGGCTTCGCGTCAATTGGCGGCAAGGTTTTTGACCCGTCGCTAAAGCTGACCCGCCGGTACTACCCCCACACGTACAACGTCGACGGCTTCTTCGTTGCTAAGTTTCAAAAAGTAACCGCGACGCCTGCCAAAGCTTCCAAAGTAGAGCCGTTGGCGCCCAAGGACAAGGCACCAATTACCGACGAGGAGGGCAACGAGGTTGTCGTTGATGCGAACGGGTACGGGCTCAAGGTGCAGAAGGGGAAGAAGAACGAGGAAAATGACTTTGCGGACTTTGACGACAAGGAGGATGCCAAGATTATTGAGAAGGCGCGGAGGAATGCTATGCGGAGACGCGGGTTGGATCCGCGGGCGAATCCGCTGAAGAAGAGCCAAGCGGAGAAGGAACAGAGAGGTGGAAAAAAGACTGAAGATGTCACGAGCAAGTCTGAAAAGGGTAAGAAAAATAAAGCTTACGGGCGTGCTGTCCCTGTTGAGGAAAAAAAGAAGGACAAGGAGTCTGTAAAGAGTGGGAAGCCCAGTGGCAAAACCCGGAACAAGAAATAGGTGCTAGGTTGGCACAATGGGGGCTTTTAGTGGATATTTACTTTCTGTTGCATTAGTCAAGTTGGTTCTCATGTATTTTATGTATTTGTTTTCTGGACTTATATTATCATGTGCATTTGGTAATGGGTAGCGTTAGAATCAAAAAAGTCCGATTTTTCAAGAAAACAAGTTATTCAACAAATACATTGTGACAATCAGTCACATCACGCAATATATACAAGGTCCATTAAAAGAAGTAACAGTGAAAAAAAACAAATGGTATATCAAGAAATAAAATGTGGTATCTGTAAGAATCCAGAGTATTGTCATTGCTTCATCAATCATAAAAAAAGTACAAAAACGTAAATGCCAAAAATAGCAGTGAACAAGAAGCGAAGTAATTTTGGTAGCACAGCAACAAGATCGAGACGGTTGCACAAGAATTAATGTCTCGAGAAAGTAGGAAAGTGGGCCAAGTCGTAATCTGGTTAGTCCCACCTATCACAACAGGATAGCAAGAGGCCAGCCAGCCAAATCAAAAGGAATGATGAAAATCTAAAATGTGCACCTGTTCCCAGCCAGTCAAATAAAGTACACAAACGGAAATAACAAAGCCATCAGCCGAACAAATCAAATTTGATAATCGCCAACGACGAGGTCCCGCAATGTCCACCGCCAACTGTCATGGTCACGACGTTTACCCGCATCTATCCACTTCTCGCACTTCTTGCGCCATCTCTCTTCTTCCTCACGCTGACGACGGATGAACTCCGGACCAACGTCAAACTCCTCGCCGACAAGCCAATCATCTTTAGTGTCAGAAGTACGGCCACCGGATGTGGTCAAATCATTAGAGTCAGCCGTGTTGTCGGCCAGATCAGGAATGTCTTTGAATGGATCCTCATCCGAGTCATCGAAGCCGTCGCTCTCGATACTCTCCATGATATCGGTTTGCGAAGTAGTGGCAGAATAGAGATTGGAGGATGAAAGACGGCTCCGGGGACCACGTTGCTGATGATGGCTAATCTTCAACCAGCACATGTTCTGGGGGTCAAAGACCATACCTCCAACCACCTGAATACCCTTGGTAGCAGAGATGTTGGTAATCAAGGCTGGACGAGGCGTTGAGGCCGCATGTTCTCTATCCCGAGCGGCCAGCGCCGGCATAGTCAAAGCAGCAGGGGACGGCGAGGCACTCGGTGGCTCAAAAGCGGCCAAGGCACCATCGTTACCTTCCCAGCGATAGGTGTCGGGATTGTAGCACATTCCGTTGACAGCTAGGACACATGTCAGCATTTGTCCAATGCGGTACATGCACTTCTGACGCGCTGAGGGCGGCGACGACAGAGAATTCTTCTCATAACGGGAGTAGTACTCACTCTTGCTCTCCTTGGCGCCTCCCATGTTTGAAATAAGGTGAGGTTTTTGTTGCGTCTTACGAGACTTTCGGGAGCGGACAGGCGACGGCGCGCCCGGACTGAAGGTCGAACGGGATACCAACTGGGCCACGCGAGGGGCCGGAATCTGTGAGGTCGGGGTTCCGTGTGATGGAGCCCGTTGGGCAATAGAAGTTTCGCGGGCAATTCGGCTAGAGGCGGTATCGCGGGCAAATCGTGGTGTATAGCTCGTGCTGGTAGTAGAAGTTGTAGATGTGGGAGTGAATGGGGCCGGAGACGGCGTAGAATTGCTCTCTGGTTGGATATTGGCATACAGTTTACCGCGCAGAGCAGTCTTGGGCCCGGTAGTGACAGGAGCCTTAGTGAACTTTGCTTCGGCAGTAGCCGATGTGGGAAGATCATCGAAGGCGTCGAGTTCATGCCCATCGCCAAAGTGGCGAGTCTTGGGTTTGCTAAACTGTCTCCAAGTCCCATCAAGCGTCGCTTTTTCGTTCGCACGGTACCGACGCGGACTAGGCGAGCGGATACTGTTTCGAGAAGCGGTAGTACGGGACGTGGGCCGAGTGTCAAGTGACATCTCACCGGTATGTCTGCGAATAATACGTGGAGCAGGCTTCGCAAGGTTCTGTGAAGCGGGGGCCGCTGCAGAGGTCTTACGGACACCAAAGGTGGCCGAAGTAGGAGTCGAGTTGTCAGAACTTGCCGGAGTTCTTGGGCGGAGAAGGGAACTAGGGCGACTGCTAAAGGACGATCGGCTAGGCTCGGTACGCGAAGGAGGCCGGTTGAAAGTAGACGCAGAAGCAAGTGACTTGTCGGTCTGAGATCCTCTGAGGACAGGGAGAGATCTTTTCATGCGCAGCAACTGAGCATTGGTAGTGGTAGGCTCGCGAAGGTTAGAAGTGGAAGTTTTGATCCCAACTTCGCGGCGTCGACTGGCAGTTGAAGAAACGGATGATGTTGATGACTGCGTTGTGGTCGTGGCAACACTAGAAGTAGACGATTGATTTGAATGGCCCACTCTGCTAGGAGGGCGGCGATTGGTACGCTGTTGGATGGGCCCGCCACTCTCGGAAACGGGTTCCAGCAATGTCTGGGTGCTATGTCCGAGGCTGAGGCGAGGGAGCCGTGATTGTGATGTTTGATGGAGAATTGGCTTGTTAGTGAAGGTAATGGAAGCGGAAGTTTTGATAAGAGGCGAGACCTTTTCGCTCTCATTCTTGCGCTTGACATGCTTATGAACAGTCTTCTTGCGCGTGTCCAAGAGCGAGCCCTCGCCAATCTCGAGACCTGACAGAAAATCTTCCTGGTCCGGAGAGGGCGTTTTCAAAGGTGAATGGATAGGTGCAATTTGTCTGGTCTCAATGGATGCGGTCGGATCGGGCGAATGGCTCTTCCTACGGTTACCCAATGTCCTCAAACGACTCTCCAGATCCAAGATACCAGGCGGTAATTCAAGCCCGTCAAAATTATCGTCCTCGCTTTCAATCGTCATAGTGCTACCAACGCTAGGACTTAGAGCAGAAGCGGAAGAGCTGCGCGTAGAACGCATCTCCCGACGGGTTCCACCATAGCGGGTACCGAGACTACCACCGCCATCACCCCAGTCCAAATCGTCATTCTGTGACAAGGACGCTCGCGGAATGTCTCTATTCTTACTAAGAGTAAGCTTTCCATCAGAAGGTAGCTCAAGATCAGCTTCAAAGTCATCGTCAGCGGAGGCAATTGAGATGTGTGAGTTTATGTTGATGGGTTGCTGGGGCGTTGGAGGTGTAATGAGCGAGATGGGCTGGCGCTGAGTGCGTTTCGATATGTGTATCATCTCGCCGGCAAAGAAGTCGTCGTCATCCTCGTTGTCACGGAAGGCATCGAGGTTGATATGTCTAGGGCTCACTTCAGCTTCCGAATATGAAGAGAACTTGGGAGGAGTCTGTAAAGGGTTCTGGCCAAACATGCCGTTGTTTTGCTCAGATGCCATGGTGTTGACGGAGTCGCTAACATGCCTCAGTGTCTCGGGAAAGGCAGAAGCATCCTGCTGCTTGAGGCACAGCTTCTGACCTGCTTCTGGAAAGGCAAGATCGGCAGCCCAGTCGTCCTGCTCCACTTTCTTGATTTTACGACCACCAAGTCTCTTGATGGACCCACCCATCAAGGCCGAGGCCGGAACATTATCGGGCAGAGGGATTCCAAGGTTATGGGCAGCAGTAATAGCAGCTTCCATTGTCGATTTCTCGTCCTCTGGAAGTAATATATGGCGTTCCTCGCCGTTTAGTGACTCCCTTTCAGAGCGGAAGGAGATATGCGATGAATGTGAGTCGCGGCGGTGAGAGCTGACAGATGGTGATTGAGGCATTATGGGGCCGGTTGATTGGCGGCCTTGGAAGCTGATATCGTCATCCAGTAGGAAATCATCGTCATCCCAGTTTTCGATATCTGCAGAAGGCGAGAGGGACTCGCGACGTTTTAACCGCAAGGTTTCCATTGTATGAAAATTGTAGATGTGATGTTGATGAAGGAATGAATGGGTGATTATTGTTATCGGTAAAGGCGATAAGTTATTACCATGTCCCGTTGCTAAATTCCACTAGCCTATATCTGTGTCTACAGCTTTAATTTATTGATTGATTGGAACGTTATTTCGTCAGATGAACGGCTTGAATGTTGATGTTCGACGTTAGAGGCGGCTGGTTGGAATGTGGCCGCAGACGCGGCAAGTTGAAGCTAACAAGATAGAAATGGCGGAATGGGTATCAAATTGAAACGGAAAGGACCGGTAAAGAGATTCGTTAAGTTGTTAGAGGTGAGGAATTCGTTATCGTTAAGAGGTGGTTTGTTGGATATATCATGAGCTTTTGTGGCGTGGAGTAGATGCAGCAAAGACGGGCAAAAATGCGATGTGTAAAGAGTGACGGTAATAAAGAGCGTATAATTGGCAACTAAAGTGTGCGAATAACAAAACAAAAGGGATTATGCGACTTTTGTCGTTATCGCGAAAATAAATAAATAAATAAATAATGCCAGTAAACGAAAAACACTAGAATGAAGAAAAAAAGAACTGAAGCCAAAACTGACGATGAAAGAGGAGTCGTCGATTCGGGATGTTGCTAATGGATGGTATGAGCCAAGAGAATATATATGGAAAGACGAAAAGAAAAAAGAAAAAAGGAAATGATGATGCTTTTCAGGTGCGATTACCAGGTTTTACGGGGGAAGAGGTTCCTGCTGGTAATATGCGGTCCCTTTAGTGTTTGGTTACAGGGGAATAGAGGACAGGCAGCGCACTGGTTCCACGGTAATTGGTTGTGTGGACGGGGTGTATACTAGAGTGACATTCGACAAAGCAGAAAGCAAGAGCAATAGAACAGTTTGGTGGTAATGATTAAGGATAATATGAAAGCTAGAAGTCATGATTTGACCAAAGGAGGACAATATTGAACTGTACAAAAAGTTGACGATTGATTTCTTGTGAGTGGGCAGGAGGGCTGAAAGTGGACAAGGTAATTATCGTGAACAGGGGACATGAGGCCCTGTAACTAACAGTGAAAAGTGCCCTGAAGATAGATATGCGCCTGTCTCGTGGAGAAAGAATGGCGGGACTCTAACAAACACAGAAAAGATACATTTGAAATGTGTCTCTTTTTCAACACATTTTTTTGTCATCGGCTTACTGTAGCGTTTCCTTTTTCATCTTATTATATATATTCACACAGAAGAAAAAGAAAGAGGCTGAACTCATAACTAAAAAAAAATGCACAAAGGTGGCTGGACAATCTCTGCACAAAAAAATTTATAAGATTTCTTGTGCTAGTGTTTTACAACTTTTTGCCAGGATCATACATAAGCGAGGTTGACGTTTGACTCTGGAGAACGAATGCTTGTGAGATGACGTAAAGGTATTTTACTATGGCTATTGTGCTGCTAAATATATATTGATGGACTGTTTTGCAGTGATTCTATTGCATCATATGTAAAAAATACATAAGCTGGAAGAGTGTCGATAGTCGGAAAGTATCCGGATAATAATTATGGGGCAGCATATGGCGAGATGTTGAATAAAGCCAAGGGAGGAATCTACAGAGAAGGTATATATCCTAAAGGCAGACTATAGATTCAGTAGAATGCAGCACTCGTCTTTGTTAATTAATACAGTCTCAGTTCACAGATATATATAAAGTCATCTCCAAGCAAGATCACGTCCTCGATGTCACACAAAACCTGTACGTAATTCCGTTTCCATCAACCCAAATCAGCCTCTTTCCCCGCAACCGACAAACCAAGCTCCAAGCTCCGATGTTGACATATAAAGTAAATAAACATAAACCTCCCCAGCCCGCCCACTGAAACACCAACAAGAAAACGCATCTTAGCTTTCTCCACCAATGAAGAATCCTCCCCGCCGATACCTCGGTCGCATCGGGCAACGGCTCTCTGCGAAGCTGCCGAAAGCACATAGAATACAGGCGACGCAACGGCTATGCAGCAAGCAACCAAGTGCCAGTGCCCTCTTGCTCGGGTAATACACACGGACCATGTGGTCGGAGCGGCGGACGACAACACGACAATCGATAATAAAGAATGGGATCAGATGGTTTTGAAATATTTATTCAAATGTATCTATTATTTATGTCATTAAAACAATGACGATGATAAATAGATACCAGTGCGGTCGAGCTTAAGACGAAACAGTGAACACCAGGATTGAAAGGAGAGAGATATGTAACAGATACCGAGGGCCATCTCTGAATATTAAGGTATTAGAGGGGAGAATGTCCGTGGGTTAGTTATGTCACTGTCGGGGATTTGAATTTGGGAGGGAGAAGGGGGTCAAAGAGATGATGAAAGTGCTTGCAGCTATTGGTTCATTAGTATTGGTTCGTCGAGAGGAGAAGAGGAGGAAAGATGAAACAGCCGGGAATATGAAGGATTGTATTGATGGGATATCGGTCATTTACTTGATGAGATGTGATAATCTTTGCGGTAGCAGTTGGTAATCTTTGCCCTTAACTTGTTATGTAAATAGTCTTTCTTTTTGATACAATAAGTGCTCTACAGATGATGATGTGGAATTGGTACTCGAAAATGTTCAACAATATGACATTGCTGGCTAATGAACAAAAAGGGCAGAAATCTAGCCTTATTCTCCGGCCTAGTTGGCAAGAAAGGAAAACAAAAAACCAAAAAACATCCATATCTGGAAGCCGAAATGACTTACTGCTGCCAACCAACAACCAGGTTATGAAATGGGGTTGTGCCTGAAGATCATCATGATTTCGATCTCTTCCATGTTCAATCCCCCCGTTCTCCTTTCCCCAAGATAGGCGCCACATGAGGCGTTTGCATATTTATGTGTGGCATCCTATCAGGTACCCAAGGAGCTTGGACCAGCTTCTGCCTCAGTAATGAGGATATTGAATGGTAGCAGCATCAATATGTCAGCTAACTATCATGTCAACATTTCACCAATCTTTCATTGATCTTGATTCACCAGCTGTTGGTTGATGTTTTTCTGGTTACATTTTTAATAGCTATAATCCACGTCATATACATTAACCTTCACTCATCTGCACCAAAAAAAAAAGCAAAGAAGAAACATATGATCTCGCCTCATCTCCGCTCTCGATCCCTTGTCACTATATGAATACCAACCTCCTTCATCAACTTCCCCTCCCTTGTCCATTGTCCCTCGTCGACTCTCCGCTCCTTGTTTGAGCCTTGGATTAAATACAACCTGCAAACTGAAATTTGTGGGACAAACTTACATTGGGAGACTCCAACCATGGAATCCATCTTCCGGGTCCCATTAACCCAAAATCCAAAAGAATTCATTTTGCTGCAAGTTTATCAAGAAAAGCATAAAGACCCGTTGAGTCTCAAATTGGTTGCTACGGAAGGCGAGGCCGTTTACACAACTCAGGGTATGTAGTTACACCAGAAGTTCATTGTTACAATCTGATATGGCCAATTTTATTAACCCTAACCATAGTGACCCGCAGTGACTTGGAAAAAGCAAAATCGATTCAAAATAGTGTTACCAACAGCGAATGGGAAACTATCTTGGAGTCAATCTTTACTAAACAGTACGTCGACCATGTCAAACTAGTGGCCAAAGTGAAAAGTGGTGTCTTGGTAGATATCTTTGTGCAACGTTTTGCCGAGGATTTTTCAGTACGTTTAATCCTGCCTTCTCTTCATCTTCTCCATTTACAAAATATTTTCTTGTTTTTCCTTCCCATGCCCTCCTAATATCGAGTGGGGGTCTCTCCAACCCCCTCACTTCTACATCAAATTTAATTCTGCATTCCCCCACCCCTAGTCACCACATGGCATTCATATTCATTTCGCCGATTGTCACATCCCAAAACCAATGTCAACCCGGTTGATATCATGGGGTCCCTTGCTAACCCTATCGTGTATACAATGTAGACAACCTTGGGTGCAATTGTGCTGAAGCAACAGGATGATATCGATCCGAATATTGTAGATTGGTGTGGGACGGCGGCGGAGGAGGCTACGAAGTTGAGACAGTTGGTTAAGGAGAAGGATGACTGGAATTCTTTGTGTGCGATGAGGACGGAAAAGATGAAGATGCAGTTGGGCGAGTTGGCCAAAGCTAAAGAAAAAGATGAGGAGGTTTTGATGAGTAAGTTTCTAGCATTGTTGAATGAGAAGAAAGCGAGGATTCGGGAATTACAGAAGATGATAGACGAGCAGGAAAGGATTATTGAAGAGAGAGTGAAGGAGGTGAGGAGGGAATACGAGGAGAAAGACAAAGAAAGACTGGACAAGGCAGATGACGAGGAGGAAGACAACAAAAAAAAGAAAACGGCTAGAAAGCCGCGGGCGACGATATTGACCAGGGGACATGGACGCGGAAGAGGAGGAGAAAGAGCCGGCGTCGCGGTTAGAACTAGGAAGAGAAAAGCCGCTGTTGAAGCAGAGTCCGATTCAGACGGGTTCAAAAAAGTCAACGTCAACCAGGAACTATCCTCCGACGATGACGACGCTATGGCTACAGAGTCTGATGTGGGACGGGCGACCACTGGTGGAGAAGAAACTGCCGATGAAGACGGCAGGGCGGTTGGCAGTGAACCGGAGGATCTGGGAATTCCGATTCGAAAAGAAACGACGCAGAATATGGATGTGGATGAGGATGCTACGGAGTCGGAAGATGAGGAGAAAGGGAAAGAGGAGGAGGCATCGCCACCAGTGAGGGCATTACCGTTTGCGGCAAAGGATAATGAGAAGAAGAAAAGGGTGGATGAACTGAAGCCTCAGCCAAAAGAGGAGACTGACAAGATGGATACGGGGGATGTCACAGAGATCGAGGATGACGATGACGATGAGTTGTGATTTTTATTATTGAATCATGGCTGGTTACAATACATTTATATATCCGAAAATTTAATGCAATCTACCGGCGATCGTCGGCCGCAAATATATCTTCCCAGAAAGCCCAGTAACGGACCGTCTTCCTGGCCTCTGAAATTTCCTTCACCTCATCCTCCGTCAACTTAAACCTATGAAACTTTTCTAGATACCCCTTAAGCCTCTCTTTCTTCACACTCGCGGTCAACATCAACTCCATGATCTATGACTCACCGTAATCCCACCTCCGATGCCGAAACCCCTATACTTGCCCACCGGTCGTTCCCAAATCTCCTTGACCGGGTTCCCACCGGAGATCTTGGGCTGAGCGCGTCAGCGGGGTCAGCGGGCCATAGGCAACCGTGGCGATGTTGTGCGCGCGATGGAAAGAAAGCAGATCGCCGTATTGGAGGTAAGTGTGGAATTAAATCTGGTTGGTGACGGGGGGATGCGGGCAGTTTCAAGGACGGCTTCGAGGTCGGGTTGGAGGAAATTTCTGATGCTAATGGACTTGGCAAGGCCGAGGTCGACAAGCTGCTCGACTTCTTGCCATTTGGTCTGGTGGGGTTTCTTGTCGCCCTTGGGGGAGAAAGGTTGATGAATGAGGTACAGGTTGACGTAGTCAGGGCCGAGCTTTTCAAGGGAGGTCTTGAAGATGGAGAGGGTGAGGGTTGGCTCGCTGGCGAGGAACTTGGTGGTGACGAAGAGGGAAGAGCACAAGAGGCCGGAAGCGGTAATGGCGGCATCGAGTTCGCGTTCGTTGCCGTCGAGGTGGGTATAGTTAAGGGTGATGGCGCGGGTAATTAGGGAGACGAGATTGTTGTCGAGGGGGGCAGGAGTTTCAATGTAGTAGGTGGTGCCGAGGCTGTAGCTAAGCTAGAAATGAAGTTCGCCAGTCCGTTTTGTGGGTTTTAATGTATATATTGATTTTTATTCTGTTGTATATTTTAAAATAGAAACTTACGGCGGGGATAGTCTTGTTGTTTAAGAGAGTGACAGGCTTCAGAGACATGATGTAAATATATATTTAATAGTTCGGCTTATAGAGGCTCTCTTTGTGTATAAGTCGAGATCAAGTAAGAAAAAGATCTGATAAGAAATCACATCGCTAGGGGACCCATTTTATAGACAGATAATCTATGGATCCTTTACTGACCGTTTAAATGACGGGTCAAATGAGGGGCGATGGTACAATTGGCGTCATTGAAAGGGCTCTTGCGTGCTTCTATAGAAATCATGTGAACAGCTGGAGCGGGACCGGAGGAGCTCCAAAAGATTAGCGACATCGTTAAAATATACATGTACCCAATTTTAAAGTAGATACTCTGGATGATGAATACAAAAAGAAAAAATGTCGATCAACAGTTGTGTTGATGAATACTCAATCTCCGATTCGGACGTTAGGTCGGTATCTATGAAGTCGCTTTGGAGATAGATATGTCCCGTCTGCCCCGCACGTACGCACACAAATATATATCCATCGGGATTCTATTCTATCCACTCATTGACAAGCAGCCCCACCCATGCCGGTAAATAAATCGAAATAAATTGCCATCAACTGATACAGGATACTCTATCCCCAAAGTTTTAAGTAATCATCTGGCGTTCCAACATTACCCAAATGACATCATCAACATCATCCCGTGTAGAATCTCAAAACTCCAATTCTGTCTATGCTTAGTCAGCTGAAATTCCTCTTTCCTCGCCAGCCTCTATAAAATAATGGAAACACCATGATCATCATAACATAGACTTGCCTTCCTCCAAGTTACAACCTCTTAATTATGCTTCTACGAAATCTTTCACAAATACCTAGACATTCGTCATCTTTGTCATCATTACCAAAACTACGACACTACGGCCATTGCTTCCCTGTTATAACGCAAATCCCAACTCTAAACACACTCCGTACAATGACGTCTACTCTTTCCCCACCACAGTCCATCGATGACATCCCGAAATCCTGGAACTTCACCTCTAAACTGCCCCCCGACCCCAAATATCCAACGCCCTATTCTTCCTACAACACCCCTCGCCACCATATCACCCCACGTATTCTCCAAAAAGCCCTCTTCACATACGTCTCTCCTGTCCCCTCCTGCGACACCCCGTCCCTCCTTTCCGTCTCAAAAGCTGCCCTTAAAACCCTCAACATCGACCCTGCCACTACAAGTTCCCCGTCCTTTCTCGCCACCGTTTCCGGCAACAAAATTCACGGCTGGGACCCCGAAAACCCCGACGGGAGCCCTGGGTACTCCTGGGCACAATGCTACGGCGGCTTCCAATTCGGCCAGTGGGCAGGCCAGCTCGGGGATGGACGGGCTATTTCCTTATTCGAGACGACGAATCCCGAGGGAACCCGCTATGAGGTGCAGCTCAAGGGTGCCGGGATCACACCATATTCACGTTTTGCCGACGGACGTGCGGTTGTCAGATCAAGCATCCGCGAGTATGTAGTCTCGGAATACCTGAATGCTATCGGCATCAAGACAACTCGTGCTCTAGCCCTCACGCTGCTTCCCGGCGTTGACGCGGCGCGGGAGACCCTAGAGCCGTGTGCTATTGTCACGCGGTTTGCCGAGACTTGGGTCCGATTGGGGACGCTGGATTTACCAAGAATTCGCCAGGATTTTGAGACGCTGCGGGTAATTGTCGAGTATGTGGCCATGGATGTGTTTGGCGGCTGGGACAAGTTGCCAGGGCGCCTTGAGGAGGCGGAGACTCCGTCAGCAAATCCGTTAGAGGAGCCAAGAACAGGAATCCCCATGGATACCATCGAAGGTCCAGAGGGTAAAGAGGAAAACCGTTTCGCCCGGCTCTATCGTGCCATTGTGCGCAAAAATTCCGAGGCCGTTGCTAGTTGGCAGGCTTATGGATTCCTTAACGGAGTCTTAAACACTGATAACACGTCCATCATCGGCTTGAGCATGGACTACGGCCCCTTTGCCTTTATGGACGTCTTTGACCCCATGTACACGTCGAACCACGATGACTTCACCGGGCGGTACGCCTATTGCCGACAGCCGACAATCATCTGGTGGAACCTTGTCCGCTGCGGCGAGGCGCTGGCCCACCTCATGGGTGCGGCCTCCCGCGTTGATGACAATAACATGAAGACGCGTGACGACTTTATTGCCGCCGAAGACCAAATTATCCCGCGAGCGGAAGCCCTCATTAGCCAAGCCAGTGAAGAATACAAAGCCGTCTTCACCGCTACGTACCGGCGGCTCCTACTGGCTCGTCTCGGCCTCAAGACGCCAGCCGAGGATGACGTCACCGAATTTCTTCCACAGGTTCTCAACTGTCTGAAGGAATGCAAGATGGACTTTCATCAGTTCTTCCGCCTGTTGAGCAGCGTTAAACTTTCCAAAGTGGGAAAGGACATGACAGCCGAGGCACTCCGTGACATCTTTGACATCCCGGCCCAGGCTCCGGGGGCCTCTGTTGATAAGTTGGTCAAATGGCTCGGGACATGGCAGGAGCGGGCGGCCGCTGATTGGCCCGGGGAGACGGGTGATATTGAGCGGGAAGTCGCCATGAAAAAGGTAAATCCCCACTTTGTTCCCCGTAGCTGGGTGTTGAACGAGGTCATCGACAAGGTTCAGAAGGAACAAGACAACGATGTCTTGAGACGGGTTATGCACATGGCGTTGAATCCTTTTGATGACGACTGGACGGGCAAGGAATTCAATGGTGAAGTGTATCAAGGTAACAAGGATGAGGAGCAAAGATGGTGCGGGCGAGTCCCTGTGCAAGACATCGGCATACAATGCAGCTGCAGCTCCTAAAACAGAATTAGATACCTTCTCGTGTGACATCAAGGACAAAAACACCAATGATTATGTAATCGTGATATATTATGGTGACTGGAACTGTGTTTATTGGCTTCTAGATATATAGAGGAGCAACCCACTGTAACTATTGGTTGAGCTGTTTGCTTCTCACTGGTCTGTGACTTGAAAAAAAGGCTGTAACTGTGATCCATCACTGGCCATTTGGCTAAGCATTATTTGACTGTTGATTTTCTTTCCATTGCGATGAGTCCTCCGACTGGTTCTGGCTGAACGTGTATCCCTTATTTCCAACATAAAATAAAATGTAAACAAAACAACCAAAAGAAAAAAGGAAAACAAGAAATATGGTTAGTAAACAAAAAAGGCAAACTTCTATCGTCTGACGCGTTCTTGGTCGCCGTCTGTTTCGGCTTCTGTTGCTGTTTTTGTGGACTGATGGATCCCGGACTTCACAGACTCAGACTACCCAATACTCGAAAGACTTCAGACACACCGCAATGGCTCTCAATGTAGACTGTTAGGCACTGTCACAGCACCTACACACCATATGCCACCTGGCCATGCGGCTTGTCATCATCCATACCCTGCGCCATAAAGTTCGTCCGGGGGTTACCCGTTTCCTTGGCCGCAGAGCACCGAGCCATGGTGGGGGAGCTCCGAGAAATCACATCAGTAAAGTAAAAGTTCGTGATAGGGTTTACTAACGGGGCCCCCGAAACCGGAGCGCCCCGGTTGGCATCAATAAGCTGCACCTTGCTAAGATTTGACACTGTTGTCGGCTCAACAATATCGTAGGCGAGAAGCGCAGGGCTGATCTCAGCCATACGCTCACGCAGAACCGCAAGATCATCGTAGGGAAGTGACACACCGAGGAATTCAGAGGCAGCGCGAATGATCTTCCAATCGGCACGAGAAGCACCAGGCAAAGACACGGCAGCACGAGTCATCTGCACACGGCCCTCAGTGTTGACATAGGTGGCCGACTTCTCAGTATAAGCAGCACCGGGAAGAATGATATCGGCGATGGCAGCGCCACGATCTCCGTGGTGGCCTTGGTATACGACAAAGGCATCCTTGGGTATATCGGCATCGGCAAAGTCATCAGCGCCAAGAAGCCAGACAAACTTGGGCTTGACAGCAGCAACGTCAGCAGACGGAGGGACAAAGCCAACCTCGTACGCCCCAGCACGAGAGGCCTCTCGCTGAAGAACATTGTACCCGTTCCATTCAGAAGTTAAGAAGTTAGACGCATGCTTTTCGACAAACTGGGCTACGGTCTCGTAGTAGGCTTTGGAATCAGGGTGATCAGTGACAGCAGATCCAATAATGATCATGGGATGCTTGGCATTTGCGAGCTTTGTGCCAAATTTACCAGACAAGACTTTTTTCAGAGCAGCTAGATCAGTGCCAAAATGCTCAAAGTCAAAAGTCGAGTCCCACTTTTCACCAACAACACCAACCTCCAGGTCAGACCGAAGCCATTGTTTCCGGATACGGGCATTGAGGACAGCAGCTTCGTGACGAGGGTTGCTACCAATGATGAGAATTATGTCAGCCTCCTCTATACCAGAAATTCCAGAGTTAAAGCTGTAGTTGCTACGAACATCGACGCCGTGAGCAACAGGCTTACGCCCGGCCTCAACGTCCAGTGCAACATTTTCGGAGCCGAGCTTGTTAACAAGGTCTTTCAATGCGACTAATGACTCAACTTCCACTAGCGAGCCCGCAATAGCCTTGAACTCGTTACCCTTGGGGGCAACCTGCTGATAGGCTGCAGCAATCTGGGTCAGAGCCTGTTCCCAATCAGTAGGCTCAAATTTGCCACCATGGCGCACCAAAGGAATAGTGAGACGCTGGGTCTTGAGCCCATCGCAAGCAAAACGGGATTTGTCATTGATCCACTCCTCATTGATATCATCGTTGAGACGAGGCAGGATACGCATCACTTCTAAACCGCGAGAATCGATGCGGACATTGGAGCCGAGACCATCATGAACATCAATCGACTCGGTGTGCTTCAATTCCCAAGGACGAGCCTTGAAAGCATACGGTTTCGAAGTGAGAGCACCAACAGGGCAAAGATCAATGACATTACCAGACAGCTCCGAGTCCAAATTCTTCTCAAGATAGGTACCAATCTGAATATCATTTCCTCTCCCAAAAGACCCCATTTCCGGAGCGCCGGCGATATCATTCGCAAACCGAACACAGCGAGTACAATGGATACAGCGGTTCATCGATGTCTTGATTAGCGGACCAATATTCTTGTCCTCAACTGCACGCTTGCCCGTAAGCTCATGGAACCGTCCACGATCAGCACCATACCGCATGCTTTGATCTTGTAGATCGCATTCTCCACCTTGATCACAGATAGGACAATCGAGCGGGTGGTTAGCGAGGAGGAACTCCATGATGCCCTCGCGGGCTTTGTGGGCGAGTGGTGAGTTAGTCTTGACAACCATCCCCGGGGCAACAGGCCAAGCGCATGAAGCGATAGGTTTGGGGGCGCGTTCGACTTCAACAAGGCACATGCGACAATTTCCGGCAATAGCAAGTTTCCTGTTGATAATAACGACAACGATGGTTAGGACGATGATCATCGATTGGTGACTCAGTGATATATGTGATGTCATAGGTCGGATCAGGGATTGTGTCTTACTCGTGGTAGCAATATCTGGGGTATTGTTAGCAGATGCTGTATCCTAGTCCGGGACCCATCGGACCCGATCGCTAGCTCTTCCTACGTACCTAGGCACCGTAGATCCGGCTTTCTCACAAGCCTGAATAAGCGAAGAACCGGCTATAAACCCCTGTTAATACATACTATGACCATTCTTATTATCCAGTGGCACCGGCCCATTCACCAATGGCTTACCTTCGATCGATATCTTCTTGCCGTCTACACAAACATAGCAATCCTGATTAGCGAGAATTCAACGTAGGGCAAAGGAATGACATACCAATCGTCAATTCCACCTCCACCTTCCGCATCCCCGTCGTCGAAAACGCTCTGCTAATCCTGACAACCCCAAACCTCCCTGTCCCCTTCAATGCCGACCTTCCCAATGCTTGCCGCAACATCACTAATCAAATCAAAGAACAAAGTCAAAAAAAGAGGGGCGCCGTAACCAACAATCCACTCCGGACAAAGCAGCCCAACAAGTAGGATGAAGATGAATACAGATAAGAAAGAGTTCAATAGACTTTAGGAGTAAGCGCCCTTAGGTGTAGATGCGAAAGATTGTCGGCAGTGACGTAAGAGCTGTCGCTGTCGTTGGTTAATCTCGATATCGTAAGACGTAGGACGCTATCCCAAACTCTCTCCTCATCTGTACCTGGCGACAGGGATCTTCTTAGCAGTGGACTAAGCTTAACTAACATGGGAATAAATGATCAATTCAATTGTGGGTGTTTTGATTGGCTTACTCCAAATCAGAGAAGCAGTTTGTGCCTCAGGTGTCAAGCTTCGAGGTTATGGGCTTCGCATTGTTATCTTCAATTCTTAACCCTCGGCACGTGATACTATTATGACTAATCAATGATGATTAGTCAAACCCGCTTTCTCAGTCGATGCAGTTTTTATACGCGCCACAGCCAACGATATTTTAAGATTTTCTTTTTCCTTTTACTTTTCCTTTTCATTGTACCATGGGCACATTATTGTGGGAGTACTTGCAGCGACTTTGGTTGATATTCGTTTCAACTATCGACGTTCCGTCAGGTCCTTCTCTATCTTTTGTCCAAGAGGAAGATAATTGACTCCGATTATGGAAGCGTGGGAGACAACTTGCAAAGAAACTCTATGACCAACGCCTCTTACCGCCGGTAGTTACAAACTATCATTTCGAATTGTAGTTATCATGTTGTGGTAATACGTATAATAAGCAGGTCGCTCAACCCGCCAATGAGACTAGATGAAAATTACGTGCTTGATGGGTATCATGCTGTGTAGATAAAAGCGTGGAGGACTGGTTCCTCAGCCGATGCAGACATCGGATAATGGTCGCGAATCTCACCGGTTATATTAATTACGGGCCCCGGATCCCGAGTCTGATGTACAGCGTCTAGCATTTCCACATCTTTACTCTCAACCTCCTCTTAGCCTTCTTTCTCCTGCGCCTGAATGTCTATTTGCATGACCTCCATATTTTGCGCCTCTGCCCTCGCCCCCTTTTCCTCGTGATACCTGCGGTTAGTGAAGTTTACTAATCATACAAACCCTAAATCATTCAATCTCCATTCCAATTCCAATTCCTGTAAAACCCTACTGTACCTTCCTAGTTAAGTGACATGTGATATTAGAGATGATTAAGCACATGACATAATCAACTCGTAATGTTGGTATTATTATGTACAGATGTCTAATCGACTACCACGACGCTCATCGTGATGGGACAATGTTGCGGATGTATTCTCTCCCTAGTCGCAAGATTCCTCTCACAAGATCCTCAAATCGTCTATCTCCCCTTTTCCTCATCCAAAGCAACACAATGAACAATACCACTATATCTGTTGCAACATGCTTTGCTACCTTCCAGGTTAACCATTCCACCCATGCTCGCACTGTCATTGCTTGACGCACCCGCCATTCTCGAGCGGTTGAAATCTGCTCTCGTAGAGCGACAACCTCTGTGGATAGCATGACTATCGCACGCTCTACCCTCCGAGTCCATCTTCCGCTTAACGCCGAGGAGTCAGTTCCTTCCTGTTCATCAAATTCATCCTCCAGCGCCAGTTGTCTTTCAGATCGGCGTTCAGCTTCATCAGCTTCGCTCATTGGTCTAAGGACCTTCAATGGGCTGGGCTTTGCAGATTCGAGTGCGCCGTTCTCGTCGTCGGGAGCAGGTAGTAATTGGTGACTGTCGTGGAAAGGCGTTGAATCGGTGATGCTCGAAACATTGTTGTTTTTGATCTGGTCCCAAACAAACTCAAGTTCAGAAAGTAATGCTTTCCCAGCTCTGTTTCCGTATTAGCATCTTATATCGTACGCAATAGTTGTCCCATCATCTGAACTCACGGTGTCGTCGCATAGGTATTGAAGATCTCCACCAAAGTCTCAACATATCTACGCTTCGCTTCGGTTCGAGATAACCCTCTTTGAGAATACCAAGAATCCCATTTTCCTTGTTCGCGCTTCAATTCTTCTTGGGTGATACCGACAGCCTGACTTGGTCTCAACATGACCCCTTCGACATCCCCTTCCATGGCCTGTTTATACAATCCATATAATCGCAATCGCTCACTAACTGGCGGTTTCGTTGAGCCCGTCTTGGGCATTTGTTTTAGAGCGCTGAGCGCATGACTAAAAACTCGATCTAGAGCGTAGGAGACCATTAATCAATAACCGCATTGTTTTTTTGTTTGTAAAAAACACACCTATTGAGTCCGCCATTGTTATAGGATGAAGGCGGGGGAATTTCTAGCTTACGGGGCAATAGCTATATATTAAAGTCGCCGCTATCTACGCCACCATAGCTCCGAAGGGACACAAGTCCCGAGCAGGAGTGGACAATATGCGCAAGTGGATGTAAGCTGCGGCGTTCCTTAGTTGATGTCGCAAGGTGTTTGGCGGCTTTTTTTGGAGAAGAGTAATTTGAGTTGGTAATATGCTGCGCTGAGGCAAAGTATTTTGTTGATTCAGGTGTCAAATTCTGAGTCTAAGGGTGACAATTTGATTGGTGAATGGATGGTTGTCAATGGTGGTTCTTGGTTGAAAAACCATTACAAGCTGTTGAGTAGCCTAAATTGAAATGATCAGAATGGTGAGTGTCTTCGATGGTGTAGCTGCCCAATTATGGATTGGTGTGTCTATGATCGCGTACACAATATGCCGGGAAAATGAATTGATGTCTGAAAACAGAGATATGTGAGATCAAATTTTTGTGTGAAAATGTGAGTTGCTGGCTTGATGAATTCAGAAAAATCATAGACAATTCACAAAGTACTGAAGTTTAGGATTCATGCATCTTGCATTGCGAGGTCTCCTGGAATTTACATTTTCTGCCGCGGTCTGAACCACCAGTTGAAGACATGGGTCAGTATCAATGTCTAACGGTAGGGTTATGATAAAAACCGCAAATCCTGGTCGACAATTTTGATGTGAATTATCAGATTAAGGAAAATTGTTCTATGTCTATGCTTTAGATACAAACCATTTATTGAGCGGTCCGACCTGCCGCTTCCTCATCACCTGGGTTGACAGAAGCCTTGGCCTCCAAGTAAGCCCTCTTTTTGTTGTGATATTGCTTCATCAACTTGGTGCTCTCGAGAGCCTGCAAAGCCGCCTTTTGCCCGGCCTCTTTCTTAGATAATGCTGTAGCCATCCCTAGCATCTTCTCGGTTTCACCCCAGCCAGTAAGGCAGACAGCCACAGAAAAGAGGGGGAGGTTAGTGCCTTTATCCTTCTTCTTGCACGGGAGGTCCTTATACTGCAATGTGACACCTGGGACCTGGATGTGGACAGCCAATCGGGTCTTGGCGTTGATCTTGGAGTCAATACCGATTTCCCCGAGCTCCGAAACACCACCCATCACTCCAGGATGTTTTTCCAAATCCTTGATGTTCTTCTCCAGAGTTCGAGCCCAGAGCTGCTTCAACCACTGAGACACACGGGAAACACCATACTCGGGATTTGACAGCACTACAGCTGCTACAAAGGCCTCAAACATATCTCCTTGCACCTTGATAGTCTCTTTATCGGTTTCCGGAACTTTAGATTGAGTCGCTCGTTGGCGCTCTACTGGGACACGAGCCCACTGGCCCATATTGTACTGGCGGAAATAGCCAGCCAATGTAGCATTCTTGACTAAAGACTCACGAACCTGGGCACATCGGCCAGTGGGCATACTGCCAAAGGTTTGGAAGATGAATGCAGTCGAAAGGATGTAGAGGTAGGCATCCCCAAGCCATTCCAGACGTTCATAAGAGAGGTTCTTGCCGTTGAATACAAGTGCTGAGTGGGTAAACGCTGCCGTTTTCAAATCTTCATTTACAATGGGCAAAGGAGGGAGCTCGGGTACAATATCGGAGGAGCTCCAGCTAGTAGTGAGGTAGAACCAAGGAGCCTCGGCACCCTTGGTGGGACTAGACTCGGTAGATGCAGATGCCAAAGTCGAATTCGACGCAGGAGCAATAGGCGTGGCAGCAGGAGCTTGAACAGCAACAGGGACGACCACATCCGTCTTCACAGGTGCCTCTGTCTCCTTAGCATCTTTAGTTTCTTGCATAATGGAGGAATTGGGATTAGGTTCCGAAGACTAAATGAAATTGATTAGCCAAATGAAGCATTACTTGTGTCACCAGAAGCTATACCTCAGCTCCAGCGGCCTTGGAAGACTTGGCCAAAGTTTGTAATAATGGTAATAACTGGTGTGTCAAGTTGATAAAACGTTTTTCCAGCTTGCGTTTCTTTGTATCGCCCTTCAGCGCTTGCAGAAGCTCGATGATCTCATCGGCGTTATCAAGAATAAGACTTAAAGCCTCTTTGGCTTCTTCCTTTACTCTTTTGTAAATGACATGCGACTCGAAACCGCCGTCGGCCGTCTCGTCTCGTGTCCGTTTTGACATGCTGTAAATATGTGGTTGTCTGCGTGGGGTTTAACTGCACTGCTAAGAAATGCGCGTGAGAGCCTACCAAATATAATGAAAGGTTTCGCGACTAGAAATTTTGAATTTTTGCTGCCACAAGTGGAATCGTTGTTACGCTTTGCGTTAGAATCCATTGCGACAGCGCCACACGAAAAGTGGCGCTCCAAGGATGCCTTGTGCTCCACCAACAACAAACATCATGATGTCGGATGTCACTTTTTGGTTGAAATTAGCGATTGAGTCGTCGGATTGACCCCACCAGATATGCTAAAATGAGTGTTCCCCGCGCAAGATTATTGAATCTGATAAAGGTATAGTTTTTTTTTGCATATATTTCGATACCAAATATATGACTGATTCCTTCATAGGCCAGATGCGAGGTCTTCTCTACTGTTTACAACCCAGAGAATCTCCGCCTCGGTAACAAAATTCTCCGGCAGCGCCTCCGTGGCCCTGCTTTAGTCGACTACTATCCTCGTAAGGAGGCGACTATCAAGGACCTTCGCCGCATGTTCGGTCCTCACATCTATGCCTGGGACCAAAAGGAATTGGACCGCTTGGAGAGTCTCGACGGGTGGGTGAATCCGATGTAGCGATTGTATCCGTATCATCATTATATCGCTAACCATTGTTAATAGTCTCCACTCTCGTGGAAAGGGTGCTCCCAAGAAAAAGCGTGCCCCTCCTAGTACGTATCTTGCTAACAAGTGGCTGCATTATTTCGAGTACATCATTGCTAACTTACTTTCCAGCTGCTGCCGAACTTAAGAAGAAGAAACGGTAAACTATTGGTCATTGTGTCTTTGTATTATATTAAATATCATTTGGATTGGAGTTTTGCATTTCTCACTATCATCGTACTTCATCTGCCGCCGGACCTGGAGATTATGTTGGGCAGGATTTGTCTGGTAACATAGTCATCTCAGGATCGGGGGACTAGGAAAGTGGGTAGCTACGCTGTGAAAGTACTAATTAGTAAGCCTCAAATTAGCATATTATCATGTTCGTATGCTATTGCCCTTAATCCCATTTATATGTTGAATTTCTGGAGTTGATAGTCCGTCAATTGGTTCTTGGTGTCGCACACTTGATAACTTCACTTGTCGGACCTGCTGTTCTAGTTTACTGCCAGTAGTTTACTTTCCTGTGCAACTGAGTGATTGAAACTGTTCAACTTGACGGCAGGCAGCGCAAGTTTTTGCCTTTCCAGAAAACCCAAGTATTGTCAGGCATCTGGCTACAGCTAAAGGCATCTCACCCAGGTTTCCCATCTCCAAACGATTTGTCTTTTTGCCATATTAACACTCAACCAAATTCCACCATCTACCTTGTTTATTGAGAGACTATCTTCATTATCACTACAATGGAGAACATTTCCTTAAAGTCTTTGACACCACCTGAAAAGATTCATCTCTCTGTTGTCATTTCGCCGGCATCTAAGCGGCTCCGTCACCCATCGTGTTCCGTCCAAGAAGGTAAGACCAACGCATCATCATTGCCGAAATCATTCATGTACAGAAATAAGCCATCATGTATTCATCATCTGGTGGTGCACCTGCCATCTGGTAGTTCTGTAGCCTAGTTCCATTTCAAGTGATGTTGCTGTCCTGACTCTATGGCAAGTAGGTCATTATGGGACCTTTGATTCTTTTGTCGTGTTGAACACTGTTCTATTCCATTGAGTTCTACGCACGCAACCCGGCCGACTTTTGGCCTACCCTGAATCATCAGGGCTTTGTCTCGTGACGAGTTGAGCTTCCAATAAAACCTAGTTAGTGCCGTTTTGTTTTGAGTTTTCTGTTTTCACACTTACCAGCCACCCATCTGATGAATTAGTGGATCGATGTTAATGTGGATGGTGATCTTTTGACTAAGGGTTACGTTGACGAGGAAGGTACTCCGGGTTCCCTCTACATGAATGCCACCAAACTAGGGCTTTTCTCAGTTCCGGCCCTCTGTTACCCTGTCTGCAGTCATCTACGGATGTTTCGTGCGTTCTGGATCTCCACTTTGCCGGCTATAAGAGAGTGTCTTTTTCTTCAAGAAACATTGGCTCGACTCTTTTTTCTTTCTTTCGTACCAACGATATTCACTACCATTTATCGTCTGCCATTTCTCATCACGTTCATACCGTACCCTTTTTCTCTTGTTCTCGTCTATCAGATATCAAGTATTTTGATTCTGTTTTGTCCAAGATGCTTTCATACAACTCTCTCCGCACTTCTGCTGGCTCGCGTTCCTCCACTGCTCTTTCCGAGTTGGGTGAACGTAACAGTCCTTTCCGCACCAACACTCAGTCTTTTATATCTCGCTTCCATGACATGTCCATCAACAACTTCCCTCTCAACGTGAGCACCACTTCATATCTCGCTTTTCAATAACTACTAGTGCGGTTTCTTCTTTTGTTCCAACACTAACTGCCATGATGTCACAGGACTCTCCTCAACCTTTCCCTCCTGCTCCAGCTCGTACCAACAATCTAGGTTCTGTAAGCGATTGGTTTCAGTTGCGTGAATGTGATGGTGTTTACCCAGTTCTATTATGTTAATGTCTTTGATTTCAAAGGACGACTTCACCATGCCTTCTGAGCGCCTCTCTCGTGTTTTTGCTCCGATTTCCGGCAATGCCACGGACGTCAATTGCAATGCGGAGAAGACATCCATCGACATGCTTCTTGCCAAACTGGATAATGAGCACAACACTACTGATACCAAGAAGCCCAACGTTGGTGTTATTGGCCAGCCTGCTCCCAACGACGAGTCAAACACAGGCCGCTCTTCTTCTAGCAACAGCGATGTATCTCAAGGGGGCTTTTCTCATGGATTAACTCAATCTTCTGACACCACGCAGCCTTCGCAGTCTGTTACTTCGCAGAGTTTTCCTCCTGGCCTTGGTCCTGTTTCCACTCAGAGCTCGACTATGGATGAAGTAGAGCAGCTCCGTCTCCAGCTTGCCGAAGCCCATCTTGCAATCTCAAACTTGCAGAAGCAGCAGCAATCATCTGTACCTAATCATGGGTTGACTCCTTTCCCTCCCCCCAGCTTTAACGAGTTGCCCAGCCGTGGTACTAATGCCATACCCCAACCCACTGACTGGAAGAATGCTTCCCTGGGGCCTGGGTTTTCCGGGGTTACCGGTCCGGCTCCCGGATTCCCGGCCCCTATTGACAACCAATGGGGACCTCGCCCAGACCAGTTCGGTCCTCTCTCTGATGGTTCTGCGTCTGGTATCGATGGCAACTCATCTGATTGGATGGCCACTCGAAACTTTCAACACTTTTCTGCTCCTCACATGCCGTTCCACACCATCCATGACTCAACTTACGGTTCTGGTTTTGCCAGTGGCCTTGGCTTTATGCCCGGGGACCGTACCACGCCGGAGCAGCAGATCGGTCGTGCTCTTCCCCGAAACCGGGATGTGTCTAACTCTGCAGATGGCAGAGTTTCTCGTGTTTCTCCCATCTCGGGCTCCCAGTATGACCCGTTTTCCCAAATGGGTGGCAACGGCTACATGGGAAGCTCGTCTTCGGGGTTTGGTCCGGAGTTCCCGCTCCAGGCCGGGTATGGCGGTTTCATGCCCAACGGGGCTCCGGACAACATACCCTATCTACACAACTCGGCGGCTCAGCCCCGCCTTAAGGTAAGGAATGACTTCTATTTTTCCTTTTTGCATGAATATTAAGTCGAAAATAAAGATAAACCTAGCTAACACTTCATATTTTCACTGGAAAGAACCGTGGTGAGATGCGCAAGCTCAACAACAACGAACAGATTAACTATCGCCGTTTGCTCGATCGTAATGTCACGTGCAACTAGAAGTTCATCGTTGATAAGATCATCCAACAGAATGACCAGCAAGCGTCCATCTTCCTTCAGCAGAAGCTCAAGATTGGCACTGCCAACCAGAAGTACAACATTGTCGAATCCATCATCGATCAGGCCTTCCACCTCATGGTCAACCGGTTTGGCAACTTTTTGGTTCAACGCTGCTTTGAGCATGGTACCCCTGAGCAGATGATCAAGATCGCGCAGACTATTCGTGGACGGACCTTGACACTGTCGATGGATCCCTTTGGTTGTCATGTCATCCAAAAAGCCTTTGACTGTGTGCCGGAGGATTACAAGGTGTTTATGGTCCGTGAACTCTTGTGCCGGATCCCAGAGACGGTAATCCACCGCTACGCCTGCCATGTTTGGCAGAAGCTGTTTGAGCTTCGGTGGTCGGGTGCTCCGCCTCAGATCATGTCGTATGTCAACGAGGCCTTGCGTGGCATGTGGCATGAGGTTGCTCTGGGCGAGACTAGCAGTCTGGTCGTCCAGAACATCTTCGAGAACTGTCTTGAGGAAGATAAGGTACGTGTTGGGCTAAGATCCTGGTGATGGGGTGTTTGTGAGTTGGGATCAAGCCGATACTAATATTCCGTGTTTGTGTAGCGCCCTTGCGTCGAAGAAGTACTTCTGAATATTGACCTCATTGCCCATGGTCAATTTGGAAACTGGTGCATCCAGCACATCTGTGAACACGGTGCTGAGCAGGACAAAAAGCGTGCTATCGACCACGTCATTGAGTGTGCTCCCGAGTACAGCACCGATCAGTTTGCCTCGAAGGTGGTTGAGAAATGCCTTAAAATTGGTGGGCCTGACTTTATCTCTCGGTACCTTGAGCGAGTGTGTGAAGGCCATCCTGGCCGTCCTCGTATCCCGCTCATTGATATTGCGAGTGATCAATACGGTAACTACCTAATCCAGTACATCCTGCTGAGCACTACTCCTCACTTCCGCGAAGCCGTCGCTGTCCACATCCGCAAACACATGGTCTCACTTCGTGGCTCCAAGTTTGGTTCTCGGGTCGGCATGATTTGTACCGACCCTGCT
The DNA here is from genome assembly GCA_002778035.1 of Ambrosiella xylebori. Classification (NCBI taxonomy): domain Eukaryota; kingdom Fungi; phylum Ascomycota; class Sordariomycetes; order Microascales; family Ceratocystidaceae; genus Ambrosiella; species Ambrosiella xylebori. Next base: position 1,761,458 of record PCDO01000004.1, read on the forward strand.
AGTGCCACTCGTCCTGGCCCTCCGATGGGCCCTTCTATGCACACACACCCGGCCCATGGACACGGTAGCAACCATGGCAGACACAATAATGTCAACAACCAGGTTGGTGGAGGGCGTTACACCAACAGTCTCTCCAACTTCCGTTAAAAAGTTGCATTGTCTGCTCTTCGCCATGCGTCCCTGGATGGGCGTCCACTGGTCTTTTCTTCTTGATCTGTCGTTGATTATCGTCCGACTTTGGTCTGTTGCTTGTCTTGAAAGCGGTGAACAGTAATCATCACAGTTTACATCATGTCTAGTCCTGTTCTTACTGTTGATTCAGTCATTTTATATGACCGAGTACCTCGTCCTGCTTGAATTTTATCTCAGTCTTGCCATTTTATGTTTTGTCTTTTATCTGCCACATCTCATATCTTTTTCTCTTATTTCTTGGTTCCTTTTTTCGTATCTCATTTCTTCTATCATTGAGTAATCTTTTCTTGACACATAGCGTGTCCATCTTTTCCAGTACTTTCTCAACTCTGCGTCTCTCAGGCAGGCAAGATTGACCACAATGTTGGCATTTTCAGGATCGTCTTTACGATCTTTTTTTGTTCTTGCTTGAGTTGTGTAATGAAACTATACAATCAGAAAAAAAAGACTTAGATTTTACTTTGTGTTGCTGAGATCCCATGATACATGGTTGAATCACGGCATTCAACTCACATATTCTGCCAGGTCTGTTGGGATGTCCTCGACATTTTATGGATTTTTATCCATCTTTTTCTATTTTCATCTGTTCATTCACAAACTTTTATATTTCATTTATCGTGATGGACTTGCAATTTTTGTACACAATGATGGGAGGATTTCATTTTGTTGGTTTCAGGGTTGTTGATGAGGAAGCGAAGCATATGCAAAGAGCAAGTCTAGACGACAAGACCCTTCAAGACAAAACTTGTGGGCATGCATAACATAAACTCAAATACTTATTGTAGAGTCCTTTCTCGATCACAAATACCGACAAAAAAAGTAGCCTTGAACAGCCGATTGTGTTGTGTCACAAAATGTGTTTTTTTGTGTTTTTTTTGTCTTCTTTTTTCTTCGTTTCATTATTGGTCAAATTGGAGAAGTGAAGTCAAGTGGAGCCCTTATATATTGTTTACCGATTGGAGGAAGGTAACAGCAAATAATATCTATGAACTAACCGTAAAAAAAAAGCATTCTAAGTACCGTATCATGGCCAATTCCACACAAGCAACTTCGCCTGAAGAAATATTCACAGCCTTTGACTCATATCCGTGGGCCGAAGACCCCAGATTCATCGTAAGAGTTATACTTATTACGTGTTACGATGTGCCAATAAACCCCCATTAACCACTAACCCCGTTCCAGACTTTGGTGAAGACCGTCGCAACTCGCGGAATGGCGGCCACGACGCCCGGCGTCATTTTGGCCATGCGCATTTCCTGGGCCAAGTCGGCACTGAAAATGAATATTGACAAGGCTGCCTACATTTCTTGGATCATTGAGAAGGACCCGGAGTATCCCGTGGTCGGAGGGCTGGATGGGCGGCTGGCGGCGACGTTGGGGACAGCGGCGGAGGAGGAAGTAAAGAGGGAGAAGGAGAAGGAAAAGGGGAAAGACAAAGAGAAAGAGAAAAGGGGAGATAAAGAGGCGGAGAATTTTGTGGTTGTAGATGAGAGATTGGAGTGGCAGAAGGCGGCGTCGATGGGTGAAGGTAAGGTGGAGAAGGGAGAAGGGCAGGGGCAGCCACCGGGGGCGATGGGGGAGTTGTTGAGATTTTTGCAAGAAGGGACGCCAGTGCCGGGGATCAGGGAAATTCCGGAGACGGTGGTTCGAGACAAGGTGAGTTTTTTTTATATAAATACAGATGTGGAGAGAGTTCATGTGTGGGTGTGCTAGAGTGAGCGGTGATGAAGGACGGACAGACGAGTGAATTGGGGGGCTGAGGCTTGGCAGGGCTTGGCTTGGTTTGCCGAGAAAAAAGCTATTTCGACACCTTGAGGATGTTGGTTTGGGGTGGATGCTTCATATACATGTATGGATATTGTTAACTCATTATACCGTTCTTTTTCTACAGAATGTTAAGCCGTTTGGCAGGAGGGTGGCGCCAAGGAAGCCGTGGGAACGCGGGGAACAAATTGGTGGAGAGGGGCAGAAGCGGAAGGAGGAGACGATCGATGCGGAGTTTCCATCGTTAGACGGGTGACGGGTGATGTGTTTCACCAACAGGGAGGGCTGCGGAATGACTAGGGTTGAGGTCTGAACGTTGGGATGCGGCGGCTGGCAACGTGGCATTGCGCAGTCAGAACTCGGTGACTGATATTGGCAACGCCGGATTCTGAGAAAGTGAATGGATAAGTCGGGATGATGTTTTAGCGGTGGATGAGTTGTTTTAGATCAGGCTGTGAGAAGAGTCAAAGTGAGGTTCAAGGGTTAAAGATTTCAAGTTCATGATGATGATCATAATTTACGGCAGTTGTTACCTCTAGTATTGACACAAATAAAGCAAATGTAACTGCTATAGAAGAGACTCAAGGCAAATGCCTTCTCAAACTATCAATTTTTGGAAGTGTGGTTTACAAAGATATTTTTGTTTCCTACAAATCTAAAAATACAAACCCCGACAAGTTCCTGACTAGCTCCCATCAATCTTACTCTTTAATTCCAGTACTTTGACCAAACTCAACATTACCATCATAATTCTTACACTGATGTTACAAGAAACACAACGGGATATTTATATCTTTTAGATATCTAGTTAATCAATCCCCAAACCGTACGAAATAGTTGACTAAACTAATGCATCCATACTGATTATTCTTGCTTGTTCATAATTTTGTGGTCTGTTCTGTAGGCAAAGTGAGATAACTTGTTAGAAGTGCCTTTTTTTGTGTATGCATGTATCTTTGAATATTGGATTATATTGCATCGCATCTTGGATTTTCTTTTCTTTTTGCAATAGTATCTTGCTATCTGTAAGTTCACTACCTGCCAAAGATAAAGACAAGAGAAGACCAATCGTGTATAGTTACCGCGTCCTTCGTCAGCCCTCTGCCCTGTAAATACAGTGACTTCAACCAATCCTGTCGTGCCGCTGACCTCAGCACCATCTGACAAGCCGCCATCAGCCTGAAAAAAAAGATCAAGCCACGATCTCTATATCTTGATCAATTGATATTTATTGTTGTACCTTTGCCTTTTTTGGGAGTAGCTTTGTTTTGCAACCGGTCGAAGCATCGCCGCCAAGATCATACCACAGATTCAACCACGAGCTTCAGAACTTTTCACCCCCCTCCCACCCCCCTCCTCTCTCACCCCTCCTCCTTCTCGTCTTGTTCTTTTTCTTCTCCCCACGCCCCCCTCGCCCTTCGATCTTCTTTCTGATTTTCCTGCTTCGACATCGTCCTAATGCATCAATCTATCACCCGGTCGGTGCGGACCCTACCTCGACACTCTTCGGTCTTCGCCCGGTGCTTTAAGAAGGAACCCCCATCCGTTTTTGGCACCATCAGCAGCCTGTTGTCCAACAAAACCCACAACTATACCTGCAATAATAGCATCACCACTACCTCGGCTGCCTTTTCTTCTTGTAGTTTGTCTCAGTCCTCCCCCCGCCAGCCACACCCACCTGCTCCTGCCTCGACGACCAATCAGAACTGGACCACTGCTTCTACCTCCACCGACCGACAACCCGCCATCCACACCGCCTACACCTTTTCGCCGAAGCTCGCCAATTCTCCGGCTTCCATCACGCCTTTTGCTTACACCACTGCCCCACACCGCCAAAACGTCGCCCTCGGGAAACGCCGGATCCTCCATTCCGCCATGTACGGCCATCGAGCTACCGTGGCGCTTGTGTCGGCGCTCGTCGGTTACGGCGCCTATTACTCGTACAACGGTGAAGACCATGTGTTCATCACCCAATTCCGCAACATGGCTTCATCCGCCAACTCGGGCGCCTTTGCCGGACTTGGCTTGGGCCTAACCAACACAGCTACTGCCCAGGATAGTACTCCAACTCGTCATGTGCTCATAATTGGGGCTGATCAGTTGAGCACTGGCACCTTTGTTGGCGAGGGCCCTATTACCAAGCAGACTCAGGACCGCAAGCAGGTGGTGGAGATGTTGACGCCGGAGCAGACGGATGAGAAACTGCGGAGCATGGAGCAGAGCTACTTTGTCAACCGCGGAGAGGGTGTTGTGCGCTATGATTTGGTGCAGATGCCCAGCAATAACCCGATTGAGGATGACCATGCCGAGAAGATTGTGCGAGTTCCTAGTGTGGGCCCAGAAGGCCATGATTGGATGTTTTGGGGTGTTTTTGATGGTCACTCGTAAGTTATTCTGCGAGCTCGTTTGTTCCTTTTTCAACATACACTAACATGACACTACGCAGTGGCTGGACTACCTCTGCTAAACTTCGCCAACAGCTCATTCTGACAGTTGCTCGTGAACTCAACAACACCTACCAGGCTGCCTCCCAGAATCTCCCCACCAACGATCAGATTGACCAGGCAATCAAGGATGGTTTCCTGCGTCTAGATGATGAAATTGTCAACAGGAGTGTCGAGAAGGTTTTTAAGAAGGATTCCAAGGTCGCTGCTGCCGAGATCCTGGCTCCAGCTCTTTCTGGGTCTTGTGCTCTGCTTTCTTTCTTCGACAGCAGAACTGGCCTGCTGCGTGTTGCCTGCACTGGCGATTCCCGCGCTGTCCTTGGCCGTCGCAACAAGGATGGTCTTTGGACTGCCACTGCCTTGTCTGCCGACCAGACTGGTAGCAACCCGGACGAGGAGGCCCGCCTGCGCAAGCTCCACCCTAATGAGCCCCGTGTTATCTATGCCGGTCGCGTCCTTGGTGGTCTGGAACCTACCCGCGCATTCGGTGATGCTAGTTACAAATGGACTGCTGCCACTATCCAGCGCCTGAAGAGCAAGTTCTTTGCTCGCTCTGCGTCTCCGCTGAGCCGGACTCCACCCTATGTTACGGCCGAGCCTGTTGTAACTACCGTCCATGTTAAACCTGAGGCTGGTGACTTTATGGTCATGGCCACTGACGGTTTGTGGGAGATGCTGACCAACGATGAGGTTGTTGGCCTTGTCGGTAAATGGATCGATATTAACGGTGCCGCAGCGCCCGGTGCAGCTGGCCCCACAAGTCGATCTGTTTGGCAACGCATTTTTGGTAGCGACAAGAACAAGCTTGCAATTGACCGGAGCAACGCTGAGACGCTTGCGGACGGCAGTAAGACGCCCGTTCGTGTTGCGCAGTGGGGGCTGACGCCAGGTGACGAGCAGCGCTTCACTGTCAAGGACAAGAATGTGGCGACCCACCTGGTCCGGAATGCCCTCGGTGGAAACAAGGCGGAGCAGGTGTCGGCGTTGTTGACATTACCGTCGCCGTTTTCGAGGCGGTATCGGGATGATTTGACGGTGCAGGTTGTCTTTTTTGGCAGGGATGAGAATGGAAAGGTTGATAAGACAGATGGGATTGTGGTGAATATTGATGCCACGACGCTATTGAAAGAGAAAGCAAAACTGTGAAGGAAGAAGAGAAGAGAAAGGGGTATTCACGAGAATCTATGACTATGTTTAGCTTTTATGGTTTATCCTTGGCTTGGGGTTTGGGAGTTTCTCCGGTGTATTCTGGAATTTTCTATTTTCTTATTTTTTTTGTATCATTAGCTATATGTTTGCCTTTCTTTTCTTTTCTTTTGGGGCAATCTTATCCTTGGTGATGAATTATAGCAATATAAATAGAAAGCAAGACTTAGTGTCCTTATGTTTTATTTACCAAGGAAAACTTTTTTTTTCTGTTCTGTCTACATGGAGCATCTATTGACTAGAACAAAGGTAAGTATTTTGTACACCAAAATAAAAAAAAAATCGAAAAAAGAGATACCAGTAAATATCAAACAGATTGCATAAGAGCTCCTCGGGCCCGCACCCGCAAAAGATCCCCGCGCACCAAACTCTTCACCATGGCAACACCAACGGCTATCCACCCTACGACGACTCCGATTGCCCCGGCTACCGCAACCCAACGGACCCCTCGGCTATCGAATATTTCTCCAAGTAATGTCCCCGCGACAACCAGTGCCGTGTTTGGAAAGATAAAACTCCACCACGCCATCTGGAAGGTAGGCATCGGGAATTTGGACCGGGTGTACTTCAGGAGACTTCCAAGGCTGATCATGAGGAAGAAAAAGGCAAAGGATATCAACATCAAGGCGGGGAGCACCAGAAATATGGAAACTATGTAAGCTGAAGGTTTGTGAGCGAGAATCTCCGGTGGCAGGAGAAGGGGGAGGTGCGGGTGGAGAGAAAGGAGGGCAACAGCCGTGAAGGAAGGGGGCCCGATGGAGATGAAGATGGACGGACGGACAGCATCCGGAGGCAGCTTGGAGGACATGAGACGGGTCAGAAAAGCAGAGGAGATGAGTAGGTAGAGGATTAAGCCAACAGATTGCAGACAGAAGGAAAGGAGCATTAGAGTTAGTGGGGGTATTAACAAAGGGCGGGATAAGGCGGTGGAGAGACGGAGAAGGGCGGTTAGCAAGGGAAGAGAAAGGAGAAGGGGATAGGCGGGGAAGATCCAGAGAGGCGTCATGAGGTGGAGGGGGAAGGTGAGAGTAGACCACAGGAAGAGATAGTGAGTAGCAGTAATGAGCGGGGTCACCGGGAGGGAGATGTAGAAGAGGACTTCGAAAAGTCGTAACAGTGTGGGGATATATGGGAGGACAAACCGACAGGCCCCAATATACATAAGCTGCATACTAACTACAAAACACGGAATATATAAACTTTCCTCGCGCCCCTCAATCGAGGCTCTGAAATCTCCAGGGAACTTTACAAAGCGCAAACCCAAAAAAAAAGTGTTCACCAGGAAAAACAACAAGCCAATTACAAAGACAATAGTGCCGAGAATCCGCAGCCAGTCATAAGGGAACGGCAACAAAAGATTGTTGAGGATGTTGGCAAGGCTGCCAGTGGCCATGGGGAGAGTGAAGAAAACCCAGCGGTGCGAGCCGGCACGCGAAGTGAGAGAGTAAAGAAAATATTTTATGGATTGTGGTGGTGAGTTCTTTACGGTAGTGGTGGATGTGAAGCCGGGAGCCGGATGTGGGGCCGCCGTCATGGCGGCTGGTGTGTGAGGTGGTGGTAGGGTGGAAGTTGATGTGGAGGCGGAAGGCCTCATGGTTGGTGAAGAAACATGATTCATGGTGAGATGGCAGGGCAAAACAGGCCCTGTTCTGAGATGATTATTGGGAACGTTGGGATGATGTCCTTAGGATCAAAGTCTTGTAGAAATACAGCGACGCCAGAATGAATCTTGAAGCGCTCCTGCTCTCGGTCATCCCAGGCACTAGGCCACTCCGAAATTCTGGCGATATTGATACTTTTCGGGAACCACGGCGCCATCAATGCAACGTCAGCTTCCGGAGAAAACGAAAGGAAAGGAATCGTGATGAGCCTATGGAGGGTGTAAATGCCAAGGAGGAATTTAGAAGTGGATGGGAGACGGAGTGTGAGGAGGGTGATGGTAGCCCAGAGGAACAGGAGGAGATCGAGAAGGGGCATTTTCCCAAGTTGAAAATAATGGAGGAACTTCGGTTCGTTTTCGGTATATCTGGTTAGGATAGATGGATGATGGATGGCCTGGGAATAAGCAAGATGTTCATTAGCAGATTTAGTTTTCAAAGGGGCGAAAAAGAAAAGATGAAGAAAAGAGACATGATATTCTACATCCATCTTCACTTCTCACATCATTTCCTCGAAAGAAAGGCTGGACCTTGCTCTGTCTTTTTATATTCCTAAATCTGAATGTACGTATGTGTATACTTTCTCCTTCTCCCTCTCTTTTTCTTTCCCAATCCGTATGTTCTACTTTTAAATACTTTTGAAAAGAATAACCTGCCTACACTTCTACATACCTAACTTCCCAATCCTGTTACGCCGCGTCAAGTGTGATGAAAGCAGCTTGCGTATGCAAATTCTTCCTTTATTTTTTTGCTTGTCTTTTGTATGTGTGCATATGTTTTTTTGTGCCTCAAAAATAGTAGGTACTAACTGTCTGACTAAATGATTGCTACATACATGCATGTAAGTGCGTGGAGCATTTCTTTCTTTTGTGTTCTTCGTTGAATGCATACAGCCGGACAGACAAACAAAGAAGTGGCGGTTTCGAAAAGAGGAAAGAAAGGATGTAAACCCATGTAAATGGTATCGTCAAGCAAAGAATAAAAAGTATATACAAGCCATCAGTCATGATAATATATGACAAGCAAATCTTTTTTTCTTTATTCGTCTTTGCCACCATTTCCAATACCAACACACCCCTCGCCGTCTCAAATCCCGAAGCCTTCTTCCGCCTTCTTATCTCCCCTTCGCGTAACCCCATCTATCACCTGCCTGTCTGTTCCCTCGTAACCTGTCACAACATTTTCTTTTCGGTAAATTAATCATTCCTTGGGACAACCGATGCATTTGCCGCGGAATTTACGTGAAAGAATCTTGACGCAATTTTGAGATGATTGCTGATTGCAGAAAGAAAGTGAGAAAGGCGACAAACCCTTAGCAACCCTTGTAATCGCTGAGACAACACAAGCCTTCCCTCATATACACCTAGAAAAGAAACCAAAATTACAAAGACATATCAAAGCCCCAAACGCCATCTTCTAGAACCCAATCTTAGTAGTACCTTCTTCCCCTACCTCTTCCCCGCAGTCCTCCTCTACCCCTCACTCCCCGTCCACCCCGCCCTCTAAGCCCTCCGTGGCTGCCATGTCCATAATGACCATGATAGCCATAGCCATGTCCATACTGTTGCTGTCCCTCCGCCCCTTCATTTGTCAGCCCTGGCCCTGGACCTGGCCCCGCGCGACCCGCTTCTTCTCCGCTCTCCATAAACCCTGACTTTCTCTTCCCCTTTAACCCACCAACATTGTACCCCTCATCTTCTTCTCCCTCTTCTCCGCCTGCCCCTTCCTCCTCAATCCTCAATGTCATCTTATGTGCAACCTTAGACTCAAACGTAAACTGCTTCGCAGCCGGCACCGGCTTCCACTCCTTGATCTTGTTAGCATCTGCCGGCCTTGTCCCTTTCCGGACCGCCAAGACTATCATCGGCACAGATGAGTCAGTGTGGTAGACTGCCTTTTTGTCCACGGTCGTTAACTGCGCTGCCCAAACATGGGTCCCGACATGTCCCGTTGCAATAACCCTCCACGTCATTTTGGCCCCTAAACCACCAATATTTTGCAAGATGGCTTTTGGACACGGCCTCGGGCAAATCAACACATTCGTCCCATGATATTTGATCTCCGTGTCCTTGATTTCATCCGGGATATCCGCCAGTACATTCAACTTCTTTGCATCTTCCAAGTCTACCGCATACGATGTGAAAAACACCGTTTTCTTTACCGCTAACTTGACCCCTTGGTGCGTGCCCGCGGCGACCGCCTTGTTGTGGTTATTGACCATCCGCTGCACTTCGGCGACCTCCACCACCGGATCTAACGGTTTTGCGTTCTCCGCAACGTGTATAACTGTCGCGTTGATCTGCGGTCTTCTCGCAGCCAGCTTCGGGGGGCCTGATGGCAGTTGGGACATGCGATAGTTGAACTCTGCGAAGAAATCCCGAAACCCTTTAACATGTTTCGGGCGGTCTTCGTATATCTTCAATTCGGAGGCCTTGTGATACGTTAACATGACTGCCTCGATAAACTGCCTCTTGAAATGCATCGTGCTCGGGAACCTCTCATTATCCGGCGACACCTTGGGCTTCAAGCCCGCCATATCAAGGTCCAGCCCTTTCGACTTGACCATTCTCTTTATCAAATCCGCAAAGCCTTCTTCCGAGCGCCCCGTAAGCAATATTGTCAGGGCATCTACCTGTTTCATGCTGAGCCTCACCAATTCCACCACTGTATCATTCCAGTTAGTCGACCAGGCTCTCGGTTCCTCCGTGGCCGCCCCAAGGCCCGTTGCCGCCAATATCGACGCATCGTGCCACCACCCTCCATTAGAAAGCGTCTCATTGCTTGACAATATGCCGATTGTTTGTCCAGCCCATAACTGCGTGTTTGGCAACGGTGTGTGAAAGAGTGTATTATCAAAATCGTAGATGTGAATTGCCGTGATCGTTTCAGGGTCTACAGATAGAGCCTATTAGTCAGCATAAGATTTGGCATGCTGTAATGGCAAAGAGGATGCATACCTGGCAGCGTCTTGTTGAGGCATGACCAGCGCGACAATGCCGTCGTCGTAAATGTCTGCGCTTTCAAAGCCGCGAAAGCCGAATTTGCACTTGTCATTCTAATTACCCCTCGTTTCAAACGTTATTAGCAACAACAATTGCGCCCTGAGTATACACATAGACAAAGAAAATCAACAAAGTGCAAATTATAAAATGCAGTTTATGCGACACAAACAATAGGATGTGCGACTAGAAAAGAGCAGCAGTTCAAGAGCAATGACTGTCGATAGTGAGACCATTGCGATTGTTGTCGCAGAAGCGCGCGAAAGGCCTTAAGGTTCTTATCGATAAAGTATGGGTTACATGAAGTTATAATTAGGGTTGTGTGGATGTTGGTCGCAGGTTTAATGACACTAAAAGATCTGTGCTTGTGACTTTCAAGAAGTAAGGACAACATAAAGGCAATTCGTGCTAATCCAAATGTAAGCAGTTGATCTATATGATAGCGAATGATATCGTTATGTAAGCCACTAATACTTTCCCTCTACGTGTTGTCTCTATGACGCCAGTGACATGGTTATCATGTCCCGGTATGGTCACTGACTAACTGAATCGATCTTTTTTCTACAGATAGAAAGAAATATATATATATATCATATATATTTCAGAAGACCCTAAACATCAGGCTAATCTCTGATAATTAGATGTTCACCGTGGAGACCAATTAAATCCCTGGTGTAAATCAAAATCACAAATCTAGAAATTTCCTGATCGGGAACTATCTACAACGACACGTCAAAAGAAGAAAGAAAATCACGATGTCAAAACAAAAGCCTCTAAACACTATACTCATCGAAGAAAAAAAAATCTCCGCTATCTCCTTGTACAGCCGCACCCGCACGCCAACCCCTCGAAACAATGCCTTCTGTTCTGTGCGACCATCGGGGAACTCCTTTTCTTTGTCTGCACTGCAGGCCCCTTCCTGCCAAAACTTCCCCCGGTTACATCCGAGATGAAGGAACCCGAACAAAGATCTGTTTCCAAATTACAAGTATTAAAAATGGAAAGGAATCAAAAGAAAGAAAAAGGTATCTAGGGCTTGGGAAGACGCGTAGAGGAGATGGGTAACTGGGTAGTTGCGGTTTTCGTCCGAGGTTTTCGGTGAATGTAAACATTAAGATTCACACGAACAAATCGACCCACTTGAACTCTCAGAATCCTGTACATTTTTCTAAATTACCAACTTGCCTGTTAAGCGTCTACTCTGCTCCTATCATTACCCTCCATCCAATAATTCATCGCCATAATCATGCCCCATTGGCTCAACACCACTACGACCGCTATCGCCGCTACCGCTACCGCTGCTACGCATCTTCTCTCCGCAACGCAACCCCTGGCGGATCCTCCAGTATTAACAAATGTCACCACCGCTGACTGTTTTGGTGACTTCCCGGTTCTTTACAAAGCGTACAAGCCAAGTCGGGCCTGTCCACCCGTGAACAATATTGCTCTCGAAGGCACATGTACCGGTTGGGACTCGACTAATGCAACATTCGCTGGCCGGGCAGTGTGCTCATCATTCTGCGAGACAAGTATGGGTTTCCATTCCTTGATGAGATTATCAATTTTCATGTCAAAGCTAACATACTGATCACCAGCTACTACCTGGTCTTATCTCCCCGAAGTTCCCATCGCCGACTCCTATTGTGTAGGTCCCAGTCTCTGCACTGTGGCCCCCAATACCCTCCACCCCATCCACCCAGCCAGCTGGAAATCACCGCCTGGCATCTCCAAAGTTTTTGCACTCGAACACGGCATCCGACAACCGTGGCTCGGCTCCGAACGCACTAGCTACGCCAATCTCACGCAAGGTCTCTCCATCGAAGTTCCTAGTGAGACCTGTGGGTATTGGACATATGTTCCGATTCGACGGCAGGTCTGCGGCGTGATGACGACAGGGATGCTAGATTCGCGGGGGCGGTGTACATCAGGGGTCACCGAGGTGGGATATTGTTCGGATAGTGTGTTTGAGTCAGAAGATGGTCTTGCATACGGGATGGGACTGTTTATTGAGACGGATTGTGCAACGCAAGAGATTCTGGAGGAAGGTAAGGGAAATGGGAACGCAGCATTCAGGATGGCCGGAGTGGAGTTAGGGAAGGATACACGGAAGGCGCATATTGCTTCGTGGGTGCAAACATCATGTCAGATTAACTTGAATATGTCGTTGCAGAGTCCGGACTTACTGGAGCGGGTTGAAATCTTCGACTTTGTGGCGACGTTGAGGGGCAAGGCGATGGCGCATGAAATTGTCGGCGCCGATGGGAGTAACCTGAAGGCGAAGATGGGTATGTGTGGAAGCATTGTCATGTTTGAGTTTGAGTGGCTGGGCCGGAAAGGCAAGAAAAGCGAGTGGGAATGGGTTTCGAGATTTGTGTTCGAGCAGAGTGACTTGAGCACGATTGCATTGGAATATGCGAGGCATTGTGTAGGCAGTATCTTGCTGGATATTGGAGGATGGAGAGACGAGTGTTATTTTCACGGGCTGCCGTACGATGCGCGTGGAAATGCGTTGATGCAGTGGCTGTAGGTCACAACTAGAGAAAAAGAGCAAGCGTAGATATAAAATATAATTGGAATTAAGTATATATAATAAGATGGATATCAAGTATATATGTGTCACGTAATCCTGATATATACAGAAAGGGATCACTGCTTGATGGCCATGATCTGTCATTTCAAGACCCACCAACTCACAAGTTGATATCTTTTCAAGCGCTCATTATCACCCCAACTCATCCACTACTTTCCTCGGGAATTTCACTTCACTCTAAGAGCGGTATCTCTGGTAGAAGGACTGCATGCGGGTCATCTGGCCCTGAGAGAACTCGGTCATGCAAGCATCATCGGTGTAGTCCATGAAGTTTTGGATAGCATCCAGACCGGGCTGATCCGGGCACGAGTCACGGCCAACAGGACATTCAAAGTTGGCATCCTTGGTCGCGGGGGTATCGGCAATCAAGTCGCCCTCACCCTCACAGTCATAACCCTCAAAGGTGTGGTAGAGACCCAACCAGTGGCCGATTTCATGGGTGGCGGTGCGTCCACCAGTGTACGGGGCCTCCCAACCACCGGGGACAGTGCCGGCGAGAATGGTGCAGCCGTCGCGGTACCAGTCGGCGGAGCCCTTAGTAATACCGGATTCGGGGAAGTAGCAGTAGCCAAGGTACCCGGAAACATAGGGCTGGAAGTAAAGGTTGAGGGTGCTGTATTCACCCTTGCGGAGGGCGCGCTTCATGGTCATCTCACTACGGTCGCGAGCCCAATTGGTGTTGACCGTGTAGTCAATATCCTTGAGGTCAAATGTGAAGCCGGCCTCCTTGTAGTCTGCGTTGAGAACCTCGATCTGGGCCTCAATAAGGTCTCTCTGCAAGCGAGGTCAAGAGGGAAGTCCAGTATTAGTCATAATCCATCACCTTGATCACGGCAATTGCCTGATTCGGAAAAAGAAAAAGGGCAAGCAAATAAAAACTTACAGTCAGGTAACCGTCCTCGAGGTCTCGTGAGGTCGCAACAACGTGGACATAGACAGGGACGTTGATGTCGGCCTTGCGGACGAGCTTGCCGGCGGTGAGGGCAGCAGTTTCAACTTCAGCGAGGAAAGCGGAGTCATCCTTGTTGCTTTGGGAGGGGGCGGGGGCACCGCAACCGCGGCCGGGGACGCGGCCGGCTAGAGCGGAGGTAGCAAAAAGGGCGAGAGTGAGGATCTTAGGAAACATTTTGATTAGATTATTAGAAAAGGATATGAATATATAAAGATATTAAGTCGTAGTAAAGTAAGTAAAAGTGACAGTAAGTGAATGACCGAACGAAGGTGGTGAGGAAAGACAAGAGCAGTGGTGATAATTTGATCGGGATGAAGAGAGCCTTTATAGGTTGTCTTGTCTTGTCTTGACGATGCCAAGCCCAGCGGTTCACAGTATGTAGTTCATCTCTCTAGCTTTCAACAAGTTTCTTGAGTCCAGGAACCGCTATTCGCTGGTTGATTGATTGCCTCTGCACGTCCCCATCGTGGTATCTCAAGCGATCGCAGTCTCTATCTTGAGTCCGGGAACGCCAAGTCTAGCCAAGAAGTAACGGCCTTCCGGATTGGGATGGCCCCGTTAACCGCTGGTTAGAACGGAGGATTATGAATATATATATATATATAGTTTGTTAGATACGGCGATGTATGGATGGAGTCACTCTATCTTACCTGGAATCTAAGAGCGTCTTGGATGGCAAAGACTGGTTTCAGTGCCATGTGAAGAAAAAAAATCTCACTTCCACATAAATCAATTCATATCGCCAAATCAGACACGAGCCATCTTCTTATTCCAATTATTTCCTTTCCCTTTACTGCATTTTCCGTTTTGCACCTTTAGTTCTCTCAATCAGTTTCATTCTCGTAACTTCAGTCACTATCCGCTAAACATGTCTCTGGTTCTCGGCCCTTGGTCTTGATTTCTTTTTTTATTGCTTTTACCGGGTGGTATTGAAAACCCTGTTTGCTTTCTTGGTAGGTTGTGAGCTTCCTTTTATGGAAAATGGCCAGGGGGGGGGCCAATTCCCCATCCTCTTGTGTTCCTTTTTTTTCGTCCCGTCAACCTTAATCCTTCCCCTCTTCTTTATCCTCCATTAGCCTTCCCATAATAGCATAGTCCTCCGAACCGCCAAGAGAGATAAATGGATATAGATAAATTAACAGGATGATTAACCGTTATGTTTGGCGCGTCTGTAATGGCGTCTTTTGACCGATCTTGATATTTATGAGTTGAAGTAATGATTCTTCATGGGGAAAGAGGAATGAAGATAGATATGATCAATTGGTTAGTATAAGAAGAGATCTAAGATACTATATAGTCTTTGTATGCATCTGTGGATGTTATCATGACGAACTATAGCAGGAGTCGTGGACCGGACCGATAAAACAACCTCCCAATAATCACCTCATCACCACCGCTGTTGCCATTCAAGATTCTGATTACAACAGATGGACATGATTATCAACAAATCAAGCAATAAAACACCGGCATCCCTGTTTTTGCGAGAATTGAACTCGCCGGTCACCATACAAGTGATTCCAATTGGCCTTCATTGATCTCAGGCATTGTATTGGAGGATCTGCCAAGACTTTTCCAAGCAGATAAAGAACGGAAAAGCTTTGGGGATATTAAGTTGCCTTTTTTTTTATAATGTTTGCTTAGAGGGCTTGGCGCATGAGGGAAAGGAATACTTGGGGATATGATGTTATTATGGCAGAGCTTTTGGTTTGTATATGAAGCTATTGTTGGTACGATGTTGAGATTGAAGTTAATGTTTGCATCCATCTTGATCTGCCAGGGCATTCCTCAGCCAGGAACCTCATGAGCAATCAGGAACTTTTTTTAAAGATAAAACTTTAATTTTTTTGACATCTTTGACAGTCACCTGATTCAAAAATAGCCGCACAAACAATATCCATGTTCTTCAACCCACACAATCCGTGATTCGCATCGCGATGCGTAGTTAGCCCACTATCAACCCACGCAAATAAATGGATACAGACTATTTACTTTATCGCCTTCCTATTCTAGGAATCATATTCCGTAGAGCGGAGTTGCACCCGGGCCACGAAATGATGTCTGCGTCGTATATGTATCCGATGGATTGACTGTTGCAATTCAAGTTCAACATCACAAGATACATTGTAGTAGTTAAGTTCTTAACGTTAGGGTTTTTTCCTTAGCCTATATGTATTTGTTCAAGGCCCATTTTTATCTATTCCTTTTTATTTTAATATAGTAATTACCTTATTTTTAGTCAATTTCCATCACGTGATCGTGCTCATGATCATGCTCGTCCGCCGGCTAATCCGGAAATCCATCATCAAAGATATCCTGCAACTTTTTCATCCGCTGACAGTCATCCACCTTACTGTTTCACATTACCCTTTCCCACATCTTCATCTCCCCATCCGTTAACAACGCCCGCTCGAGGATATTGGCCAGTCCTTTTTTGTCTGAGTTCTCCCCGATAAACACCAACTCCTGCCGCCGGTCTCCCCATTCGCCGCTTTTTTCAATATCGTATTTGACGAGCACATCAATGTCGGGGTTCCCGGTGAGATACTCGGACTCAGACAGTGTGCAGAACCATTCGCGGCCACCCTTGAGCGTGAGGATAGCGCCGGCCTGAGACCACTCGCCAGCGCGGTGTGGACGGGTCGCGAGGAAGAATTCACCTTTGGAGCGGAAGAGGCGGTGGAAGATAGGATGTTTAGCTTTATTGGCGAGGATGGTAGCATTGGAAGGGGTCACCAGGTCATCGTTGGAGGTTGTTTTGGAGTCGTGGTGGGACTGGGGGGATGAAGGGGGAAGTTCCGACAGAGGTGCGGCGGGTGAAGGTGGAAGCGGAGTCGTTGGCAGAATCTGGCTCACTATTGGTGAGATATGACTGTCCAGGAACAGAAGCCTCATCGACTTGTTCTCCTTCACCTTCATTGTCTTCTTCTTCATTATCGTCATCATCCGAAACCTCCACCGACTCGTCCGCAAACTCCATCTGCAAGATAAACTTGTCATACACTAATTCCCATAGCCTCTTTGGATGGAACAGCCTCTCTGCCCTCCATACGAAATTTCCCACTTCATATTCCTCCGTCTCCGGCTTTGGCGTCGCCTTAACCTTCCCATTGACCTCCCGCACCGTCATCTTATGCAGATCTTGCAGCCACCCGTATCCCGTCTGCGCCTTCTCCATATTGAAAAGGCCGGTGTTAATCAGCTCTTTGACTTTAACCTTGCCACGCATCGTTTCGATGATCTTGGCGCGGTGGTTGAGTTTCTTGAGAAGTGTGATGACACGGGCCTTTTGAGAAGGAGAGACTATATCGACTTTGTTGAGGAGAAGGATGTCGGCGAATTCAATCTGATCGACCAGGAGGTCAGATACATTGTGTTCGTCTTCGGGGGTCATGTCGTTGCGGGTTGAGGAGAGCAGAGCGTCAGTGGAGAGGTCATTGAAAAAGGTAAAAGTATCGATGACGGTAACGGTGGTGCCAAGGCGGGCAAAGGACTCAATGCCACCAGCAGCGGTACTATACCATGACCGTTAGTATGTTTCTGTTTTTTTGGTATCATTGATGTTTCCATTATGGATTTCTGGAACTCGACACTTACATCACCTTCAGAATCTCGGCCGCTTCATCATCCACCCCACCAACAATTTCGGCCATCTGCTTCGCCAATCGCCCATCAAATGTCTCCGCCACCTGCTCAGGCTCACTGATACCTGAGCTCTTGATAACAACGTAATCAAACTTTTACAACTTGGAAAGCTCGACAAGTTCCTCAAAGAGGTTACCACGCAGAGTGCAACAAATGCAGCCGTTTTGAAGGGCATGACACCCATGTGGATAGATGAGACTATCGAGGAACTTGTGTGGCACCTTGAGGGTATCTATCACTTTCAGGCCCTTGACTTTTTATCAGATCCACCCACTGGATCAGGTGGTACCAAAACATATCATATGATATTACGTAATTTGCGCATATATATTCATTTACGTCTTAAAACTACTCCACTCCTACCTCACACCTATGTCCGATCCCTTAACCTCCACTTCCGCCCTCGCTCTTCCCGCTACTCTCTGCCCCTCTCCCTCCTTGTTTCTTCCCTTTGCATTCTTGAACTTGTCTTCCCACAGCTGTTCTTTCCTAAACATAATCATCGTGTCCCAGGCACTTGGCTCCCCCCACTCCGGATCTGCCCCACCTTCTAGCAATGCCTATTATGTCCATCCCCTACAGTTAATATTTTGTATGTTTATATACATTTCCAGATCCAACTCCATCATTTGTCCAATAGCAAGCCTTCCATCCCTGATGACAAGGTGGAAAGTCAAAATGCATGTATGCAGATCATACGGGTTCTTGTGGGGATGATGACATGGGGTTGAAAAGGTTCATTGTAACACTCACCTCGATGACTTCATTTTCGTTCTTGAAGATTGCCCCAGCCATCGGACTCTGCCCATAATCATTTAACCGATTAGGGTCAGCCTCATAGCGCAACAGCATCCTCACGACATCCGCATGTCCATGATAAGCCGCTAGCATCAGCTATCCAAGTTTCATCGCCCAAGCATTAGTCAACCATGAACATAAAAAAAAGATGGCGTTGTGTAAATAAACTTACAAGAGTATTTCCTTGGTGATTCGTGAGGTCGATTGGCAATTTCTTGCTCGCCATCCATTCTTCAAGTTCTTCTAATCGGCCTTGTCGGGCGTCGTCGAACAGCTGTTGGCAAATAGCCGTGAGGGCCTCTTTTTGTTGCTCGGTGGACATGGCCGCCATCGGAGTATTTCCAGCGCTATCTTGAGAAGCCGACATTGTATATGTGTACATTCGTGATCATTGAAATAAGGTATATATGTCTACAATGAGAAAACAAAAGTCGAGGAAATGTGTCCATTCCATTCTCTCCTTCTTTCTTATCACTTTCGGTGAACCCCAACCAAATCCGGTAATTTCTTAGCTCTACACCGAAATACCCCACCCACCTCCAACATCCTCCATCCTCTAACTGCAAGTGGTTCACTCGGCAAACGGCAGCTACCCCAGACGTTCTTGACATCACAGGCAGCGCGAATCCCCACAAAAATGCCCACTCGGTTACACATAGTATTTTTTTCACAGTGATGATATTTATTTAGCTTAGCTTATCTTGGTGATGTGAACGAGGATTTCGTCATTTGAGGGTTATATTTTTGGATCAGTGATTTTCGTGACGCAATTTGTTTGCAACCCAAAAAACTACGGCAAAGATATTTGCTTTGGTTTAGAAGCTTATGTGTATGCTCATACCCTAATTAACAACCCATCACCATTACTACTACCATCCACCACCATGCCGTTCCTCATACGCACCGCCACACACCTCCAACACTCGGCTCTCCGCCACACCACCCGCCTCTTTACTACTGGTCCTACTTCATCCCTTATTCGCGTCACCGATGTCCCTGCGCCGCACTCGGGGTACATTCGTATCCTGGAGTTGAATCGCCCGGAGGCCCGGAATGCCATCTCTGTGCAGTTATTGGCAGATCTGAGGCGGGAGATTGATGCGGTGGCCACACAGTATGGGCCGGGGGGCGAGGAGTTGCCAATCAAGGCCAATATGGGAGGGGCGATGGGGGAGAACAAAAAGGGGGTTGCGAGAGCAGTGATTGTGGCGAGTACGTCAGAAAATTGCTTCTGTGCTGGTGCTGACTTGAAGGAACGCAAAGCCATGAACCAAGAAGAGTAAGCTTAAGTTTCTTCATGTCTACCGCTAAGATGAAAAATCAATTCCTTTGAAACATTACACTGACAACCCCCACACACAGGACCGACCGCTTCCTCTCCTTCCTCCGCGCCACCCTCAACTCCCTTTCCACCCTCCCCATTCCCACCATCACCGCCATCTCCTCCCTCGCCCTCGGTGGCGGCCTCGAACTCGCCCTCGCTACCAACTTCCGTGTCCTCACCACCACCGCCGCCGTCGGCCTCCCAGAAACCCGCCTTGCCATCCTCCCCGGCGCTGGCGGTACCTACCGTCTTCCCACCCTCATCGGCCTCTCGCGCGCCCGTGATCTTATTCTGTCCGGCCGTCGTGTCTCGGCGGCCGAGGCGTACTTTTTGGGGATTGCCGATCGCTTGGTTGAGGTGGCACCGGATACGAAGGAAGAGAAGAAGAATGTTTTGGACATTGCGAGGCGCGGGGCTTTGAGTGAGGCGGTGAGGTTGGCGCAGGAGATTTGTGAAGGGGGACCGGTTGCCGTTAGGGCGGCTCTACAGGCGGTTAATTGGGCGAATCCGGAGATGGAAGAAAAGATGTATGAGCGGGTGGTGAAGACGGAAGACCGCAATGAAGCGTTGAAGGCCTTTGCTGAGAAGCGGAAGCCAGAGTTCAAAGGTCGGTAAAATGGATTTCTGGAGTCTCAACAAGTCGTCTATACTACATATCAAAACTCCGGCAGCGTAGGACAGCTATTGTTGCTCTTGTCTATACGGTACTGTGTACACTGTGATCAACCTGCTCACAAAGCAGCGTCCCATCCGTGTTATTTTACCATACAAATACTGTGTGTTTGTTGTGCTGACTAATCATCATATAAGCCCTGTTATGTGGTAAATTAGGGTCTGTTGCTTCCGGATTGGTAACCTATATACTTATACTAGCCCGTATTCGTCCTTGTATGCATCATCCCTCAGTCCGAGAGCTGAAGCTAAATGATGTTGAATTTCTATATGCTTCTCTGCTTGACACATTTCCAAGATTATATGTTGGCTTGTACCGTAAATACAAGGGTTAACAATGTCTTTACGTCACTGGCATGGAGAAGAGCCAACAGGTGACTGGGATTGAAGGGGGTATTATATCACCAGATTAGTCACACATGTGATGGAGTAGATTGACGGACGGATAGAGAGGATATGTAAAGTATATAAGAGTGCGAAGGAGGACCACGAATTGTGCAAGTTGGTTCTCTTGTCAATACCATTAGATCTAATCGATTCTCAACAATAATCACGAGTTTCAATCATTTACACAGTCTGCACACCTAACTCGACACTTATCTTTCCCATACACGACTATCTACGTTCACAATCGTCAACAATGTTCGCCTTCCATGCTGTCCAGATGGCCCCTTGGGCTTCAGTCCTTGTCGCTCTTTTAGCATCTCTAGCACCCGCTACTTTTCTCCGTAACCGCTCAGATTCCCAAGTTAGTCACTGAAATCATCAAAGATGGCCTCAGACCTCAGCAATAAGATTGACTTCATCCTCAACACTGCCCATAAGTTTTTTTTTCATCTCTTTTCATTATTCACCTTTAGCCAATCCTAATCCTGATAATTAACCATTGTTTGATTATCCTCTCAAAAATCCAAAACCAAGCAAGCTTCTCACAAGGCCGCCGCCACCTCCGAAGACTCCAAACATCAATCAAAGCAAGCCGCAGGCTCCGCCCAAGATAAGGCATCCGACGTGTACGGCCAGGCACAGAACAGGGCCGAGGATCTTGTGGGCAAGCCAAGGAAGGGGCCACGGAGGCGAAATACAAAGTGAACCATGCGGCGGTAGAGACAAAGTATGAAGTGAGTAAGAGAGTTTAAGCGAATTTGGTAGACGTGTTGGTTGATATTCATCGTGATTAATACATGAATTTCGTTTTTGCTTCTTAATCTGTGTTATTAATAGTGGGAAAAGACCTGCGGTCATGCGCCTTTCGGTTCGTATTATAGTTTACTTTATGTTACCACCGCATCAATATAAGTAGAGAATCAATAACAAAAAATGCAACCATCTATGTTACACTCTGCACTACAAGGACAAAGCAATCGTGGAAATAAAAAAAGGAAATCCAGAAAGAAGTGTTCACTACCAAGATCGAACCGGCGACCTTCGCATTTACTTGATATCCTTGGTAAAATATTAGTATAACGCTCTAACCAACTAAGCTAAGTAAGCAAAAATCCCGAGTGCCTTGTTAGGACCGTTTGCCAGCAACATCCAAGATTCTTCCAACAGTAACTTAGTTTCAACTCTCATCAATTCAGCCCACGACACATATCTCTAGACAGATCACACAAACAATAAATGTCCCCAATATGCCAAAGCTCCAATTAACCACAATTCAGTACAGTGCACAAAGCACACACGCCTCTCCCAGTAACCTTTACCATCCAGGGAAATACCCCTTCAGGCTCACTCTACCCGTCGTCCATATGTAGACAACTCGTCCCGGCATATATGGGGTGCCACCCATAAGGAACTCCGACGTCTCCACTCCTACTAATCTCAACCTGAATAATCGGGCCCGTTTTCGGTAGCAAAGAGCGGTCGGCAAATGGGTGATTATTGATCTACCGCTCGGAATACAGAACTGGTTCAAGGATGAATCTCGCCTTGCGCTCCACCAAGCCGTGCGGAATAACAAAAAAGCCAAACAATTAATAACACATACCAGAAAGAAGAGAAAATTCATAACTAGTAAATCAGGGTATTATTGTCCATCACATGCCTCGTCGCCGTTATCCCTTTGATTCCCCATCAAACACGACTCTCTTACGGCCACCTCCCCGGAAGTCCTCAAGAGAATCCAGCTGTCTATCAATCTCCATGATATCCAGCATCTCAAATTCAATATCTCTCTGCGCCGTCGCCGCTTCATCCTCATCCGCTGCCGCGGTCAGAGTTTGCATAAATGGGAACGAACCCCCAGGGTCAGTCGCCTCCTTATCGCCACTGGGACTCTCAATAGCCTTCTTCGCCGACGCAGCAGAGGCAATCCGGGACGCCCGGATGGTACCAGCTTTGCCGGGGTTTAAGTTATAGAGCATCTTGGGTTTATCCAGCCGGTCAACAACAAGCGCATTAGCATAATTTCTTTTGCTAAAGCGCTTGCGGACAACCAGACTGTTATTGGCAGGCGTCTTCTCTTCAGATGCCCGGACGATAACCAAGCGAGACTCGCCCAGAACAGCGACCTCAATTGGAAGACCCAGAGCAGTGGGTTCGTCATCATTACCCTCAAGATCAGGATGGATTGGAATGGCAGAAATTGCGGTACACTTCTCACCTAGCAAGCCAGTGTTGAGCTCCTGGATCTTTATCATGCGCGAAGGCGTCGACCCAGCAAACAAGTTGACGCCGCCGCCAGTTTGTCTACGAGTTTGAGAATCCAGGAATCTTAGAATAGCAGGAATCACACATACGTGTTCCGATGAAGAAATCCAGAGCGTAATAGACTCATCATTGTTAGAGCCAAGAGGATTTGGAATTGGTGAAACCGAAATCCCACCATTCACTGCAGCCATTTTCCCAGGCGCATAAACCGAAGAGGTGAGAGCTGCCGGGCCAACATGTGCGCCACCCTTCCCATCAAGAGCACCGGCACGAAGAAGGTTGGTACCCTCGATCTGACCAGATACAGTAAAAGTGGTGACACCGCCACCGATAATCCCAGAACCACTCTTACCCAGAAGAGAAGAAACCTTGGGACTCACGCCATCGACATCCCAAACGCCCCAAGTCCCATCTGCCAAAAGAACCAGAATGGCCCTGCCTGCAGCAATCCACGACGCATCGACGATAGACTTCCTCGCTGGAAAACCTTTGCTAAAAGGTTGGAAAAGAGATAGCAACCAGGAACCCTGTGTCGGGAAAGGGGTCAAAGTAATTTCTTCTGATGGGAATGGTGAAATAGTGAAATCATAGACCCTAATACCTTGTTGAGGCTGAATAACCATAAGTTGTGAGGTGTGCGTGGTGTTGAAAGCAAGAGAGGAGATGTCATGAGACAAGTACTCAGTCTGGAAAGCATCAATTAGAGAAGCAGATGATTTGATATCACTCAATGATCTCTGCCATAATCTGAGGGCACCGGCCGCCTCATTACTGTGAGAAGCAACCACGATGCGCGCCATAGACTTGGCTTTGTCACCAGTCTTTGGTTTCATAAGAGTCATCGCGACTGCGGTACTCGGTGCCATTTGGCCCTGGAGGAAGGCAAAAGATTCACCCCAGAGACCAGCACCAATTCTATCAGCAAGCGGGCCTTCCCGTAGCTCGGGTCTCGCTTTACTCTTATGGGAAGGCGGTATAAGAGGAAGAGTTATCAAATGAACATCATTATTGGCACAGGCAACAGTGAACACCATGTGTGAAGCCAAAATCTCAATACCAGTGAAGAAACCGTCATCTGACGGTCGTGTTGACGTTAACGGTAACACCGCGATATGAATGACGGCCGTGCCCAACGTCAAGTCGAGTGTCTGAGTAATCTCTGGGTACGGGTCTGAGTATTCATCCTCAAATTCAGGGGAATCGACAAAGGGTTGCTTTATTACAGGCTTCGAAGCAGGCTCGTCGTCGTCGGAATCAAGTATCATCACGCCGTCGTCACTGCTGGGTTTCGATTTCGCCTGTGAAGCGGCTGTCGGAACTGCGGTATTTACGGTCTTGAGCTGGCGGCCACCGCGCCAGACTACAGTGACGCCATTTTCGTGACCGTAGAGGAGAATGGTGGCGCCTTGTGGTGAGAGAATTGGGTAGGTCTTGATATCATAGGATCGACACCGCAACTCATAGCTTGGTGAAGGTTAGCTTAGTCTAGCTCGGAACTCGTAGTGCAGGGTACGGAAGGGTGTACGTGAACTGAGTATTTTGTGCCGTCCGGCGAATTCTGGGGGCGTCAAGTGCCATTTGGTGGGATAAAGTTGTAGTAAAGTTTTGTTAAGCTCTGCTAAGATCGCCAACGGTATTCATGCGTAATCAAACCCAAATAAGTAAATACGTCTGAGTCAGTAGAGTTTTTCAAATCGCCGGTATCTAATCCAAGCTAATGAGGTGGTGTGCGTTACCACAGATATCTCGTTCGTTCATTTATTGTAGGAAGAAACCCGCTTTTTTATATCTTGTACGCGCGTATTTTCTGGCGAGGCTCAGAAAATAATTAATCGCGATAGTGGTTAACGAGCAACTAGTGACACCAGCCTTGCCCTAATTAGGAAAGTGCTTGTTTATTATTGACAGCTGTCAATATTTGATTCACAGCCGTCGTCATATCTAAGCAATGTACGTTCTTTCTAGTGTAAGCTTTAGAAATTTTATCAAGTTGTATAAGTGGGAATTTGTTAAAAACAGCGGGAACTCCATATGTCTGAAGTTACACTTAGCATAGTGAATACTCAACGTCATTCCCATAGAACAATGATATATAGTCAAAATAATATATCCAATTCAAAAGATGTATGATGATGTATACCTCTTTACATGTACAGACCTTCATCCACAAGCTCATCTATCAACTATAACCCCCGCTAAAACTATAACTCATCAACCTCTATCCTCCTTCCAATCAAATACCGATCTACATCCATCATCAATCTACCCCATTACCACCCTAACTTTTACCACCTGCTAACTCCAAGCTCACCACATGCCAGAACTGCTCACCAACTAAACCACGGATACAAAGCCAATCACGGTTGCCTCTCGCTTCATATTCCAATTCCCACCTAAAAGATTATCTCTATCACACTAGTTCTCCATTCAATAGGCAATATTTCCGATAAATAGATCAATTGGATGAAAATATATAACTTCACATTACTCCATAAAACAACACTCCCAAAGAGAATACCAAAGACTGTCACCGGCCTTTCCAATAAACAAAAGATTAACTCCTAATCAGTCTGGGTTAGTATATAAACATTCATATATTTATTTATGTATATAAAAATATTTTTTCTCCTCCCATGACTTCCTCATGACTTGACATCCATTATCGATTCTCTCCTCCATCCAAATATTAGATCCAGACAGTATAGACCTATCAAAACCATGTACCGGTAACCTTATAAACCCTAACAATCCTCCAACAATCAGTAGGTCATGACCAAATCCTTAAACAACTTGAAGAACCAAGAATATATTCCATAAGAAATAAATATTATGTTTCATAAGATGGGTCTCTGCGTATATATTTATTTGCAATAAGGCGATAGCGGCAAATATGAATATCTCAAATCGATGATCGTGACTATCATTTCGCATGTTTGACATCTCAAAAACTTAACATATGGACAAGAGCCGTTACGCATTATAGCCCGGTGAGATTTTGTGACCTGCTGACCGAACTTGACACAAACCCATGTTTGAGCCCCTCGGTACAATTTGACCATTTAAGCTCAAGTGCATAGATAAAGTGCTATCAATAGATAAAGAGGGGCCATTAGGTGAAACGCTACATTTTCTTGTCTATTAGAATCATTGCACAAGGCATTATCCAAGGATGAATTGTCATCACATGATTACAAAATACTAGTTCTATTTAGGTAAATACCTATCTTTTCGAGTAAATAATCAAAAGCATCAATTGTCAAGTAAAGCAGCACAAAAAAATTAAGAGCTAACTCTTGGTATGATTTTTTATTATGTGATCTAATGCAGAATGTCTAGAACACCATCATAACAAGACATAACGTGATCCCGCATATCCGACTTAAGACAGACATAGAGACAAAGGATATCTACACAGGGACAAGATCTGAATATCCCGCACAAGCAAACTGTATGATAGCACTAAAAAATAGACAGAATTTTACGAAATGTAGCAAGACAGATAGGAAATCAAAATAACGCCGCCTGTTAGTAAAAAACGGCCCTGTTGATCTTACGATGGACCACAACTAGATATCCCTAAATAAACAAAAAGAAAAAAAAAACCACAGCAAACCAGATCAAAGTCGGATATGATATAGGAGTCAGTGTCCATGCCAATGTCGGAGACAAAAGTGGGATATTGAGAAAGAATAATAAACGCCTAAAATGCTGCTAGAAATTCAAACGAAATTGCAAAAGATACAGAAAGGGGATTCTGGGTTAATTGGAGTTGTCGGGCGACCGACAAAGGTTCATAGAAATAAAGGAAATGTGAGTTGTATGAAAGTTTCTCATTACGCATTGGTGACCTATTGATCATGTTAGCTATCCCATACCAAGATGGGACAGGCCTAAACGCAGAAAAAGAAAAATCAGAACTTACTCGCAAGATTCTCCGAGAGTAATCCTCATTATCAGCGATGCTACCGTTAGACATACGGCGCTCGGCCATAACAGGATCCAATCTAGAGTCGGAGATGGACATGCTGCCACCAGGAGACGACTTTCCGTTCATGAAGGCATTCACAGCAGCGTTACGGCGGTGCTCCTCTTCAATCTCACGGTTTCTTCTGCGACGCATGAAGAGAAAGATACCAGCGGCAACAGCACCGACACCAAAAACACCACCAACAACACCACCAGCAATCGAACCAACGTTGCTAGACTTCTTACCATCATTAGTAGCTGCAGATGAAGAGGCAGCAGCGGCGGAAGAAGCAGCGGCTATTGAAGTTAGTATAAATTACCACCGCATAACAAAATGGCGACTACATCAAGACTTACCAGACGTAGATGATGAGCCAGCGGTGGAAGAGCCACTGGCGGTTGATGATGAGCTAGTATCATCGTCATATGAGACATCAATATCAATACCACTGTTAAAGACAGACCAGGCACCGCCGTTGGAAATACTACCGCAGGCTTCAGAAGGATACGCTGGGCAAGGATAATTGCAAGTAGAATCAGAAACAAGACTGTCCTCTGGCGGGTAAGTGTTACCGCAATAGCACTTGGTACCCTTCATCGCAAATACCAGGTAATTTTGCTTGACACACAAAGATACACCACAGAGACCACTGGAAACAGAGGTCTCGGTATAATTTCCAGGATCTTCCAGACTTCCTTGTGACTTGAAGCAGCCTACTCTGGTTTGGGAACCAGGTGCGGGCGTTTGGCTGGGTCCTTGGTAGCCTTTGGTGGTCTGAGTAGCACTGGAGGCACTGGTATCATCAGTCATGGCGAGACCGACAAAGGCGGCAACGATAATAGCAGATAGTCTCATTTTGGCGAATTTGTGATTTTTTTTGTTGTTCGTCGATCCAAGTTTTTTTTGTTGTCGTCGGAATGTGTAAGTAGTAAGATTACACCAATAGGCAATGAACAGAATGATAGTGACCAATTATTGGTAGACAGCGCGAAGTAGCTAAATTCGCAACTGGGAGATCCGAAGAAAATAATAAAATTGCGCAACAGAACGAATGTTCAGAGGTGGAAAAACCGGCCGTTCCCCGTTGAATGGTTTGCGTAGAATGTCGAGAATCCTCTTGCTGAAACTTGATGGAAAGTAGATATCGGATATGCGAAGCGATTTATGAGAAATCGCAGTGTGATCGGAACCGTATTGGAAATGTCGGTCTAATATCGTCGATGATTGTACTCTAGCGCTGGATGCAATGACCAGTCGGATATTTCTTTATCTTTTATGCTGAAGGGAAGAATATCGCGTCTTCGTGTAAAAACAATAGGAGAAGTAGCGAATGTAAGAAGAGTTTGTGCGTTTGATACAGAAATAAAATGATATCAGCGACAAATCACACAGGAATACTCCAGCATAAAGCAACAGAAAAAGATTGAAAGTGAAGCGAAAGTAGAATAAGCTCAGGGAAGGGGGAGGGTGAAAAAAAAAGAAGAAGAAAGGAAGAAAAAATGGAATTCAGAAGAGAAAGGTCTGGGTGGGCTAAAGGAAGGAAAAGCCAAGAACGAGTACTGAACGAGGAAGGAAAGTGGGTGGCCAGAGTAGTTTGGCTGTAACCTTGTAAAAAAAAAAATTAATAAAAATAATAAATAATAAAAATAATAAAAAAGGGACATGGACAAACGACTACTGACTTGGGGTTAGTGAATGAAGGCTTCCAGTAGAGAGAGCCAAGACTTGAAAGGGAAGGGGCTCGCTTTAGTGGAGAGCACGTCCCTCTTTCCACAACTCTCCACTCAATCAGTTATCTAGATATTTATTTGAAAATATTTAGCGAGAGCCCGAAAATCGGATGGGGAACAGTGGCAAACATCCACAAGGGGTAGGCATGTTAGCCAGGAAAGCCATTTATATAGTTTGGTGGGTGTATCTGTCATTAAAGTGTTGCATGATCCGGTTATCCTGCGAATAGAGTCGTTTTGTAATTCCAGACTGGATGACCAGGGCAGGATCACTGGCCCACATGTCATGTTAAAACTGTAAGCTTAGCTTCGAATTTTGTCTCAACTCACTAGATCAGTTATTGAGTTTAGCTCCCAAGTCGCCTGTAGAATCTTTGTTTTTCTACAGCAAAATCTAGTCATAATTAGCATCTTGAATATTGAGGTCCTGGAAACTGCAGGAACTGATACGAAGAGGGGGACACAAAGCGAGATTGGGTCCCTGCTCCCCCCTCTAGTCTATGAAAACAAAAAGTGGCTTATAACCCACAGACGCGAGGTGTGAACATAGTGTTCTGGACAGCTTCTGGATGCTAATTGGATAGCTTCCCCTAACTAAACCCCCAGATATCTCCCCTAGTAAAGATCCATATCATGCAGACGCAGCCAATGATCGTGTGCATACGCCTAGGAGGAAGAGCATATTAAACAGCTGATTGGTGAGATGAGATGGCTTCCAGTCGACTCCACTTTGAACCTAACTACGCTCACGCCACGTTTTGAAGTAGAGAAAACATGTATGTATATGTGTACATTTTGTGGATATGAATATTTTATAGAAATACAAAAAAAAATCAAAGAGAAAGGGGAAAGATGACGAAGGCTAAGTACATAGATATGTGATTATTTACACGCCATTCTTAAGAATCTTGTAGGCTAACTCCAACACACATTCACAATTCTCGATAGCCCGTGAACCACCCAAGCCTCAACGCATAATCAAATGGAGTGCTACAGGGTCCTGGAAGGACCGGCACCAAGACAGAAAACACCAGAATTGTATATTCCGGGGTGTTATAAGGTGTAGTCGCAATCGTTATTTGTCGGGGGCTATCGCTGTGGATTTCAGTAGAAGAAGGCCCATTTTGTACACATTCTGTACATCAGACTAATGACCGCGCATTCCTAGGCCATGATCTTTTCAGCGAGATTTACAGAGGGATATCAACAAGAGCCGACTTCACTTTCCAGGCTTCACAATAGACGCCATCAGTTGAGAGAAATCAGTACACAAATATTAATGGAAGGTTAGTAATCTATATACTCTAGAATTTAATCAGATTTTATATATCTACAAATATATTTAGATAAATAAATAGATATGCAAGTAAGCGGCCATTGCGACTTCACGAAACCTATGGGATGCTGAGGAAGTACAAAGGAAGCACACAAAGTGCAATTCAAGAACCGCAAATGTCATGACCACAACAAACGAAAAGTTTCCTTACCACCCACACAAAACAGTCAAATTTCCCATCACGTCCAAGCAACAAGGAGATGACGTTCCTGACTACAAAGAGAAATAAGTCAAAAAAAAAAAGGCAGATATCAGTGATTGATTGCGTTAATCCTCGGGTAAATCAAGAAACCCACTTGCTTTCCCGAGAACAGTCGACTTTTGATTGGTATTGGCGGTCATGTTTGTGGTTCAAACGTAAATCTTGCATTGGTGCAACATGGCCCTCTCTAGCTCTCTCTACAGGATATGTACATATATGTTGTGTGATAATTAATTTGGTGGTTCAACAAGCACCTCACATCTGAACCAAACTTGTAATAGTGGAGTGGCAGAAAGAAGATGCCATTTTCTAACGAGTGCTTCTCGCCATGTGTGGGACCGAGATTCACGACTTTGAACGGCTCGGTGCTAACTGTACGTAATAGTATGTATATATGTGGATAAATATCTGGTATCAATTGTTATTCCCGTGTTTCAAAATAAGTCGCTGGCAATAAACAGTAAACATGACATATCCAGCAACTACCCTCCCCCGCTGTATACATTGCCAACGGCCACATGCGTGCGCCTCGCTGCATTCCCTTTGCTAATATTATTTGAGATTCTGGAAACATCAATATTCCTAAGATATCCTTCTCTGGGCTGTGGTTTGAGATTGTTTATGTTATACGCTGTGATATTTGGTTGTCATGGCTCATATAGATACAAACAATCGTACATGCCGGTCACAGTATCGGCAGCAAGATGCGGGTCAATCAGGACTCAAAGATGATATTTCCGATTTCTTGACAATCAGGTTTTGGATTCAAACTTTCAGGAACCTTAAATTAATTGGCTCTCTTCTTGATCCATCCCTGAGCCTGATTCTGACTTTCTATATACATATGAAGCTTCGAAGTTTGCTGATATAATTTAGCTAGTTCAAGGCAGTGCTCGTTTGACAGCACGATAATTGCAACTTATTACCTACGAATACGAGGCCTCCTCGGGCCATAACGTGTGGGACTGTAACTGGACTGTGGAATTGCAAACACAGTAGATGTCTACGGAGATGTTGAATTATCATGTTATTGTTGGAGTGGAGATTCAATACAGAACAGGTGCATTCATATAGAACATCCGCTTCTTCCGTCGAGAAATCCCGCCATCCCCTTGCATTTCGAGGTATTCGCTAACGGACATTGCATGATTCGTGTGTAAATTGACCAAGTTTTTTTTGAGTTTTTTTTGTAGAATTGGAAGTGTTGATGTTTACATTATATAAGCGCTGACCATGGATTGTTGGCGGTATCTAGCTGTTAATAGCAACGAAAGTGTGAAGTGAGGGCCGTATTGTTGAGTAGCCAAGAATTGTACTCTCAACTTGAGTTCCATCTCTGATATTGACCGTGTGATTGATGGAAAAGAAACATATCAAGTCTGTCCTGACTTATCCCCACTTTTGAGTGATTAAGGGTATGAGAAAATGAGGATGTGACGGATGGGGAATGGAATGGAGGCTTCAGCTCGTGTTTCATATACATATATTTACATACCACTTATCTTCACAACAAGAAGATATAAGCTCATTTGTCCTATCGTTATCCATTCTTGCCCTCTCGCCAGAGTTATAATATCAATTTATTGTCTCAATTGACCGATCGATTGGCTTTTGTCTTCGGGATTCTACTGTGGGGTAACCCCTGATAGTACGCGGCGGCTGGAGCGATCGATTGGACCCTATTGCTGAGGACCCGAAAAATCCCACCGATGAACCATGCATTTGCATAAATATAATGAGGCTAAGTACAGGACCCTGACAAGACCAAATTTATACTGACACGCACTGCGGACTTTCAATGATAATAACAATGTTTCTGAAGTCGTCAAGAATTCCAAGTTATCATATGGATGAAGGCATCACGTCTCATCGATTATGCTCGACAATTATTCGGTTTACGGCAAACATGTCTTGAATCATGAAGCTCACATGGTGATTCCAAAATTAGAGTCTGTCAGCTTGAGATTTATCTAGCCCAATGAAGTTCCCAAAACAATTTAAGGGAGACGGCAGCCCAGCAGCGCGATCACTTTGAGCCAGCAAAGTTACACTCGTAAAAACACAAAAAAAAATAGACAACCGACCACTTTATTGTCTGAAGCAGAGCAGAGTCATTGACGCAAGTCTGCGATGAGTGCTTTAGTATCCTCGTGGTCCCGTGGCCCTATTGTCCATTAATCGGACTGTTCAGGCCATAATTAATCATTATCTCCGACGCCTTCGCAGAGTGCAGCATCACCGGACAAACCCCGTTTTTTATGTCGGCGAACTTTCAATTAATCCAGATAACAAGCCATAAGCTAATAATCAAGTGTAATTATAGAGTCTAGACTGTTGTCTTTGTGTTTTAGTACTGCTGGAAACACGAGATCGAGCAAGCTTGTGCTCAGTTGTATGTATATATGAATCCTGAGAGCTTGTTGATGGGCTTATGTATTGCCTACGACCTCAAAGTTTAGTCTCCGAAGTTGTCATGGCGCTACAGTTTTAGCTTACTTAATGTCTTTAGCCAGGAACCTATATATTTCAAAGAATGAATTCCCCAAACTTGGTTTTTTTTTAAGGAAATTGTAAAGGATCTCAAAGTGAAGATTGCACGAGAAAAGAAAAATAAAAAGTCTATATACCAGAAATTGTGAAGATTGAGGGACGGATGCTAGTGATATTAGCCGGTGTAGGAGAGTAAATATTTTGACTGCTGGATAAATATATCTATTGACTTCTGTGCTATTATATATCTCGTAATCGTCTACCTATGTGAGTTCAATGTGCTACATAAAACATCCCACCTATATACGACTGACAACACGCATTTGTGTTCTGTCATGATATTTATCAATATTGAATGTTTCTATATAGTTACTCTATAGCATAAACCAAAGAAGACAAAGACTAAAAGATATCGGTATGCTGAGTCACTCCTACAGAAACCTAGTTTTGATTTATCATATAAATACTTCACGCAAGCGCAATATCTAACAATTAAAGCGACAACTAATCTATATAATTCTCCAGATAGTGTCCTATTTACAGTGTATAGTTATATATACTGTAAAATATGTACACAAACCCTAAATTGCTTGTTAACCCTAATCGGCTATCCTCTGTAAAGCGCACCAGATGAAACTGATAAAGTATTAACATTGATGATAATATCAAGTTAGAATAGTGGATAAAAACAACAGATATTTCGAAAAGTTTATCACATTAACAACATCCAAATACTACGGCATTGATCACTATAGGTGTGGGATATGATACATGAGCGGCTTGTTTAGCAGTGTGCGAGGTCTATCTGCTGTAAAATAAATCAGCACCAGGGGTTCAACTGGAAGCGCGACCAGTTCTATTTGTCATTCTAAATATATATGTACAAACCTTTTTGCTGACCCCTTTCTCTATGACTGTCGGTAATTTTACAGCTCTATATTCAACTTGCATGTAAATATGTATATTTACCATGGGAAATTGCTACGGACCGGCATCTATCAAGTCGTGTTACCATGGTGTAGAGTCTATTTAAAAACAGCGACATACGATTCCGAATATCTAGGAAGCTAGGATAATCAGCGGGGGCGAAAGGGGTATAATATGCTATATATTTTATATAATTTTTATATCCCCAGAAGCAGGGAAAGGTGTAGAGTTGAAAGAAACTTATATCTACCAGATGGGAGCAGAGATTCAAATATGGACGCGGAATCGACAATGTTGTATGTATCTATGTATTTGAAAATTTTCGGATAAAGGGTGAATGTTGGAAAGGCCTCCGGAAAGTGATGGTTATTAGGTTGGTTCCAAAACATGCGGGTGGCCAGACGGTGATGAAAACGAAGGTGACGCTAGCAGGGGACTATGCACTGTAAATATATCCATAAATAATATTCCGAAAGAATGGATAAATCCTGAGTCTCGATTGGCAAAAATACAGACATGTTTTTGGACAGTAAAGTGATATTCCGATATTCCGGATTCCAGAAACCAAGGTTATCAAGGGATATCGGCAGCATGATCCATCATAGATAAATAAGTCGACATAACGGTAGTGATGGTGTCCGAGACTTAATGTTTTCGAATCTCCATTGCTATGTATATATTTGCATACTATCACGGAAAATCAGAACATGCATATGTATATTTTCTAACGCATGTCATCACATACTAAAGCAAAATAATCAAGTTGGTGATATTCTTTAGTTTCCAGCTCTGGATCTAAAGTACCGATAGCTCGCGGTTATAAATCATGCTTGGGAAGACAGGTGAAGATGGAATTATGAATCTAGTATAGACGGATGCGGGTTTAGACGCATATTGTGGTAAGTAAGTGATACGAGGGTCGCAGAAACTTAGGAAGGCTAATGCTTAATCTGTGGGATGGATATGACATTTTTTGTGATAGAAATTCCGTCACAAACATCAATAACAGCATCACAGCACCGCGTTCAAGAGGGGAAAATATCAGAATAAAAGGACAAATCCGGGCTTTCTATTGATCAAAAAGGATTCCAAGAACGTTGGCAACGCCAATTCACCAAGATTTTGAGATCCGATGAGCATTTGCGGTGAATAGAAATATATATCTATGGGTTCCCCATTGACATCCGACCATTCCATTTTTTTTATTTGCACATCATTCGCAACCCTGTGCCTGTCATTGTTCCCGACGCGCTACTTCCTTACTTTCCACCCCTTCCACGATATATTCCGCCTTTTTTTCTGGGGAAACACATTCTGATTTTTTTACTTTTTGAAGTAAATAGTGTCCACATACCAGCATGGTAAAAGATATGAAAGTCACCAGTGCTAAAATTATTGTGACGCTTCTCGGGAGCTTTGCCAGCGCCGAGATAGCTGTGAAGAATGTGGCAATCATCGGTAAGTCCTAATGAGAGAAACGCCTTGTGTTACATTGACCGCGTGTCATATTTTTGGACCATCCATCCCAGACGCCGAGACTGACCCACATTTATTTCAGGTGCCGGAGCCGCAGGTGCTTCTACGGCCTACCACCTTCGCAAGTTTGCCGATGATGCTGGTGTCCCCATGAACATCACCGTCTTTGAGAAGACTGATCGTATTGGTGGCCGTACTTTGACTGTTAATGCTTGGGATAACAAGTTGCTCCCCGTTGAGCTGGGCGCCTCCATTTTTATTGAGGCAAACAAGATCATGTATGAAGCGGTCCCTGAGCTGGGCCTGAGCCTTAAGGAGCCCGAATTAGGCGAGGATGATGGGGCAACTGGAATTTGGAACGGCCAAGACTTTGTAGTTTTCCAAGAAGGTGACATGAGCTGGATCGACTACATTAAGTTGTTTTGGCGTTACGGCCTAGCTCCTATCAAAGCCAAAAAATTGGTCAAGAATACCGTCGACCAGTTTTTGCAAATTTATGACAAGCCGCACTTTCCATTTTTTTCATTGACGCAGGTTGTGAAAGATCTGAGTTTGGATGGAGCTACTGGAGTGGATGCTGCAAAGTTTCTGACCGAGAATAACGCAAGTACCATACTCATTTTTTGTTGGAATTTCGACCGTTTACTAACCTTCTGGTCTAGATTGGAGATAAGTTTTCTTTGGAAATCATTCAAGCGGCTACTAGGGTAAACTATGCCTCGAACTTGAAATACATTCACGGTCTTGAGTCTATGGTGGGACCCGCATCTAAACCTTTAATGGAGCTCATGGCTGACACTAGTAACAGGTTTCTATGGCCCCCGAAGGCGCTTCACAGGTCGAGGGAGGTAACTGGCGCATTTTTTCTCGTATGATTGAGAAGTCGGGGAGTGCCTTCTTCCCCAACACTACTGTGGCACACATTGACTATGCTAAGGGCTTTATCAACAAGTTCGTTATAAAGAACCTGATTTCTGGAAGAATAGTCAACGAACCTACAGTTTTCGATGACATTGTCATTGCCAATCCATTCCAATTCAGTAATATCTCGGTACCGGCTACTTTCAAGGATATCATCGAGGAGATTCCTTACATGAAATTGCACGTCACTCTTTTTGCGACTCCTCTTAGACTTACTCAAAAGTATTTTGGCCTGAAGGACAGCGATACAAGCCCTACTACAATCCTGACCACTTTACACCCAGATGATGTTGCCGAACAAGGTCCTGCTGGCGCCGGAAAGGCGGGTTTCTTCTCCATCAATATGTTACGCCAGGCTATAAACCCCAACACCGGAGATACAGAGTACCTGTGGAAAATATTCTCGCCCAAGGCTGTTACCTCTGAGCTTCTATCCGATATTCTGGGTTTAGAAGTTCCCAAGTCGTTCACAGGTAATCTCACCAATGGAAATGCCAGCCCTATCACTTGGTACTATCCCCATGTCTTTTATTCTTACCCAGTTGAGCTTCCTAGAACCACATTCCAGGATCCAGTGTTGGGAAAAGGCTTGTGGTACACATCTGGGATCGAAAGCTTCATCTCGACCATGGAGACTAGTGCTTTGATGGGCAAGAACGTTGCCCAACTTATCGTGGACGGTTACACGGACTTACGGAAGATAACCATTGTTGCGTTGTCAGATGAGCTATGAGCTATCAGAGTTTGGAGAGGCCATGTGTGGTGTGCAGAGGGTGCGCAAGTCAAATCAGTAATATTCCCCAGAACAGGCACAAACAGAACTAGGCTTTATTATTTTTATATACTAAAGCTCACTTTGTATTCATTCTGTATTGTGCATCTTTCCTTTTTGGGCGACCTTCGTGATAGCATGAATGATATTGACCAAGAGTTTAAGGGGTATCCATTCATTGGATGACGCTATAGAAATCATACTTTTACCACATCTACTTAGTGTTTTTATTCCGAATATGTGGCTAGGAGCACCCCAAAAATGCAGAATCTTGCAATATTGCATGTGAGCCTGACAGTGGGTGGAAACTATCCAACAAGGTTTGTAGTTATGGCTTAGCGCTGAAAAGCTAGCTCCCTTTCTGCGGGAAAACATAAGCTTACTGGATAGGTAATTGCTAGTGACGATGTCATTACCCGTAAATCTGGAGTAAATATTTTGTCATAGGAGTTGCCACTCGAATTCACAATTTTTCCATTTGTAACATCTCCGAACTTTTACACTTCATAATACCGATAAAAATATTCTTAGCTTGTTGTATACATATATTGAACTTGATACCCTATTTACTCCTTGCTGGACTTGGTATTCCATCATTGGATTGACCCTGCTTGAGAGGGACTCTTATCGATTCCTTGCCCCTACATTTCCCTGCATGACAGTGGATTTGCTTTTGATTTTCTGACTTTGTTGCACACTTATTGAAATCACGTTTCCTTCGCTGTTTGTTGTTGGTACATATTAAATTCCTGAGCTATAAAACCCTTTATCTATCACACTCCTTTCTGTTATCCATTTTCCAGAGCTTTCTGTGCAGTGTCCTGGCATTAGTCAGCGTGAGACAAGCGCCTAGATTTTGGAAGACTGCGTCAAGTTGTGAATGCAATTAGGATTTTTTTTTATATCACCACTTTCACACATTGATTTCTTGACCCATTATGTTTATGCTTCGCAACGGTAAGTCTCATGAATGCCCTTCACTTGTCGCTTTGGATCTTCCCCTCCCCCCTCACTCGTCACTTATGACGCCTGTGCTTTGCCTTGTCTTGCTACGTTTTTACACCCCGGAAACTCATAAGACGGTGGCCCGTGATGACATGTCGATAAGATATATAGAAGAACAAAGTTCACAGGGTTGCATTCCAGCTGTCTAAAAAAAAACCTAATGGGTTGTTTACAAGATGTGTTGGATGCTGCCGTAGATTTTATTGGATAGTGTTCCATTACCTCATAATGTGATTGCCTTGTTGCTAACCCTTATCGGTTCATTAATCTAGTAGGAAAGCTGATCTTCGGCTCTGGAAATCAAGAGGCTTTGATCGAACTTCCTCAAGGACAACTCTACCTTGTGCGCCCTCAGTCTCCAAAGGGCTATTCCGAACTCATTTTCAAAGATTCTGCTGCTCGCATCCGCAAAACCAGTGCCGAGTTTCAATACCAACTAGTTGTGCAGCGCGTTTACGAAGAAGGCGAAGAAGAGCTCCTTGCTGAAGAAGGCGACGACGAACAATCGGCTGAAGTCTCTGAGCGTGACGAGAAGGTTTTCCTGCTCGACCGAGACCTCCACTTCCGTGTCGAAACCCGTCAAGGTTCCGAGACCGTTCTTGCTTGGCGGGATTTGAGCGGCGATACTGGCGACGTTTACGAATTCATCTGCGACGCTTCTATCCCTCACGACCAAATTGCCTGGTTTCAACAAGTTGCGCGCAACTGCCAGTACGAGCGTCTCTACAAGAAACCCCACACTACCGCTTCCCAAGCCGATTTCGAACAATTCGATTTTGACAACGATCAACCTATTCCTCCTGCTTCACCGATCCATTCACCAACTTTGGCACATCCAATTGAATCGACCGACGCCATTTTTGCCAAGGCCATTGCGCAAAACCAAAATACTCAACTTCCCCCAGCTGCTGTCACCGTTGCTCCCGCTCCTGTTGCCGACATGCGCCCATCATCCACTTCTTACAGTGACGATGAGGATGACCTCGAGGCTCAACTTCAAGCTGAAGCCCAGTTGCAACAAGATCTTGAGGATGAGCTTGAGGCTGAAGAAGCAGAGTTGCGAAGACAACTTGAAGAGGCCGAGGCCGAGGCAGAATCTCATGCTCAAGCTGAAGCGGAGAAGGCTGATGCTGCCGTTGTTGCTGCCCCCCCTGCTCTTGATACCTACGTCTCAGTTATTGCCGAATTGCACTTCTTTGATTTTGTGTCTGGCACTTTCGTGCTTAAGGACGATGAAGTTACTGCTGTTGTCACCGAGGTTGGTAGCTGGCAATATTGGTTGGAAACCAAGGGAAAGAACAACTGGGTGAGCGTTTCGGTTACTCCAGATGTTAACCCTGTATTCAACTTCGAATATCTATCTTTTATCTTTAATCAGGTGTCTGAAGATGGTAGTGCCAACTCATGGCTTTTGCGATTCAAGGACCAGCCTACCATGGAGAAATTCCAGGAAGGCCTTTTGCGTGCTCTTTGGGAGCAGCTCAACCTTATAAAGTGGGCCAAGATCAAGGATGTGGAGCGTGACTACATCACTGATGCTTTCAACGACCTCACTATGGAAGATGCTGAGAATGTGGAAGAGGAAGAGGAAGAGGAAGAGGAAGAAGAGGAGCCCGAACAAGAGGCTCACAGTGGGGATGAAGAAGAGAATAGCGATGATGATGCCCCTGAGAAAAAGGGTGACGGTAACGTCAATTCTCAGCTTGCTGTTGGATACAAGCACGACCGGTCGTTTGTTGTGCGTGGCTCCAAAATTGGAGTATTTAAGCACACTGCCAACAACAACCTTGAGTTCTCTACCAACATCTCTCGCGTAGAAACACCTGGCGGCAAGCTGTTCAGCCCTAAAAAGGTCATGCTTCACAATGAAGATCGGGATCTGATCCTTCAGCACGGCACCGATACCAACAAATTGTATCGTATGGATCTGGAGTACGGCAAGGTTGTTGACGAATGGAATGTCCACGACTCTATTCCCATCACTACTTTTGCTCCAGAGAAGAAGTTCGCTCAGATGACTAGTGAACAAACCTTCTTGGGTATTTCTCACAATGCACTATTCCGTGTCGATCCTCGTCTTGCTGGCGACAAACTTGTTAACTCACAACTCAAGCAATACGCTTCCAAGAATGACTTCTCCGCTCTTGCTTCTACCGAGAAGGGCTATGTTGCTGTTGCCAGCAACAAGGGTGATATCCGTTTGTTTGACCGTCTTGGTATCAATGCCAAGACTCATATTCCTGCTTTGGGCGAGCCTATCATTGGCCTCGATGTTTCTGCTGATGGTCGCTGGCTGCTAGCAACTTGTCGTACCTATCTGTTGCTCATTGATACTCTGCAAAAGGAGGGTAAGAATGAAGGTAAGCTCGGGTTTGAGCGGTCGTTTGCGGCTGACAAGAAGCCTCAGCCCCGCCGACTGGCCCTCACTCCTGAGCATGTTGCGCAGTTTGCGTATGAGACCAAGCGGGGAGTCTCGTTCACTCCTGCCAGATTCAATACTGGTGAGGGTACGGAGGAGACTAGCATTATCACGGCTACGGGCCCTTACATTATCGAGTGGAACTTGAAGAAGGTGGTCAAAGGCAGCAAGGCTCCCTACCTCATCAAGCGTTATGTTGAGGATGTCATGGCCGACAACTTCAAGTTTGGCACAGACAAAAACGTCATCGTTGCACTGCCTAATGAGGTCAACATGGTTGGCAAAAAGGCTCTCAAGAAGCCGACTCGTGAGAGTATCTCTGGTAGCTTTCAGGTCGGGGGCCGTCGGAGCCTGAAACCTGCCCTGGACGATATTGTTGAGTCAATGTACTAGATTTGAAGATACGGTTGTGTGGAAATGAAGCTTTTTGTTTACATTATGGGTTCTAAGCCTTCGCATGAAGACCTTAGCGTGATTTTGGGTTGCTGCTTAGAGTTGGATGGGTGGAGTTTATCATGTTTTATTTTTTTCTTTGGCTACTGTTTAATGCGTTGATATATGCCTCTTATGCTTGGATTTCTTTCTTTTCATGTATTATGTTGGAGCCTTATGTTTACATGCTTACGGTCGTGTTTGTTTTCCGTTTTTTTCTTTTGTTCTATACAGTAGATAGTCAATCCTCACAATCAACATTCAATACTTGAATGTAGTAAGGTCAAAATGTGATTCCTGGTAATGTATCTAATTGGTGCGCATGTAAGTCACCCCAACTGCAACCCCAACACCAAAATCACCGGACCTTTAGTTTTTAGATGTATACATAGGGATCTTTAGAAACACGATGGTTTTGCAGTACGACAATTTCATGAGAATGTCATAATATGATAGACCCATAATTCCGGAATTCGGCCACAAGGGACAGTTGCAGCGGAAGGAAGGTATATGATACTAATGCAAGGTCGGAAGGAGCCTGATTATTTGTGGGGTATGATACAGAGAAAATCAGCGAAGATGAAGCGAGGTAGTCGGAACACTATGAATATAAAGAGGCACTGAAACCGTAAGATTTAGATCTTGTTTTTTCTTTTTTGTTATGGCAGTGCTGACACCTTTTCAACAGTTACATATAATGGCTACAGTCAAGTTCTTGCCTCTAGGGGCCACTATCCAGTCTATTACTATCGATGGCGTCAACATTGTTCAGGGCTTCAATACCCTTGAGCAGTACCGCAAATACAACACGCCCTATTTCGGCGCCACTATTGGCCGGGTTGCCAACAGGATCGCTAATGGTAAAATCAACTCGCTGAACAATACTTCTTACACCCTACCTATCAATGACGGCACCAACACTCTTCACGGTGGGTTTGTTGGCTGGGATAAGAAGGAATGGGTGGAGATCGAGTCGGGGGTGAGGATTATCCCCGGGGTGGAACTGGAGGAAGGGGCGGAGACAACGGGGTTTGAGGTTATTAGTAGGGATATGGAGGAGGGATTTCCGGGGGATGTGAAAGGGAGGGTTTGGTATACGGTGGGGAAAGAGAAGAGGGCCGATAGCAAGAGGGTCACGGTGTTGGGGATGGAGTATGAGGCTGTTCTGGTTAGTGGGCCGGAGGAGACGGTGGTGAATATGACGAACCATACGTGAGTTGTGCATATACATTTTTCTCAAGAATTTGAATACTAACAGACTCAATACAGATACTTCAACCTCGCCGGAACCCCCTGTGCCAAAACAACCACCGGTACTCTCATCACCCTCCCCACAGCCACCCATCTCCCCCTCTCCTCCGGGATTCCCAACGCACCACCCCGCTCCTACCCCAGTCTCCTCCCCGACACCCCCTTCCATCTCACCACCACCACCGATCTCGACGACTGTTTTGTCCTGCTCCCCGGCACCACTGACCCAGCCTCCTTCTCCATCGACACCCGCAATCATGCCCTTACCCTCAACGTGGCCGCCGAGCACCCTGATACAGGCATCCACCTCGAGGTCTTGTCGACAGAGCCGGCGTTCCAGTTTTACACTGGCAAAGGAATTGACGTGCCGGCGGTTGACGAGCTCCCGGCCCGCGGAGCGTACAGTGGATTTGCGGTAGAGCCCAGTCGGTATGTTAACGCGGTGAATGAGGAGGCCTGGAAACAGCAGGTTGTGTTGAAGAAGGGGGAAACGTACGGAGCTCGGATTGTCTACAAGGCATGGAAGGAGTAAGGAGATATATGTATACATATATATAGCAAGATCCAATACATTTCAAGAATTAAACCGTTATTATAAAAATCGACAAATGGTATCAAGACACAAGTATAACAAAGACTCTCAATAAACAAAAGGCCCACACAAATAATGTTTTACTCACTCTCATCATCGTTATCCTCATTATCACTGGAAATAACCGTCCTTCCCCGTTTCTCTGGGGCCTTCTTCTTCGGCGCAGCTTTTTTCTTAGCGGTTCCCTTCTTCGGAACGTCACCATCACTGTCATCCGACAATTCTACCTCCGACTCCTCATCACTGTCCGAAACATCCGAGATTCTGTCCGAGATGTCAACATCATCACTATCGTCACTGTCATCATCGCCATCGTCATCATCGTCCTCTTCATCGCCCTCTTCTTCGCTATCTGACAACCCCTCGATAACCTGTTTCTCAATCTTAAAACTCTTCGGCGCCGCCCGCCGCGATGACCGGCCACCGCTGCGACCAGAATCCTCTACAACCCCCCATACTTTGTCATTCTTCTTAACTTCCTCCAAATCAGCCTCCAACTCCCTCTTCTGCTTGATTTCCCTAGCTTTCACCTCGCTAAATCGTCCCGTCATCCCAATATCCTTCAGCATATCCTTTAGATGGCGCAACTTTGCTTTTTCGTCTTCGCCATATTGCTTGAGCTCGTTGGCCCACATCTTGCGAACACCGCATTTGACCAGTTGGGATTGCAGTTTCTTGATTTCTACGGTGTCAGTAGAGTTAGAGATGACCTTTTTGAGGGCGACCTTGGCTTTGGGGGAAGCTTTTGCTTTGCTGGCCCGTTTGGAAGGGAGTTCGTCGATGACTGAGGACACGTCGCTGTCACTGTCGTTGACATCGTCATGTTTGTGATCCTTGGTCTCTAAAGCTTTGGCTGCCTCAGCTGCCTCGGCCTCATCGTCAGATTCTTTCTTGGGGCGCTTGGATTTGCCCTCATTGTCAGAGGTAGCTTTGCGTTTGTTGGTAGCCCATGATTTCACAGGCTCC
This sequence comes from Ambrosiella xylebori, assembly GCA_002778035.1. Classification (NCBI taxonomy): domain Eukaryota; kingdom Fungi; phylum Ascomycota; class Sordariomycetes; order Microascales; family Ceratocystidaceae; genus Ambrosiella; species Ambrosiella xylebori. Next base: position 1,804,837 of record PCDO01000004.1, read on the forward strand.
TCTTCCTCTTCCTTCTCTTCTTCGTTCTCATTATCATCTTCGAGTTTCGACTAGAATAAAATCAGTATGTGGAATGTGTGGTTGTTTGAGATTGTTTGCTCAAGACGTACCACAAAGTCCTTGACAAAGTCACGGGATCTTTTGTGCCAGTCGCCGGAAGCGAAAAATCCAAGCTCGAGGCCCAGTTTGGACTCGGCATTCTTGCGGACCAGGTTGACTGTCAAGTTATCGCGGGCACTACTGTTCCAAATACTGTTGACAGCATCACTAAGGGCGGCCTCGAGCTCCGCATCAGAGTGGGTAGTCATTTGAATGATTTGGAGACAAATGTGATAACTTTGTAAAATAAAAGACAGAAAACAAACTTATCACAAGAGTGTCAAATTTTCGACCTATCGATCAAGTTGTTCGAATTCTGAGGATGCTCATAAAATTTTCGAGACTCGATATATTAACATGTCGAATGAGATTCTCACGGTTGACCCGTTTATCCATTTCACGCGACGCGAGCGCAGCACAGTGTGCTTAGCCATGGCTGCAGCTATACTGGTATTGGACCTGACGGTATGTATACTGTATAAGAACATGGCTGACCTACTTGACAAAACACATGTAGGACAGGTGCTTGCGGAAGTTCTTGGAAGATGATAGGGGCTAAAGAGATGGAAGAAAATACTGTCACGTCGTTATACATACATTACTGTTGTGTAGAAACAAATTCTACCAACAAAAAATAAAAGAGAGATAAAATTCTGGATTGATTTTGGGAAAAGTAATAATTTCGAGACACTAACATCGCCAAAGTCGGTAATATATAAATGCTTTTATTTAGCAGCACTAGGCTTGTAGTTTTGTGAATATGGAAATCCATACAAAATACACGGAATCCGTAGCAAACCTACTGCGTCCAGATCACACAGATCCTTAACCAATACATCAAAGTCCCAGCCAAGATCATACAAGACATTATATAATATATGATGTTGATGCCTGTCGATATCAATGTCTTTCACTAAGTTACGACATACCGTCGACATCGTGAGGTGAAACGGCTGTTGGTTTTCATCGAGTTCAAAGCATATATCTTTTTATATCTACGGTATTGTTAGAATTAGGTATAGTTCATAGAAATATAAATTTTTTTTTTTGGTTGGGCTGAATTTAACCTCCAATATCATGATCTCGATCACTGGCATGACTGGCTAATCCTTTTCTTATCTTTTCATGACTATATTTTTATATTTCATTTCTGAATATTTATTTATTCATCTTTCTGGCCTGCCAACAGTCAACCCTAGGTAAATCTTATCTCGCGCCTATGAAGGAAAAAGAGAAAAAAAAAGCTTTAAAAGTTCTCGAGGCTTTCACAAACCCCATTTCGTGTACAGATCTCGTTGTTGCATTGATTGACGGATTTTGTTTTTTCCTTTTTTCTTTTTTTAAACTGTGGTTGATACTGAACGATGACGTATCATGGATCTTGCAGGGTAATGAGTGACAAAGGGAGGGAGATATGGTGGGGTAAAAAACTGTTAACGGGCCTTTTTTCGACCCCACCGGGGGTTGTTTTCTCACTATCATGGTGATGATGTTTCTGTGATTTTCTAGTAACTTCAGACTATCGAGGCCTGCTCCATACATTATTCTCATGTTGACCGGACAAGACTTGAGTAGGATGGATATTTCGGAAACTTTTGGATATGGTCTCATAATCATTTTTTTCAGAAATGGAATATATAAATAATGAATATATAGATCTTTTGGGGCTCGTGGTTGGCTGGATTGGTGATGACTGTTTGTGAAGCACGGAATTAGGGTTGGCCAGGTGGTGTTAGCGAGAGGTTCGAGCCGAGAATGAGTTGAATGGAATACAGTGAGGTCCACGATGATTCCCTTTGGAATTTTCAGACCAGTCCCATGAGTGAATAGATTGAGAGTTTTTTCTGAGAAACTTTGTTTGCAGATAACTCTGTAGAGATTGAGATCGGATCAACCTACTGACAATTTGGAGTTTCAGTATCTCAATATTTTACTCATATGGTAACTGGATATGACGTTCTATGATATTAGCTTTGTCATTATCGGGCGTTGAGTCGGAAGCTGGGTTGTCAAAGTTAGACGAGTGGTAACAAAGTGATTCCCACTTAGTAAACTAGCATGTAGTCATGATGGCGCTCCTGCTACATACACCGTAGATATTCTGCTATCCTTTCTAGATGCGGCATCTCAAGAAGCCATAATGCTGAGGCCAGATTTTTATGAAAAGACCAAGTTCACGGATCGGGGCGGCGCGGGGATGATTTGTTCATCTGTCCGTCAACTTTACCATATTTTTACTTTATCTATCACAATCATGCTTGATCGCAACTTGTGTTTGGCCTTTATCTTGACATCAATGGCTCACACTTGAAAAATCCCTATATTGTAATGCCGTGTTCTTTCTCCTTGACATCCAGAACAAGTTTGGTGATAGAGGTAGCCCACAAATTACTTGCTAGGCCTACAGAATTTACCACATCATAAACATCACTAAGCAAACGTCGCTTTCCTTGTCTACCACATTGTAAGAAGGTACGACGCCATTGGGAGCAATACAAGAGTTGTGCTAAACTTCAAGAAATAAAAACCGGTATTTTGCTCTGGAATTGCGTCATGATTGAATAAACAACGACGACGACGACAAGGCTAAATATGATATCAACTAGGTAGGTACAGCTTGTATGTAAAAAGTAGAAGGAACTCAGATTAAAAAAAAATATGTTGTCCGGAATTGGAAAGATCATTTCTGCAGCTTTGTTGCTGGAACCTGCTATTTAAATATAATGGTAACCATTCCTTCCCTTGTCTACAGCCCGTGGAAGTCTTAGTCCAATAATCACAGATCCTTGGCCTCCCTCTCTTCTCTTCCTCAATATTTATTGCTTGCTCTACCTCACCACCACTACATCATCAATTGGAAACATCCCGATTTTCTTTTTCTTTTGTTTTGTCTGATCCTTTTGAGTATCATCCTAGCAACTACGAATTGAAACTTCACATCCATCTCGACCACTCATCATCTTGACAGCTAACATTGACAAAATCCGCCTAACCTGTAAACTTGCAGTGACATCACCAATCAAATTTGCTAGTAACCCGGCATCTGCGACCTTTGGATCCCCGTCCGCGCGCATTAAACATCATTGTTTGCGCTTCCAACCTACAGAATTTCGAGTCCCTCGTTTTCAACATAATCAGTCCATTTATCTACATATAATCCTGCGCCATGCCCAACTCTGCTACTGATCAACCGGCACCCGGCCGTCTGCTTCTGCTTTCTAACCGTCTGCCCATCACCATCAAGAAGAGTGAAAATAGTGGTTACAATTTCTCCATGTCATCTGGTGGTTTAGTTACTGGTTTAAGCGGCCTTTCCAAAACTACCAGCTTTCAGTGGTACGGTTGGCCCGGTTTGGAGGTTCCCGATGAGGATGCCGTCAAGATGCGCAAGGATTTGAAGAACAAGTATGGAGCGCATCCTGTCTTCATTGACGACGAGCTTGCGGATCGTCACTATAACGGCTTCGCCAGTATGTATATTCTAATCTTCCTGTATAATCAACATTCTTGTTTGACTGACTCCAACTTTTCCTGTAGACTCTATTCTCTGGCCTCTCTTTCACTACCATCCTGGTGAGATTACATTTGATGAGTCTGCCTGGGCTGCATACCAGGAAGTCAACCGCTTGTTCGCCAAGGCTGTGGTACCAGATGTGCAGGATGGTGATCTTATTTGGGTCCATGACTACCATTTGATGCTGCTTCCTGAGATGCTTCGCCAGGAGCTTGGAAACACCCGCAAAAATATCAAGATCGGCTTCTTCCTCCACACGCCCTTCCCCTCCTCTGAAATCTACCGTATTCTACCCGTCCGCGAGGACCTTCTTCGTGGTGTTCTGCACTGTGATCTAGTCGGCTTTCACACCTATGACTACGCTCGCCACTTCCTCAGTTCCTGCAGCCGCATTTTGTCAACACCTGCTACTCCCAATGGTATCGACTATAATGGTCATTTCGTATCAGTTGGTGCTTTCCCAATCGGTATTGACCCCGAGAAGTTTGTAGAGGGTCTGGAGAAACCCTCGGTCAAGGATCGCATTGCTGCCTTGAGCCGCAAATTCGAGGGCGTCAAGTTGATTGTTGGCGTTGATCGTCTGGACTACATTAAGGGTGTACCTCAAAAGCTTCATGCCATGGAGGTTTTTCTGTCCGAGCACCCGGAATGGGTTGGTAAAATTGTGCTGGTGCAGGTAGCCGTCCCCTCGCGTCAAGATGTCGAAGAGTACCAGAACTTACGGGCTGTTGTCAATGAACTTGTTGGTCGTATCAATGGTCGGTTTGGGACTATCGAGTTCATGCCCATTCACTTCCTGCACCAGAGTGTCACTTTTGATGAATTGACTGCTCTTTACCGTCTTTCTGACGTTTGCCTCGTTTCATCAACCCGCGACGGCATGAATCTGGTCTCATATGAATATATCGCTACTCAACGTGATCGTCATGGTGTCATGATTCTTTCCGAGTTCACCGGTGCTGCCCAGAGTCTGAATGGCAGTCTTATCGTCAACCCGTGGAACACTGAGGAACTTGCCAACGCCATCCACGAAGCCGTTGTCATGTCTCCCGAGACCCGCAAGACCAACTACGAAAAACTTAAGAAATACGTCTTCAAGTACACTAGTGCTTGGTGGGGTACCACCTTTGTAAACGAGCTGGTCCGTTGCTCTCGTGATACTCCTAAGAATGTGCGCAACGTTGGTGGGGAATTGTTAACTTCTAGTGTCCCGGTTGTCTCATCGACGTCGGCATTGGCTATTACTCCTCTAGCAATCCCGGCATCTAGTGTGGCACCAATCGAAGAGAAGCCAGCGGAAGAGTAAAAAGGTTTGTGTGTGTTTAGAGGGTTACTTCAAGTCAAAGAAGCCCCTGTGTTTCTATTGTCAGTTTTGAATGTCTATGAAGCGATGTATACCAGATACTTGTTATATATATATTATAATTCTAAGATTGATTGTCTCAGAAAGCCTATCTTTGTCAAAAGAAGAATTTTTCATAATAGAGTCAATATCATGCTTACTATTCAATCTTGTATGCATGATGCCGGGTGGTCAGATATCAAAAATCATCATGACGTTCGAGACCCTAACCCCTGGAGTTGCTTTTGATGGTCTCGACCACGAATTGAACCCTGCCCTTCCTTCTTCAGAAAGGTTTTAATGGAATTTTTCCGCTATAAATTTTCCTTGGATGTTTCTTTTCACCTTCACGATTATTCTCCCTGCAGTTTGCTATTCTTCATACTCAATCTGACCTTTTGTTTTCTCTCAAATCTCGTTAAGCTAATCATCAGAATGGGCAACGTACGTATACGATTTATTCCTTAGGTCACTCGCTTACTCAGCCCGCCGACAACTTTTCAGCGGGGCCGCCGGCATCTTGATCACATGTCATGCGAATGACGGCTTTGCGGGATGGAGGGTTCTGGTGATGACATCAGGGTTCTCAATGAGCATGAAATATGTCGGTTGCTAACGCTGGAGGTGGTTGATGATGATAATAGGGTGCTAAGGCTCAGCAGAAGCGCGAGCGTGCTGCTAAGGATGCGAAATCTCAAAAGGGTTCACAGCTGAAGGTGGTAAGTGAGGAGGAACGCTGCTGTTGACTATGGTAGTGATTGAGTGTATGGATGGTTTGCTAATGATGGAAATATATTGGAAATATATAGAACGCTGCTGCCTGCAACATTCAGTGCACTGTTTGCAAGTCTACTTTCTTGCAAACTATTGCTAAGACTATGTAAGTATTCTTACTAAGAAGAATATTGCTAAGAGCTCGAGCCACGCAACAACCACGTCAACACAAGCGCTGGATCTGATAACCCCATTCAAATATTTAAATGATGAACATAAATATACTAACGGGGGGTTTCCCCTTTTTTCCCCCCCAGGCTTGAGCAGCACGTTTCTAACAAACACAGCAAGCAGACCTTCGCTGAGTGCTTCCCCAATTACATCAAGTAAAACCCAAATGTTACACACTCGAACACATACCGAGAGAGGCCGATGTATGTGTTGGAGGAGAGAAAGAAAAAAAGAATCAAAATACCCGTGGGTATCCTAGTTAGCTTGGTTGGTTATTGCGATAGCGAATTACAATTAGGGACGTTAATGTTTATGGAGTAGGCAGAGTAGGTTTTGTTTTTGCTTGGAATTCTTTAGAATTTTCGGTGAAATGGAGAGATGTATCCGTGATCCATAATCAGTATCATTATTTTTTGGGATTGCAATAGACATGTGAATATTTCAAGAAACTCGTGTAACCCTAGATTTCTGGAAAATGTGGACCTGGTATGTTATCCAAGTTTATCTATAGTTTATTTAGTCAGTTTTTACAACCTTGAATGATAATGTGGAGCTACTTGATACAGACATTGTATATGTATTAACGACAAAGGTAACGACAAAGGTAAAGTCAAAAAACAAATATAAACTATAGATGACACAAAAATAGACAATGGAACCACGGGGAACCAATGATATCAGCAGAAAGTCACCTGTCATGGAACAAAAATTCGCCGTAAACATAACGAAACCGACCGGTGCTCCTTTTCCCAGAAAACAAGACAATAAACCAACCTAAAATGATGAAAGCGCAAAAGATACAAAACAAAAACTCTCTTGCATTTTTTCTTTAGTTCCACCTGGAGATGGATGTGCCCAACGACGTCAACAGATCTAGAGCTTCAAAGCATCAAGAATACATCCGACCATTACCATACCAGCACCATAAACGATACCAAAACTATGAAGAGCTAGGTTTGTTTGCTAAGAGTGCTGCGACCTTGAGGAAGACATCTTCTATGGGCGCCATGGCATACGCTGGGGCAGCATTGAAGATATCAGCCAGCTGGTGTTGCCCGATGATGGTTGGGTGGGCGCTGGTCTTCTCATAATCAACATCCATAGCGTCACCCATTTCAACATCGCCAAACTCATTTTCAGCCTCCCGCTCGTCTTCTTCTTCCTCATCAGTAGAATTGTCGATCTCAATGTTGCCTGCAGCAGCAGCTTGGCCAGCGGCAGAGAGAAGCATGTCATCCAACGATTTCGCAACTACAAGCGCAGCATCATTGGCTGATTGGGCCATAGTAAACACCTGCGCTTCGTCATCGACAATTAGGAAACCGGAAGTATGGGGTTCCGCAGACGCGGAAAGGGCGGCAATTCGACTGTCGAAATGGTGGGAAATAAGAGGTTGCATGCTCTCGGGGCTGAAGATGAGAAGTTCCGATCCCTTCATGTGGCGGAAAGAAACGGCAAAATGTTGTGAAACACGATCGATGGCAAGGTTGGCGGCACCGGCGGCAGTGTCGAAGTTGATGGTTTTGAGAATGGGAAGGCCGTAGACAAGGGAGTCAGAAACCATGTCAAAGACGCGAAGATCATGAGAGAGAACAATGACATAAGGTCCTAGGAGGCCGAGGCCATGAAGGGATCCACGCCAGAGATCATCCCAATAATACCGGATTTCGCCGCTGTAGGCATCAATAACGTAGATATTGCCCTCATCACCAGCACCGAAGGCAACAATCAAACAGGAACCGTCGTCGGAAAAGGATATGCGACCAGAGACAGGCTTTTGTTCCCCAGCGGACATCATGACATTATCAAGACAGTAAGAGATAGTCACACCAAAGTCGCACACCCAGGTGTGGAGCTCTTTGCCTCGATCATCTTTGACAGCAAGACCGTCGCGCTGGCGGGGCCGAGGCTTCCAGATGCGGACAGCACCGTCACAGCCAAGAGTGGCAAAACGGGCATTTTGAGGATCAGAAGCAAGGTCAAGCACTTCCTCGGGACGAGTAGATTCATGCGGAGCATTTATACGGGAGACAAGGGCAAACTGGGTGCCGGCAGGGGTTTCATTATTGTCAGTGGCATCGGACTCGGCATCCCAGATTTTGAGGTAAATTTCACGGCGGGTTTGGCGGAGGTCAGCTTCCTCGATAACTAGACCTTCGTCAATCTGGTTAGGCTCAGGAGGGCTCCACTCATCAATGGTGGCGAGCCACTTGCCGTCATAAGAAAAGGCCATGTGCTTGATTTCGGGGTCGATGATAGTACCGCCGGCGGGGGTCTGGTTGTTAGCTATCAAGGAAGAGCGAGCGATGGCCTGCTTACCAACACTGCGCATGTTGGACAGGTCAACAGTCTGGAGGTAAGGCTTAGAGCCATTGCGAGTGGCGAAAAGACCATCACCAACACAAACGTAGAGCTTGTCAGGAGATGCGGGGTTGAGGGCAGCAACCACATTAATGTCGTTGACAACATACTCGGCGTCGACACGGGGAACAAGATGCTCTTTGAGCACAGAGGTTACGTAGACGCCGGATTGCATACCAGAGATGTAGGAAGTGGGTTCAAGATCAGCAGAGGACAAAACCATGACAGAGTTGTCATCCAGATGAACGACGTAAGCGGCGCCGGAAGCTGAAACAACAATGTTCTCCACAGTACCGGTCAAGTGAGGTAAAAAGTTCTGCTTGTTGGTATCCAACTGCCAGAGGATCAGGGTGTGCTCGGAACCACCAGAAATCAAGTAGTTACCATCACGCGACCACTTGACCGCATGAACAGCGCGACGGTGCCAGTGCATCTTCCTGGGCTGGATGGCTTCGCGGGCTCCATTGGCATTACTGTCGAGAGCCCGGAGACGGGCGAGGATGTCATTGTACCAGTAAATAGAACCACGAGCGCAGCCGACAGCGACATCAATGGTACTATGGTTCTTAGAAGTACTCTTCTTACTCCGGGAAGGTGCAACGATGCGCGCATCAATAGAGGTGATGATATCGTCACAGGTGAAAGTGTAGAAGTCGTAGGTGAGATCCTCGAGCTTTCTTATAACAAGATTTTGCGGGCTACCGACGTACAAATTTTTGTGGATAGATCCGTATATGAGGCCATTAGCAACCATGACCTCAAAGTTGTGAAATCTTAGCATACCAGAGCCGAGTTCTAGCAAAATTTTAACAAACTCCAAGCTAGAATTGTATACTGATATCCGAGTAGCAAAAACTGAATCGGGAATCTCAGAGACAAGGACGACTTCCTGGTTTTGTTGCTTACCGGACGTTTCAACTGAGATAACAATGGTAGCCAGACCGCTGGCAGAAGCAGAACCAGTAAAGGTAGAGGAGATAACAGGTTCTTCAAAGTCACCAGTCCAATTGATTTTTTGAATGTGACCGTTAGCGTTGGCAACCCACAGAAATGAAGGCTCCAAAAGGGATTGACGAAAGGCAACTATGTTGGCAGTTCTGGTACTGATGGTGGTAGAGATGCGGCGCACAAGGAGAGAGTCGGAAGTAGAATAAACTTGAATTGAGGTAGTGTAGGGGACAATAAGGAATCTGAAGTATTTAGACATATGCATTAGTAATTTTGAGCGTAGAGTCTAAGTCCGGACCTAGAAGCATACCTCTGGTCGGCGGTCAAAATGGGATCGACATCAACCATTCTACCACCAGCAGGCCTAGAGACGACCCATTCGGCCTGACCCTCAGTTTCTGCGGCATCTCCCTTAGAGATACCGGCGATCTCGAGAGGCTCGGCAACAACCACTGTCCGGTCAACAATAGTCTCAATGTTGGTGGGAACACCACGACGCTTCTTGGGTGACTTGGGATCGCCGTTGTGCTTGCGCTTTAAGGTCGCAGCAGGTACAGAGATACTAGCCATGATGTGTGATATATCAAGTATATAGATATGTCAAGTGATAAAATATCCAAAAATAATAAAAAAGCTGAAAATGCAATGGACAGCCGGGTACCTTAATAGAATACCAGTAAATTGGTGAATGCCAGGCGAGAGACGTCAAGTTTTTGTTAGAATATCGATGAAAGAGTGGATCGCAAACTTGATTTACGAAAACAATATGTGAATATAAGACAAAAAATGGAGTCGGAGCTTCGTATGTAGTGCGCCGCGGCGGTTTTTTTCGAGATATGAGTGGTGCAAGATGCTCGATACCCAAGATTTCGCAGCTAAAAACACCCTTCCAAGTATCTAGCGCTGTCTGCTCTTCTCAGAAAAAAAAGTTCATCCATATGATTCAGTAAAAAAAAAATTGGGCCTCACTATCTTGATAAGATAAGCGGTTCAATACCGGTAGATTCAATAACGGCACCAAGAAAGTATGGAAACCCTGCAAACGAAATAAATGTAGCCGCGACAACCTTTTTCAACCCTCACTCTTGAAAGTATCCTAATCGCTTGTCGTATCCCGAATTCTTCAACGATCACGATCACCTGTCTTTCGATCTTACATTGTCATACATTCTCTATATACCATGATCATTCCTGTTCGTTGCTTCTCCTGCGGCAAGGTACCATTTTTTGTTTTCATAGTGAAAATTATTTGCCGACTACTAACATCGTCATAGGTCACTGGCGACCTTTGGGAGCGGTACCTCGCGCTCATCCATGACGGTATGAACGATGGGTAAGAAAAGGTTTCTATTTGGCAGTCACTGTCTGCCATCATACACTTCTACAAGAAATGTTAACACATCTGCAGTGATGCTATGGACCAGCTCGGCCTCAAACGCTACTGCTGCCGTCGCATGGTCATGACCCATGTCGACCTCATCGAGAAACTTCTCAAGTAAAATCTCCCATATATTCTATCTTCCACTCGTCACTACGTTCTAACAGTTTATTCTGTAGATATACTCCCGACGGCCGTGATGCCAAAAAGAGTCAGCTGGCTCCCTAAGCGCACCACGATACCTTCACTGCATTTACAAATTTATCTCTTGCGATATATCTACACCAAAAATCATCAAACGAAACGCCGATACGAACTATGATTATGACAATTTTACAAGGGCTTTGTCAACTTTTCCGCATAGTAGAGCCTCCTGAGCGCCGTACCGGAGGCCATGTTGAAGTCAGCATATCTCGTCCATTGCGGGGTCACGTATTCAAATCAGGCTGAGGATGTCAAGATATCGGACCGTAACTCACGAAGAGCGGTGAATAACCAATTACATGGTATCGTTGTTTTGGATAATATGGGAGCGCGTTCATAATTGGTTTCTTTTTTCATGACTTTTCTTTTCACATTCTTTTCTGGTTCGCAATCAAGACAGATATACTTGATATTTTCCAGCATCTCTTCCTATAATATAGGACTCTCGTCTTGTAGACTTACCCTGCCGTTTTCCAGTCTGGTTTAAATGCTGTACCATAGTTGTCTAAAGATCAGTGATCAGAGTTCTTAGTCAATAAAGGAACGCCTATTAAACTACTATTCCGCCTCGAGCTTGCATTGGGATCATATGCTCGAATTCCTACCGTCGCTCCTGAGGTCATAATAATCTGTCGCGTTGTAGTTTATAGATGTCAGTCTGGGGCATTATTTGATCATCACATTCATCAAAACTGGGTAATTACCGAAGGAATAACCGCCATATGCGCATCTGATACCGCTAGAACCTCTTGGAAACCATCACAGCCACTTGAACCGGTACAAGAGCTTCTTACATTCCATCAACGATAATTTTACACCATGCTCTCTGATACTTGGCCCAGCACCGGACGAATATTGGATGAAATGAGTCAAATGGACAAAGTATCTATAAGTCATCCCAAAACACCTCTTATGGTCCTCTGGACCGCGCCTTGATTTGGTCAACCTGACTGCCAACTCTCCGTCTCCCTCCCATCAAACCCCTGAAATCATGTTTAATCCACATTTCTCATACGAAAAAGTGAACAGTGATTCTGATGATATCATCACCATCTGTGAAATTTGGAATTTTGATGACTGTGTCGGCTACTAATTTTCCACGGGTCGGTTGTTGTGTTTAGCGGTGCGCGTTATGAAAGCGGTGATGGTAGATATCTTTGTTGTAAAGGATGAGGGAAATAGCTAGTTTGAAGCCATGATGCTTTGATATGCTCATGTTCATTAAGATATCTTCGTAATAATGGTTCACCCTCTAGTCTTGTCAGATATATCTGTATGCGCTAGTTCATAGTAATGCCAGTGTCATCCTGGTGTCATAAGGTGATAATCCTTTTCGTGCCCAAATTAGACTTATACTAGCCGAAAGCTGTCATTCAATGTTTTGAAGAATTTGCCAGAGAGCTCCAGGATCCTATTTCCACTAAGCTGGTAAATCACAACATCTTGTGTTCTGGTTTGGGTTTGGTCGGCGAATTCAAGTCTAATGTATTCTATGCGATGGAACTCTGCCACTGTAAAGTCACGTAAATGCGGTGGCCTGTCCACAGTTTCAACCAAATATCTGTGGAAGCAGAATAGTGGGCCCAGAGTAGTAGTATCAGTATTTTCTAGCATATTATACGATGATCTGTATCTTCAAACTTGATTATGTAGAGCATTTATTGTTTAGTTAAGCTTGGATACATCAATACATTGGCTCTAAAACATATACAAGATAATTGCGCCTAGTCAATGTCACCAGTCAAATTTTCAACATGTGCTAGTAAAAGCCCTGTCAAAACTTGTTATAGGTACCATACCGATAATATAGCCCTGTATCACTTCGCTCGAAGACATCGTGATGCCCGGAGCAGACCTTCTCCCAATGTCGTCGTATTCTGGCCAGCTTTGCAGCTTCGATTAACATTTTCAATCTCAGATAGAGAAAATCCCAAGAATCCTAATAGAGTGTCAGGCGCTTGTAACGAGTGTTCATTGGTCAAGTGACTTGGCTTCTAGGGTGAACGTTTAGGGGGCTGTCCTGGTTCTGTGAGCTAGCCCGTTTTGGCTAGTCACCATGTCATTTAAATGAATATCTCGACGATACCTCGTCATATTTCGAGCATAGATGAACACATCTAGATTTGGTGATGGTTTTGGTGGTACTGTTCCGCTATCACAACAGTAAGTGGCATCCTATCCAAATTGTCGGGTCCAAATAATGGTTCCGACTCGTTGATGATGGCGGCCGGTATAATATGGATAATATATATTTATTTACCACTGGCTAGCTGTATTAAAGGAGGAACGAGATGGTCTGGTAGCAATTCCTTAGTTTTTCAAGAACCTAATTATGATTCATTATTCATATGTACACATTTTTATACATTTTTCTAGTAATAATGACTCAGTATTTGTAGCATCTGTTGTGCTTCAAACTGGATATAAAGCACATGGAAAGATTTTCTATTTTCCAAATATATATCACCGAAACAATAAGGTTGTTCAAACCCACATGGCTTTTGCCGCTACAATCACATTCTAGTTAATAAGTTCTTAGAATGGTAGTGATGCTACTCTAATAATGTGATTGGCCAGAACTTCATTTAAGCGCCAAGCCCTTGCTCCTTCCTGCACGATCGACCACTCAGAGGAAAGCGCCGTCTCAACTCTTCCTAATCGAAGGTGCGGAAAATTGAACAGCTGGATAGACTAACTGCGGAATGATTACATATATTTATCTAACATGCTTGTTTTTGCTTACATGTTAGGCAAATTCATCTAGAAATCGGCACCAATTATTCACCATGGAGTATTGTTTTTGCCATTACTTTAGAGATAACTGTTGTTACTGTCTCTGCCAAACCATTACCTACTTGACCAGATGGCAGCTAGTGGAAAGTCCGAATTGAGAAATAGCCTCCCATCACTATAGATCATGCTCGCCCCGCCATCACAGGCTATCAGTGCATGCCTAGAGTGACTTATAGTGATTTTTTTTAATTATAGAGGATTTAGCCACTAAAGAGTTTTTGAGTAGGAAAAAACAGGGATTGTGGGGTTTTTTTTTTTGAGAGCTAGTGCTTTTTGGTATTTCTGCCAATGTATTTTTTTTAGAGTTGCATTTTAACTTGAAGGCCTTGTTGTTAATTACTATGTGGGTCCTCGTTACTGTGCATGTAGTAATTCTCTTATCAGAGCACCCCTCTTTTTGCATTGCGGCGTGTAAAAGTGCTTCTATTACACCCCCTCTCGTCCGGCCTCCAGGACGAGGATCAAGCCCCAGAAAGAACATTGCTGGTTAAGCCTCCAACCAAACCAACCAAACCAACCAAATTCTACTCCACCAACTTTTAGCTTTTCCGAAATTAGTGAAGACCGTTTTTTAGGAAAGATATTCAACAGCCTTTTCTACTCACCAAATTCTAGCATCCCAACTAATTTGGTATCTCAATGTCTTTGAGAGCCTGAAGATAGCCTTGTTTCCTTCACCCAAGAGCCTTAGTCACAGGCACTTGATATCTAGTCACACTGACTACATATTACGATGTGAACTTGGGCGCATGTCGTATTTCTTCCATCCCCATATTTTGCTATGCTCTTCAGAAAGCATCTTACGAAGTTTGGCATCTGTCATTCGTTCTGTTTTCGATCTACACGATTTGAGTTTTTGTTTTGTGTTAGTGGTTTCCCGAAACAACCAAGAATTTCTTCACACAGTACGTTATTACATGCCCTACCCCACCTGATTCAATTCCAGGCTGAGATCACGGTCGACTTCATTTGCATTTTTCATATGTACACAATATTGCGACTTTACACATTACTCACGGTCTAGATTCACTCAAACTCGGCTCACTATCCTACATCATTGCCGCTCTATATACATCTTCGTTTCCGGGATAGTTCCCAGCAGAGCTATAGTGGCTTCAATCGTTGTAGCTTTTTTGCATGATACGCGCCTTCCACTATACTCCAAATTACTGAACTTTTACAAGCGCAAAGTTGTCCTTCGAATTTCCTACTTCTCACATGCTTGAACCCGTATATCGGATGGTATAAACCCATTGCTGGTTATATTTCCTGTTGTTTCTAATATCTTTCGTATCCTATCGTTTTTCGTTTTCAAACTGACAACTCTGGACTCCATGCATCGCAGACAGAACGAATCTCAGTCATCTTCCATATCCCATACCCGTTCTCACGTCGCTTTCGTGTGATTACTTTCACTGCATCCTCCCATGCTTAACTGTCTAACCAGCTGACCAATTGCCACAGTGCATACATACACATACTCTTTGAGTAATCTGAATATCGACCGCATTAGTGTATCTGCGCTCATCCCGCCTTGCTCTTTACCTTGGTGTTTGCGATACCAGTCCTACTAGGTCTGCCTTAAACAGGCCCTGGGAAGTGGTCGCTTCTTCTTTGACTTTGCTTTACACCATTCTGTACCGACCGAAACGCCTCATCGGGCACATGCATTGCCGGTCTTGTGTCGCTTTCTAGATCATCTCGCGAGACACCTTCGCAACGAGTTGTCACCTCCGCCGTATAGCTCGTGGATTGTCAACAAAATACAAGCAAAGAGAAAAGCAACAAAACAAACGCCTCTAGACTTTCGTGGCAGTCATAACGCGCAGTCTTGGAAGCACCTGACCTAGGCGCATGCCTTTTATAGACCTCTGAATGCCACAGAACAGACTTTGACAATTTTCGATTGTCCTTTGGTTTTACGATTCAGTTACCCGAAAACATCCTCATTATGACTCTCGAATTACCAGTACGGTCTTCCACTAGTGGCTTCGTGCCAGTCTTTCCTAACGATATGTACGATAATTCTCTATCTATTCTTTCCTGGCCATCGTTCTTGGTCTTTGCACCCCAAACTCCGTCTGACTCTTTTTTGCATATCAGGTCTTCGGCTAGCTCACCTGAACCCCAGATCTGTCGACCTGTCTCCGTTCAACGGATACCAGCTCACTATAACTTGATCAGCCCCAGCGATGTGGTTGGCCCTTCACCCGTTACCTCTACTGGTACAGCGAGTACAGAGATTGAAGATGAAGAAATTGAGGTTCAGCCTCACAGCTTGTCACAGGTGACGGAACCTCCTCAGGTACAACAATCTATATCTTGAAAATCATATAGAGAAGTAGTGGTCTAATTTTCCAAATCTGTAGCTCACCATGCTTCAAACAAATATTGCCGAGAACATCCGCAAATCGGCAAATGAAGAATCTCTCAGCGTCATACATGCCCCTCAAAGCTTTACGGAATGGGTATGCATATTGCAGGCTTAATCATGGACCAATAACTAACAATACCTCTATAGAGCAGCAGAGATAATGGCCCCCAATCAGAGACTGAGATAGAAGCCGAGGAATCGGAGAGAGATCACGATGCTGATATATCTGTTACTTCAGAGGACAGACCAAGCTCCCATCCCCATGTAGGCCTTCCAAAAACAAAACTAAGATAGACAATGGATATTCTAACTTATCAACAGATACCATACATTGGCCCAACTCCCCCACCACTATCAACAAATGTTATGCCAGTCAGATACAGTGTTGATGATGGAACTCCACGAACACTGGATCCTCGCGAATTTACTGAAACATCGCGTGGCCGTCCTGGAAGCACGAGCAGTCTGGAGAGTATGTAAACCAGACCCTAAAAACTTGGTTTAATACGTGCTGACCTTCTTGCAGAGATTGAAGAAGTAGATGATGGAGACGAGGGATCGGATGAAGACAGGACGCTGGGCTTTGCTGAACGCCCTGAGGAGATTATTGAGCTGAGACAGGCCTTACAGGAGTTTTGGCAGCTGTGTAACACTCTTTCCAAAATGAGTTCCAGTTCCAGAGCCCGGGCTTTCAAGCGGGCTGGAACACCTGATGCGCATGACAAGGCTTGGAGATGCTGCTGGGAGCTTTGCCAAATGCTGTACAATAAGCAAGATGAAACCAAAGACCAGTCAAGACCACGAACAACCCTTGATCTTTGTCGCGATTTTTGCCAGGCTCTCTTCGAGATCAGAGTTCGCGCGGATGACGCCGTAGATTCAATTCTGCGCGTGAGTTTTGAACTAAACAATCAGTATGTGAAGGTTTGATTTACTGGGTCATGAATCAGTACTAACAATTGAACAGTCTCTTCTCAGCCCAAGACAGCCGTTCACTTCCAGAACCATTCCGCGAAAGAACATTGGATTTCTACGTCACTTTATGTCACCGTCTGATGAAGCAACGAGCTGAACTAAATAGCGAAGCTGACCAGCTGCTGCTGGCTTGCTGGTCCTTGGCCGAAATGCTTTTCAGCTTGCGCATGTCTAAATATAGGCCTAACATTGATGCAGATGAAGGAGAAATTTTGGCATCTGCAGTCCAGGCATGCTGGCAACTCTGCGATCTCTTCCATGAAAGTTGGCCGGCCACTCGGACGGATCGAAGCACCCCTAGACCTAGCCAGGCGAGCTTCTTTGCTCCACAACCCGAACGTTTCGAACGTCCGGTTCTTGAAAGATCTGAAAGCCGAACTTCAACTCGATCCAAGATGTCGAAACACTCTGTCAGAAGTGAAAGGATGCTTCCTGCACCACCAGAGACCCCAGTCACCGAATTTGACGACACACCTTTATCACCAGATAGTGACTCACCCTTGACAGCCCCCAATATTCTGGTGTTGGGTGCCTCATCACACAACGAGCGCAAAACTAAGAAAGGAATATGGTCCAGCGGTGCTTCCAATTTGTCCAACTACTCTCAGAACACCACCAAAACTTCTAGTACAGTAACGGCAGCTACACAAAGTGAAGATCCCAACTTAGCCAAGATCAAGATTCTGGCGTTGAAACTGGCAATTATCTTGGGTTTTGAGCGGGACAGTGCATCGGACGGTAAAGCTGGTATGGCTAGTCTTCAACACTGGGTTAAGAGCCTGGGTGATACTGGCTTTGGTGCTTTGCCAAGTAAAAAGGCACTGTTCCAACAGTACAAGCGTTTGGTTTTGGGGGAGTATGCTTTGCCACGATCAGGCATGTTGCCCACCAAGGGTAAGAAGGCGACAGCCTCGGAACTGGCAAAGAGTGTGAACGTCATGATGATGCGGGGCCAGCAGTATCAGTTCTTACGTGATATCTATTGGGAGGTGTTTGAATTTTATCCTGAAGAAGCGGAGCGAAAGACTGATGTTAGCACCGTTATCTACGTCTAAAGTCGCTTCTCAAGGGAGTATATCATGTAATTTGTGTTTTAGAAGTTATTTTCTGCTTCTTGGCTAGCCTCTACCATTTTTGTCATTTTCAGTCATTTCTATTTGATATATGGTTGGAGATATTGGGTAGCATTTCCTCTTTTACAGTTATTTATTTTTATTTTACGGCGTTTTTTCGGCTGTAGCCAAGTTAAGGAAATACATTATCACTGTTTCACAAATATTCCATTATCTATGGTTCATTCTTATATCATACACACCATCTAACACCAATTTTCTGCGGTAAAATTTACACTGACAGATAATGCTACATAGTGTGATATATTACCGACAAGCTCAGTTATGGACTGTCTTTCTGTACACAGTCAGGTTATTTCCTCGGGATTTCTGGTGTTACTGGTTCACAACTGTAACAACATTTGTCCTCTAATCTTTTGGGAATTCCACATAAGGTATTTTGAAGTTAATCAACATGTTTCTGTGTTTCAAGAGGATCTTGATCACTCGAATTACACAGCATCGCCACGGATATAAAAGTGGATCTACGGGGCGCAGGTTCTGGTTGATATTGCGAAGTGAAGTCTGTCGAGAAGACTCGATAACGGGTGAGGATATCCGGGAGTGCATCGCTTGGATGGGAAGTTGGCCTCGGTTGGTAGCCTGGAAGATACTGTGATAGAGCGGCAGCCTGTGATAACACGTCAAGCCCGGTAAGATTCGTTGCCAATAGAGGTAGGGAAGGACCTGACAACAAAGCCTCTTGGCGAGAGGTCGGGGATTCTGAAGGGCGAAGCTCCATAGGATGGCTATCAGGAATTGTTAGATACGGCGACGATACACCATTAAATTGGTGCATGTGGGGATTATAGTCAAGCTCTTGCTGTTGGTATTGACTACGTGGACTAGAAGAGGTGGTCACGAAGCTCATGATCTGAGTAGATTGCATCATCTGTAACGACATATAGTCTGTGAAGAGATGATTGGGTCCTCCTGAGGAAACAGGCGAGTCATGGCCTTTAGTAAACATGAGGCTGCAAGTTTCTGGTGGGTCTGTCGTCATTAACTGGGAGGACAGTTTCTGCTCTGAAAGGAGGAAATGATACTCTGATGGCTCCACCTTCACTGTTCCATGAGCTAACTGCGAGTTTTCCTTTGGGCGACTGTCGAATACATTGGGGAGATTTGGTGAGTTGGTTTGTGGTTGGGGATTGATAAAAGTAGCTGTTGGAGATCTGACCCGATGAATAGTCTGGTTAGCTCCGACAACTTCTGGATGGGTCTGAAAGCTGACTCGGCCAACCTAAAGCAGCCTTTACTTTTGGGACAGACATTATCTACAATGACTTTGACTCTAGATCCCTCAACAAATCGATTGATGAAGCGATGGGCCTGCATCTTTTTAACATGTGGTGTCTTTTCAACCTCTCCAGAGTCACATAGCGAAGACAGTGTAGTCTCGATTTTGGGCCAGACATCCTGAAGATCTGAGTAGTCGTTTCTGCTGCAACGAGCCAGACAAGGTTAATAGTTTAGATTCATTCTTTACTGAGACTTGGAATAACCTTACACAACATAGCCATATCTCTGATCATGTGAGTATCGACTGACGATGTACCGGATACCTTCAACCTTGACGATGCGGCCGAAAGTCTGGTAAAACAACTCACGCATGTCCTGTCCACTACGGCGTTCCCTGTACCAGTCTAGCACAGCCAGAATCTCGGCGCGAGAATACCTATTCATGTTGTCGATCACAGATCATTCGTGTTATATTATCGAGAAATGACATTTAATATCCAATAAAGGACAATGGAGACGACAGAGCAGGAATATTGTGGGTATAACTAAACAAGATGTAGCATTTGCTGACAATCAATGGCGAAAGGGGATGAATTTCCTACGCCGCAACAACTCCTCAAGAGGACAAACTAATGCTAGACCTAATTCCTGGCCCCAAAGATAGCCCACCAACAC
This sequence comes from Ambrosiella xylebori, assembly GCA_002778035.1. NCBI lineage: Eukaryota > Fungi > Ascomycota > Sordariomycetes > Microascales > Ceratocystidaceae > Ambrosiella > Ambrosiella xylebori. Next base: position 1,824,799 of record PCDO01000004.1, read on the forward strand.
TTGGTCCAATCGTGCGGCTCATCGCCATAGTTTTCATCATTACCCCAATCGTCAATCTGGTCTAGCTCTCCTTCCAACAAGCAATAAAGAGGTCTGATGGCATGGCTGACCATAAGTTCCCGGAAGCACTGGGTATATCGTGCTGTTGGCGCATCTCGTTGTGGTGCCATGACAATTGCTCGGGCATCAGCATCATGAGATAGATGCTGCAGAATGGCAGAAGAGAGCAGGTCAGGATGATCTTCGTCATAAACTCCATCTGCAGCCAGGATGATCTACCAGCTCGTCGTTAGCAATGCTTTGGTTGTCTTGGTCTTGTTGAAACAACTAAACTTCAGATTTTCATCATGTTTGGGTGGGGGGCAATCATGCAATTATTTACCTTATACTGATTCTTATCAGAAAAGAGCCTCTGATCAAACTCAGACTCAGACCCCCATGTTAACAGTCCCGTCTCCATGGATCCACCAAGACTTTCCACTATGTCTTTGTTGGTGTCAACATTGTGTGACAGGTTTCCCATGATGTCTGGTAAGTCACTTAATACTACATGTTGCTTCCAGATTGCTGCAGCTGCAATTCCCAAGAGACCTGTCCCAGATCCCAATTCCAAGATCCGGGGTGATGTATCTGTCGCAAAGATATGAGCTAATGGCCCAGATGCAAGACGAGGCAGTTCCAGTGCCAACAAAAACGACGATCCCCATGTCTTGAACCCCAGAGAGTCTCCCGTAATTGAAGGTTCTCGAATAGACAATTCAAAAGGACGGTCCCCTTGATCAGGAAAAGGCCATACTCGAGTCATGTCTCCCATTGCTAAGATATCCCGAGTTTCAGTTACTAGTGGTCTACAAAATGTTGATGTTACACAACGACGTACCAGATCGGCCTGACCGCTCTGATATGCGTTTGCCGGCCTCATTCCAGATGAGTTCTTTCTTGTCAAAGTCTTCAATCCATTTCAGAGGATTGGCAACAATACTCGACAGATACATTGCTACTCCTTTATTATACTTAGGGGACACTAGGGTGGTCGATGTATTCTCTAGACGGATTCTGGGAGTCCAGATTTGCGGCTTAAGTTCCAGGGAACGGAGGCAGGACATGAGTTCTTCGCATGATGGTTGTTGCCAGAGCTGAGGGAAATCAAGAATAGAACCCATGGTGAGATAGTGGCGGATAACAGGGCAGAGAATGAGTTAACTACAGACACCAATGTCTGTGGTGATGATAGGACCCCGTGTAGAAGTTGTGTCAAGAGAACTGCTGCATGATCAACAGGGATTGGACAGGTGCTTGATATTTGTGGGTAAGGTAAGTAGAAATCTCGACTATATAGCAGACAAAAGGAATCACAACATCATAACATCAAATTTAATCAATCACTAGTAACTTTACGTTACTCATGACTCCCTCGTCAACATTTTTCAGAGTGGAACAGACCTTGTCATTATCCACACCGCTTCCTATTCCTGTATATGCCAACTTTTTTTTTCTAAATTTTTGCCCAGCAAAAACCCCCATTTTTCCAGAAAGAAAAAAAATCCCCACCCCACAAGACCTATAAAATCCATCTCTGTCAAACCCTCCTACTAAATCTCTCTCCTTCTCCTCTCCCCAACCCCGTCCCCACCAACGCTGCGTTTCCATGCTACATCCAGAGATGTCCCTCGTCTTTGCGAAGGTTATGCTTTTGCAAATTTGCATACGTCTCGCTTGGCCCAATCTGGGCCACTCAAGCTCGCATTGGAGAAATTCGGAGTAACTTCTTCACCCCAATAAACACCACGCTCCCGTCGCCATCTGTTTTGGCCGACGGGAGCGCTGGGCTGCCCGTGAGGGCCTGGCGTGACTTCACGTCTGCAAACGGCATCAGAAAAGTAGGACCGCGGTTTCGTCCTTTTCTTTTCCTTACTATGTATCGAAGGAAGGACGGCTGTGATTGATTCCTCTGGGAGAGCCTTTGCGAAGATCCGTGTTAGAGCACTTGAGTGCGATACGCAGCATGCTAAGGGGGTCCTTAGCTTCGGTTGTGGATTCTCTTGAGTATAATTCGATTCCGATTACTCTGGTGGGGACAGGGTTCGCTTTTTTTCTATAACGGTACGTTTACTCTCTATTCTATTGGTGGTCGACGTTGTTTCATTGTCTGTCTAGAGTCTTGGTACTAACATGCTTTGATGTTGCATGATATTGAACTATCTTGTATAGGTCTATCTGTAAAGATGCTGCTCTCCTCTTTCAATCGGATATAGCATTTCCGTCGCTTTGCTACGGTATATTGGTTACACCGAATACCACGAATGCTTGCCATCGTTAGTTGATTGATAACTCGGTTGAGATTGTTGCCATTTCAGGACATTTCTCACCACATTTTGCGGCTTGTCCCGCCTGAGTTCATAGATTTGTAAACATCAAACTCCTTCTAGAATATGTCGCTCAACTTCGGCTCATCAAATTATCTACACCAAGTAGCCTGTCTACCGGCAAGTCAGGGAAATGCGATCTCCTATGGTCATCAATAACGCTTAGTCAGTGGTCACATACAACCATGCACTACTATGGCGTCATTTCACAAAACAGACAAAATTGACACAAAAAGGAAGGCTTAGGAAAAACAGACAAAACTGTATTTAACAGCAGGTATAATGTGAAAAAAGCAAACACCCGATGTATGATGCAGGTGATTGGTACTACAGCAAGATATAAAAGAATAAGAGCAATCAAACGCTATGCAAATGGGGTTGAGCTGTTACAACCTTTTAAAAAAAAATGAACCTGGAAGCAATGCAAGATTCGGGCTACCAATACAACTATGTACAAGCCCGGTCGAAATGAGGCTGGCCATGATGAGAAAGCTTTCGCCAAAGAACGCCAGGATGATCCAGAAGCCCGTATATAATGACTTGACCCAGAGAAAAAAAGAAAACAGGACGAACATAACTTGTAATGAACAGAAAGAACCAACTGAGGCTCGCCATATATGTGAATGTACCCAGTACCCCACGTATCATCATTAAATAAAAATGTGAAATGAAACAGCAAAAAAGCAAGAATAACCCACGTTATTCATGATTTCATAAGATGTGTAATCAGCAGCAAATGAATCCGCTATTTGGTTAGCGCGGAATCACTGAGCATATCACTAGCAAGTTCAAAGCCTACTACTGAGAGCACAGAAGATGATCATTGTAGATCTTCTGCTTCATCTCCTTGAGACTCTCGCGGAGATCGAGAAGTCTGTCGATCTCGTGTTTGGGCGGGTTGATCATATTCGAGATTTTGTTGTGCATTATGTAATATCTTTGATAAGCCAAATTGAAGCGGGCTGCCTTGTTGACCACATCATCAAAAGAGACCTTGGGCCGCTTAGCAACATGTGGGGCGTTATTTTCATCTTGAATAGATGTTATCTTGGCCTTGTTGACCTTCTCTTTAGTCGCAACCTTCAAATCCTTAGTAGACTTGACTGACTCTCCGTCAGATTCGAGGGGGCGCTTCTTAGCCACTGCTGGCTTATCAGAATGAATGCGCACCGCGGCTTCGGACCAATCAGAAACCGATGAAGGCGAAACCGGAGTGACCCGAACAGCAGGCGACGAGATCTTCTTTGAAAGTCCATTGGAAGATGAGGAAGGCGTCATGCGCACCGGGTCGATAGTACGAGATTTTGTAGTGTTCTGTGCGGAAATCTTGTTCTTCTGACGCTTCGACAACGGCACTTCCGAAGAAGCTCCTGAGCTTTCATCGTCCGAATCCTCTCGTGCACGTTTAACTGATGCCTTCGTAGAAGTAGAGGTTCTGGTATTGGCAGTCTTTGTCGCAGCCGGTTTAGTTGCAACTTTGGTTGGTGAGGCGTTAAGCTTAGCGGGGATATTAGGGCGCGTCGAGGCAAGTGAGTTGGGTTTTGATGGGCTTTCGCGAATGCTGGACTTCCCCGTAGACTCTATTGGGGAAGGTTTGCGGGCTTTGGTCCGATGTTCATCAGATGAGGGTACAACTGAGCCCTGAGATGATTCGTTGTCACTGTCGGATATGATTTCCGCAGAGAGTGGTACCTTACGGTTTGGCGGCACAGAAGTTGGTGGGGTTGACGCTGCAGATGCCGTAGTCGATTTCGCCTTGGGTATGCGAGCAGCAGCAGTCTTCAGAGTCATGGAAGTCGCAGGGCCTCTCTTCTCCTTCTCAGTTTTCTTGCTCGTAGCTTTAGGCAAGGGGTTTGATTTAGTCCGCACCATGGATTCCGCCTTGTCATCAGCACCAAGAAGCTTTCCCATGGGACGATCCAAGTTTGCCTGGATTTTGCTAAGCGCCTTGCCTTTGCCTTTCCCACGCTCCTCCTCAGGTAAGAGTCGTTCCCACTCGATCTGGTTTGCCGACAGACGCATACGATCATACTTGGAGATGGCATTATTGATGGCCGTTTGACGATCATCCTCATGCTCATAGTTATACTTCCAAACATCAAGTTCCTTCCAGTAGTTCTTGGTCAAGCTCCAAGTCTTAGTATTGGAGTCAAATTCCGCAGCCTTTTTGACTACCGTATCGAAGTCCTCGGGTTTATGTGCCCAGCGATCACGAAGATACTGCGTACTACGATCTTTGACAGCAAGTTCATGAACAATCATAAAGCGCTGCTGCTTATTCCGCTCTAATACCGATTTAGCCAGCGCTCCTGACTCGGGCGCTGGAGAGCCACTCCGGGCACTTCCATTTGGTGAACCAGGCTGAGAAGCAGTAGTTTCAGCAGCACGCAAAAGATTACGATTTCGTGCGGATGACATATCGGTAGGCGGCACACCACTCAAGACTACAGTGTTGCCACGGTGAGCCTCATGGCGAGCCATAGATGATTGTAACTGCTCTAAGTCATTGTCGAGTGGGGATTTGTTGGAACCGGTACTCGTTCTCGCAGACTTCTTTGAAGTTTCCTCAGTAGACCGTTTCTTGGAGTCTAACTGTTGAGGTTTGGTATACAGGTCGCCAAAGACTGGAATTTTAGAGGCAAGTTTGTTGTCGTCGAGAGGTTTCGTAAAATACACCTCGTGAGGATGAGGATCCTTGGGGATTCTGGGCATGATATAGCTAGTGCCATCATAAAGAAGGGTCTACATAATGAAACTGATGGTTAGAGTAAACTAATGAAGATATTAACGGCCAAGTCAAACTTACAGGCTGTCTGCCCAATGATAATGCGATTTCTTGATTTTGTTGAGCACAAAATATTAAGTCCGCCAAGACATTCTCGTCAATACTAACAGCAAATACTTGCGGTGGCATGTCAGGAATGCTAGCCACCTCTGAGTTCTCCAGTCGGAGACCCGAAGGGTAAATCTTTAATGGATCTGGAGCCATGTCTGTCGGGTGTATGTGTATGAGCGACAGGTTCTTTTGTGTGTAAAAAAAAGATTACATAAAACGCGAGTATTCGAGTTGATTAAGTTATTATAGTCGCACTTGGAGACGGGTGGCGACGGTCCCGATGTGGCAGATATTGCCGGTCCGGATTCAGACCGCTGAATCCACTGACCAGCCAAACTAGAATGCCAGCCAAACAACATTAGTAACGCACGTATTTACAGAAATTCCAGTATATAGACATGTAAATCATACTTGACAGTCAATAGAACGAACAGTTCACGACCAGCACTTGGCTGTTCCGGATCGCGGGCTCCAATAGAATCGCGCTCTCAACTATTAAGCAGATCGCGGCAATGAATGCGAGAATGCGGTTTGCAACAGATTTTCTAACAGAATGATCGATACAAAAGGACTCCAGATTTTACGCAAAATTTTGTAAGTAAATAACTGGCATGAGTCGCTTTGATGAATGTGATTTTTTGGGGGGGGAGGGAGGGGGGTTGTGGAATCGTGATATTCAGAGACTGGCGATGTTACTACGAGTGCATACGACGAACGACACAATTGCAGGAACAAACAAGTGAGACTTTGTGTAAATCTTTGGCAGTAAAAAAAAGGCGATAATTAGCCAAATTGTTGGTGATTGAATATGGGGACTGAGAAAAAAATATCCAAAGATAAAAGTTTTGGAGGGGAAAGGTCCAAAAGCTCAGTGGTGAAATGATGAAGTGAAGATAGTGTTGAAGATGGAGAACCAGGAAATTAAGAAAAGGGAAGAGCCAATGTTAGCAGGGAAGTGAGGCAAATGGGACGTGTGGTCTGCTGCAAAAGTAGTATAGGGACGGAAACTGGCAGGGGTTACTATTTGTGACTCCGGTAAGTAGATAATATTGACTGCAAGCAACTGCAGCAAAGTAACAATAAAGTGACCCACTTTGTCCACTAAAGTGCAAGTCACTGACAGGGTATTGAATAGAATCTTATTTAACAGCTGCTTCAATTCAAAAGAGCCTTGGCTTGATGATTTCCATAGTCTACAGACAAAAGTCATGTATATACTTTTCTTCTTCTTCTATAAGCTAGTTACGATACTTAATGGTTCTTCTTACATAAATTCGAGGCTATATAGATACAGATGGATCCCAAATGGGCGCTTTCTCTATGGAGACGTTTAACTAGGGAGTTGATAACTAGGGCATCATCGGCAACTAAAATAGGCTAACCCATCCTCGCCACAACCATTTAGAGAATTTTGTGGATGCGTTGGTCCAAAAAGAAGAATCGCCACATATTAGATCCATATTGGACATTCTAACATTATAAACTCAAACAACGACAAAAGTGATTACATCTTCTACACCCAAATAGACCGTTTCTTTCTCATGGCTAAGGGTCTCTTGTATAGGTGTGGTGGATAGTTACATGCAATAAACGATACTTCCCTCATCTTCACCTTTTAATGGCTACAGCTTACATTTGTGCTGACTTCCACTGTTTGTAAGGTCTGATCTTTTGTCCTCTTTGAGTCAAGGTGGGAAGCACATGCAAGGTGACATTGTGTATAGCGCCAGTACTCAAGATCTTTTGCTACAAATTTTATTCATGTAGAAAGGTAATTTATATCATTAGTAGCCAATGAAGGCGTGGGGTTGTTGAAATATCTCTACACCTCTAACAAAGCCCCATATTGAGCCGTCAATTGATAGACATGAACCAAGAACTAACAGCATTGGGGTGGAGGATATAGTGAAGAACACACTATTTCTTACTCAGGTAAATGTAGATGCTTGCTGCGATTCCTGTGGTTTGTAGAGGGTGTATTCTGCCAACCTTGATCTTCCATTTCGCACGGTCTCGTAGTTGAAAGAAACTGGCAAGATCCATTACTGCTGTGATTGATGTGATTAATGACCTTTTTGTTCTCAACTAATAATAAGTGAGAGTGTAAGGGTTTGCAGTTGATACGAAGAGGCTTCAGATTAGCTAGATGAAATGCAAAAAAAAACCCAATTTTAATGATTGATTTTGTTTGCAATGCCGATTATTGAATTTCTATTCTACATCTACCACCAATTTTTTCTAATTTCTTGTCATTTCGATCTCAATTTACATCCAATTCTAAGGTTGAGTTTTTGGATGTTTTTAAATATTCATCTGCATATGTAAACAATATCATTGATTGCTAACCACAACAACTGTATACTCACCACTTTTAGATATTCGGGGTTTCCACCTTAGCTTTTGTTCTCTTCCCATGTTCTAATGCAAATCGGCTTTCCCCTATGACAACTGGGCGTTGAACAACCAGTAGACATGAAAGCATGAGAAGCTCATGATCCTTTGCGCATCTCTCTTGAGTCAAACAGGCTTTTATACCTTGGTGAGTTATGTCAAAACTACTTTACACACAAATTATATATTTGTATAATCTAAATTTTGGAGCTTCTAGGTATAAAGAACACTCATGATGATAAGGCTTCGATGTTTGGTTTTGTTCCATTGGTGCAGAGAGTGAGGAGAATGGATAATAAATATAATACATCCAGGGTTGGGCTAGATGGCTCACCTGTTGAGGCATCATACCATACTACTGCAGTACAGAAGGGCAGTACAGAAGGGAAAAACCCCCAAATCATGACTTTGGTATTCATGTCGACGGATACTGGCATAATGAAGTTTATTTCTGGCTGATAAATGTCACTCAGAGGGTCTGATCATTGATCAATAAGACGCCATATCATATCTACATCATGTAGCTTCTCACGCCACGCTGATGTAGGCTTCCTGGCGGATAATCTTGTCCGACAAGCAGGTACTTGAGAAAGCAAGACTGCACTTCAAGATGCCGTTGTTCAGACTTTGACAAATACAATATAGGAATGTATAGAGTGATTATGGACACTACTAGTGGTCACTGACCTTTGGCCTCTCCAATACATCAACCTCTCTCTCTTCATTCCTGGCCGACCAAGAACAGGTTTGTTTGTCCACAGGCTATAATGAGTGACCCGCAAGGGCCACTAGATGACAACCTTTGTCAATATGATACAGCGGTCGATACTATAGCAGTTTCGCTACAAAGTGTATAGAAGGGAGATCCTATCAATGTTTGATGAGATGTCACAAAAAAACATTGGAGAGTAAGACTTAGGAATATTTAAGATTTGGGTTCTTGGGTAAAGATCTTGTCAAAGTGATTGGTTAGTCAGCCCCTATGACGGGGAGTCCATCCGAGAAGCCACATATTTATTACCCATCATCCCATACTATTTATTTCTTGGCATTATTCATTATTGCTGGTTTTATGGAATAAACTACAGATTACCTAAAGACTCGATACGAAGCATTTATTTGTCAATCTATTTACTAAGCTTAGATGAAAAAATAATCGGGATCGAACTTCTGGCCACATCAACTATTTTTAGTAATAAAATAAAGATAAATATATAGTTCCAGAGAGACTAGGTGAAGAAAAGCATTGTGCTATTGATAACACAGTGTAGAGAGTATTTTAAAATAAAAAATTGTCAATGAGTTTATGAATAAACCGGAATCATTACCAACCCAAGTCACGTGAACATAAACCGGACAGCTAAAAAGCTTCTAATTGCTTCCCCCATCACTCCCATGATCCTTTACTAAGCCCAATCACATGGAGTATAAAAAGAAGTTAAAGAAAAGTTCATTGGCATTACTGTTTTTAGATGCCATGATGATAGATATGTATTCCAAGATCCTATGATATCTTCATGTCTTGGATAACTAATCGTTTACCATCTGGCGCAAAAGTCCTTTTGCAGAATTTGATTCTTTGGACGGTTTCTCATGCATGTCGCAAGCATAACAGCAAAACGAAACATGCACTTTAGATGACTTTACCCCTCCTCAGTATTGAGCTTGCCAAGTACTTTTGCATGCGTAGAGTCTTTGGATGATTAATCATGATTGCCTGTAATGTGGATCTTGGCAAGCCTGTTTATGTACAATCAATACTTCTATCCTTTGACGTCACCTTGGCTGGCCATGGTGCTGTGATCAAGATCAGCACACGGACTATCCCCGTCCTCACGTGTGTTGGATGAAATTCACAACGAGTACCCTGTTCCAGAGCCTCTCAGGATTCAGAGGTGGAGGTTCCCTAGAGAAACGTTGTGTTGGGTTGGCACTTGCAAAATCACTGACTTGTTATGACTTGTTGGTTGTCGTTGTTGCTGTTATTAATTCCAGTATATTTCTTTCAGTAACAATTAAGTATTTACAATACCATGCCACCAAGTGAGTGTAAATATATATATGTTGTATTTAACTACTGGTGCTAATCATGTCCTGCTAAGCATCAGTTGCCACTCATGCACATATTGCCATTTTTGGTGAGGTCCTGCCGTCTCCTGCCGTTTCCAACCTGAATGCTGAAAATGGTCCACTCTTCTCCAAGGCTCCAACTGTCATCATTTGAAATAAAGACAATTCCCACCAAGACAATTACATCATATGTTAGATAATTGACTCAATAAACACATGAGCTGACATCTGATTATCTGGCCATCAAAATATACTCAAAAAAATATGCTTAAAAATGTTGTTATGAGCAAATTGCCTTAGGCTTCTCTTGATTTCCCTATTGTCAGCCTAAGGATCATTTATTGCAGAATGATCATGGTACATAGATGTGAGGCTGCATAACTCGAGACAATCTGGACTGAGGAACCTGCATTGGCATCAGTCACTTGCATTCAAGTGTATCTTTGGAGACTTGATGAGTTGATAACTCTGCTGTAGATGCTGCTCATACATACATGCATCATACATGATCCATTTGAATATCACATGTCTACATAGCTGTTGGGATTTCGGGGATTGAACAATATTTGATATGTAGTATTGAAGAGGATATATTTACTTTATCTGGGGCCGAGATCTGCATTCATGTGTGGTGCAGCATCATCATTATTGTAATCACTGGCAGTGGCTGCTAGAAGTTGTGGGCTCATGATTACATTGCACTCAGTTTGGGACTCTTGCAGTTCTCTTGTACCGATGACCTGGTGCTGTCAGTCGTTGTAAAAGGAAATTCGCAGTCCTTCAACTTTCTAACATGGCATTCTTTCATGACATGTCAGAGCATCTCAGGCTATTATTGGCCACCAAGTTGTTGTACTTGATTTTCTTTTTCTTCTTTTGTTCCTTATTCTCTCATGTTTAATCATCAGATCATTCTGGCTTTTCTCGCTCAAACACAGACTTGCAAATAGGCTTGTGTACCGCCAACCACCCATTTGAAAGAAAGCATAACAAAAAGAAAAAAAAATAAAGGTAACCACTACTTTACTTTTGCAAAACTGCAGCCCTGGAGATCGTCATTTAGTCAAAAAAATCGGTTAACGTTCATTCACCAACATTAGGCGAGGTTCAACCAAAAAAAACAACAAGAAATTCACTTGTGCATATGCCATGTGTGTATATATCTGCCCCAATATATTAAAGATATACATAAAAATCCAAATATATCAATAAACATGCTCACACACACACACATGTAATGTAACCGTTATTGTTGCATCCACATTTTGGCCCCGGTATATTGTCCCCAAGACAAATTAGGTAGGTACTCCTCCATCTACCCAGATACCAATAATATTAACCATTGCTCAGAACCTTGAGCAGAGGATGCAGGGTCTTCTTTAGCTCGGCGCAGATTTGCATAATTCGTTCGCTCAAGTCGTGATGAAGAAGTATACAATCATTCATGTATACATGTGGAGGCTACTGCAGAAGTAATTGGCCGGGTAGTGATGATGATGCATCATGAGTTGATTGACAACTGGATACTTAGCTATTACAGCAAAGTTGTTCTTATACACGTCGTGGGATGGGTATGAACACATTTGTGTGTAGATTATATAGTTTTCATAGGCTTGTTACATGGAAAACTATAGAAAAGGATCTGGACGCAACCCAATTCGGTTGCCGTTCAACTCCTCATAATGAAAAAGAAAAAAGTAAATAAATAAAGCTACTGCAACTATCCAGACATCATCGATTCTATCTTTAAGCTGATTATGTTGCCGTTATATCTAGAAACTAACTAGATCAACCCCACACTTCTAATGTTTTAGCGCTGTCCTGATAAACAATAGAATAACCAAATAGTTATTAATGAATCTAATTAACTGAATCTTTACCAAGCCATATTCATTACCCGAGTGAAGGGAATAACAAACGACACCGTCATTAAGGATCATCATACGTGACTTTGTGTCCGACCTGAAATATTCTATCCTAGAGTCACGATCCCATAATCAGAGATGAGCTGACCGATAGCTTCGTGAAAAGCCATTACTGGGTCTTGAAAAGAAGAATGGCGCAGTGGCCTAGGTAGAGGTAGATGAAGTGCTTAGTCTCTGTTGGGTCCAAAACGTGTTAATGACATCCACTTCAATAATCAGAGAAGCCGATAGATCGACAGGATTGGATATTGTGTACCGTGAGTGACGAAGCTGCCAAAGTTGCGGCCGACGATGCAGTGCCAGGTAGGGCCCTTACGGTCATCGAACTGAAAATCCGAAGTTAGTTACTCGTGCCCAAATCCTTGTTACAAAAATTCTTTGAGTGACGTTAGACTTACAGTCTTCTTGATGTGCTGGGCAATGTCCTATTACCATTCCATGGTTAGAATATGTATCACTACAACATCCATCACTGTTGACAAACCTTCTCGATAGTAAATCTCTGCATGGCCTCCTGAGCTATATTCATGAAAAGATGTTAGTAGGGAGTCTGATATGGTATTGTGGCTTGCTAATGCTTCGTTTGGATATGCACACCGGGCATCAGAGAGGACGATAACTTACCAACTTCGATAACTTCAGCCTGCATATCCTCCGCCTATCCATAAAATTATCATCAGTATACAGTACATCTTCAAACTTAGATCCCTCTGGGACATGATTTTCGGTATTCAGTGAGTGATAATGAGTTATGGATGGCTGGATCGCGGCTCCTATATCCGCCGTGGCCTCTCAGGACAGATGTATTGGGTTCATACCATGTCAGCAGACTTGATCTGGGCTATCCAAACATGCTAGTCAGTATATGCATATCGAAATTCTATACTGGGTGACAAAACCAGGAATGCGATAGTTTGCGACGATTGTCACATGCTTCAATTGGGCGGCAGTGGTGTCGAGCTAGTCGACAGCGAGGACGAAATAATTGGAATTTTACCTTCCAGCTTCATGTCGTTCAGGCCGGGAGCGGCCGGGCTCGAAGGAGTCTTTTCGTCATACATCATGAGAATTGGAAATTGAGCGTAGGTCTCAGTGGTGTGTAGTCGGTCGTCGAGATATGCTTGAGAGCTTGTTCTCAATTGTGATACTAACGCGCTTCACAACCAAAAGGGGGGTTTCTGTGCTTAGCGAAGTTAGGGTTTACTATGACTGTTGTAATTACAGGACGCAAAGATAAATACAAGGGAAAGCTTGTGAAGATGCTTCACGCATGTAAAAATTGTGAATGGAGTGGTAATATTCCAATTGAATAGTTCAAGAGATACTATCAACAGTTCGAAATTCTTCTATTCTATCTTCTACGAGCTGCAATTGTCTTAGAATAGAGGTTAGATAAAATGATGTAATTAGGGTTAAAGAATTCAATGAATTGTATTTTTTGATAAGGATTAGACACACAGATCAGGACTTCATTCAGCCATGATGAAGTTGAGAGCTTAACTTTTCTACTTAGAAATTCTATGTTATTGTAATCTATGCTCAAAAAGGCAGAAGATAATTATACACCAACTTATGAAGCTGCATTGAACACTACAGTCCCTTTCTATGGCCTGATAAAGATGATAACTTATAAACAGTGATATCATACTGCGACTGCAGTAGGATTGAGTGCAAGTTAATCACGTGTAGATAAATCTGATAAGGCAAAAAAGTTTGAGATGAAGTTGGATTCTGCCATGTGAAGGAACAATTGCAGGAAGTTGATACGCTGTATTGTGATGGGATGTGCAATCCATACATATATATTCTATAAACTCTAACATCCCCCCATGTTGTGGATGTCCGACCAAAGTTGTGCTTTCAATTGATCAATACCGACACATGGTGGAATCCACTCTCGCTATCAGGTCTTCCCGCATCTTCGTGCGGGGATTGCCTCCGAACATCACGGAAATGGACATGCGCAAGCACTTCACCACCAATAAAAGCGAAGTGACTGATATCAAAATCATCCCTCAACGGCGCATTGGGTATATTGGATTCAAGAACCCGAACCAGGCTGAACATGCCGTCAAATACTTCAACCGCTCTTACCTGCGCATGAACAAGTTGGGAGTTGAGATTGCCAAGGCGGTAAGTGAAATCGCCTTACTCAATGTTTGACCTGTCTGGCTAATAGATAAATCTAAATTTAGGTCAACGACCCTTCGCTCAATAAGAAGTATAACCGTAACCCTGCAGTCTCCTCCGTTCAAAACCTTCCTCCAGAGACCAATGTCAAGAAACTGCGCGAGGCTGCAGACGCCAAGAAACGCAAGCGGGCTGAGGAAATCGACTCTGTGTCCTCCAACCCAAAGCTCAAAGAATATATCAGTGTCATGCAGAGCACCAAGGGAAGCCTTGAAATTCCGGATTTCGACGTTGCCCCTACTATCCAAGATACCAAGGACATATTTCCCGAAGAAGCCAGTGACGACGAGTACGAAAAGATACCCGCTAGACCAGTCAAGCGTCAAGCTACTGAAGATGCTGTGGTTTCCGCACCTGATGTAGCAAAGCCTGTCGTAACTGAGACAATGGAGGTGGGCAGAGAGGATGAGGAAGTCGTCGAGAAGGCCAGTCCAAACGAAGTTGCTGTCGCTACGACAGATAGCGATTGGCTGCGGTCACGTACTAACCGTATGCTGGATCTTGTTGCTGAGGAGAATATAATACCACTTGCACCTGCGCCTCCACACATGGCCGTAGAGCCCAAGGTTGCCGAGGATAAGAAAGCGGGGGACGGTGAAATGACTGAACATCCCGCTACTGAAGAAACTACAGACTCCGCGCCTACATACAAAACCCAAATATTATCAGAACAGGAAGAGAACATCAAAACAATCCGTCAGACTAGTCGTCTGTTTGTGCGAAATCTGTCCTACAAATCCGACGAGGACGATATTCGGACATACTTTGAGCAGTTTGGTATTGTTAAGGAGGTAAGAAGCTTGAAATATCCCTTGCATGTAGCCAAAAATCCCGATTTGATGACAGACTTGGATATGTGTTTTGTGATGACACCACTTCGTTGTGGTTTCACAGTTCAACATACCTTGAAAGTCTTAAAGTCACCCTTTGTATCATGACCACTTTGTGATCTTACCCATTATAGGAACAGTATTTTTGGTAGAACCCGGATTTTATTATGGCGACTTAATCAAGTCATTGTTTGCTTTTTTTTGAACCCGCTCTGCTTATGCCATGGTCTCATACATCTGTCTCATAGCTAGAAGACCAGTGGATGGGACCTCGCCTCTTTTGTTTGCAAACGAGATTGCTAACATTCCAATGATGGGGTAGGTTCACATCCCCACTACTACTACTGGTAAGAGCAAAGGGTTTGGCCTAGTTCTCTTCGAGGATGCCGAGGCTGCGGTGGCGGCATTCCAACGGTCGGATGGTGTTTCTTTCCAGGGCCGTCTGCTTCACATTTTACCTGCTGCAGCTAAACGCGAAGGCGAGCTTGATGAGTATGCTCTATCTAAGCTGCCGCTAAAACAACAACAAATCATTCGCAAGAGAGCTGAGGCTGCCTCGAACACATTCAACTGGAACTCCCTCTACATGAACCAGGATGCTGTTGTCACATCGATGGCTCAGCGTTTGGGTGTGAGCAAAGCCAGGATGCTTGACCCAACGTCTTCTGATGCTGCTGTCAAGAAAGCTATCGCCGAAACCACAGTCATTCAGGAGACTAAGGCTTATTTCCTGGCTAATGGCGTTAACATCGATGCCTTCAAAAACCAGAAGCGCGGTGACACTGCTATTCTAGTGAAGAATTTCCCCTTCAACACTACAATCGAGGAGATTCGTAACATGTTCATTGAGCACGGCACTGTAGTCAAGGTTTTGATGCCCCCTAGTGGCACTATCGCCATCGTCCAGATGGCCTCACCCGCTCAGGCAAAGGCCGCGTTTGCCAAGTTGGCCTATCGTCGCCTGAATCAGTCCGTCCTTTTCCTTGAGAAGGCTCCTGCCAACCTCTTTGTCGATGACAACAAACCTGTCGTCACTATAGAGGCTGCTCAGGCTCCGAAACCCGGTGTCCAGAAACTCTCTGCTACTCAGCTCCTCGAAGAGCCATTTGAAGAGACAAATGATATTCCTATCGAAACCTCATCTCTCTTCGTCGGTAACCTCAGCTTCAACACCACCACTGAAAGCCTCGCTACTACATTCCAGTCACAGGATGGTTTCATGTCAGCTCGCGTCAACACTAAGCGTGATCCTAAGAAGTCTGGTAAAACTCTCAGCATGGGATTTGGTTTTGTTGCTTTCCGCTCCAAAGATCAAACTCAGGCTGCTCTCAAAGTCATGCAGGGCTACAGCCTGGATGGCCACGCTCTCGTTCTCAAAGCTTCCCACCGTGGCCTGGATACCGCGAAGGAGCGCAAACGCGAGGAGAAGGCCAAGAAGGCTGCTGGCCAACGCACCAAGATTGTCATCAAAAACTTGCCCTTTGAAGCTTCCAAGAAGGACATTCGCAGTTTGTTCAGTGCCTACGGCCAACTGCGGTCTGTCCGCGTCCCCAAGAAATTCAACCACACATCGCGCGGTTTCGCTTTTGCCGAGTTTGTCAGTGCCCGTGAGGCAGAGAATGCCCTTAATGCTTTACGTGACACTCACTTTCTGGGTCGCAAGCTTGTGTTAGACTATGCCGAGGCGGAGGCTGTGGATGCTGAGGAGGAAATCAAGAAAATGCAGAAGAAGGTGGACAGCCAAATGAAGAAGGTGACGTTGCAGCAGTTGACAAATCGGGATCGGACGAGAGTTACAGTGGGAGACGAGGAAGCGAATGTGTAAACATCCCAAGTTACTGGACTGTTGTGATCTTGGGGCGAGACCTTTTGGTGGACTGGTGCGTGTCATGGGATAGACGGGCATTCCTCAGAGTTGCGTTCCAGCGGATTGCTATGTTGGGTATATCTACTGTGTTTATTTATTTATTTTCTTATTACGCTTCCATCGAGATTGATTTTCATTCAATATCTTGATTATCTATTAAAGGCTGATTACAATCGGATCATGCCATCCTTTTCTATATATATATATAAAGTGATACCTATGACTTGTCGGTATTTATTCTGTAATAAATATATCATAGTTAATTGGTACATTATTTGTACTATTTCCTCTATCACATCATGACATTCTTTCACTGGACCCTCGCGCTCCTTGACATTCCTGGCCCGCCATATCTGTCCTATTCCCTATAACATCCAACTCGAGTGTATTGGCCGATACTACTTGATATCGGATAAGGCCTGCTATTGTAGGCTTTCTGCCCTATGATTTCCCTTGGCCCTAGAATCTCAAAACTATCAAGCTGCCTTGTATGCTGTAGTGAATGATGGCCTTTTCTGTAGGAGCTTGCCTGGGGATTCGTTAGTGATCAATGTCCCTAACCAAGAGACATGGCCTTCTCTTCGGATCAGGGAGACTGAGAAATAGAAAAACAAGAGAGGAAGAGATAACCAGGAACAAGCATTATCATATGTATATCTATCCTTGTTACATTGTGGGAAGGGTGAATTGCATATTGCTGATGAAGATGGCCTTCGTGGTATTGTTGAATTAATTACCATCACATCAACAACGTCTTATTATTGTTATCTATGAGATGGCGAATGAGAATTCTTTGTGTCCATATTAGCAAGTTATTGGATAATTCTAGTATGTTTAGGGTATTAGTCGGTCAATGTCCACCTCCACTCCAGGGTCTTGAGATATCCACGAACAAATGCATTCCTATAAAACAATGTAGAACTGACTTTCTTCTTTTTACCTACTACCCAGGACACTTCCAGGCGCAAGGAACCAAATAAGCTCACGGCTATTCTTAATGTCAGGGATTTGCCACTCTATGTTGCTTCAAAGGTTTGTAAAAAAAAAAAGAAAAAAAAAGAAAGAAAGAAAGAAAGACTTCCAAATATCATGTTCCACTTGCAGCTCCGTTTCAGCTTTAGTCCACGAAATGAATCTGACAGACCGAGGACATGTCGCCTATTAAGTTGGTCTGAGCGAGTAGAAACCGTGAACATTTGATGCAAGGTGACGTTGACTGACAGGACTAAGAAAACAGAAAAAAAGAGAATGGAGCATATAGTTTCAAGTCATGATTTAAGGCTTGTTTCGGCCGTGTGGGATCTGTGGAGGTTATTTTGGCATCTAGAGACATACTTGGAGATCTATATCTTAAGTTCTTCTTTGTCGTTATTTTTATTTCAAGGTGAGAGCCCGCTCACACCCTCCACCATTATGAATCCAGTACTTTCAGTTTTGTTCCCGGCAAATCCATTGGGCTTCTGTAGGTGGCTGACACTGTGGGTTGAAAATACATGTTTCCTCAGCGTCTTTCGGTTGTGAACATATATTTATCTTGATATTGAGATCGTGTTGGTTCAATAATCCTTTTGTTCATTCCCAAACAGTAAGAATCTCAAGCCACAGTAAAACCAGCCACATTATGGTTGGCCCAATATCGATGATTGGAGATTCAAAGAAAACAATCTTGCCCACAAGTGGTTGTTTCTAGAGTGCTAATTGATGTGACGTGTTGGCCTGCATGAAATCGTCTAGGCTGACCACCTCGTTGTTATCGTCGGAGTTTCGCGGTAAATGGCAATGCAACAAACAAGGTCGATAGGTGGGGGGCGGGTGTGGTTCAAATTAAACTTGATTGATATCAAGATAATATTTACCCATAATTTTTATTATAATGACTTCCATTTTCAATTTCGAGGACTCGAGAGCTAGACATCTCCTAAATGAGGAGGTGAAAGTCACAAGCCAAGATGAATTGTAAGAAATACCCGACTAGATGTAAATAAGCATTTAGTATATATATATGAATACGTATTGGATTTATATACAACTACAGGATGATTGCATCATCATATGTCGGAGATACATGCGGTCATACAAGAATAACCCACGCCAGGGAGTTAAATAATTGGTGAAAAATTAATGATGTTTTCCCCGAACTGTTGTAGTTATTATTACACAGAGTTTAGGTCTAATAAATTGGCATTTTCTTGTCATTCATAATCAACCATCACTTAATGATTCATTCAAGATTATCAAAATGAGGTTACTTTTTTCTTTGTTGCACTAAAGATGACAATGTTCAAGTTTCTGCTACCCTTGAGCACAATGCTAACCGCACTTCATCTTACTGTATTCTTTAGAATGCCCAATAGAAATTATCGAAAAAAAAATAACAACTCGGCTACAGGTACCGATAATCCGAGCTTTTCCAGTCGGCTACTCCAAAAATCAACTTTGACGGAGCCTTTTTTTGTTTTTGCCGCTCCATCATCAAATCAGCGTTTCTAATTGTCTAATACGTATAAGTTAGTTGTGTATGCTACCTTGTACGTTATAATTACCAAGTTGAGCTTATTCACGTCACTTTTTCCCATTCTTCTTTCTACTGTTCAACATGTCGCTCAAAACAAAATTCGCAACTCTATCTACCGCCGCTTACATGATATACACTTTTATCGCTCTATTGACAGTGCATGCTTGCCTTCTTTTTGCATATTCATGATGTATCTTATCAAAAAGTCATATCGCGCCGTAGACTTATAGACTGCTCAATTTGTTTGCTTCTAGGCTCACCGGATCTACGTTCTACGTCCTTTCAAGCAAGCTTCTGGCTGGGTATATATGACATCTAGAACGGCCAAAATACCATGATTGGATGATTGAATCAGTGATTGATTGCGATTATAGAGCCGAGGATGTTAAAGTGTGACTGTCAGTTGTTGTCTTGTCAGATGATGACATGTGAATGATACTTGGATTTAGTTTAAACTTAGACTTCTGCTGTGGCCTGCATATGCCTCGTTCGATCAAATTGAGTTTTATTATCTTGTACGACATGTCAGATGACAGGCTTTGAGTTTGAGAGTTTCTAGAAATTTTCATGGGAGTGATTTTGACTGTATCAATTACAAATCAATCAGCGATACGAAAGAGAATCCGAATTGTATCAATTATTGCACTGTTTTGTTCTTTTTCCTTTCTTTTCTTTTCTCTGAGGACGAAACTCGGAGTAAGCTCTTCGCCGTAGCGGGTCTCATGTGATATATTTTGCGGTAGAAAGTATACACGATTTGCATATGGACTATATATATATGGTTAGATAAGTAAAGGTGAAAATCAAAGAAATTGCGGTCGCCAACAGGCAGCGAACAAATGAGGGATAACTTTCAGCTCTTGCAAATTTTCATAGTATGAATAAACCTCCAGTGAATGTTAGGGTTGTAATTTCTGAGCGGATTTTTCTCTTAAGTGAATGATACACTTGCTCAATCTTATTGTAATTTAATCGTTGATGGTAGTTATTGCCAAATATTATCTACTATACGTTGACAATGTCCGAAAGGTTCGCTTTTATATTGATCCTTAGTGGCAACAACGATATCACCATGTCAGAAGTCACTAGTCGATATGTGCTTGAAAACGATTCTTCGTTTTTCAAATAATTTTCAATGGGCCCATTTTATTAACATTCTTCTCTAGCAATTCTCTATACCGTTTTCCTCACCTCACTCTTTACAGAACTTTGATCGAATTATTCATGCCACACACGTCTTTTTTTTATCTTCCATGCTTTCTCTCTATGGCCCTCGTCTTCCGGGTCGTCACCATCGGTCAGTCAGTCCCCATCATTATGAGCCCGCCAAATCGACCAGTAACAGCTTTACACATCCAACAACAATTTGTCATCCCTAAAGCAGTCAAATATCCCTATATAGTATGTATAGGCTTTTAACGAGTACTGTATATGGCTCAAGTGTTCACCTCTTGTATGCATTTGGAACCCTTTGTTGCCTGCGTCGATTTGCAGCCCATTCGCAGTACAGTACTTTAAGGGTCTTTTGAATAGTAATTTGCAACTCGATTTGATGAGCCTTTAAGCCACATCCAGAATTGGATACAGAGCTCGTATCTTGATGAATCATGTTGAATAACACGTCAGTGTCTGTATGAGTTAGCAGCAACAACAAAACATCTAGACAACAGTCTTCGGTAGTTGAATTTGGAGTTATGATGTGATTATAACCCTTTGAATGAATATTCATTTCAGGGTTTTATAGCTTCAATTACTTTTTGTGATTACTGGTCGGATCACTGTGAAAATGGAAATGATTGTATTATCACCCCATTGATCCTTAGTTTTTTTTTTTTACACCGGTTCTATTTTTGAGTACAACCATCTCCCGATAAAGCCCCATCATGGTTTACAGGTACTGGAACGCAGATTTGGTCAAATAACCACGGCTCCCAGGAATCAATTGTTTCAATGAAACTCAACACCAGTCGATCGCTCAATCAAGATATCCCTTGCATTCCACTGACAGCTTGTCTTGATCCATCGAGTCACGACGTTTTATTTTGTTAGGGTCTCTACATCGATTTTTACTTCTGGCCAAAAATAAACAACTGTAAAGAAAGAAAGCCAAAATTTTCATATGGATGATCTGCGATTAACGGTGATAATATAACCAGGCCCTTATCCTACCCCATCTCAAAACGAACACATCTTGGAACCATCCGGCTTGTTCGGCCGCTATTCGAACTTAAGCTAGTGCAACATCAAAATCTGGGGTGGGATTCGTTTAATGAAAACGTGGGGGGTCTATTTATTTAGGAGGACTCGCTATTCTAACTCTAGGGATGAAGACGTGCATCTGGCCCCCCTCCCCTCCGGAGCAAATCCATGCATTGTGCTCCAAACAATATGTGAAGGCGCATCTCATCTGCAGGAGACTCGGAATAAACGAATATCAAAGAATAACGGATTAGTTGTCTGTGTAAGAGAGGTAGTTCCTGAAAGCCTAATGAGAGAATACTAGGCAGCTGTCACAGTTCTTGTGATGTGTGGCAAGTCGTAACGGTCGATGAATGACTTGTGTCACGATGCTCCCTCTATCAGACAAGTGATTGTGGGATGATCCAATTAACCAACACCAATACCAATATCAACTTGAGATTTACATTCTTGTCTCTTTAGCTCCGACATTTATTGCCTTTATTATGACTTTTACCGCTACTTTACAGAAACAACCTCGCTTGAATACGTTCTAAATAGATCCAGCAAAGTACCTCTCCCCTCCTCTATCCCTCCGTTCACGAACCCTGTCCAAACACTCACATATAGGAGCCATTTTAAATCTTCCAATCTATTTTGAGTAATTGTTAGACAGACTAAGTACCCTAACAGTCAAACTCTTAGCAAAAGATACTTTAGCAATACCTGCAGCAATAAGTGGATATTCACTACAGTGCTCACTGCACATCCAGCCATGCCTCATGCAATACGACGCCACTTACCGTTTCCCTGGGACCAAGAAGTGCTTCCAAGAGGGCAGCAGGCTTGTCAAATATTCCATCTCCCAAGAAAGACCTACAGATCTGAAAGACGAGGATGGTGAGGGGAAGGGCTGGTAGTCAATCACCGTAATGGCGGTAGACTGTCAATAAAGACAAAGGGAACCCTTGATATTGAATTATGCAGTCCGGTGCCTTTGCCCTCGCAATCTTCTCGTCTGTCTATTTGCTGTCGTGATGATACTTTCTCCAGTAGAAACAATTGTTCCCTTTGCCCTATTTCTGCATTGAGTCTTCCATATCGGCTTGTTAGATGGTAGATACTATCTGTCAGTCTGTCAGTTTGGCCATCTCGTCTTCTCTAGGCTCCTGTTGTCACTACTTTGTCACACACCGGTAGTCCCTGACATCCTGTTACCACTCACATTCTTGAAGGCATCCTTCATCTATACATTTATTCATATATATCATCACTGGTGCCATCAGACAAGATTTTCTTTTTTCCCCTTCATTCCTGGACATAGAAGCACAGCCGAGACTGACCATCCTCATTCATCACTACCGCCACTTTCTCCATCTATCTTCACGCCTTTCTTCACACGCCCATCTACCCTGTCTGCACTTACAGGCCTTGGTCCAAGTCTTCGTCTAGCTCCGCTCTTGACTTTTGCCATCTCAAGGGGTCTCACCCCATCTTGCATGTCAACTGGAATCTCATCACCGTCTCGCCACAATCCAGACGCTGTCCCTTGGGAACCTCTATCAACAACACCGACCGTCTGTCAACACGCTCCGCTTTACATCCACATCCATGCCCACCCCTCCCCCACCCTCATAACTGCCGCTTGC
Source organism: Ambrosiella xylebori (assembly GCA_002778035.1). Lineage (NCBI taxonomy): Eukaryota > Fungi > Ascomycota > Sordariomycetes > Microascales > Ceratocystidaceae > Ambrosiella > Ambrosiella xylebori. The sequence continues at coordinate 1,847,616 of PCDO01000004.1, forward strand.
TACTAGAGCTCTCCAACTACTACCATATTTCTTTTAATCATTGCATAACTCGCTCTTAGTCTTTAAGGAACGTAAATCCGGCTTGGAATCTATCCAACATTCTCCTTACTCTTTCTCACTCACTCTCCATCTTCAACCGGTCTTGACAAGCCTTGGTAGCATCAGACCATCATACACTCCTTATCCAAGCTTATTGTCTGAACATACTTGGATCGACTTGCTATTCACTATCAGCATACGTATTTTGCCATCCTGGCCTCACGATAACGACCCATCTTCTACGTTCTTTTATTATTATCTAATACTGTCCTTCCTTAGTATACCTTTTGTTAATTCCCCCGTTGTGTGACCGGCATCTTACCCCACTGCTTGCCTATATCTAATATCAAAGCTACTCACATTTGTTCATTACTCTTGGAACAAATTGTTACATACTCACATATCCACTCCTTATTACATATAGCATTATGGATCCCATCGCCATGCCTATGGCCGTCAAGTCTTATTCCGGCGAAGATCTCAGAGTCTCTCAGTACCCCAGCTTCGGCTACGAGTCCAGTGTCCACAACTCCAGTGTCCCTCACAGCAACATGATGACTTCATCCATGCGTGAACCCTTGACCGAGTCATCAGGCAGCCAGTCTATGCCCCCTATAGTGTTGTACAACGCCATGTGCAACATGCCCCCATCTATGCCCTCCATATCCTCTATACCGCCATCTTCGATGTCTACTTCCTCTCTTACACACTCTAATGCCATGGCTCACCACAACATCTATGCGCCCAGACAATCTATGTCTTCAATCCGCCATGACGCTATGGTGCCCATGTACCACCCCAACGATGCCGAGAGGAACCCCGTCTACCGCTCTGTCCAGTTCAGACAATATAGAGCTCGTCAGGAACAAAGACAAGACAAAGAGGCAGCCATCTGGCCTCCGGAGCTTGAGAACCCTTTCCTTGATGGTAAGTAACACATGTCACAACCAGTCATGTATTGCGGCCGGCTAACATATGCTACCAGCTCTTCTTCTTATTCCCATCATGGGTCGCAAGAAGTATTTTATGCGCCATCAGCAATATGGGCGTAACATGCTCATTGGTGACTATGTCTGGATCGCCTATACCATGGGCCTGGCTCCCGGTCAGCCTGCCGATGAGAAGAATATGAAGAGAAGTCGCAAGCAAATCTCTAGTCACATTCAGGTGCTCAAGAACTTTTTCAAGTACCACAGATACTGTAAGTAGCATTGACAAAGAACACTTTCAAAGCGAATAAACAGTAGACTAATATCGCACAGTCCACTTCTTCTTCCCTGCTCGGGACAAGGAAACTGGTAAAAAGGTCCCTGGTGCCCCCGAAATCGAGACTGTCGAGTCTATTTCACTCAAGAACAACCCAGTGTTAGTGGCTCTCTCTGAGGGTCGCTTCCCCGATGTTCGGCCCAATTACGACTACTTTGCCCAGCTGTTGGATCAGGATGCCATGGTTACTGTTCGCCCCAAGACGTGCCATGTCTTTGTTTCGTCCCATCACGTTGCCATTGGTCATAACAAAGTCCCTCGCCATCGCGATACTGGTGCTATCTTAGACCTCGCGGACTATCCACAGTTGGCACAGAACCTTGAAGGTGATGGCAGCAGGGCTCGTTACAGTGATGGCAGCACTATGCTTCACGAGTACACCCGTGTCATTGGCCAGAAGGAGTCTGACACTCTCAAAGAATTAGTCCGCGGTTGGGAGAAGACGGCGCCCCAGATTGTCGACCATCTCGACTTGCCCGAGCCTCAGGACGAGGCCCCTCTCACCATCATTGAGATGACTGTCACCATGGAACTCCACAGAATGCGCTTTCCTTCTGGATCTGAGCTCAATGGGTTGGTCGAGATGAGCGTGACTCCCCACATTCAGGGTTATAATTGGTCTTGCATCACCCGTTTGTCTGTTCCTCGTGAGCTCTGGAACATGGACCCTTCGGATAACAGCCCACTCTACTTCCACGGTCCTCAGACTGAGCCCATCGGTCTTCAGTTTGAGCACCAGCCTACTTGTCTGGGAGGTGGTCACTGTGATTGTGTAACCAAACCTCGTAATGACGTCCGCGTGCCTTTCCCTGCTATCCAGTGGGCATCCATCCTCACCAAGGCTTCTGCTTATCATGCTGCTCATGGGAATGAAGCCCGCAACGATGGGCCTTCTGCTGAACAGCTCGTTTCGCGCACCGTCATGACCCAAGAACTGTGGTCGACTCCCATTGGTGCCCCCGAGAGTGCCAAGAGACGCCAAGCACTCATCTTGTGGCGTTTCAATGGTGTTTTCAAACCTCGCAATAGTACATCGCGCCATGATGTCTCGGCCTCTACCACTTGGCGGTTCCTGACTGTCAACGATCCGACTTCAGATTACCATCAGCAGAGGGCTTACATCACTAGCCAGTCGATGGGCATGTCCCGGACTTCTATCATGTCTCCTGGGTCTAGCTCGGTTCGCCGTGTCAATGCTGCTATGCATGAGAACATTGGTTCTGTCTGGCAGCACGCTCCCATCATGAAAAGTATAGGTTCAGTGAGTAGTCACGGAAGCCTGGAGAGCACTACTAGCGATACCCTCTCCACTTCCCTGACTACTCCTACCCCGCCTCCTCAATCAGGCGTGTACTATGACCACCACGATGACCATCATAGCAGTATGGGCCATAGCTTCCTTTCGTTGGGTTTAGGCGGCGAGATGGACGCCAATGTTGGTAACAGTGCTGATTTGGTGCAGGATCTTAACGGGGGATCTCACAATGCCTACCTAAGTTCAGTAACCCACCCCAGCTTCAACAGCGGCGTTTGCGAGTCGTCCTTAGCCTCCTGGGATGTCACTTCCGGGCTGGAATCCTGGTCTCAACCGCCTACAACCGGTCCCGGAAGTGGTGGGGCATCTCCATACGAACCTACAATTGTCGACAAATCCGGTAACACTTGGGTGGATGATGCTGCGCGGGATACCACCCAAAACTTTTGGGGGCCGGAACAGCAAAAGCCTCTATGGGGCAACTCAGGTCCACCTACAGCCATGCCGCAGCAATGGAATGTCAGGAATCCGTGGGAAGAGGTCCAACGTTCACAAACTTTTGACAAAATCAACGAAGCTACTAGCCCGCTGAACACCTCATCAACTATTTTAGGTAAGAGACGCCGTGATGAAGGCAGCGAAATAAATGAAAACTCTTCGGTGAACTACAAGCGGATGAGCCATCCCGTAATGAGGGCATTAAACCGGGATAGTCTGGTAGGGACTGTGACCGGTTCCAAGTGGTAAATGGCGCTTTTTAGTTTATATCTTATTAGATAAGGGCTGAGAGTGAGTATGTAATATTGTGAAGATGAGGCGGATCGCACCTGGTTCGGGTAGTAACTGTCACGGCAGCTGTCAAGTTTTTATCTGGCAATATTTTTTCACGATGGATTAATGGTGTTTACAGGCGTTCCTGGGTGTGTTTTGATGAGTTCAGCTTGTCACAGCTGTATAATTTAGGGGTTCTGTTTTGGATTTTAGGTTTATGTAGTGTATGTCTGTTGACTATACCTACTTTGATATTGTCCCATCTTTTTGTCTATGATGAAAAATGGTTGGTATCTTTTTAGAATTATGATTAATGGCAACTACTTATTTTTCTATTTAGACCTTTGGTCAGTGTTAGGGTTATATATTAACTCGTTTCAATCATTACACTAGCCCCAAATGGATTTTCTCTGATTAGTGGCACTAAAAACGTCCCCTGTTGAAATTTCGATACCTGCTTTGATTTAAATAAGTTCCTCGGTAAGATTTTGACAAGAGAAATCTGTGTATAGACTTTTGTTGTCATCCTATTTATGTACTCAGCTTTTGTAAATTTAGTGCCTGTATATCTAAATACAAAGCTGATTGCAGACATGTTACCATATATATTTGAAGATTGGTACCGAAGCAAAGTTTATCTTAACAGACTTCCATAGACATTTGAAATCTATATCTACTGCCAGCGACCCTTGTAATCCGCAGGTCTGATTTTGAGCACTTGGCTTTGACACTATCCATACTGACGGAAAACAATAAAATAAAAAGATCTAAATGCATTTTAAGAAGTAAACATATAGAGCATTTAGGATTTGGATTGCCGGTTACCACATCATGCAATGTGGCTCAAGTAAGTAATCTATTACATTACTGTTTTGACTACAACTTAGCAATGTCCCTGTCAGTTACTTGCCACTAACTTGTTTTGCCAACTTGTACCAGTCAGCATTCTATTGGCTGACAAGCGCTGTGGTCTTAATTGTGAAACTTAAGGTTTGCTCTTTAGTGATCAAAGTACCACGTTGTTAACTTTTGCTAGTAGCGCCAGCCAGATTGGCAGTCAGGTACAAACAAGATGGCTTGTTCTAAGCTAGGAATCAGTCAGCCAGCCAGCTGTGGGTCATCCATGCACGGCGGCTACTAATGGAGGCACTTACTGGTGAAAGTTGTTGAAAACGGTATGGAAGGGTACGGAAGGATCCACTGCAAACTGCAACGACTGGTTCTTGAAGATTCTTGGATGCGACAAGCGACAAGCGACACCAAGCCATGGACAGAGTGGGAGGTTTCGGGTTTTATTTTTTCCCGGTTATTACAGATCAATTATATATATAATGTGTGTGAATGAGTGTGTAGACTCTGTCGGAAAACTTGGCTAAAAAAAGACTTGTATTTCGATCTACAGACTGCGAAGCTATTAAGAGGTTCATCTAACAGAAGACGGGGTATCTGACGAACGTGATCTTCAGGATCCTATTTTGCGCCAATGCTAAGCACCGGTATCGGATTTAGGAACAACCACGTAGCCAGTCATGCTTTTTTTCTGTTCTCTATACTGCTGTTCAATGCATGGCATCTGAGATCCCAGCCGTCGTTTATGCCCCCTTGAGGTCCGGCAAGACGGGCTGCTACTGAATGATTTGCAAATCTCAGCATAGCTGGTGGTGGGTAACTGAATAGTGAGGGTTGAAAGTATTGGCCATGTAAACTTTTGAATCTTGGGTGATACAAGGTTCAGCAAGATGTATCTTCGGCGCTTCCAGATAGATAGATAAAGTGGAGGAGAACCCACACCCGGGCTGTCAACTACTCTCCGTTTCTGGTTTGTCTCAAGTCTTCAATTTCCATGACCTTTTTTGATTTTTTGTAGTTCTGGTTGTTCTTTTACTGTTTCCAGCTCCTTTCTTTCCCTTCGTTTTCGGCCGGCCCCGACCTTTGCTTCTATTCTCTGTGACTCTGTCTCCTGGTGGGAGGAGTACATTGCCTCTATCTAGGCTTTCTAAACTCTGTTGGTCGGTAGAAACTTTTGTTGTCAGCTGAATATTTGGAGCATCTTCTGCTTTCACTTCAAGTTGATTTCAACGTCTCATGGTCTATATAAACCCCCTTTAGATCTGCTCTTCGATCTGGGTTGAATTTGTTTTTCAATTCTAAGAATTACACCAGAATTCAAACCGACATCAAAAACAAGAAACAATAACATTATCTTCATAGATACAACTTCAAACTTCTTATTGTAAGTTATTCAACTACTGAGAATTCTTTGTTCGTTCCTGTTTTTGCACAACCATTAGATGTAGTTTGTTTCGGTGATCAAACTGCAAATCACTGGTATATTTCCATTGGGCGGCCAATGCTTTTGACATCTCGCTTCATTCATTGTCCAATATAAGACTAGACACGACACAAACCATTATATACAAGGCCTTTGTGTCCGGTTCTTCAGAGCCTAGCCACTTTCTATTCCTTATCTCCAAGTCATAGAAGTAATTCACTAAAGAAGAATTCAGGCACACAAAGATTTCATCCTCTTGGTTTCTTTGCTTCATCCTTGTCTCAAACAAAGAAGACAACAAAAGGATCATGTTTTTGTTACTGTTCCCCCTCGTTTTCTCTACCAAAACCCTGCATATATTCTAAATTTCCTATTCGGGAAGCATAGTCTACTTGTACAACAACTAATTTCTTACTCAGTTACCTCTTTCCTTTGAACTTCACCACAAGATCCCCACTTGAATTTGGTAAACACAGCTTTTGCTGTAGGTAACCGCATTTCTAAGTTCTTGCAAACAGGAATGTCCTTGGAAAAAAATCTTGTGGGTTCTCCACTATACCGAAACATATAAAAAGAATCTTTGTCAGTTTCCATTCTTTATCCTCTTCACACAAAGATCGCCATTCTTTCTTCATTGCTCTTTGACAAAAATCTCGTTTCTTTTTATTAACACCGCGAACACTGCATCAGAGATCTTTGTTCCCACGTTTCATCTGCTCTTACCACTCGATACTTCCTTTAAAACATCCTTTTTCCCTCAATCCGAACGTGGGTGACTAACAATTGTTCCTGTCAGTCATCTGAAGTTTACGTTTATGATCTCTTTATTCTTCTGAAAACCCATAATAACTGCAACATTGCATTCTGCATACGCAACTTCTATCACTAACAAAGTATCAAGAGATTCACATACACACATTAAGAAAGATGCGCTTTTTTAAATTCTGGATTATCTTGATCATCATTCCCACTAGCCTAGTGTCAGCGCACACTTGGGGTGACCAGATCTCAGTCATTGGTATCAACGGCATATTCACAGGCGAGCCCGGCTATCCTCGTGGATACAAAGCCAGAAGTGATCCCGGATTCGTTGAACAAGATGTTTTATACCAGCTTCCCCGCCCAGCATCTAAATTAAACATTCTTCCTGTGAATGCTTCCTTTACTGAGTTCACTCAGAACGACTATTCCGACAAGTACCCCATGCTTAAGGCCAAGACTGGTGACTGGGTTGCCATTCGCTATCAAGAGAACGGGCACGTATCTCTTCCTCAAAATCAGCCCAACAAGCCCCCTAACCGCGGTGATATCTACGTCTTTTGGGTATACAACGCCACAACGCTTCCTACTCTTTCTGAAATGATGAAGTGGACTGCCGATGGCACTGGCGGTGATGGAAAAGGAAAACTCATTGCCACTCGCAACTACGACGATGGCCGCTGCCACCAGACCAACGGTGGTGCCATTGATCTTCAGAGAACCGCCAAGTTCCCCAAGAAGGTCGATTCTCTGCAGGGTACTGACCTTTGGTGCCAGTCTGATGTTCAAATCCCCAGCGATGCCACTACTGGTGGTGCTCTTGCCTGGATGTGGAACTGGCCGACCCTCAAGCCCGAGTTCCTCGCTGCCCATAGCAACGATACAGGATTTGCTTGGCCCCTAAAAGGCGACGGTGTTGCTATTCCGGAGATTTATACCATTGTTGCTGATATCAATATTTGTGGTAATAGCTCCGACTCCACTGTAAACTCCTCTACCAATGCCCAGTCTATTGCCGGTACCAACGCTGATGCCAGCTCTAACATTTTTGGAACCTTTGCTAAAGCTAATCTCGAGCCTGATAACATTGGCAATGCTGCTATCCAAGAGCAGCTCCAGACCCAATTCATGGTTAAGGTCTTGGGTATGGCCAACTCTACATATCCTAACGCTACGGCTTCCATTCCTGTCAACACCACTATCATTAGACCTGAGTTCACTCGTGCCTCCAATTACACGATGATCACCGTTACTGCTCCTGCTGCCCACGTCACTTCGACAGTCTACCAGGCTCAGGTCACTCAGCACGCTTCAACCACTTGTAATGGCTCTGCTCACAAGCGTCGCAACCGGTTCTGAGTGCACAGAATGCCAAGTAGCACAGAGTTGTATCCTACAAGACTGTTTACTGGTGGTCTACTTTTTCTCAATCGTTTGAGGAACCGAGCGACCAACTACACCAACAGTGGATACCCTTTCGTTCTGTGACAATTCCTGATCCCCTCAACAGTACACGGGAACTATGTGCAACGCGACCCATTCATGTCGGAAAATTTACTGCTTCCCTTGTTTTCATTTTCGTTTTCACTTTTTTGGTTATTTTCCTTTTTATTTTCTTGTATCTAGTAATGTTACGTGATCTGACGCCCATGCTACGAATTTGGAGTTTGGTATTTAGGGACTGCGGTGGCGGTAGCACGATATTGAGGCTGAAGCTACAGTGCACTCACCGGCATTGCATTCCTTCTCCCCAAGTGATTGTGTCATGATCGTATCTTTTGGTTGCTTTTTTTTGTCAAGTTTCAGTTATTGGGTCGGATTCACTGCATTGGGATCGGATTAGCATGTACTTTCCTACGTTTTTCATGTCACGAAAGTTTGGAAAAGTTTGTCCTTTTAGGTGCCGTACCAGCAGTTATGCATGTGGCATAGGAGTGGCTGAGCAGGTCGTCGGATATCACTTCGTGGTAGCTGCGTGCGACTGAAAAGGAGACGGGTCAGTATTTAGTTGCTCTGGTGCGTGGTTTGTGAGACAACATAATTGGGTGTCTATTTCATTAGATTATCTATCTTGAATGGGTCTTTTATAGAAAACCTGCTTTTATTAACATAAAATGTTGTTTCTCCTCATGTATTGGAATAAATGATAAATGTTTCCGGTAGTGACATGTTTGACCGTTGTTACACAAGGATTTAAGTAGGTGACATGCGACATCAGAAGTTCATAAAATGGATATTTAGATGAGCCAAGACATCTGTGTGTGTATCCAGAAACATGAGAAATAAAAAATGGAAAGGCTGACAAGATATAATACAACCCAGAAGCAACAATAGTGTATTAAAGATTGTGATATATCATTGATGGATATGCCCCACTTTGTGTCCCAACCATTTTTCAACTTCCAACAGTTCCGAAAAATGTTTACATCTCGCCACACTCGGCAATCACAACCTCTAAGTTGGGGATGTCCTGGCCCTTGTGACCAGTCTGGGTGTTCTCAATCTTCTTAACAACATCCATGCCAGTGACAACCTTGCCGAAGACGACATGCTTGCCGTCGAGGAAGGGAGTGGGGACGGTGGTGATGAAGAATTGACACCCATTGGTGTTAGGGCCAGAGTTCTGGGGATGTCGGTGTTAAAAACAGTTACAGCGGAGAGGCGAGTTAGTTTATTTTGTCACTTACAGCCATGGAGAGCAGACCGGATTCGGTGTGCTTGATAGTGAAGTTCTCATCGGCGAAGGAAGTAGAACCGTAGATACAGGTAGAGCCAGTGCCGTTACCATTCAAAAAGTCACCGCCCTGGCACATGAATTTGGTGATCTAATGAAGCATGATTTGTGGTCAGCATGATGTCTCGCGGAGCGTTAACGATCTGACAATTCACTAGGGGAATACTCACGACACGATGGAACTTGCTGCCCTTGTAGCCCTGGGGCTTTCCACGGGTATTCTTGCTCTCACCGGTGCAGAATTGACGAAAGTTCTCGGCAGTCCGGGGTACAACGTCGGCGAACAGTTCAAAGGTGATACGGCCTAAGGGCTCTCCTATGCGACGAAGCGGCTCACGTTAGATCTAGTCGGAATATAGGAAGAGGATAAATGTGGAATTCCAGGGCTAGAGGGGTGGTGAAGGGTGTAGTAGATGAGTATGAGACAATCATGATGAAGGGTTCATGTGGGTGGCCGAGTGTTTTCTGGGTGATGGCCATGGTGGGAGGAGGTTGTCATGAGTAGATTAAGTGTGGTTACCTCCGAGGGTCATATCAAAAAATACTCTGTGTGGATAATGTCAGTCATCATAGTTTTGGTAGAATCACGGGAGGTGGTTGATGTTGGAGTAGTGCTCAGCGTGCCTCAGGGTTGGCGAACTTACAAAGGGTTTCCAGACTTGGGAAGTATAGTAGGTGTCATTTTGTGTCAAATTGTAACCGTTAATGTTACGACTACGGCGTGATGGGAAATTATCACAAATTTGAACTACATATAGGGCGCTAGTTAGACACGGAGCTCATGGTCCTGTAGATGAATCGAAACTGTCAGGCCAGAGATGCTTTAAGTTAGATGGTCTAATTGAAACTACGAGGACATGTTGCGCAATTTCTTCTGGACTAAACTGCTTTAGGGAGGGATTCTTCATCATCCGTTGAGAAGATCTTGAGGAGTTGTCATCACATCAACTCTGATCATGAGTCACGTGACTGTCATATTTCTACACTATTGCCAATCATAGAACATGACTTTATGGACAGGAGATACCAGCCAGCCAATTGAATTAAAAGAAGCACACATACCGTCGGTGAGATAATGTTTTTTTTCTTTTTGCCCTTTTCACTCGGAATTTCCAGCACCAAGATATGCTGAACAGAAAGCGAGGTAGAACCGACCAGTGACAGTTGACGGATGGGTGAATCAGGTGTCGGGCGTCGGAAACAAAAGTAATGGCGGGCGGAATAGTGTATGTTTGATGAAGGATTTCCCGGTGGTAGGTTTTTAAGGGCAGGGCCAATGATCCTTTTTCTTTCTGCCTTTTCTTTCTGCCTTTTCTTTCTTCTTACTTTTTTTTGTTTCGATATCGATTTCCTATGGACGCAATATCAGATGGTAATATTTGTATATATATGTATTCATTCATCTTTGCGATCGTTATCAGGAGACTTTGACGGACGCTTGCTTAAACTGTAGGATGACGTCGATAATGTTTAACTTGATGTTGAACTGTGTACACAAAAGTGGGGCTGTATGTAATTCGCGAACACCACTACCACATTTCCAAACTTCGACACAATTCTTTCCATCAAAATTAGGTTAGGACTTTATGATGATTATATGGTGAGTTTTATCGAACAATCAAATACACAACTGCTGATATATAGTAAATAAATACCTATGTAAATTCTGAGCCAGAAATCGTCACGGGAGCCATCTTTTGTTCCACCAATCCCACCTTAGATGCCTCCACGCGCTTATGTGGACCACCTGACATAAATTATCACATACGATGTTAACCCCCAAAGAATTGCAAAATTTCTCATCGCAGAAATCTGCATATCGGAGGATGCCTACAGTAAAAAACTAAAGATGCGACGCAGCATGGGAGTTCGCGAAAATACAATTTGAGATGTTGATCCAACATGGATTACGAGCCCCCCGGGAATAGTCCAGTAGCCGATGATCTAGCCGACCGATAATCTATGTTAAATCTGTCAGGCAATTCTGAATTTTGCCCGGAATATTTTGATGGCTAAATTATTAGGGTTTACGGGGGATCGGAGCTTCCGGAATATGTTCATTCTCCGTCGGTGTGCGGAGAAAAATGAAAAAAAAAAAATATGATCATCAACATAAAGCCTACAGGCCTTTGTATGACTTTACTGTACGAAGGAAAAGCCCCTTGGATTTCATACATTGAACAGATGGTGCAGATTGGTAATAATCAAAGGTCGTTTTGTCTTCGCTTTGTGGCGTGTAACTCTTCATAATCATTTCTGCGGTTTCGGGATTTTTGGCTTCCGGAGAAGCCACCAGACACTAGGACGCTTGATCGCCAGAGGGCCCCCATTAGAGCTTTACTTCTCGATATAGATTATAATGTAGTCGACTTATGTGTGTGTGGGGGGGGGGGGGGGTATATATTGACACATTCAGTTAGTTCATGATTGTGTTTCAGAGTATGTATTCTACAACCCGAGTCTGAGTCTGATGGGTGATTGGGATGAGTGAAGAAGAAGAAGAGTGCTTTTTGTGCATATGACAAATGTCTTGGATTTTTTGTTCTGGGCTTTCAAGTTCATGTTGCTGTCACCATAATTACGTGTTTTTTCTGTCTTTGTTTAGTTTGTGTTAAGCTGTCAATGATTTAGAAAGACCTGCTATACAGAGATGAGGAAGTCGGCAGAAATCTACTTATCAAACTAGAAACGTTGGCCCATGAGGTCTCGCAAACCAATATGTCACCGAAGAATTATCGTGGAACAATCCAAGAGTATCATTAATATGTACAACAATATCTCCACAACACAGCGTCACTTTGATGTGCAAGTGAGCACTGGCTCCGGTGGCGGGAAAGGTGTCTATATAACGCTTGAAGAAGCATGTAAATATATATATGTAAGATACATATACGACCATCACAGGGATTTATCGATTTTTGATTTTCTGTGGCCGTCTGAACACGATGCCAATTGTTCATGTTCATGTTGAATAAAACGAAGCACGGAGATTGTCTGAACCTCAGTGAACGGCAGCTCGGGATCTTCTTGTTAATGCATGGTTTCGATTGATTGCTATATATATGGCCTAGTGTAGATATCTACTGTCTTTTGACTTGGTATATATTATGTAAGCTGTCTGATCTTTGCCTATCTCTTACATTGTAAGGCAAATATCATGATCATAGAATAAAAAGATCTTTGTGTATGTTTACTTTCTCACCCGGACAGAAAGAGACACTCAATCATATTATAATCAAACTTTACGTTCGCCAGGTAAGATTCTTTGCCGGATTGTTAGTTGCAGGCCAAGACCAGACTTGCATGACATACCAGACCCTGTCAATAATCATCAGCGGCTCGCCCAATGTTACAGACGAACGGGATCTTGGAAATTCCGCTGTAGCCGCAGAGGTATCCACTAATTAACCATGTATTCAAATGGATGCATCGTACATGAATGGATAAAGTGGAGAAAAAAATGACGCCAGAGTTCACACAAATGTAGATGGCGAGTCATTGTCATCATTGTAGAGACATTCCCTGATTTTTGTGTATACTCCATCCAGTATATAGTTCCATGTTAATATGATACTAGAGATGTTGACATTGTTTTGGTTCCTCGTAATATATACGACGTATCTTATAATTGCATTAATAGACAAGCCTCAGTATGATTGTCTGTTTTTCCCAGACTACCGCAACTTTCTCGGAATGCTCTGGTCAACTGGCCTTCCCTTCTTGCTCGACCCCGACCCGCCACTGCGAATGTGAAACTGCCGTGTCTTCAAATTTGAATCCTCATAGTAGAGAGTTTTGGGAGCAAACACATGTATCACCTTTTTGTTTTCTGAGGTTATTCTGGTTTCCCATCTTTTTCTTTTTCTTTTTTTTCTCTACTTGCCACCCACATGGTGGCAAATGCCTGTGAATCTTGTCAACTTTTAGCCCACCTACTATCGAACTCTAGTTGTGTGAGTTCCACATCGTCACCCTGTACTGGCTGCAGATATTTTACCCATATTTTATCGTCTTGGCTTTTTTCCCTTGGTGTTTTAACCCTTTGTAGCGCTCATCTTATTTATGCATCTTCTATTCCCCTTGGACATTCAAGTTCCCTGTTACTGGTTCCTTTTATTAATCGCTTATTCCCTACTATAACGTCTATCTGCAATAACTGAAGGGGGAAAAAAAATACCGAAAGTGGTCGACACCATCTGAGAGTTTGGTTTTTTGTTTCTAAGGAACTCTTGTCACACCAGTTGGACTGTGATGTTTTCCAAGATTTCATCTCTTTGTTGTGTCCTTACACAGATTTGACAAAGTATAACTGCTGATCGTCGACCTAATCACGGGTATTCTCATCACCGTTTAATGACAACGGCGACAAATACTTTTTTTACTTCGTTTTCGCCTGATTCCCGCTCATTGCCGTTCCATTTGCTTCATATTTGCGCCGTCTATGCCCTTCCGCTATATACATACTCCCATTGACTTCTACATTCCACGGCAAGCTCCGACATCAGAGCCTTCCCTTTTTGCGAGATTGTTCAATCAGTATCTTGATGTTGCATAGTTTACGCATGAATGGGTTTACATCAACTAAAGCATCATTCAGACAATTGCCACAACGACAAAGCTTCCTCTACCGGTCGACCGGGTGCAACACATCGGAAATATCCCGAGTCTGAACAGATTCATTCTATTTCCCTACAACTTTCAATCTTCCGGGCCTTTACTTGGCAGTGTGTCAGCTGTCGGCTCTGTTAATGCGGCTCCGATCGGCGCCGTAATCTCTCTTTTGTTGCTCCTCTCGCCCTCTAATCCCTCATAAAATCTACCGGCCTGTCCAGTCTCCAAAATGCCAGCATTTGCGCATCATGCACGCGCTGCTATAGAACAATTGGGCTCATCTGGAAAATCAATATTAGCCCGGCAAGACAATACTGCAGCAAGAGATGATGGCGGAAACGGCGGCGGAGGTCGTACGCCATTGCTCTTTTTTATTGCGCTTGGCTTTGGTGTGGTTTTCACTAATCTCTGGTGAGTCTAATTACTTCCTGCCGAATTGGTGCCGGGCTTTTTAAACCTCTCAAAAGCAACCAAAACCCAACCAACCTTCTCCAACCCTGCTAAACAAACAAACTCCTCATACACCTCAATCCTCGTCAACCTCATCAATTATTATACCATGTAACTCTGGTTTGGTTTATGATGCCTAACATCATTTTCAGGATCATTGTCGGCGTCAAGTATTGTTTTCGCTATAATGCTCGAACTCGTGCACTCCGTGCAGCTGCCGCTGGAGAAACCGAAGATTCTGTCGCTATGGAACAGCCTGCTCGTCCCCGTCGCCGTCGTGAAAAGAAGCTCATGACCATGGATGAAGTTGCTGAAAAGTTTCCCATAATGAAATACAAGTCCTGGGTTCTCCAGAAATCTTCCACTCATGCTTCTGACCCTGAAAGCACTCATGACGTGAGCAAGGAAACTGCAGCTGATTCAGAGACTCGTACTTCTACAGAATTTAAGCGAGAAGGCGATAAAGCCGATTTTACCATGACAGCTTCCCAGTCTGTGCCCAGCGAAGAGACTCCTGTCCAATCCTCACAACCTGCAGATATTATTGTTACTTCTACTCCCGCCCCAGAGCCGACCGTTATACCTGTTATTCCCCCGCTAGTGGCGACGCGCGAAGCTGATACTCTCGGAGTTCTCACTTCTCATCCTCATAGTGATTCTGACATCGGCGAATCGGACAGTGAAGACGAGCACATGACTGGTCCCATGCTGAACGATGACGATGACGGTGATACATGTGCTATTTGCATTGACACCTTTGAAGATGACGATGACATCCGTGCCTTGACTTGCGGTCATGTATTCCATGCTGCTTGTGTTGACCCTTGGCTTACCGTCCGTCGTGCCTGCTGTCCTCTGTGTAAGGCCGACTACTACGTTCCGAAGCCTATATCAGCACAAAGTCCTGGCTCCGGTACCACCGAGCAAATCGAGTCATATACCGTTAGTCGGGTCAACACTCCTAGAGGTGCCTGGTTCAGCTTTCGAAGATCACGGAACTCCGGATTTTCTCCCGAAGAAGAAGCTGCCCGTGCCCGCCGCGAGCAACAACGTGTTCGTCGAGCCCGTCGCCGTGCTGCTGAGATAGCTACTATTCAGCAAGAAGAACAGGAACGTCGTGCTGCCGAAAGACTAGCACGAAGACGAGAACAAGGTCTTTCTGACGAAGAACCTCCAACCAACATGGTTAGCTCTTTACGTCAAGCTGTGTTTGGTTTCAGATTTGGTCGCACGAGATCCACAACTCCCACTATTTCTACACCACCACCAGCTGTCATTGCTCCTGCCGCTGGCACTGCCAATTCTTCATGACAGATATACCCATAATTGGCTTCTTTTTTCTTTATCTTGACCCTTTTCAACAACTTTGAAGACCCTCATACTTTCATTCTCTGCATTGTGGTTTGGCACATCTGTTTTAGATTCCTTTTTTTGTAGGTATCGGCTAGTTTCTAACCTTCTTTCTTCCCTTTTCTTCCTTGTCCATATTCATGACGTCATGTCTTGTTATAGCATTACTCTGTCATAAATTTTGTTCTCCAGGAGCATTGTATGATAGTTGACGCTGCGTATTTATCCATTATTATATATCGTTTATAGGTAACAGCCTGTGTTATCAGTCACAGATCGCTCTCAACTCCAGCTATAGTTTGTTACTTATCTACTATATTACTCAGGCGATTAGATTCGACCTAGATCAATACACTCAATGAAGAAATCCGGGTTGTTCCTATCTGGTTACTTTTTCGTCCCTGTTGTTCTTTTTTTGACTAATTTCTCGTAATATTCCGCTTCGTGATCATTTATCTGTCCTAGCTTCCAACCTTGTTTATGGTTTTTATAGGTAAGATCCTTTCTGAAATCTGTCGCCAAAATTTGATGCCTTCTTTAACATTTCTCTTTTTTGACTCTCACCTAAGCGCCCACCAATTGCTATGTCCTTCTGGATATCAAAAGCTCTTTTGCTAGGGTCATCTTCCTCGATAACATCATGCTTGTCGTTTCCTTTCTTGAGAGCTTCTTGTCGTTGTTCGTATAGACTTTTACCGCGAGTTTGTTGGGTATATTTTTCAATCTTGCGCCTTTGCTCCTCTTCTTTCTGGATATCTGCGCTTGGTTTGGTTGGTTTGCCTTGTTTGAATACTGACTTATCCGTACGGCCAAACACGGCATTTTCCATGCGGCGTTTCTTCTCTTCAGGCATCTCAGTCCAGATACTAGAGACACCTTCCGATTTATTGGAGCTATCGTTACGGCCAGAGTTGAAACCACGACTCTTGAGTTTTGTGGCGTCAAAAGTGCGAGTCCCAGACTCGAGTGGCGGCGCCAACATCCAGTCGTCGCGCTTAGGAGCGGCGGCTGCGGCGGCTTCTGCTTCTTCGAGATCACGCAAGTAGGTTTGTTGTTGGATAGATGGTAGGGTACCTGGTAGTGCCGGGCCGTAATCATCATCATCATCTGACTCTACATCTGACTCATCTTTGTTTGTCGTTGAGCGCTGGTCTAAATGGGCTGGCGGCATTGTAGGGCCCATAATCCGGGCTGATGGTGGAAAAGTGGGACCCATTCCTCTGGGTGCTGGTAGCTTTTGTGCTGATGCTGATGCATCAGTGTCGACCTCGTCGACGTTGGTGTTGGTTATTTTGGAAGGAGGTGCAGAACTAGATTCGCTAGGACTGCGCTTCCGTTTGGATAAATGGGGTGGTAGTTGCGGGCCAATGGACGACATGTGAACAATTGTAGCGGTCAAATCTTTGGGAAAAGAAACGGATACCAGAACTTGAGAGATTCTACAATCATGAAAGTGCGTAACCTGTTCTGAATTGGCATTGTTGATATTTCAGTAGGGTTGGTTGCTAGGTATAGAAAGGGACGGCTAAATCGTGGCTAATAAACTATCGCAAAGGATCCTCTTGCGCATTTGCCCCACCATAAACACGAGGGGAAAACGACAGGAAATGATGTCGTCAATGACAGGGTAGTTGCTCCTTTAATATCGAAGCTCTTGTAGCTTGGATGTGTGAATTGTCTGTGGTATATTATGTAAACTCCGGCGTTGTAAACAATTGCCAGTGTCACATGTTAATCGGTGTCGCAACTCCAATCCAATTGTTTCTGCAATTGATGACCCTTTAGATTCTTGGAATCCTGAGTATCGATTTACATCGATATTGTCAATCCTGTTATCTTACGGACAATCAGGCGTATGTTCAGCTGTCATGAACCGTCATGGAATCTCCGGAACAGAATCAAACTGTCAATGAGATGTTTCAAGCCAATAGGGAGTCTTTTCACCGACTGGGAATAGCCTCCCAAAATGAAAACGAAGATGTTGCACAGATTATTAGCCAAGATGACCACCACAATGAGATGACCGACATCATACAAGATCACACCGATGACGCTTCAGACTTAAATAATGGCCCGGATGTGACATTAATTGATGAAAATCCGAGGAGCATCGATGGTTCCTTGTTGTTAGGCCCTGATGACACTTCCTCAATACAGGTTAGTGACTAGACACCTGTAGATAGAAAACGTAGAAGTTAACAATATCTCAGGGCTCTATGTTATCTTCTCCCGGCAGTAGTGTGGTTCCTACTGGCGCAATTCCACACAGTGGCACAAATTCGTCGGGCGGTGGCTTTTTATCGCAATCATTTCGTCCGTTCGATCGAAGGTTTACCTCACGGATATCGTCTATTTCACCCACACCGACTTCCAGACCAGCATCACCAGCCCGGCCCCACGGCCATGCACGGAATACATCTGTGACATCGCAGTTTATGTTTGACCAGTTGGGAAACGATAGTCAATCAGCACCATGGGAAGTGGTAAGATGGACAAAGTTTAATAAGCTTACGGGACAGGTTTTCTCGGAGACTGGCAAACGAAATTTTGGAACTCCCACTTTTCTTGCGGTGGCTTCGTCCATTTTTATTGGAACATCAAAGGGGCTGATTTTGATGTTTGATTATAGCCAGAATCTCAAGATTATCATTGGCGCTGAAATTCAAGGTATGCGTGACTGCGTGCGGCTCCAGTATCGGTAGTGACGTCTGCTAATAAAAATATCAGCACCAGAATGTGGCGCCGTTACGTCGCTTGCCGTATCTGCCGATCATTCGACAGTTGCTAGTGGGCATGCCAGCGGTTTCATATTTACATGGGAAATATCAAAAGCTTCTCGGCCGTTCCTGTCCATTCCACCTTCACATCACGTCGCCGGTATGCTCCGAAAGTCGGACGGACACATGCCCAATATTTCTGTGACACATCTTGGGTTTCTGGGTACTCGTCGGACAGCATTGGTTTCCGCTGATAATAGAGGAATGGCGTTCTCTCATTTAGCCACCCGCGGCACTGGCGCTCTTGGTCGGACCGTGAAAACGACACGTATACTGGGAAGATATCCCGATGCACTGATGGCTAATCCATCCAAACCACTGAAACCCAGTACAGTATTAGCATTTGCGTCATTACCACTGGGAAATGCAGAAAGGTTGACTGACACCATGGGACTGACGGCCATGCTGACACCCTATTTACTGGTCATCGTATCTACGACACCAGTCGCTCAAACGCAGTACAAAGCTCCGAGGCCAAAAGATATCAAGCCTCATAGCACCATGAGTGGGTGCATTGCCTGGTTCCCCGCCGGTAGACTTCGGACTCCTGACCTAGCGACTGGCAGTGACATCAGTAAAGCGAAACTTGTATATTGCTGGTCAAATATTCTGACGATCCTAGAGGTCGATGAGATACCGTCAGATAGTGCCAATAAGCCACCAATTCTGGAGTTCAAAGCCCGCAATAGATGGCGTTGTGAAGAGGCCATAGTTGCTGTGCAGTGGCTGAGCAGGTCTGTTATTACAGTATTGACAATTACTCAGCGTCTCGTCATCTTGGAGGACCGTACCATGCGGGTCACGGATGCATTCGACTTGATGAACAAATATATATATCACGCTGACCTATTTTCGAGCCAGCTTCAAGCCTTGGTTGATCGTTTAGATCTAGAGGAAGTCGCAATAGGCGAGTCTATGCATGGTGTTGTTGCCGATGCCTTTTACATGAGTCTCAAGACCTTCAAGGGGCGACTCTTTCTCATGGGATTTGAAGAGCTATCCATTGGAGCTCTTTCAAACTGGCATGACAGACTCATTGCATTGATGCACCATGGAGACTATGTTGCATCATTACAACTGGCGATATCATATTATACCGGCGAGTCTGATAAGCTAACGGTGGGATTGCCGGATGATGCTGAGATACGGCATTCTATGGTTGCTCCCAGAATAGTTGAATTGATTACAGAGTCACTGGAGCACATTGCCACTAAGAGGAAGAAGCATCGTGGGTCCGTCCCAATCACTGTTCTTAAAGATTTTGTTGAGTCTGTCTTCGAGACTTGCCAGACAATTGGCAGGACAGACTTTTTATTCGAGAATGTCTATGAATGGTATGAGGACCAGCACTATACAGCATTGTTCTTGGAAACATTAGAGTCTTACATTTTGCAAGACATTATCATAATAGTGCCGCCTGTCGTCATGAAACAGCTTGTTTCTCACTATGTGTCCAAAGGCCTGGAGGCTCGGCTGGAAGAAATGATTTGCCATGTAGAGACTTCCACACTCGACTTGGACCAGATCATCTCTCTTTGCAAACAGCATGGTCTGTACGACGCTCTCATATATGTGTGGAACAGGGGTATTGGTGATTACATTACCCCTATGGTCGATTTGCTCTCTCTCCTCGTGACACCATCGCCGGGAGAGACCTCTCTAGCAACAGGTAGTGGAATGGCAGATGGTTTACATGGTATTAATGCTGTCAAGGTCTTCCCTTATCTGTCATACATTCTCACTGGTCGGGTCTACCCAACGGGCGATTTACTAGGTGGGGAGGATGGCACAAAGGCCAAATCTGAACTTTATTGGTTTCTTTTCTCTGGTAACACAGTGGAGTGGCCCCAAGGCAGTGGGAGACGCTTCCTTACCCATCCTGGCCGAGACGTCGAACCATCATTTCCTTATCTGCGACACATTCTCCGGTTCGATGCACCAAGCTTGTTAAGTGCGCTGAATGAGGCGTTTGAGGACTCATTCCTCAATG
Source organism: Ambrosiella xylebori (assembly GCA_002778035.1). Lineage (NCBI taxonomy): Eukaryota > Fungi > Ascomycota > Sordariomycetes > Microascales > Ceratocystidaceae > Ambrosiella > Ambrosiella xylebori. Next base: position 1,867,890 of record PCDO01000004.1, read on the forward strand.
AAGCAACGGAAAAGCACGTGGACCGTACTGGCCATAGTGCTACCTTGGAAGCACAAGCTTTTGGGTTGACCATCGACCGTCAATATGTTGTTTCTATTTTGTTGGAGATAATGACCCAGGCCGAGTTCCCTCCTAGTGACACAATATATCTTGATATGTTCATTGCTAGAAATATGGCCAAGTTCCCACAGTATCTCATTTTCCCGGGATCAATCCTCTCTCGGGTTCTATCCGGCTTATGTCACTACCCCGGACCCGACCTCGCTGAAGACGCTCAACTCAGTGCGGAGTACCTCCTTTCCATCTATCAGCCTCCAGACATGGATACTGTCATGCCAATGCTTTATGAAGCTAAGTTCTACCGCATCTTGAAGAGAATATTTCTCTCGAGCCGGGACTACAGTAACTTAGTCAAAGTCAGCTTGGAAGATACCGAGGACAAGCTTGCAATCTTTAAAGCTCTCAAGCAGGCTATCGGACCAGGTATCAGTTATACTAGCAAACAATGTGAAAGTATTATCTCTCCTATCATGCACTATACCAAGGACCTGCTGAGTTTAGAGCCCAGGTTAGCTGCTGACTCTTTCAGATGCCTGGAAGTTAATGTGCATCAAGAAATCCTGGATTCTTCAACTGACCCAGAAACTCAGTTTTGGTATCTCCACGAGCTCTTTGAGTCCGAGTTAATGGATTTTGGAAATAAGCCTTCGGTATTCTTAAAGTATCCGGTCATGTTGGAAAACTATATAGCACTTCTGTGCAAGTTTGATCCCAAGCATGTTTCAGAGTTCATGGAAACAGTTCATACATCTGATTTGGAGTTGGACACACTACTCCAAACGTTTGACGAAGCGGGAGTCATCGATGCTGCCGTCATGTTGATGGCAAACCACGGTCTCATCAGCAATGCTATGCGACGGTTAGACCGGCATCTCAGCACTCTGAAAACCTCATTCATGGAACTTATAAAAGCTACCACATTGACTGAGGTGTCTCTTGTTGACTTTCAACAGTCTTGCCAGGAATTACTTCCCAACATACAGAAGTATGTTCATATTGGTATCTGGTTGTGTAACCAGCAACAGATTTTAGAACCGTTACACAAGACAATCTCTGTTGGGACTCGTCGCAAGTCATTACTTCTTGATACACCCTTGACATTGACCGAATCTATTTGGCTTCGGTTAATTGAGTCTACTGTTTCGATTACTAAGGATCTTTCGGTAGCTCTAGCAAATCTGATCTCAGTCAACTCTGATATTCAGGGCTTTGATTATGAAAGAATACTTGGTTGCATCCGTAGTCTCGTCCAACATGTATTCACCGCACTTTTGTCTGCAACGACCAGTGTGGGGACTCCAAAGGGCAAAGAGACCCCCAGCTTTGACAGCAATGCTCCCTTTTTACGGATATTGCGCACATTCCTCACTAACGCTGCTACGATATCCCCAAATTTGGTAGATTTAAGAGCAGTTCTTTCATCCATTTTCTCTGCCTATACTTATGAAGAGTCTATACTCGAATTATCGAGTCGATTGCTGGGGCAAAACCTCTTTGTTAACATTGATGAATCTATCAAATTACGGCAACGAGGATGGCGACCTCGTACTTCGGTTTGCGAGGCATGTGGTGTCCGGCTTTGGGGTCCCGGAGTTACAGGTGATATCTATGATGCATGGGAAAGAAGACAGCGCAAGCGAGACAGGATACATCAAAGGCAAGCAGATACGTCAATGCAATCATCGAAACGATGTGATAAGGGGAAAGGAGTTGACATTGACACCAATGTCTTCGAGTACAATAGTGATGATGGATGGCCATCACTTGATATAACTAGATCCAAGAAGAAAGCTTCACTAGAGCACGTCGCTAGGATTGACAATCCAAGGCCAGATGCTGATGACCCAAGAGATTATATGGAGCAGAACAGCTTGGACGATATTGTACTTTTAGCTTGTCGACATATTTACCATCGCAAGTGTCTAGATATGCTACAGGCAACCCGTGCAGAGTCCGCATCATATTTTACAAGTGGAAGACAAACTATGGCATACCATGAGTACCAGTGTCCGGTGCACAATTGATTCTTCATAGTTTAAATACCCAAAACATATCATTCATTCAGTGAAAGCCATGTTGTGAAGAATATTTGTCAGGCCACTTCAAAAGACAAGTGATTATAAGAGAATATCTAAGAGAATATCACAACTTCTCTCAGGATTCTAATATCTTGTTTTTGGATAAGTTGTGCTATACTTTAATTCCTGCCACTATAAACAACCTTAGGGTTAATACTTCCTATAAATGTGACCTTTAGGGATCTTGTTTTCTAGAGGGGTACTACTATATAAACCTTATATAACTAGAGCCTTCTATAACTTAGCTATAGGATAAAACATTGAAGGTATATAGGAGGTTATGAATAGAGCAGGTTCCGAGTTTATAAATGGGGTTAAGTCTAAAGATAGTTCAGAATCTATAAATAGGCTTAAGTCCATGGAGGTTTCTAGATTCTTAGCATTAAGATAGCTAGTATGTCAATGGTATAAATCCTTAGTTCGTTAGAGGTATTTGATTTAGTAAGTTTATAGAAGTGACCTAGAATTACTAAGTCTCTACTCATGATGTATTTTCTGGTTTCCAAATTTATAAACCCTATAAGATATTTTTGTTTAGGTCAAGTATAATGGCCTTAAGACCTCTCTTATCTAATTTGGCTAAGGAGGCCCTTTATTCTTACAGAAACAGATAAAGCTAAATATAAAGAGTTTAGAGATATTATGTTTGTAGTGGTTCTTTGCCTAAAAAGGAGTTATATTATTTAGAGAACTACATATTATATAGTTATACAGTGTAGCTATATAGGGCAGCATTAGCCTAGAATTCATTAGGGAGGCGAGTAGTATATAGGAGTAAGAAAACAATATAATTCTTGTAAATAAGGTAAGGGGGGCCAGAAGGCTTATATAATAGAAAAGTCTGGAGAACAAAGGAAAGGATAATGGAGGAAGAAGACATGAAAATAACGGAGTATATTAAAAGAGATAAGTGATGATTCTTCAGTTATTATTATGGTTATAGAAAGCATGGAGGGACACAGGTACTTATAGAAATATCTAGGATTCCAGATCGGTAAAATGGAGATACTAAAGAAAAATATCCATATGTTGTTGTCGGCATGATTATTAGAGAATGAATCATTTCAGCCTGAATAGGCTATTTACACCAGGATTAGTAACAGTACCCCTCTAGAAAACAAGATGTTAGAATCCTGAGAGAAGTTGTGATATTCTCTTAGATATTCTCTTACTCCCCTTGAGCTCTATCCGGGGTTTGAGGACAGAGATTAAAAGACTACATAGAAGAATGTATATTTAGGACTTCAAGAAATTCTTGTTGCTTTATGTTGTCCAGAGGTTTTGTGAACTCACTAACTTTTTACTCTTTTGTAGCTGTGTACAAGATACTGGCTTTTTATTCTTGAACTTGTTCTCGAATGGAGTTGTATGAGGTATCTGTATGTTTTGTTMTTTTATGGAATTCGKCATTTTCTGGTGGTTTAATGGCTGATTGGTGGTCAACTTGTATAGGAAGAGGAATGATACTTCCTCTATTAAGGAAGTTCAAGATATATATTAGCTGCAGTTATTTAGATATATTCCCTTATTAACTGCTTCTTTAAGTGCTATGTATACTCTGCTTCACCTGTAGAGAGTGCTACACA